>BSUD01000006.1:102343340-102425544 GCA_033239045.1 Fagopyrum esculentum | reverse complement strand
TTCCCCCCCCCCCCCCCCAAAGGCCGCCCCTAGTTGCAACCATAAAATAGTTTCTATCGATTTAGAATTTAACTAAGCGTAAGTCATGATAGGAAATCCGCATGCAGTTGCAGTGTAATGAAATGGTCTCTTCCAAGAAAGAGCTGGCTCTAATATGGCTTGAATAGACAATCTCATTCGAACAGTAGCTGAGGAAATCAAAAATTTTATACACGATTACAACTATGAACAGTAACTGAGAATGTTCTACAAAAAATACTTGATTAGTGTATAACCAAAAAGACATCACTAATCATCACAAAAAAACTTGATCATTACTTGATTAGTGTATAACCAAAAAGATATCACTAATCATCACAAAATAACCGAGTTTGACCAAAAATCACAATGTAGTTGTGAAAGTGCAATGATCAGTTTTGTGTCTAAAGCATGACAACAATCTCATCGCGTAATTGTTTCGTCCTTCCAACAGTAAAATGTTCTACAAATTCTTCTCCATCGGATTCTTCATTATCGTCACCTTGAAGAAGGTCTTCATCATCACTATCATCATCCAAGATAGTTTCATCTTCCATCCCCATAAACACATCATCATCTACATAGTCTGTTGTGACACGTCTAATCTTGACGAAATTATGTGGGGCAAAACAAGCCAGAATAATGTGAACCTGCATGTCAACTCTGTAACATGACATGACTTTCAATATCTTCCAACACACCTTCAAGAGTCCAAATGACCTCTCAGTGCAACTTTATAGAGAAGAGTGACGTTTGTTGAAAGCCTCTTTGGAATTCCCAAGTGGGACATTATCGAATTGACATTGATGGTACCTTGTCTTCGAGTACGGTACCATATACCTTTACTTATATGGGTAACCCTTGTCGCATAAGTAATAACGACTTGAATAATTGAAATCATTATTGATTTAACCGCTAGTTGGAAGACATGAAAAAACAACAATGTTGAGTTGAGTTAAGCGGAAATCTTACCAGGTGGTGGGTGTGGGAATTCCCTAGAGGGGTATTAACCGCTTGTTCGAAGACCTTTGCATCATGTACTGATCCCTCCCACCTAGCTGAAACGAAGGTGAACAACATGTCAAAATCGCATACCACAACGACGTTGAATGTGCATATCCCTTTCCGTCCCCTATAAGGTATCTGATCGGCCTCAGCTTTGCAAGCACTTATATAAGTGCCATATGTACAACCAATTGCCCCCTTGAAGTATTGGGAATATCGTTGGTCCTTCTAAATGTGATTTGTCACTTTAGCAAACAAAAGGTCTGTAGGTTTAATAATATCTCAAGCCATACCACGAAACCTTTCATTGCGGCCCACAATGGCTTCAACGATCTCATGAATAGCATTTGAAATAGTTCGTGTAGATCGTTGGAATCTCTCAGCAACCGTACGGTATGATACTCCTTGAGCCATTATGGATATGAATATCCCCACCTTCTCAAGGGGATGCACATCCTTAAATAATGTAGGCAAAAAGAAACCGGAACGTAATACCTTAGCACACGTTTTGTGAGCGCTAGCATGCCCTCCACAAGGAAGTGAGTGGCAATGTCGTATGACACTAGCAGCTTCATCCTCTGGAATGCATTGTTGAAGCATCCCATACGGACCTCTCTTGAAGAGTAGAGGTTCATTCCGATAATAGTGACGTACATCCTTGAACAACTTCTTCCTTTGAGCGTATGTCAATCCGGGAGGTACTTCTTGACAAACAAGATAGTTGACAATATTAGCATACCAAGGCTCTCTATCATCAGAAACTTAGCAAAGCCAATGCTCTACCAACGGTGAATGATCATCAAAAAATGAATCATCAATGGGCATATCATCCTTCTCAGTTGACTTCATCTCGCTTGCTGTCTCGGCCATGGTCTGAGATGGTGGACCGAGGTGTTCTTCAGATAAGATCACATCCCTTGCTCTGGAAGCTGTCTCGGTCGAGGTATTGGAACTGGGACCGAAACCTAATGTGCTCTTTCTTTCCTGGATAAGTTTGTAGAATCTAGCTCCTTGATCTGCTTCCAAGCTTCGCACATCTGCATCACACAAAACATCTACACTTTCCTCCATCATACTAAAACTCAAAACTTTCTCAAGAGGATCTTTAATCAGGATAGAGCTCACCGATTCTCTAGAATCTTCTTCATCATAGATGTTGAAGATGTCATCTTCCAAAGGCTCTCCCTTCATTGCAGCCAATAGTGCAAACTGCACATGATCGCCACCAATATTGAACTTCAACTTGGCGTTCTTACAATCAACGTTGCAACCCGATGTTGCTAGAAATGGTCTTCCGAGAATGATAGGAATGGGATAATCTGCGGGAATGTCCAGCACAACAAAGTCTATAGGTATGTAGAAATTACCTAGCTTGACGGGAACATCCTCCAAGATACCAACGGGACGGGTAATGGAGCGATCCGCCATGTATAATATTATCTTCACAAACTTGGGAATTCCAAGGCCGATCTTCACACAAAGTGCTAAAGGAATGATGCTCACACTAGCTCCTAGATCACAAAGTACACCATACGTCACATCCCCAACTTGGATGGGAATGTAAAATGAATCGGGATCTCTCAACTTAGGTGGCATCTTCTCCTACATGATTTGAATGAGCTCCAAAGATCTAGAGGTTATCCGTACTTCTCCAAACTCTTCCATCTTTCTCTTCCTTGATAAGATCTCTTTTAAACACTTCCCATAGGCAGGCATTCCTAGGATAGCATCAATGAAAGGGATGTTAATATGTAGCTTATTCGTAAGGTCAAGAAACTTACCAAAGTGCTTGTCTAGATGCGCCCGCGCCCTAGACTGAGGGAATGGGAGTGGTGGTTTATAAGCAGGTTGTGGGACATAAACATCAGCTTTTTCTTTCGCTTTTTGGGGCTCCATCTCGGTTGGCACCTCGATCGAGATGTTCCTCGTCTGATCGTGTTCCGACCGAGGTACTGGATCTGCAGTCTTCAATCCACTGTGTCTTATGATCGCCATGACTTGCCCTTTTGGGTTATTCTCTGTCCTTCTTGGAAGTTTACCAAGATCTCTTGGTGTTTCATTAGCCTTGTTGAAGACTTGTTGTTCTAAGGCTTTTTGTGCCTTTGAAAACGAATTCATAGATGTCTCCATAGCGTTGAGCTTGATCAATAT
The DNA here is from genome assembly GCA_033239045.1 of Fagopyrum esculentum. NCBI lineage: Eukaryota > Viridiplantae > Streptophyta > Magnoliopsida > Caryophyllales > Polygonaceae > Fagopyrum > Fagopyrum esculentum. Next base: position 102,422,370 of record BSUD01000006.1, on the reverse strand, counting down.
AGCCTCCAGCACAACGTTCGGCTTCTTGGGTGGCTGGGACGAGCTTGATGATGGCATTTGGCTTCTCAATGGAGTAGAAGAAGAAGAAGAAGAAGAAGAAGAAGAAGAAGAAGAAGAAGAAGAAGAAGAAGAAGAAGAAGAAGAAGAAGAAGAAGAAGAAGAAGAAGAAGAAGAAGAAGAAGAAGAAGGGGGGTTAAGAGCATTTTCAGCATGAGAATAAGGGTTACCGGAATTTTGTTGATTTGATCTCCAATTGTGGTTAAAATTCCTGTGGTTGTTGTTGTTGTTGTTGTTATTGTTGTTGTTGTTGTTGTTGTTGTTGTTATTGTTGTTCTTGTGTTGTTGTTGTTGTTGTTGTTGTTGTTGTACTTGTTGTTGTTCTGCGGTCCTTGATAGTTTCCTCTCCCCACATATCCAGCATTTTGCTTCTCCTTAGTTTGAGCTAACAAAAGCTCTTTCAATGCCTTAACTTCATTGTTGAGCGTGGTGAGTTGAGCTGCACTTGAATTTGTGTCCGGAAAGCGAACTCGCTTCGCTCCATCCTCAACTCTTCGATGGGAGTACTTCTCCATGTGTAAATCTAACTTCTCAATAAACTCCCAAGCTTCATCAACCGGTGTATCCATAAAATCTCCAGCGGAAAGTGATAGGAGTTTGATTTGAGTTTCCTCATCGAACCCCTTGAAGTAAAACTCTAGCAACTCGATCTTTGGAATCCCATGGTAACGGCAATCCAGTAGGAGGTCCTTGAACCTCTCCCATGACTTGAACAAACTTTCTTTATCCTTCATAACAAAAGCATTGATTTTACCCCTTAATTCAACGGTATTTCATGGGGGAAAGAACTTAGTAAGAAACTCCGTAGTCATCTCTTCTCATGTGTTAACTCTTCTAGCTGGAAGGGATTGATACCAAGTTAACGCCTTGTCTTTCAAACAGAAATAGAATGGCTTTAGCTTGTAGTTGTTGTTCTCCACTCTTGATGGTCTCAAAGTCTCCATAAGGATCTCATAATTTTGAATGTGTTGATGTGGAGATTCACTTTCCATGCCTCCAAATTGACATTGTCGAATCATAGTTAGAACTTGAGGTCGAAGTTCATAATCATACTCTGTTGGATCTTCTAGATTAACTCCTAGACGTCACACTTGCTGGTTCGGGTCCATTCTTTGACCTAGAGTTTACAGAGCTCTAGCAAAAAGATCACCTCGGTCTACCATGGCCGGCATCCGAGGTGGTGGGTGTATCTCGGTCGGTGCAACTAGGGTTGGATCCTGCCTCGGTCGAGAACCTAGGACCGGTCGAGGTTAAATCTGAGCTCGTAGAGCGGCCATATCAGCTTGAATCTCTTCAGTTCTTGCAAGAGTCTCGTCTCTTTCTCTCTGCAGTTCTTCTTTACTGAGGCGAAGTTGTTCCAATGCCTCCTTCAATTCGGCTTCAAGATCTCAATTATCTTGATCGGCCATCTTAGCTTCTTTCAATATTCTTTTGTGAGTCTATCTGGTTCGGGATCGTAAGGAACGATTACCTTCCCAACACGAGTTCTTTACATAAACCTAAGGAAAGATCTTGTGAAATCACTCAAGTAAAGCAATCAATAGCAACAAGCGAAGCAGCCCCCAAAGACAACCAAAACCGAACTTGGTCTTGACCAGTCCCCGGCAACGGCGCTGCAACACCCCGAATCCTAGAGGACTCGAAATGCTACGAACTGGGACCTCACAATGGGTCCCGGCCCTTAGCCTGACAACAACTTTATCGGAACTTACAACACGGCACAAATAAAAAGGCAAAACATATAGTATTATGTCATGAGCGAAATGAAAAGTTCAAATCTGAAAACAATACAGCCAAGTCTCAAAACCAAAATGACAACATTAGTCTCTACAGTCGTGAAATACAAGTTAACAGTCTAGTCCTATAATGCATGGAAACCCGGCTGCCCACTACTGCTGGATCACTCGATTGCCTCGCTAACCTGTAAGGCATCTACAAGCGGTATAAACCCGTCAGCTAACAATCTACGTATAAGTATAAAGGTAACAGCACAATCACACAATATACATAATCAACATGCAACACTCGTTCCTTTTGTTATCTTTAATTAGGTGATATATGTTCGCTCCGAACGATGTGTGCAAGCTTTAAATTTATAACCCTAGATGTAAGCTTAGAACAAGGATGCGAACCCACAATGTACGGGTCAATTGTAGTAAAAAGCAAGAAATTCCAGGGGTCGATCACAGGGACTTAGTGAAACAAAGCAAGTAACGGTGAGCTATGTAATTACTAACCACAAAAGTAATTAAAGCAATCAAAGATGATAAAAAGTCAATTAAGGAAATATGCAATTCTAGGGATTAAAGCATCTAGTTGTGGTTCCAACTCAAGATCTAAAGATAAGCGGACAAAGATGAGATATTTGCATAGGGAAGGTGTTTCTAAAGTGGAATAGATCACCGGGTAAGTCTCACTACTCACTAATCCCAAACCGTAACTCCTATTACCGGGTAAGTCTCATGGAATTTAAGGAAAATAACTATAACCTCAAACTAACACTCCAACTAAGGGAATAGAATCAACCTTTACCGGGTAAGTCTCAGGCTAACTCACAAAGATGGAATGAAAGCACACTCAAACCCCAATAAAGGATAAACCTTTATTACCTACTCTTATGATCTTGGGTAAACAAACAAAGGAATTACCGGGTAAGTCTCATCCTAGGCTTGCATTGAACCAGGAAAGGTGTAATAAGAATAGGATTTGGCAAACTCTAACACTTAACTCTCAGTTTTGGATCAGATAAGTCACCTCGGTCAAAAGAATTCCACCCCGGCCGAGATGTTCATCGACTGAGCGAGATGCTTTAGGGTTAAGGGTAAAGACTCGAGCTTTCAAGGTCCTACTGTGATTAAGATTATTATATCATTGTTTTTCCCACAACCTTCAGTCAATCACCCTAGAATCACACAAGGAAATTAGCCACTCATCATCATGAAAGTAATAATCAAATATAAGGGAAGAAAGAGAATAATTGAACAAGAAAACCTTAAGACAAAGGCTTCAATAACTGAATCAATTATCAAACAACAAGCGTTCCTTGGATCACAATCCAACAAAGACAATCAACAAAGAAGGGAATCTAAGAAAGTCTTACAAAACCCTTCACAAAAGCTATAAAAGCTATCAACTTTCTTCCTTCAATCTTCCTTCAACCTTCACAAGGTTCTTCAAATCTCCCAACTATAGTGGGGTAAAACGGCTGTCTTGCGTGATGTCTAAGCACGATCTTCGCGTGGTAAGCGGGATTGTATGCGGTTAGCGGATGTATGCGGGGTTCGGATTTGTGTAAAATTCAACCCTTTTTATAGGAAAATTACTCTCCAAAGATAAGATATCTTAGAAAGATCTTTTCCCATAAAAATAGGTAAAATATATGGGCTAAATTATCTTCTTCCTTCCAGGAATCCAGCCTAAAAATATAAGATCCTCTTTCCAAAAATAAAAGTTCTCAACCAAGGATAAAATATCCTTGCCGCGTCCAAGGTGTTCGCCTCGGTCGAGTCAGCTCCTCTGGATCACCTCGGTCGAGGTGACTCTGTAGTCAACCGAGGTGAATCACAACTGAATGTGAAATCTCTCAAATCTGGTCCAAAGTGAATCTCTAATCCAACTCCATGATTCCTGGATTCTTCCTTAAGCTCCTGAATGTAGCTCTAATGACTCCTTAGCTCCTTTTGCTCCACTTTGATGTAAAACGTGCCATTTTATCTACGATTACAACGGAACTTGGTGTAGACCTCGATTCCCGCAAAGGTAGATGAAACGACAATATAATCACATAATATACATTCAAACATGCAGATTATTGAAGATAAAACGTCTAAACAGGCCCCAAAATATAGACTATAATTCATGCTATCAAAATACCCCATACTTAGCCCTTGCTTGTCCCCAAGCAAGTTCCGAATATAAAATATGATAACACGATTTATAGCATAGTTTTAGGTGTACATTTAGATAGAATTCCCGCTCAATCATGCATGATCTAGCACTAGTCCAAGACGTTTTGCACTCAAAACATGTATTTTGTCGAGATAAACGTCTACACGGATTTGTGTGCGTTTTGTAGGTATTTCGGGAAGTTTAGAGCTAAAACGATGAGTTAGAGGATCGTTCATTTAGATGACACGTCCTCGGACTCATTACAACACAAGCAAAGAGCTAAGGAGGACTCATGGAACCTTGCCAACACTAACCATGCACCAAACCACAGCTCAATGATCCAAAGCGAAGTTTCTGCATAGAATCACGGTTTCGTGAAGAACCACGGCCGTGGAAATGACCGTGGATTTTGCCAGATTCTCGTGACAGCTGTGCCACGACTCTCATGGCCAGCTCATGAAGAATTTGTTATAAAAGTGGTCCTTGATGGGTTGTTTGAGGCAGCTGGGGTAGTTTGGGAGCAGCTCATCCATTATCCATTTTTCTCAACAAATATATTCTCAAAGAAGAAGATTTTTTCTAGGAAGGAAAGTGCAAAAGAGAAGAAGAAAGGAGCCATTGAAGAAGAGAGGAGAAGACACACTTAGTTTCTTGTATTTCGGATTTATTTCTAGAGATTTATGAGCTCTTGAACCTTCTTTTGGAAGGGTTGTAAGTCGTTCTAATTCCATTCTCGGATTTGTTTGTTCTTGAAGTTCATTGTTCATCTCTTTTCTTTCATTATCTTGCAATGGAGGTTATGATTTTATGTTTTCTTGCTTTGATTTCCATTATGAATGTTGTAGGCTAAATTGATGTGATTCTAGGGTAAGGAAAGGATGGTTATGGCTAGATCTATGATAGGACGGACTTAGATTTACCTTTGGATGATTTTTGCTTATGAACGTAGCAGCTGTTAGAAATCACGGGTAGTTCTTGTAGAACCACGGTCGTGGTTTCTGTAGAACAAACCGTGATTTTTCCTGGTTCGAAGGATCTTACTTTAGTTTCATAAAATTGTTGAAACCCTAAGTTTTTGCTGAGTTTAACCTACCCTAGGGTGTCCTAGTGTAGTGACTAAGTGTTAGGAGAGACTCACCCGGTAATCCTTTCCCTTAGAATCTAAAATAGCAAAACCTTAGGTAGTGGTGAACCTAACAAGTCGCCATTGGATTAGATGTGCTAGAAATATTGATTGGGACTTCCCATTCCAAGACTTACCCGGTAAGGATAGGTTAGATCCCTAATTAACGATTTCGGTTTGTGTAGAATTCCTAACCTTAGGTTCTTAGAGACCTAACCGGTAATGAGACCTAGGGTGTGGACTAGTTGGATCATGAGACTTACCCGGTAATTGATCCCAATTTAGAAACACTTAATCCCAACATATCTTAATCAATCCAAAGAATTAATAGATAACTTGAGTTCTATGCCATAACCGGAGCTTCCAACCCCTAGAATTCGTCTCTCTTTTCCCTTGATCAATATCTTGTTTGATTTGTTTATTTGTGCTAATTTTTGGTTTAGTTTGATTGATTACCTTGCATGAATTGTGATCTTTGTTATGATCACTTAAAACCAACAAAAACAATTGAGATTTTCTTCCTTTATTTCCTCCCTTTCTTTAGACTTAGATCTTGCTAAATCCAATCACAACTTGAATCAATTTCACCTTAGTCTTTGTGTTCGACCTCGGAATACTTATCTTTCTACATACGTCCCGTACACTGCGGGTGCGCTAGGAGTTAGGATAATTATAACGAGTATAAATTAAGGCTTATTGCGTGCACACTTTTTAGCGTAACAAAATACAAGATAGAATGAATCATAAGTCATGAAGATCAATGAAAAAGTCTTTCAAAACATTTTAATGGTGTGCTCTAATCATAGATCACTCTAAGAGAATACTTCATGGAGTTTAAAATTAAAATATGATCAAAACATTTTATAAATATAAGAAAGTTGTTCATCTTTGCATAAAATTGTAGAATGCATAATAAATCATAATTATCGAAATTAATCATGTATAATCCAGTTTAAACCACTAAGTCAATCAACAAGCTCGAGGTCTCATGGGCTTCCCAAAAGAAAGGTCAAGAAGCGTGTAGGGTAGGAATGTATAGAAGGTAATGTGGTGCTAGAATCCGGGAAAGGATATCACTTCACTTTCACTTGACTTTCAACATCATCCACCAATAAGCTTTGCTTATTTCACACTTTTCCTTTTTTACTTTACTTTTTGGAATGCATGGACAGAGGTGCACAATAACCGAAGCCTAGGAAATCAACAATCATCAATTTCTCGAGATGCATCAAACCCTTGATGCACATACCATGACCCGTTAGGAATATCGCTCAATCCGACTTTGGCAAGACACAAACACCCGGCTATGTGAATGGTGCCGAGTTACTCATCATCATGATTGACTTCCCCAAACCTATTTATTACTTTCTAACACTTTCACTTCCAGCCAACTTCTCAACTTTTCTTTCACCTGCTTTTCACTTGCTTGCTTCCAAATTCCCGGATAGGTAAAGGAAGACAAAATATGTATATGAGGGGCTAAGCATGATCAAGAAGAAGAAGAGAAAAGAATGAATTGCCTTGGTCTTTCCAGGAAGAAAGTGAGAGAACTTATCTTGTGGTGTCAACCTTCAAATTCAACATAATTTGGATAAAGACAAAGTATTAAACATGCTAAAAATTTCAAACAAAGCATTTAGCTACTTAAACATATCATAAAACCTTTCAAACATATAAAGATTTCAAAACCAATCTGCAGACAAAATCTTCACTGAGGTCATATCCAGGTAAGAAGCATAAATATCATTTTCGAAAAATTCCTTTCAGTTAAAACGCCTCGGTCAAGATATTCTAGTCAACCGAGGTGAAGTACCTCGTTTGGCCAGAATTACTTCGGTCGAGGTCAAAATTTTATTTTTTGTTTCTTTCCAGTTTTTCTCAATCAAATAACTTGTATGCATGCATGTAATCTCATATAAGCAAAATAAAACACATAGATATCCGATAGAGTCAAGTCATACATCCATAGTCAAATAATACATCAAATACCCCATACTTGGGACACATTTCCCAATGGGTCAAAATAAGTCTAGAAAATAGAGTACTCACCGGACATAGCTGAGCTGCATAATAAATAAAGAAAGAAAATCCTGCAAGCTCTCAATAATCACGATCCGGTGGTGGTGGTGGTGGTGGCACATATGGGTGCTGAGATGGGTCGAAAGGATAGCCCATGACATGCTGAAACTGAATCTCAGCCATCACGTGCTGGTAGTGTAGTAGCTCCTGCATCTCTCTGATCTCCAGGGACATGGCAGCATAGGAATCTATCATCTGATCCGTCAGATCGTCGATCCGACGGTGAGCAAGTGGATCCCTCTGCTGGCGTACCCTACGCCTAGCAGGACGTGCTGGTGCTGCAGCCAGCTCCTCCTCAGTCTCATCATCATCTAGATCAATGATCGGCGCACTAGTCCCAGCTGTATCTATGCCCGTGTCCATAGGAACACCACCATCCTCAGCAACATCATCATCATCATCCTCAGCCTCGTCCTCCTCAACTGGCCCCTGAGCTACTGCAGCTCCTGCCTCTCTAGCATCCTCCATCAGTGGGATCCACGCAGTCTGCCAGTAATGTGGATCAAACACGGAGAACTGAGCTAACCATCTGATCCCCTGAGGCGCAGTCGTCTCCCATGGCATCGCCACATATGGCGTAGTAAGTCCTCGGGGAACCAGTATCCTCCGAGTGATCATCTCTTGAAGTCCAAGCGGCTTGGCAGCCGCCACCATTGTACAAGCACTGAGGTCCATATCCATGTAACTCGCTATATGAGTCATTATACCTCCACAGCAGATGTCGCCTTTCCCCTTTGCCTTTATCCTATGTAAGTCCTCCGCCAGCATCAATCCAAAATCTGGGACTCCTCCAGTCACCATGCAATATAAACTCAGAAGCTCCCCCTGTCTGACCTTCTGGGGTGTCTCAGTACGCGCCAGAAGAGTCTCACTAAAGATCCTGTGGGCTAATCTAAAAGCAAGATGGAAAATGATCCGCTCTCTGGAATCTCCAAGTCTCCATCTATCAGCGTGCTCAACCACGTGAGCAATCTGTCCCCAGAACTCTCGAGCTACAGCTCGAGAGGGAAAATCAACAACTGTAAGAATCGGGAAGCCAAAGATATCCCGCCAGTGATCTAAGGGAACCAAATAGTTCTGGTTCATCAACCGGGTACTTTACGGCACGCTCGGTAGGCAAGTAGGTAAAGGAGCTGACAAACTCCAAGGTCGGCTCTAGATAGGCCGGAGCTCTAATCTTTGTGAACTGCTCCAGCCCCACAGCAAAAATCATACGCCTCAAATCATCATCAACATGGAGGCAGTCAAAAGCAGATATGTCCAAGATGCGTGGTGCAATGACTGGACGGGCCGCTATGCGGTCATAATCGACCTGGTGTCTCTCGTGGATCACCGGTCTAGTACGACGGGAAGAAGAAGAAAGAGAAGGAGAAGATATGTCCCTCAGGACCAACTGCCTGTCAAAACTCATAATTTTTGTGACCTCCCAGACCACCTCGGTTGCCCTGACAACTCTATAGAACACCTCGACCGAGGCACAGGCCGACTGGACCGAGGCGAAAAATTGCTCGATCGATTCCCTCAAAAATCCAGTTCTTTTCCCCCAAAATTATTACCAAATGTTCCTATGGAGTACTTAATCATTTTCTCAGCAAATGCAGGGGCAACCAAAGCCCAAATCAAAAGGAAACAGTGGAAAAGAGGAGGGTTAGGGTTTTTTTTATTTTTACCTCGATTCGGTCGATTCGGTTCGTTTTTTCTGCAAATTTGTGCTTGCACTGCGATCCTCTACCCTTTCCTCTCAGTTTAGAAGCAAGAATCATCGAAAATGAGAGAAGAACGGAGAAGCGAGGTGGAAAATGAGCCGCGGTCGAGAAGAGGGTAAAGAGAAGAGAGAGAAATCTTCAGCCCCTTTTATACCCTTTTCTGGAACTGTTGTCACCTCGGTTGAGATGGTCTCGACTGGACCGAGGTGTATGGACCGAGGTGGATCTTCAGAAACCCTAGTTGCCTAGGTTGTCCAAGAATCATCTCGGTCGAGGTGGTGTGACAGCAACCGAGATGTGTCTCTGTCAAACTCCGTCTTCTCAAATTCTCCAACTTTTGTCCTTCCAGTTGTGCTCCTGGGTTGTATTCCTTCCTTAGATGTCACATGTTGTCTGTCTAGGACGCCAAAAACAAAACAAAGCAAAGCAAAAGCAAATTATCTAAAGCTAGACTAGAAAAAGGGAAAAGAAAGCAATACCTTGGGTTGCGTCCCAAGAAGCGCTTTATTTAAGGTCGCTAGCTGGACCGTACGGCGTCTCTCAAACGAGGTATAGCGGTGCAACCTCCTCAACCGGAACTTCCGGTTTGTATTTCTTAAGTCTATGACCGTTGACCTTGAAGCTTCCACTCGTTTCTCCCCAAATCTCAACTGCACCATGAGGGAAAACATGTTTCATAACAAAAGGTCCGTTCCATCTAGATTTCAACTTACCTGGAAAGAGGCGGAGGCGGGAGTTGAAGAGTAGAACTAAGTCTCCTTCTTTAAGCTCCTTAGGAATGATGCGCTTGTCATGCCATTTCTTCGTCCTTTCTTTGTAGATTTTGGCATTCTCATAAGCGTTCAAACGCAGCTCCTCCAGCTCATTGATATCCAATAGCCGCTTCTCGCCGGCTTCCTTGATGTCGAAGTTCAACCATTTGATCGCCCAATATGCCTTGTGTTCTAACTCAACGGGCAAATGACAAGACTTCCCATATACCAAATTATAAGGGGTGGTACCAATGGGAGTCTTGAATGCGGTCCTGTAAGCCCAAAGAGTGTCGTCCAACTTCATGGACCAATCCTTCCTTGTCCTAGAGACGGTCTTCTCCAAGATTACTTTAATTTCTCTATTGATCTCGACCTGTCCACTAGTTTGAGGTTGATAAGGGGTTCCTACCTTGTGGGTCACCCCATACTTCGATAGAAGTGCCTTAAACTTCCGGTTGATGAAATGCGTTCCTCCATTGCTGATGATGATGCGTGGAGTCCCAAAACGTGGAAAGATAGTCTTGTTAAAGAACTTCAAAACCACCATGGCGTCATTAGTGGGGGAAGCAATGGCTTCAACCCATCTAGAGACGTAATCAACTACTAGAAGAATATAGAGGTTTCCTCCGGACGATGGGAAAGGTCCCACGAAATCTACTCCCCATACATCAAAAATCTCAACCTCTTGTATGTTATTGAGTGGCATCTCATTCCTTCTAGATAATTCCCTGTTCTTTGGCATGCATCACAAGAGACAACAAAAGTTTGCACATCCTTAAATAATGTGGGCCAAAAGAATCCAGAACGTAATACCTTAGCGCATGTCTTGTTGGCATTGGCATGCCCTCCACAAGGAAGTGAGTGACAATGCCGTATGACGCTATTAACTTCATCTTCCGGAATGCATCTTCAAAGCATCCCATCCGGCCCGCGCTTGAATAGCAGCGGTTCATCCCAATAGTAATGACGTACGTCCTTGAAGAATTTCTTCCTTTGAGCGTACGTCAATCCGGGTGGTATTTCCTGGCAAACAAGATAATTAACAATATCAGCATACCAAGGTCCTTTATTATCAGAAATTTGGTGGAGAGAATGTTCCACCAACTAAGTATGAATGTCAGAGAAGGGAGTAAGAAGTTTGTTATTTTCAGTAGTCTCAGTTGACATCATCTCGCTTTTGACCTCGGTCGAGGTCCAGAGAGGTTGACCGAGATGTTCTTCGGTCACCTCGCTTGGTCCAGAAAGTGCCTCGGTCGAGGTACTGCAACTGGAACCGAAACTGGAGATCCTCTTCTCTTGGATTAGTCTTTCAGTTTTAGCTCCTGGATCTTCTTCCAGTGCCTTTAAGCTCCGTATATCTGCATCACAAGAAGCATCTATACCTTCCTCCATTAAACTAAAACTAATAACTTTTTCAAGTGGATCGTAAATAAGGATAGAGCTCACCAATTCTCTTGATTCTTCTTCATCATAGATGTTGAAGATATCATCTCCTAGCTGCTCTCCCTTCATAGCCACAAGTAATGCGAATTCCACTTCATCTCCGCCAATGTTGAACTTTAACTTGGCGTTCTTACAATCCACATTGCAACCCGAAGTTGCTAGAAATGGTCTCCCGAGAATGATAGGAATAGGATAATCTACGGGAATGTCTAGTATAACAAAGTCTCACTACTACAAAAAGAACATTATAATCCGGTTAGTTGAGGGTTTATAATCCGGACCTGCACCGGATTAAAGGTTAGGGGTGTATTTGCCCCCAAGTTTTATAATCCGGGCGTTTTTTTGCCAAGCACCGGTGTATTTGCTAGGTTCATTTTGCCATATTTTTGGATCGTTTGTTTGCCCGGATTATTTGGCATTTTATAATCCGGATATTGGACTACATATAATCCGGATGTTACACATCCGGATTATATAAGTGATCAAATATCCGGATTATATGAAACGTATATAATCCGGAGGAACATCCGGATTATATAGTTGTGTAAAACACCGGAATATTTCTTTTTTTAATAACCCGGACTAAGATAAACGGATTAAGAAGTTTAGTGGTGGCGCCATTAGGTGAGGTTAGTATACACCGGATACTTACAACTGGATTATTATAATTTTGACTTTATACACCGCCAACATATATCCGGATTATTTTCTCTCTATTTTTTTTATATATTTCATTCTATTTTTCGAATATACCACCTATAACATTTGATTTAAATCCAATAATTGATTTTTCACACATTTGAATTATACCAAAACATAATAAGCATGCTCATTAACTGTCATAAATTAAAACGTGTCATGAAAGCATGTTAACAACCATTGCTAAACTTTAAATCATACGCCTAAACAAACGTAACTAGAAAAACTTAGTCTATGAGTTACAAGATTCAAAAGACAATTACTGATATGAGTCGTTCAAGGTACGCTGATTCTTCTTAAGGACCTCGTAATCAAAACAATTCTGCCACTGCAAAAGACCGCTTTGTAGAAAATTTTGAACACTGCAATAAACAAAGGTATATAACACGTCACATAGAAACAAACTATAGAAGAACAAACTTCAAAATATAGATGTCATAAGCAGTGCATGAGAAGCAAATTAAGCATAAATATTTGTCAAAATTCTTGCTGAGACAAAACATAAGAAATGTCATGCATAAATGTTACTTGGGATGTCATGCTATACTATACCACTATAATGTTAGTTTATTAGTAAGTAACAACAAACATTGTCCAAATTACATCACTTTTCACACCCATTTTCTATCGCAAATGTAATAAACTCCTCCACTCCTTCCGAATATTCGTCAGATAATCGACTTTTTAACATCCATGATCGATCACTCATTCTAAGTCAAAAAACAAAAGAGAACACTAACTTATAAATACGGAAAAAAAGAAGAAGTAAAGTTGACAAAAAACTGAACAAATACAAAATAACAAAACAAATAAAAAAAAAGAAGAAGTATAGTTTGTGGCAAGTTTTGCGGTGAAAGGAAATTTGTGTGGGGTGAAATGTCTTAACTCTTCTTGTTTGATTCATGGAACAAACTACGCCACTTTCACTTGATTACGACTTAATAAATGTACATACTCTATTAATAAATGTATTAGCTCAGATAAATGTCAGTGGTCTACATAATAGATTATCACTTATCAAAACTATAATGAACAAATCTTACTCCTGAACCTTCTGGAATGGAAAGTTTTTAATCTGAATTTTATCCAGTGATAACAATTAAGCACTGTTTTATCAAATCTCGTTCCTAAACAACTGGAAAAAAAAGAAAAAGAAAAAGGAAAAAAAAAGTGAAATAATGCGTACTGATGTGTTGTAGTGCAAAAGATTCTTGTTTTCTTTTTAGACTAAACGTGCAATTCTTTTTATATTTATATTCTATCTTATTTATACTATTGAATTAATAAAAAAAATCTTTATTAATCAACAATATTACGCAATTCGGATGAGTAGTTTAGTATTTCACCTCCGAATTTAAATTCCGGATTTAAACTATATGTATTAATGCAGTACAACCAAACAAATCTGATAATTATATTATAATAAATCTATATAATTGAGGTTTAATATTTTTATATTGCTTGACTGAATTATCCTCTACCAAACAGATCTGAATGTTTAGACTAAACGTGCAATTCTTTCTTATTTATATTCTTTTGTTTAGACTAAAGTCACTAAACATGTAATTGTTTCTTATTTATATGTATTACTGCAGTACAACCAAGTGACCAACGCCTAGTTAATTCTTTTTTCAATAAACGTAAGTGAAGTTAGTAAGAAGTATAAACATGAAGTTCTTTGATTAATTGTCATTAACAAGCTTAAGGAAGTACGCTAATCACTTAATTGTAAGAATTCCTCTCTCAATTTTCATTCCATATTTTCCTTTTATTATTTGCAGTTCATCCTTATTCTATTGTATTTATAGGTTTATGACTGATTAAAATAATTTATGCAACCAGCATAATCTCATGCCCAGCCTATCTTCTATTATCATATCACTAATTTAATATAAACTCCTTTTCAATTTGCTGTTTTTTTTAATGGCCTCAATTTGCTCATTTTTACATTCCTCTAATGAGATTTTACCTCAGTGATCTTCTATACTAATGGAGTGCTCATAACAAGACTCTTGCATAGGAGAATAAAGAGAGTTATTTTAGGCAGTAAAGTAGTAGCTATTAGCAAGTTATAATGTTTCTATTTTAAAAATATTTGTTCACTATACTAGTGGACTTTGCAGAAGATGGGCCACCTCGGAAATAACACAAGTGTCACGCAAAGTAAGAGACACTCCTATATTGACTTGATAATCAGTCATAAAACTGCATCATTCTAATTTAATCAATTTGTATGACCCATTTACGGATCCAAATGGTTGTCATGCCCATACAAAGTCATAAACAGCTTCCCAAAATACATGATAGAAAAAATAGCAGTATAGAAAAAGCAACCAATCCCTGTTCACAAAAAAATTAAGACCAACAGAGTAGCACTTCTAATTAAACATAGCTAATATGTTTAATTAGCAAGTCACCGCCATAAAATGGTCAGCATCAGCAAGTCACCGCCATAAAATGTTACTTGTTTTAATTGTCTGTTTTGAAACCTAAACCATACTTGATACTAAATGACAATATGTTTTTTATAAGTGATATCTACTTATAAATGATTAGCATCAGCAAGTCACTAGAAGGCACTCAAACTTTTGTCTCTCCACTTTAATTGTCTATATTCAATTGGAGATAGCTAGGGTCATCAATCCTACTTGAACCCAATTTCCATCCTGTGATCCCCACTTGCTTAACTTGAAAACGGAGTAGACTTTTTGTTTTTTAATTGAATGGGTTTTAGGATGAGTCTATATCAGTATCTTAACCCTTGTTCCTCAACTCTCTTGTTAACCTTTATTGTCAACTTGTTATTGTTAAGCATGCATCACTCTTTTAACTAGCAAAATTCTAAGGATCTGTTTGCACCTAGTTTAGGTTTCTACATATATCCATCCAATTGTGTGAGTGTATACAAAGGCTTTCACCTACTACGCCTCTAACAATACAACTATGCTAATGTAATTCTTAAGCAGCAACTATTCAGCTCACTTGTTAAAAAACACAATCAGATTACTAATCACTAGCAAAATTCTTGAGCAACAATTATTCTTCTATATATTTTAGTTTCTTTTTCATGAATATACATCTTTCACCATTCAATCTAATGTACCTATTCTACAAATACACAATCAGATTACTAATCATTTATTTAGGAATCACATGATAGTGAAACAATTCATATTACTAATCAATTGTATTCTCACCAGAAAGTATTAGACGGTTATTTGATTACTAATCATACACTATACTGTAAATCACTGGGTGAAAGATAGTGACACAATTCAGAAATATTAAAAAATCATGATACACGATAGTCACACAATTCAACAATCAATTTAAAACCCTAATCTATACAATTGTTCAAATACGCTCAATCAAAGTACTCACCAGTCAGCACCTACTAGGGTACAACAATACAACTATGCTAATGTATTTCTTTGTACAGTTATGTGTGAGTGTATGCAAAGGCTTTCACGTCTGTATCAAAATTGCAAGAGTTAAAATTGCAAAAGTCAAAACAGTACAACTATCCTAATGTAAGTTCTCGGTACAGTTAAAATTATGTGAGTGTATGCAAAGGCTTTCACCTACTGGGCCTCTAATAGAACAACTATGCTAATGTAAGTTCTTCAACAACAACTATTCAGCTCAGTTCCTTTAATAACCAACGTACAATATTAAAAAACATAGTTAAAACACAGTTAAAAAACAGAGTTAATAACAGCAGCAACTATTTAGTCTATTTTGCCTTCACTTGTTCCAAACAAAAATACAATTAAAATTGCAAGAGTTAATAACAACAGCAACTATTTAGTCTATTTAGCAGAGAAGCAGTTCAAGAAGCAGAGTAATTCAAGAAGACAGTGATAAATAGTTCAAGAAGTGATTTGACAAATTCAAGAAACAGTTCAAGAAGCAGTGATAGGCGTACAAAAAAATTAAAGCCCTACAATTCATAGCATATGAAGACTTTACCTTTGATTTGAGAATGATTCTTTAATGACCAATTCAAGCACGAATCCACCACCCTCTTCAATGTCCACAATCGGTTTCAATCTAGCAATTGAAACCTAAACCTCAAAATTGTGTGTGGAATTAGCTTAGACTCGAAAGGATGTATTAGCACAGGAAGGGCAAAGATGGGGATAAGCTTACCTTCGATTAAGATTCTCGAAGCAGCAATTGATAGAAGTTTTTCGAATCCCCAACGAAAGAACCCTAAACTTCGACAGAGATAGATGACAAAAGGGCTAGGGCGCGCAGGGGAAAAGCAAAGCGGGGGAGTTTTTTTTTGAGATCCAGAGAGCTTAGTAATCCGGGCGTTTTGTTATACAACTTAACCTCTATTCTCAATAGAGATATAAGCCGGTTGGGAAAGATTTTATATATATATTTATAATCCGGTTTCCACAAAACCGGGTTATTTGGGTTATCAAATAATCCGGGCGTTCATAATATGGTATATTTATACCGCTTATTACATAATTTAGCGAAGTTTATATTCCGAATCGTAATCAAATCCGGATTATAATTATTTATTCATCCTAATTCTTATTTTATAATCCATATATTACACATCCGGATTATATGTTATGGAATATAAACCCAATTTTGTAGTAGTGTCTATAGGTAAATAGAAGTTACCTAACTTAACCGGAACATTTTCCAAAATGCCCACGGGATGGGTAATGGAGCGGCCCGCCATGTATAACCGTATCTTCACCGGCTTGGGCTCTCCAAGTCCGATCTTAACACATAGCTCCGGCGGGATGATGCTCACGCTGGCTCCTACATCACATAAGGATTCACAAGTGACATCCCCAACTTGAATGGGAATGCAAAATGAGCCGGGATCTCTTAACTTGGGTGGCATCTTCTCCTTCATGATTTGAATAAGCTCCAAGGATTTAGATGTCATCCTTACTTCACCAAAGTCTTCCAACTTCCTCTTCCTTGATAGAATCTCTTTTAAGAACTTCCCATAGGCGGGCATCCCTAGAATAGCATCAAGGAAAGGGATATTAATGTGTAGTTTATTCATTAAGTCAAGGAACTTACCAAAATGCTTGTCTAGATGTGCTCTAGCCCTTGACTGAGGGAATGGAAGTGGTGGTTTATATGTAGGAGGTGGAATATAAACTTCAGCTTTCTCCTCCGCTTTCTATGGCTCCACCTCGGTTGGCATCTCGGCCGAAGTGTTCTTCGACTGCACCTGGACCGAGGTGGTCTTCGTCTGCACTGGCATCGACCGAGGCACTGGATCTGCAGTCTTCAGTTCACTCCTCGTCGTTATGGCCATAATCTGGCCCTTAGGGTTGCTTTCCGTCCTTGATGGAAGCTTCCCTGGATCTCTTGGCGCTTCATTCGCCTTGTTGAAGAATTGTTGTTCTAAGGCTTTTTGTGCCTTCGAAAATGAAGTCATGGATGTCTCCATAGAGCTGAGCTTGATTAAGATGGCCTCCAGCATTGCGTCTTTCTTTTATGGCTGGGACGAACTCGATCCTTGCTCCTGGCTTTTTAACGGAGTAGAAGAAGAAGAGGAAGAGAGGAAAGGATTAGAGGAATCATTCGAATTGGAGTTAGAATGATGGTTACCCGAATTTTGGTTGTTTGCCCTCCAATTATTGTTGTTGGATCCTCTATTATTGTTGTAGTTGTTATTCCGAGAACCGTTGTTGTTGTTACGGTATCCATTGTTGTTCCTTGATCCTTGATCTTCCTTCTTGGTTTGAGCAACTAAGAGTTCCTTCAATTGTTTCACGTCATTCTTCAAAGACGTGAGTTGATTGTTTTTAGGCAGAGCATCTTGAAAGTTGACTCTTTTAACTCCACCTTCAGCTCCTTGGTGGGAGTATTTCTCCATGTGCAAAGCTTGCTTTTCTATGAATTCCCAAGCTTCGTCAATCGGCATGTCCATGAACGTGCCGGCAGATAGTAATTGAAGGTTGAACTGGGTGCTTCCGTCCAGTCCCTTGAAGTATATCTTCATCAACTCTATCTTTGGAATCCCATGATGTGGGCAATCCAAAAGAATGTCTTTAAACCTCTCCCATGACTTGGACAAGCTCTCCTTGTCCTTCATGATGAATGCATTTATCTTCCCTCTCATTTCAGCGGTTTTAGAGGGGGGAAAGAATTTAGTCAAGAATTCCGTCGTCATCTCCTCAAAAGTACTGATTTTTCCTGGAGGAAGAGATTGATACCAAGTAAGAGCTCTATCTTTCAAAGAGAAGTAGAAAGGCCTTAGCTTGTAGTTGTTGTTTTCCAGCCTTGAAGGTCTCAAGGTCTCCATCAAGATCTCATAGTTTTGTAGATGTTGATGCGGAGATTCCCTCTCTAGCCCTCCAAACTGGCATTGGCAAATCATGGAAAGAACTTGCGGTCGATGCTCATAATCATGGTCCGCTGGATCGCCAAGGTCGACTCCTGGATGCCTCAGTTGTTGATTAGGGTCCATCCTCTGCCCTAGGGTTTGTGGAATACATGCAAAAAGAACATCTTGGACTGGCATCCGAGGTGGAAGTATCTCGGCCGGGGCGACAGGTACTGGATTCTGCCTCGGTCGAGGGTCTGGAGCAAGGTCTTGCCTCGGTCGAGGATCTGGGTTCGGTCAAGGTAGATACTGGTCTCGTAAAGCTGCCATATCTGCTTCGATCACTTCAGTCCTTGCGCGAGTTTCTTCCCTCTCCAGTCTCAGCTCTTCTTTGTTGAGGCGTAGCTGTTCTAACACCTCCTTCAATTCGGCTTCAAGATCGCGATGGTCTTGGTCGGCCATCTTTGCTTCTTTCAAGCGTCTTTTGTATGTCTTTTCTGGTTCGGGATCGTAAAGAACGATTTCCTTCCCAGCGCAGGTTCTTCGCATAAACCTAAGAAAAAGAACCTGCGAAAGTCACTCAAGTAGAGTGGTTAGTAGAAACAGGGGCAAGTGCCCCGAAAGCAAACCGCAACCGGCTCGGTCTAGACCAAGTCCCCGGCAACGGCGCCAAAAACTTGTTCGCTCCAAACGGTGTGTGCAAGCTTTAAATTTATAACCCTAGATGTAAGCTTAAAACAAGGATGCGAACCCGCACTGTACGCGTCAATCATAGTAAAAAGCAAGAAATTCTAGGGGTCGATCACAGGGACTTAGTGAAACAAAGCAAGTAACGGTGAGCTATGTAATTACTAACCACAAAAGTAATTAAAGCAATCAAAGATGATAAAAAGTCAATTAAGGAAATATGCAATTCTAGGGATTAAAGCATCTAGTTGTGGTTCCAACTCAAGATCTAAAGATAAGCGGACAAAGTTGAGATATTTGCATAGGGAAGGTGTTTCTAAAGTGGAATAGATCACCGGGTAAGTCTCACTACTCACTAATCCCAAACCGTAACTCCTATTACCGGGTAAGTCTCAAGGAATTTAAGGAAAAGAACTATAACCTCAAACTAACACTCCAACTAAGGGAATAGAATCAACCTTTATCGGGTAAGTCTCAGGCTAACTCACAAAGATGGAATGAATGCACACTCAAACCCCAATAAAGGATAACCTTTATTACCTACTCTTATGATCTTGGGTAAAAAAACAAAGGAATTACCGGGTAAGTCTCATCCTAGGCTTGCATTGAACCAGGAAGGGTGTAATAAGAATAGGATTTGGCAAACTCTAACACTTAACTCTCAGTTTCGGATCAGCTAAGTCACCTCGGTCAAAAGAATTCCACCCCGGCCGAGATGTTCATCGACTGAGCGAGATGCTTTAGGGTTAAGGGTAAAGACTCGAGCTTTCAGGGTCCTACTGTGATTAAGATTATTCTATCATTGTTTTTCCCACAACCTTCAGCCAATCACCCTAGAATCACACAAGGAAATTAGCCACTCATCATCATGAAAGTAATAATCAAATATAAGGGAAGAAAGAGAATAATTGAACAAGAAAACCTTAAGACAAAGGCTTCAATAACTAAATCAATTATCAAACAACAAGCGTTCCTTGGATCACAATCCAACAAAGACAATCAACAAAGAAGGGAATCTAAGAAAGTCTTACAAAACCCTTCACAAAAGCTATAAAAGATATCAACTTTCTTCCTTCAATCTTCCTTCAACCTTCAAAAAGGTTCTTCAAATCTCCCAACTATAGTGGGATAAAATGGCTGTCTTGCGTGATGGCTAAGCACGATCTTCGCGTGGTAAGCGGGATTGTCTGCGGTTAGTGGATGTATGCGGGGTTCGGATTTGTGGAAAATCCAACCCTTTTTATAGGAAAATTACTCTCCAAAGATAAGATATCTTAGAAAGATCTTTTCCCATAAAAATAGGTAAAATATATGGGCTAAATTATCTTCTTCCTTCCAAGAATCCATCCTAAACATATCACATCCTCTTTCCAAAAATAAAAGATCTCAGCGAAGAATAAAATATCCTTGCCACGTTCAAGGTGTTTGCCTCGGTCGAGTCAGCTCCTCTGGATCATCTCGGTCGAGGTGACTCTGTAGTCAACCGAGGTGAATCACAACTGAATGTGAAATCTCTCAAATCTAGTCCAAAGTGAATCTCTAATCCAACTCCATGATTCCTGGATTCTTCCTTAAGCTCCTGAATGTAGCTCCAATGACTCCTTAGCTCCTTTTGCTCCATTTTGATGTAAAACGTGCC
This sequence comes from Fagopyrum esculentum, assembly GCA_033239045.1. NCBI lineage: Eukaryota > Viridiplantae > Streptophyta > Magnoliopsida > Caryophyllales > Polygonaceae > Fagopyrum > Fagopyrum esculentum. Next base: position 102,401,990 of record BSUD01000006.1, on the reverse strand, counting down.
ATTTTACCTACGATTACAACGGAACTTGGTGTAGACCTCGATTCCCGCAAATGTAGATTAAACGACAATATAATCACATAATATACATTCAAACATGCAAATTATTGAAGATAAAATGTCTAAACAGACCCCAAAATATAGACAATTATTCATGTTATCAATATGTCATTATTAGTTATACTTATTTTATGATAAGAGGGATTCCTAAACCTCGCCCCTGTCCCCGTTTACCAACGCGGAATAGTACTAATGCATTTGACTGTCTACCTGACTGGGCTGGTCGCAGGGAACCTCCTAGACTCTCGTAAGAGCTAGGCAGATGATGTCACGAACCGTTATCATACACTTGGGTCAATTACACAATATACTAAAGTCGGCCTATTCCGTTTTTGTTATTCATCATAACTAACAAACACCACTCATACACATCACACTCATACAAGAAGCCAACCAAGTTAGTCTGTGGACTTACCAGAATCAAATCTCGACTCTCTCTCTTAACCACCACTCAATCGGTAACTGCAGAAACTCAGTTGCCTGTCAAAGGAGGCACGTGGGTCAAAACATTTCCCTAGGTACTTAGAAGTCTGAAACTCCTAAGATGTAAGATCCTATTTGGACATAATTTATTATAGTACTTATTTAAGGTAACCTGACTATTTTACTCTTGGTTCCGAAACTTCCAAAAACTCGTAATACGTACTTAAATTCTTATTTGATGCTAACTAACCATATTCTACTCCCTATGATGATTTTAGGTAAAAACTAGAGAAACTACCCACTTTTCTATTTCCCGAAAAGTCACTAAGGTCCAACTACAGCTTCAAATATGAAATTAAAATAAATTTATAAAAATTCGAAAATAAATCTCTAAATTATCTATGATATCTAATCTACTCATAGGAGCAAGAATTTCCTAAAACTGTTCAATTATCACTTCTACAAAAATCCTTAAAGTTGGCTACTACACTAAAAATGTTCCAATACTTAGTCAAAAATCAATGCTGGAAAAACAACTCAACTACTCCACTTTGAGACCCTATAACTTTCAATCCGACCGTTCATTTATTCTCAAATTTTAAAACAGAAACTACATATATCCTTCTATTATCTGTCAAAATTTCAACGGTGTATCTTCAACCAATCTTTTTAACATTGGTTCACAACAGTGGCCATTCTTACTTTCAAAACTGGAGTTTTAAAGGGAGTTTCTCACTTCCATTTATATGATAATTTGAACTACTTCACTAGGTCATCTAATGGTCAGAAATTGGACACTCTAGGAGGCTACAACAACTCGCTTACTACTCGTCACTTCTCTAGTTCGATCTCTCCTCATCACCACACTAAAACATTTTAAAACTTAAGTACACACATGTTTATTTCACCTATAGTTTAAAGATTGAACTGCAGCCAAGATAAAGGGAGAATGATTGATCCTTTACCCAAGGTTTTGATGAATGTAGAAGTTAAGCTGCTACACGAGGTGTGGGAGGGTCCGATTCCAAGGTGGTCGTCTCCTCTTCTATAACCGCGGGGCACGAACGAACCAGCCCTCCAAACTGGTTATCTTCTGGGAAGGAGTGTGTAATGAGAGTTAGATTTAGAGAGGAACTGAGTGCAAAAGGGCTGAATGAAATCACTTACACTACTCCAGCTTCTGGCAAGGCATGTGCAACGAGCAGCCCCAGGAATAGATTGATGAGCAGCTCCAGAAATAGATAGACGAGCAGTTGTTGTAGTTCTCTCCTCTGCTGGCCCTTTTCCTTGAAATTTCTTGTGGTTGGACGTTGCTGAATATGTGCAGAATCAAGACAATGCAGCGTGAACTGTGGGCCGAGAGATGGGATCAATAGCGTTGCAGCTTCTTCTCTTCTGACGTGAATTTAGGGTTGTTACAGCTCTTTAATTATTTCATGTATGCAGCTGTTACAATCTGATGGGGAGAGGGAGGCTGACGGTTCTAAGCGTGAGTTCCTTGGGCTGCTTGTGGCTGGGCTGAAGCAAGGGTGTGGGCTGAGGCTGGAGCTGGGCTGAGGCTGCTTCAATCGACCAGCAAGGGTTAAGGCAAGGTTGGAAAAATTAAATCCAAGTAAGAACAACGGGCTAAAACAAGGCAAATATAAGTGGGCTTGAAGTTTGTCAAAACTTGTCAAAAACTCGTCATGGCTTTGTCAGGCCCATGCATGACCTTGTCAAGAGTTGCCGGGCTTCGTCATGACCTCGTCTCAGCTTTGTCATGGTCTCATCACAGCTTTGTCGTTAAGAACCAATTAAAAGAATTAGGGTTTGATATAATTCTATCATTTTATGTGAATTAAATTCTACATAAAATGATAAAATTTGTGGAGAAAGAAATACTAGATAGATTGGGAAACCGTCAACGGCTCGAAATCCGATTTGTTTCGGAATTAAACGGAATGAAAATTCCGGATATTACAGGCGCCAAAAACTTGTTCGCTCTCAGACGTGTGTGTATGTGAACGATATAGCTTTAAATTTATAACCTAAAATATAAGCCTGAAACAATATGCGAACCCACAATGTACGGATCAATTGTAATAACAGCAAATGCTCCAGGTTCAATCAAAATCAAGAAACAAAGCGAAGATATCATAGATGATGTAATAATCAGATAAAGAAAATGCAGATTCTAGAGATTTAAAAAGCATCCAGTTGTGATTCCGACTCAAGATCTCAAAGGATAACGTGGACAAAGTTGAGGTTTGCAAAGGGAAGGTGTTTCTAAGGTGGGAATAGATCACCGGGTAAGTCTCACTACTCACTATCCCAAAACAAATATCCTCTCACCGGGTAAGTCTCAAGGTACTAAGGAAGGAACTATAATCTCAAACCAACACACCACCCGAGGGAATAGAATCAACCTTTACCGGGTAAGTCTCAGGATAACACTCAAAGATGGGATGAAGGCACACTCAAACCCTAATAAATGATAAACATTTATTACCTAACACTCAAGATCTTGGGTATACAAATAAAGGAATCACCGGGTAAGTCTCATCCTAGGCTTGCGTTGAACTAGGAAAAGAATAACAAGGATAGGATTTGGCAAACTGGAACCTCAACTCATATAAGGATCATGAAAGGTATCATCCTAGGCTTGCTTCGACTCACAAAGCAAACACAACCCATATATCCTCAGAAGAGCCAAATTTTCCGAAGGATATGGAATCTCTCCTCACACCAGGTTGCCAACAACTTGGTTCAAGAACATCAAAGATACCGGACACATGGCTGGATGGATTCCACAATCATCTACTTTGCATGTGCAATTCGGTCGACACAAATTTCCTGGAGACTCTTCAACTTCCATGTGTCTCCATGCTCCGAAATTGCTCAATCTAGAAGGTACTCAAACCAAGAGAAACTGCTTTCACCAGACTTACAAGGTTGTTCTACGTCAACCTCTTAACCAAACGGGAAAAGGGAAACCTCACCCTTGATACTGTAGTTAAAGGTATGCTAATTTCTCTCACACCTACTAGATCTGAGAGTATTAGGCTTGCAAAGGAGAAATTTCTAATCCCAAACTCCAAGTCTCGACAGCTCACTTACACCTCCCTAACCCTAGAAGCCAAGATTGGTTTTACTATTCTGGTTAGGTGAGTGATTCCCCGAGCTAACTCAAGGGAACTGTTGACAGATCACACTCTAGAGCTGATCTACTTGATTCTATCTAGGTTGGATGTTGGCATGCCTAACCTAATCTTGAATCACATGGTCCACATCATAAACTCCACCCAAGCCATCCCCTTACCTTACGGGAGTCTACTGCCTAAGGTTTTTGCTCATTTTTTCATCGACACCTCCACTGAGGATCAACAAATGTTGACTGGAAAAATAGATGAACAATGTTTGGAAAGATTAGGGGTAGAAAATACTCTTGCCGAAGTATGGACATTAAAGGGTAAGGCAGTTTCTGTGACACCATCCCCTACAGTTCCTACAATTCCTTGTGTATCTGAGACTAGGTTGGAAGGATTTGAGGTGGAATTAAATTCTCTTAATAGAGAAATGGCTGATTTCTAACTAAATATTGAGAAGAATGAATGTCTACCATGAGGTTATGTATGTGATGCATGCGAAGACCAATAAAATGTATCTCCTGAACGCTCTTACCCTTACCACCATTGAAAAAATTATGCCCCTGACAGAAGATGTTGCACAACACACTCAAGAAAAGGTTGAGAACATGCTCATGAAATGTAAACGTAGTGTACAGAACAAACACATCCTCTACCCCATGCAGATAGAAAATGGAGATTAGAGGCTGAAATTAGGGACATGAGCGAAGGAACATCAGAATCTAGATGGCGGAAGAAGTTTTACGAGGACAATCAAGAGTAATTTTCAAAGTCTTGAAATAGATTTCAAGGCCTTGAAATAGATGTCAAGGCCTTGACATGGACTTCAAAGTCCCCTTGGTTTTTGATTTCAAGGCCTTATCCGACGTTTGTGGGACTTCATTTTTAAACTGTATTTGTTTTTGAAAATACTTTGTGGGTTTGTAATAATTTAAAACTCCCGTACTTAACTGTTTTTCTCCCTTGTTTAAAGACAAAGGGGGAGAAATTAAATGTGTGTTGATCCGACATACTGCATTCTACATTTTTTCGATATTATTGCATGCATATATCTAACATTAAATGCAGGTACGATATTTATTTTGTCTTCCATCAAGGGGGAGATTGGTAATTCCACCTTTATTATAAATTGTTTGATGTAAATGACGGAAGACCTAACATTTATATGTGGTTTTATAAACTAACAAGTATCGATTGTATTTCTAGATTGCATGTTATGGTTTGTGTTTGTTAAATGTGTGCAGGCCTTGGAAAGCATTTCAAAGGAAGAACGCATGCCTTGAAACACATTACAAAGGACAAGCACGGAGGCCTTAGAAAAGTACTTCGAAGGATAAACTCTGAAGCCTTGAAAAGCATTACAAAGATGGATTTGGTTAAAGGCTTTTTAAATACAATACTCTAAGATCTCAACAAAAGGATATCTAGAAGATTCTAAAGGAGAAGATCTCGGCTATCCAACAAGAAGATCTTCAAATGGTCTTGAGGAGAAGATCTCGGCCACAACAAAAAGATCTCACAAGATCTTAACCGAATACGCAAAGAGGATAAAAGAAGATCTTTCAAACGGAATCCACGCAAGAAGAACTCGGATCCAAGGGAAATCTTCAACAGCATATCCATGAAAGAAGATCTAGGATCTTCAAAACCAAGATCTTCAACAGTATTTCCAAAGCAAGAGAAGATCACGAAGATGAAGATTCTCAACGTGCGTCAAAGAGAGGAAGTAGAAGAGAGAAGATAGACGATCTTACAACGGGTACTTCACCTCAACCAAACACCGTTTTCCATGGAGAAAGAAGACATGTACAACGCCTATCTTACACGGCTAAGAAGTTGTCCACAAAAGACTATAAATGAAGATGGCGATTGAAGAGAAGAACAACAAGCTTACACGGAAACAATCCAAGACTTCAAGCGATCAAACATATTCATTCCAAAAGTTTATCTTCCTCTTTAGTTACAAAAGTCTACATCCTTAGAGAGAGATAAACACTAGAGCTCCATTGGCATATCTAGACAGTGTTATACTTGAGTGTGTTACTTTGCGAAGTAACTAGGCTATTATTGCTAGGATAGAGTTGACTAGATCGTAGCATTGAGGCTACAGTGAGAGAAGAAGGGGATTTCTTCTAGGTTGTATCTAGGACTCTTTGAAGCAGATAATAGATAGTTAGATCCTAGGGTAAAGAAACCCTAGGACGAAGACGTAGGCTGTTAGAGATGAACTTCGTAAACATATTGCTTGGTCGATCTTTTGATTCCGCATTTCATATCACGTAAATTATGACTAACGTTGCTTTGCAGGTTTCGAAGTCATGGCCTTCAATTTCCTTTCAAAGCCTTGAAAACCAGTTTTGTCACCAAGCGTACACATTGACTTCAACGCCTTGAAACTTGTTTCAAAGCCTTGATACACGATATTTAAAAAAGTTCTCATACTCTATTCAACCCCCTTCTAGAGTATTTATATCCTTATTAATTACCTATACGGTTCTTCATATTGTAAGAAGAATTGAAAGTTCGTATTTTGTGAACATGCATGTAGTAGTGTCGTGCAAGCAAAGCACACTTAATTTGTAATTCACAAATACTGATACATTGTTATCTACGCCGTGCACCCCGTCCCGACGTTGTCCTGCTCCGATAATGGAATTAAACATAATTAATAAATACCAACACATGGAGACACGTCAAAAGATTAATCAAAACAAACATATTTCATAAGTGAAAACAACTACATGGAGTTGATTGAAATTCGTTCAAGAGGCAAGAAACATCAACACGAAATTAAACAAGTTAAACTATAAAGAGTAAACAAGTTGCAAATCAGAATGCAAACTAGAACTACTATGTAGGTCGCTTATCAAGGCAAAACACTCTTCTTCTCTTATTTCCTGTACTACCAATCCAACGATCAAAATCTGGACTCATTGTTGGGTATCGACTTGAACATTGCATGAGCAATATCTGTCATAAGGCAAGTAGCCGAAAAGCACCACAAAGGTGAACCTTTCACCATAAATCCATCTGAGACCAAATCTAAAAGTGTCTTCATCGTTTCATTTGTTTCCTTTATTAGTTTGTTAGGACCTTGTGCAACAATGTTCGCCTATGCCTCCCACAATGCTACCATACTTCTAGCTGCATCTAGAGATGTTGCTAGATGATCATGATACATTAAAGAACCATTATTCCTCCTTCCACTACGCTTACTGACTCCTTGAGAAGATGTACCGTATTGTTTCTTTCCTGTAGCACGCACGGAAACGGGATCAGGTGATGTTTGTGAGCATCTTGCACGTTGTAACACCCCGAATCCGCGGGACTCGGGGCGCCACGGGCGGAGACCTCACAATGGGTCCCGACCCTTAGCTTGACAACAATTTCACCGGATCTTACAACAAGACACAAATAAAGGCAAAAACGAAATTCCTTTTAATGCAAATGATAAGAAACCCGAAGGAAAACAACAAAAGACTTCAGCCGATAAACAACATGAAAGACCAAAACGCCATACACGCGGCATACCAACATAATAAACAAAGAATAAAATACAACCCGACTCTAACCCAAACTCACTCCTAAAATGTACGGAACCCCGGCTGCCCACTCTTCCGGATCTCTCGGCCGCATTCCTAACCTGCAATGCAATCTACAACAATATCGGTATAAAACCGTTAGCTAGCAATTCGAATATAAGAAGAACGATAAGGCACAAACACATATAAGGATAAAGTAAACACACAATCATGCTTGCAAAGAAGTCCGGTTATTATCTTTAATTTAAGTTATTCCATTACTAATTTCTATTTAGTTGTGGCACGGAAATCACAAGGATCCCGCCCTTGTCCCCTTTCACCAAACAGGTTTGGGCCAGATGCGAATCAGCATCACCTGTTGGACTGGTCGCAAGGCACCTCCCGGCCATCCCCATTTTGGGCCGGACATAGTGGTCACCGCCCGTTATCATACACTTGGGCCAAATAAATAATAACACGTCCACATCCTAGTCCGATTTATAAGTTATTTCATAACAATTAATAGGAATAACATAAACCACCCACACGTCACAACTCATATGCGAAAAGCTAGTTAAGTAAGTCCGTAGACTTACCTCACCCAAGGTACACGAATAAATCCTCTAGGCTTCTTGCAGAAAACGCTCAATGCCTGAACACAACGAGGCATACTATCATCAACTATCCGTCAAGGTAACCACCCCCGTACTTCTATATGCTCAACTTGTAAGATAATAATTAGCATGCTAGTTCCCATATTTTGATTCTCTAAGTAAGCTTGCCGAAGCACACCACAATCTATAAACTATTCTTAACACCTAAGGTCAGGGCCACTATATGGCATTTGCTCTACGTTATACTAGATTCACCTAGTATGATACACTACCGCCATTGAACTAAAGAGACGGAGAGGGTACTCACGCGAGTTCCAAGGTAGTGCATGGGTTATGGATGTCGAGAGCGGATTTGGTGGACTTAACGGGTGCTTCCGGACCTATACATCAAAGCTACAAGAATTTAGCTTATAAGCTAGATTGGTTGAACAACGGTTTAGATATAATTAGAGAAACTCGTTTTCAAAACAAGGTCAAAACCCGTAAAAAAATTTCAAGGTAAAAAACACGATTAGACCCAAAACTCCGAATTTAATATTTTCCGGTAAGACGTTCAACTCAACAACTCGGCTATTTTCCCGGAGGTCCAAAACTGGACTAAAACTTGTAATAAAATTCTTACAGTGGCCAAAACTGCAATTTTTAATAATTGTGGGTACAAACTGTAGTTATCTAAAAAATGGGGTCACAAATGCAATTATACATAAACTGGGGCCAAAGATTGTAATTACACTCTTTTCTCTCAACTTGCCCTAGCCGCACGCTGCAGTGGACAGGAAGGTGGGCCTGGAGGCAGGCTTACGGCGTGGCGGCGTGGCGGGTGGCACAAGGGAGGACAAGGTCCGGCGGCAGGCTTCCCGGCAAGGCGTTCTGTCCTCCGGCAACTGTCACAACCGGCCACCATTGTTACGCAGAAGGAAGCAAGAATAAAGGAGAGGGAGAGAGGCGTAGCTCACCAGCGCGGAGAGGGCGTAGCGGCTCCGGTGGGCTGAGGCGGAGCAGAAAGGCGGAGGGAGAGGGGTGCGGCGCTCCGGTCGGCTGATGCAGCAGCGGGGAGAGACTTCAACCCGGCGGCTCCCTTCGAGGCTGCTGTATCTCCCAGGTGGTTGCTCACACACAGCAAATGGAAGGGAAAAACAGAAGGAGGGGTGAGGGTCCGAGGAGAGTGCTGCAATGGTGCTCCGGCAGCAACTGCGGGATTAAGAACCAGCCATGGGTGAGGGAGAGAGTTGCAGCTAGTATATTTGGGTGAAGATGAAACAAAGAAGGAAGAGAGATGAGAGGCTGCAGTGCTGAGACAGTGAGAGAGACACAGAGGTTGAGGTTTGGCAGGCTTGGGACGGTAGACTAGACGGGAGGGGTGGCGAAGGGCCGGTCGCAAGCCTGCTGACGAGTGGAACGAGGGGCCGGCTAGCCCTAGCCCTAGCCCTAGGCGGCAGCTGCTGCTTCTCACCAGCGCGAATGACGCAACAGAAGAAGACAAGCAGGAGAGAGGAAATAAAAAGAAGGAAAAGGAAGGAGAAAAGAATAAGAAAAGGAAATAGACCAAAACTCGATTAAAACACTCGGATCGGGATTTCCAAATCGGAAAAACCATCCCACATTTTCCGAAAATAATAAAACGGACATACTTAAACATTTCCAAAATTTAAATATACTTGAGAATTATATTTTACGTCATAAAAATACCTTTTTAAAAAAAAATATTTAATTTGATAAAATATCGATAAAATCCGGAAATAGTAAAAATCGCAAACGCGCCAAAATTTGGGGCGTTACATCAGGTCCCCCTAAAAAACAAGTTTCGTCCCGAAACTTGCCATACGCCGAACTTCTCGTTGCCATAAGGGCGAGGTATAAACTCACAAACTAGGAAATCTTAGAACTTGTAATCTATATACACTAACTACTCAATCCGTCATCGCAAAAATATACCAGGCCATATAACATGTTCCCGCACGGGGCACAAATAACATATAACATCACACATATACACAACTCAACTGAGGGAAGAACTAAGTGAACCAAAGATACTATCCTTCGTCTTCCTATTACCCTCATTGGTTCTTCATCTGCCGCTAGATCATGAGGATCGACAATACATCTCAAGTCATAACTGTACTTCCTAGACTGATACACATGAAATCCCGGGTGAACATCCACTACTCTTGGCGGCTACGCCAACCGGTAAACTACTTTCCTTACTAACGTTATGATCTTCATAAAGTTTCGATATATCGGAAACTCGACTTCCTTCTCGGGTCCTTCTCAATACATCACATCCATTATGGTTCTCTTTGATCGTCTCTAACTAAGAAGATCGAATCTTCCCATTTACACCATGGCTTTGGTCCTTGTCAATCCAAACTTGATGTTGCGTTCCCTCCATTCTTGTTCCAAGTTCTAGGTAACGAAGGAAGTACTTACTTCACACCGCTTCCACTAACGAGACACGTATGCTATTACTTTTATATCGTTCTTCAATACTCAACCAAGACCTTGTCTTTGAGATTAACTTGTACACTTCAAACCATCATACCTCGAGGTAAATTCAAAACGGTTGCCCCAATGAATCTCCTCTCAACTCTCAACAACTTCATTGTCAATTTTCATCCCACTCAATACTTCATTGTCATCCGGAGTAGGTTAGCCATAGATGGTGTTACTTGGAGAATCTCTTCACAAATCCGGTAATGACCAACACATCCAAGAAAACTGGTAACTTCTTCCACATCCTTCGGGGGTTGTCATCCCGAGACAACTAGTCTTACCACTTCTCTCTTCTTCGAGAGTAGACCCAAATATATTATCCGGGCATTAGTAAGCCCATATGGAATTACTACAACTCGTAGTGACCATTATTTTTTTCGGAATGCCGTATTTGCAATATCCCAATTTTGAATTCTCAAACGGTGACAATCAGGCCTTAACTTAATCTTAGAAGAGATTATCGACCCTTGCAACTAATCGAGTAGATCTCTCCTTCGATGTAAGGGATACTTGTCATTCATTGTCATCTTGCTCAACTTATAGTTATCGATGTACAACTGGAGATAACTGCCTCTCTTTTCGCAAACTAGTGTCCCCCATGACAACTTTAAATCAAGAATTCAAGATATATCCCAACATGAACTTCAAATTAAGAGTTCGAGATGTACTCTAACGTGAAATTCAAATCAAGAGATCAAGATATACTCCCAATAGGAAATTCAAATCAAGAGTTCAAGATATACTTCCAGCACGAACTTCAAATCCAGCTTAATGGTGAAATCCACCTTCCGATGCATTGGAAACTGTTCTATCTTGGGTTTCATCTTTTCTCTACCCATTTCATCTTGCATTGACCGACACAACCTAGTCCTAACACTTGACAAGTGGTCCATCCCAATCTGTTGGGGTGACGTCCTTCAATCCGTGTATTGCTCCTTTTGTAGCTACTATGTTAACCGTCCTCTTTCAAAGATCCTTCATCTACAGAACTCGAGAGACTTGCTCTAATTTCCCGACTCTTGAAGCCTTGGTTTAAACAATACTTCAGCTTAATCCCTCTTCTCACTTCAAAGGAATGACGATAGTAACATCTTTTGATCTCGCGCATGTGTTCAGTCACAAAGGTCTTAACTACATGACTCGATCACACCTTATAACAACTCGATACAATTTTCTTTGCTTTCTATGGCATCCCAATATATGGGAGGATCTCTTCGTATTATACATCAGCTTTCACCGTAGATATCCTTTCTTCAATTAGGCGTAGAAATTTACACTACATTTTCTTATGTAGCGCAAAACCGACTATAGAGACTCTAGTTTCAATCTTTCATGTACTTCTTTCTTGTACATCTCTAATCAACATCGAACTTTAAAACTTTAGTTTTCTCTTTCTCTTGTTGGTCACATTAAGCATCTCTTGGTATTCCATGAACAATCTTCATAATCGTACTAGTATGTCCTTAGGCAAAATTTCCCAACCACAACCCTGAAAGATCCACTCATTACTTCACCAAGCACTACCGTCGTAATTCCAAGCTTGTCGCGTTGCCTTATTCTAGATTCCTCATTTCACGTCGTATCCACTATGGTTTCGCCATGTGAGTCACAAAACTTTGACTTAGCTTTTGCTCGCGAAAACATGACATCATCACTTTAAAACAAACATACCATACATCCCTTATATATTCTCCCTTTACGCACAATAAACATAGAAGACTCCCTTCCCTTGTTGTCCTTCTAGTTCCCTTTACCTTGATCCATGTCATTCCTCCATATGACAATCTCATGACCTAAGAAGGTCGCACCAGATCGTTACAATCCCTCCCCATACGGTAAGTTACTATCACTTGTTGGAATCGATAATTTGTTATCTGATTAAGATATTTGCACTTCCCTTGATATACCTCTTTGTTGCCGACATTCAGCCACCATGGATATTCCACGTTCTTGTTACCCTTCTTCATGATCTCATATCCTAAACTACTTCCCACCTACAGTCACCAATATACAACCTGCACATGTGCATTCTCGGTGGTCACCGATTAGATCATTAATGACCCTCTGCAAGATCAACGACTTACTTTCCTACCATACTTCCATGTCACCATACTTCTGAAGGATACCCTCTTAGGGTACTCTACCTTAAACTTCACTAGCTTATTTTACTCTACTTCCCACTTTGTTAGCTCTAATTGCGCCATATGACCCACTTCATAGGCTTAACCGCTCTTCCTAATGTTTTGCAAAAGCACTTCTCAAATATTCTGACATTCATTAGCATCCACTCTCACTCTTCTTGGTTGGACTTAAGTCCTTCGATCCAAGCTCCTTATTTCATCTTTCATCTTCTAAAGCACATCATTCGCACACACATCCTCCTCCTTAGCGTTGCTCAGTCTCATAACAATGACGGAAAACGATTGACTCTCCACGGTAATTCCGCTATGTGAACTTTCACCATGTGATCCTCTTCGTACTCTCGTATTTTTGAAGAAGTCTCCCGCTTAAGCTCTCGCAAAAGCCGTCACTTCACTTTCTAGTTCTTCTATAAGCTTAACTTACGCATCTCATGAATCCTCGTATTAGTTCGACCACACTTCACACCCTGACTCCTATGCTTAGAAGCATCTAGGAAAAACTTTGCATCTTAATGGAACACCACCTTAACCTTGCTAGAATGTACTCATCTCCTTCTCGATTTACCTCTTTAGGTATCCATGCGTCATCTTGAAGAATCATAATTTCATCATCTCTAGTTGGTCTCGTCGTTGTTCAAACGTGGCTTTTATGCAACCACTCTCATGCCTTCATGTCGCTTCCCTATTTGTATATCTTCCATCTCAGTTTTGCTTATGTTGACTCGAGGTTCTCTTCTCTTTGTTTGTCCTTGTGATTAACATCATCTCTAGTCTTCATATGGCTGCTTAGATGCTCTCTAAGGAGTCTGAGGAATCGTCGGGGTGCTCACTAAAACGTGATGTTCAACTCGATACTTGAGCATTTTCGTCTTCGTGGTGACACTATCCTATGTAAAACGACGTCGTCCAAGGGCGATGATATCATAATAGCATCTCAACTAAATGGTCCTCTATCTCCATATGCTACTATATATAAAAGGAATACGTATCCATAACTATATATTTCCTAAGTCCATATTACTACTAATATCACGCATTCGGCATTCCATTACAACAATACAAGGCCCAAAACATATAATTGTTCACATATACAACAATACACATAAATCATGTATATCATGAAACTATAATCCACATATAATAATATTCCAACAACATCCTAGGCCCACGATACATATCTACATATATATACATATATATACTAAAAATCCAATAAACTATACTGCCGAGATCCACGGAAGGAGTGGTGGTCCGTACATTCTACCCCGACTCATGCATGTGATTTTGAAAATGAAAACTCAGAACCCGCGGGGTTCTGTTTATTCCTTATTCGGCCTTTAGAAGATTACGAGTGCCATTGTTGTCAACCTAGGGCTCTGATACCACTTTTGTAACAACCCGAATCCGCGGGACTCGGGGCGCCACGGGCAGAGACCTCACAATGGGTCCCGACCCTTAGCCTGACAACAATTTCACCGGATCTTACAACAAGACACAAATAAAGGCAAAAACGAAATTCCTTTTAATGCAAATGATAAGAAACCCGAAGGAAAACAACAAAAGACCTCAGCCGATAAACAACATGAAAGACCAAAACGCCATACACGCGGCATACCAACATAATAAACAAAGAATAAAATACAACCCGACTCTAACCCAAACTCACTCCTAAAATGTACGGAACCCCGGCTGCCCACTCTTCCGGATCTCTCGGCCGCATTCCTAACCTGCAATGCAATCTACAACAATATCGGTATAAAACCGTTAGCTAGCAATTCGAATATAAGAAGAACGATAAGGCACAAACACATATAAGGATAAAGTAAACACACAATCATGCTTGCAAAGAAGTCCGGTTATTATCTTTAATTTAAGTTATTCCATTACTAATTTCCATTTAGTTGTGGCACGGAAATCACAAGGATCCCGCCCTTGTCCCCTTTCACCAAACAGGTTTGGGCCAGATGCGAATCAGCATCACCTGTTGGACTGGTCGCAAGGCACCTCCCGGCCATCCCCATTTTGGGCCGGACATAGTGGTCACCGCCCGTTATCATACACTTGGGCCAAATAAATAATAACACGTCCACATCCTAGTCCGATTTATAAGTTATTTCATAACAATTAATAGGAATAACACACACCACCCACACGTCACAACTCATATGCGAAAAGCTAGTTAAGTAAGTCCGTAGACTTACCTCACCCAAGGTACACGAATAAATCCTCTAGGCTTCTTGCAGAAAACGCTCAATGCCTGAACACAACGAGGCATACTATCATCAACTATCCGTCAAGGTAACCACCCCCGTACTTCTATATGCTCAACTTGTAAGATAATAATTAGCATGCTAGTTCCCATATTTTGATTCTCTAAGTAAGCTTGCCGAAGCACACCACAATCTATAAACTATTCTTAACACCTAAGGTCAGGGCCACTATATGGCATTTGCTCTACGTTATACTAGATTCACCTAGTATGATACACTACCGCCATTGAACTAAAGAGACGGAGAGGGTACTCACGCGAGTTCCAAGGTAGTGCATGGGTTATGGATGTCGAGAGCGGATTTGGTGGACTTAACGGGTGCTTCCGGACCTATACATCAAAGCTACAAGAATTTAGCTTATAAGTTAGATTGGTTGAACAACGGTTTAGATATAATTAGAGAAACTCGTTTTCAAAACAAGGTCAAAACCCGTAAAAAATTTTCAAGGTAAAAAACACGATTAGACCCAAAACTCCGAATTTAATATTTTCCGGTAAGACGTTCAACTCAACAACTCGGCTATTTTCCCGGAGGTCCAAAACTGGACTAAAACTTGTAATAAAATTCTTACAGTGGCCAAAACTGCAATTTTTAATAATTGTGGGTACAAACTGTAGTTATCTAAAAAATGGGGTCACAAATGCAATTATACATAAACTGGGGCCAAAGATTGTAATTACACTCTTTTCTCTCAACTTGCCCTAGCCGCACGCTGCAGTGGACAGGAAGGTGGGCCTGGAGGCAGGCTTACGGCGTGGCGGCGTGGCGGGTGGCACAAGGGAGGACAAGGTCCGGCGGCAGGCTTCCCGGCAAGGCGTTCTGTCCTCCGGCAACTGTCACAACCGGCCACCATTGTTACGCAGAAGGAAGCAAGAATAAAGGAGAGGGAGAGAGGCGTAGCTCACCAGCGCGGAGAGGGCGTAGCGGCTCCGGTGGGCTGAGGCGGAGCAGAAAGGCGGAGGGAGAGGGGTGCGGCGCTCCGGTCGGCTGATGCAGCAGCGGGGAGAGACTTCAACCCGGCGGCTCCCTTCGAGGCTGCTGTATCTCCCAGGTGGTTGCTCACACACAGCAAATGGAAGGGAAAAACAGAAGGAGGGGTGAGGGTCCGAGGAGAGTGCTGCAATGGTGCTCCGGCAGCAACTGCGGGATTAAGAACCAGCCAGGGGTGAGGGAGAGAGTTGCAGCTAGTATATTTGGGTGAAGATGAAACAAAGAAGGAAGAGAGATGAGAGGCTGCAGTGCTGAGACAGTGAGAGAGACACAGAGGTTGAGGTTTGGCAGGCTTGGGACGGTAGACTAGACGGGAGGGGTGGCGAAGGGCCGGTCGCAAGCCTGCTGACGAGTGGAACGAGGGGCCGGCTAGCCCTAGCCCTAGCCCTAGGCGGCAGCTGCTGCTTCTCACCAGCGCGAATGACGCAACAGAAGAAGACAAGCAGGAGAGAGGAAATAAAAAGAAGGAAAAGGAAGGAGAAAAGAATAAGAAAAGGAAATAGACCAAAACTCGATTAAAACACTCGGATCGGGATTTCCAAATCGGAAAAACCATCCCACATTTTCCGAAAATAATAAAACGGACATACTTAAACATTTCCAAAATTTAAATATACTTGAGAATTATATTTTACGTCATAAAAATACCTTTTTAAAAAAAAATATTTAATTTGATAAAATATCGATAAAATCCGGAAATAGTAAAAATCGCAAACGCGCCAAAATTTGGGGCGTTACATCAGGTCCCCCTAAAAAACAAGTTTCGTCCCGAAACTTGCCATACGCCGAACTTCTCGTTGCCATAAGGGCGAGGTATAAACTCACAAACTAGGAAATCTTAGAACTTGTAATCTATATACACTAACTACTCAATCCGTCATCGCAAAAATATACCAGGCCATATAACATGTTCCCGCACGGGGCACAAATAACATATAACATCACACATATACACAACTCAACTGAGGGAAGAACTAAGTGAACCAAAGATACTATCCTTCGTCTTCCTATTACCCTCATTGGTTCTTCATCTGCCGCTAGATCATGAGGATCGACAATACATCTCAAGTCATAACTGTACTTCCTAGACTGATACACATGAAATCCCGGGTGAACATCCACTACTCTTGGCGGCTACGCCAACCGGTAAACTACTTTCCTTACTAACGTTATGATCTTCATAAAGTTTCGATATATCGGAAACTCGACTTCCTTCTCGGGTCCTTCTCAATACATCACATCCATTATGGTTCTCTTTGATCGTCTCTAACTAAGAAGATCGAATCTTCCCATTTACACCATGGCTTTGGTCCTTGTCAATCCAAACTTGATGTTGCGTTCCCTCCATTCTTGTTCCAAGTTCTAGGTAACGAAGGAAGTACTTACTTCACACCGCTTCCACTAACGAGACACGTATGCTATTACTTTTATATCGTTCTTCAATACTCAACCAAGACCTTGTCTTTGAGATTAACTTGTACACTTCAAACCATCATACCTCGAGGTAAATTCAAAACGGTTGCCCCAATGAATCTCCTCTCAACTCTCAACAACTTCATTGTCAATTTTCATCCCACTCAATACTTCATTGTCATCCGGAGTAGGTTAGCCATAGATGGTGTTACTTGGAGAATCTCTTCACAAATCCGGTAATGACCAACACATCCAAGAAAACTGGTAACTTCTTCCACATCCTTCGGGGGTTGTCATCCCGAGACAACTAGTCTTACCACTTCTCTCTTCTTCGAGAGTAGACCCAAATATATTATCCGGGCATTAGTAAGCCCATATGGAATTACTACAACTCGTAGTGACCATTATTTTTTTCGGAATGCCGTATTTGCAATATCCCAATTTTGAATTCTCAAACGGTGACAATCAGGCCTTAACTTAATCTTAGAAGAGATTATCGACCCTTGCAACTAATCGAGTAGATCTCTCCTTCGATGTAAGGGATACTTGTCATTCATTGTCATCTTGCTCAACTTATAGTTATCGATGTACAACTGGAGATAACTGCCTCTCTTTTCGCAAACTAGTGTCCCCCATGACAACTTTAAATCAAGAATTCAAGATATATCCCAACATGAACTTCAAATTAAGAGTTCGAGATGTACTCTAACGTGAAATTCAAATCAAGAGATCAAGATATACTCCCAATAGGAAATTCAAATCAAGAGTTCAAGATATACTTCCAGCACGAACTTCAAATCCAGCTTAATGGTGAAATCCACCTTCCGATGCATTGGAAACTGTTCTATCTTGGGTTTCATCTTTTCTCTACCCATTTCATCTTGCATTGACCGACACAACCTAGTCCTAACACTTGACAAGTGGTCCATCCCAATCTGTTGGGGTGACGTCCTTCAATCCGTGTATTGCTCCTTTTGTAGCTACTATGTTAACCGTCCTCTTTCAAAGATCCTTCATCTACAGAACTCGAGAGACTTGCTCTAATTTCCCGACTCTTGAAGCCTTGGTTTAAACAATACTTCAGCTTAATCCCTCTTCTCACTTCAAAGGAATGACGATAGTAACATCTTTTGATCTCGCGCATGTGTTCAGTCACAAAGGTCTTAACTACATGACTCGATCACACCTTATAACAACTCGATACAATTTTCTTTGCTTTCTATGGCATCCCAATATATGGGAGGATCTCTTCGTATTATACATCAGCTTTCACCGTAGATATCCTTTCTTCAATTAGGCGTAGAAATTTACACTACATTTTCTTATGTAGCGCAAAACCGACTATAGAGACTCTAGTTTCAATCTTTCATGTACTTCTTTCTTGTACATCTCTAATCAACATCGAACTTTAAAACTTTAGTTTTCTCTTTCTCTTGTTGGTCACATTAAGCATCTCTTGGTATTCCATGAACAATCTTCATAATCGTACTAGTATGTCCTTAGGCAAAATTTCCCAACCACAACCCTGAAAGATCCACTCATTACTTCACCAAGCACTACCGTCGTAATTCCAAGCTTGTCGCGTTGCCTTATTCTAGATTCCTCATTTCACGTCGTATCCACTATGGTTTCGCCATGTGAGTCACAAAACTTTGACTTAGCTTTTGCTCGCGAAAACATGACATCATCACTTTAAAACAAACATACCATACATCCCTTATATATTCTCCCTTTACGCACAATAAACATAGAAGACTCCCTTCCCTTGTTGTCCTTCTAGTTCCCTTTACCTTGATCCATGTCATTCCTCCATATGACAATCTCATGACCTAAGAAGGTCGCACCAGATCGTTACAATCCCTCCCCATACGGTAAGTTACTATCACTTGTTGGAATCGATAATTTGTTATCTGATTAAGATATTTGCACTTCCCTTGATATACCTCTTTGTTGCCGACATTCAGCCACCACGAATATTCCACGTTCTTGTTACCCTTCTTCATGATCTCATATCCTAAACTACTTCCCACCTACAGTCACCAGTATACAACCTGCACATGTGCATTCTCGGTGGTCACCGATTAGCTCATTAATGACCCTCTGCAAGATCAACGACTTACTTTCCTACCATACTTCCATGTCACCATACTTCTGAAGGATACCCTCTTAGGGTACTCTACCTTAAACTTCACTAGCTTATTTTACTCTACTTCCCACTTTGTTAGCTCTAATTGCGCCATATGACCCACTTCATAGGCTTAACCGCTCTTCCTAATGTTTTGCAAAAGCACTTCTCAAATATTCTGACATTCATTAGCATCCACTCTCACTCTTCTTGGTTGGACTTAAGTCCTTCGATCCAAGCTCCTTATTTCATCTTTCATCTTCTAAAGCACATCATCCGCACACACATCCTCCTCCTTAGTGTTGCTCAGTCTCATAACAATGACGGAAAACGATTGACTCTCCACGGTAATTCCGCTATGTGAACTTTCACCATGTGATCCTCTTCGTACTCTCGTATTTTTGAAGAAGTCTCCCGCTTAAGCTCTCGCAAAAGCCGTCACTTCACTTTCTAGTTCTTCTATAAGCTTAACTTACGCATCTCATGAATCTTCGTATTAGTTCGACCACATTTCACACTCTGACTCCCATGCTTAGGAGCATCTAGGAAAAACTTCACGTCTCAAGGAAATACCACTTCTACCCTTGCTAGTATGCACTCATTTCCTTCCCGCTTCGCGTCTTTAGTTATCCATGCGTCGTCTTGAAGAACCATAAGTTCATCATCTCTAGTTGGTCTCGTCGTTGTTCAAACGTGGCTTTTATGCAACCACTCTCATGCCTTCATGTCGCTTCCCTTCTTGTATAACTTCCTTTTTAGTTTGCTTAAACTAACTCGAGGTTCTCTTCCCTTTGTTTGTCCTTGCGGTTGACTTCATCTCTAGTCTTCATATGGCTGCTTAGACGCTCTCTAAGAAGTACGAGAAATCACTGGGGTGCTCACTAAAACGTGATGTTCAGCTCAATACTTGAGCATATTCATCCTCGTATGTACACTATCCTATGTAAAACGACGTCGTCCAAGGGCGATGATATCATAATAGCATCTCAACTAAATGGTCCTCTATCTCCATATGCTACTATATATAAAAGGAATACGTATCCATAACTATATATTTCCTAAGTCCATATTACTACTAATATCACGCATTCGGCATTCCATTACAACAATACAAGGCCCAAAACATATAATTGTTCACATATACAACAATACACATAAATCATGTATATCATGAAACTACAATCAACATAAAATAATAGTCCAAAAGTATCCTAAGTCTACGATACATATCTACATATATATACATTTATATACTAAAAATCCAATGAACTATGCTGCCGAGATCCGCGGAAGGAGTGGTGGTCCGTACATTCTACCCCGACTCATGCATGTGATTTTGAAAATGAAAACTCAGAACCCGCGGGGTTCTGTTTATTCCTTATTCGGCCTTTAGAAGATTGCGAGTGCCATTGTTGTCAACCTAGGGCTCTGATACCACTTTTGTAACACCCCGAATCCGCGGGACTCGGGGCGCCACGGGCGGAGACCTCACAATGGGTCCCGACCCTTAGCTTGACAACAATTTCACCGGATCTTACAACAAGACACAAATAAAGGCAAAAACGAAATTCCTTTTAATGCAAATGATAAGAAACCCGAAGGAAAACAACAAAAGACTTCAGCCAATAAACAACATGAAAGACCAAAACGCCATACACGCGGCATACCAACATAATAAACATAGAATAAAATACAACCCGACTCTAACCCAAACTCACTCCTAAAATGTACGGAACCCCGGCTGCCCACTCTTCCGGATCTCTCGGCCGCATTCCTAACCTGCAATGCAATCTACAACAATATCGGTATAAAACCGTTAGCTAGCAATTCGAATATAAGAAGAACGATAAGGCACAAACACATATAAGGATAAAGTAAACACACAATCATGCTTGCAAAGAAGTCCGGTTATTATCTTTAATTTAAGTTATTCCATTACTAATTTCTATTTAGTTGTGGCACGGAAATCACAAGGATCCCGCCCTTGTCCCCTTTCACCAAACAGGTTTGGGCCAGATGCGAATCAGCATCACCTGTTGGACTGGTCGCAAGGCACCTCCCGGCCATCCCCATTTTGGGCCGGACATAGTGGTCACCGCCCGTTATCATACACTTGGGCCAAATAAATAATAACACGTCCACATCCTAGTCCGATTTATAAGTTATTTCATAACAATTAATAGGAATAACATAAACCACCCACACGTCACAACTCATATGCGAAAAGCTAGTTAAGTAAGTCCGTAGACTTACCTCACCCAAGGTACACGAATAAATCCTCTAGGCTTCTTGCAGAAAACGCTCAATGCCTGAACACAACGAGGCATACTATCATCAACTATCCGTCAAGGTAACCACCCCCGTACTTCTATATGCTCAACTTGTAAGATAATAATTAGCATGCTAGTTCCCATATTTTGATTCTCTAAGTAAGCTTGCCGAAGCACACCACAATCTATAAACTATTCTTAACACCTAAGGTCAGGGCCACTATATGGCATTTGCTCTACGTTATACTAGATTCACCTAGTATGATACACTACCGCCATTGAACTAAAGAGACGGAGAGGGTACTCACGCGAGTTCCAAGGTAGTGCATGGGTTATGGATGTCGAGAGCGGATTTGGTGGACTTAACGGGTGCTTCCGGACCTATACATCAAAGCTACAAGAATTTAGCTTATAAGCTAGATTGGTTGAACAACGGTTTAGATATAATTAGAGAAACTCGTTTTCAAAACAAGGTCAAAACCCGTAAAAAAATTTCAAGGTAAAAAACACGATTAGACCCAAAACTCCGAATTTAATATTTTCCGGTAAGACGTTCAACTCAACAACTCGGCTATTTTCCCGGAGGTCCAAAACTGGACTAAAACTTGTAATAAAATTCTTACAGTGGCCAAAACTGCAATTTTTAATAATTGTGGGTACAAACTGTAGTTATCTAAAAAATGGGGTCACAAATGCAATTATACATAAACTGGGGCCAAAGATTGTAATTACACTCTTTTCTCTCAACTTGCCCTAGCCGCACGCTGCAGTGGACAGGAAGGTGGGCCTGGAGGCAGGCTTACGGCGTGGCGGCGTGGCGGGTGGCACAAGGGAGGACAAGGTCCGGCGGCAGGCTTCCCGGCAAGGCGTTCTGTCCTCCGGCAACTGTCACAACCGGCCACCATTGTTACGCAGAAGGAAGCAAGAATAAAGGAGAGGGAGAGAGGCGTAGCTCACCAGCGCGGAGAGGGCGTAGCGGCTCCGGTGGGCTGAGGCGGAGCAGAAAGGCGGAGGGAGAGGGGTGCGGCGCTCCGGTCGGCTGATGCAGCAGCGGGGAGAGACTTCAACCCGGCGGCTCCCTTCGAGGCTGCTGTATCTCCCAGGTGGTTGCTCACACACAGCAAATGGAAGGGAAAAACAGAAGGAGGGGTGAGGGTCCGAGGAGAGTGCTGCAATGGTGCTCCGGCAGCAACTGCGGGATTAAGAACCAGCCATGGGTGAGGGAGAGAGTTGCAGCTAGTATATTTGGGTGAAGATGAAACAAAGAAGGAAGAGAGATGAGAGGCTGCAGTGCTGAGACAGTGAGAGAGACACAGAGGTTGAGGTTTGGCAGGCTTGGGACGGTAGACTAGACGGGAGGGGTGGCGAAGGGCCGGTCGCAAGCCTGCTGACGAGTGGAACGAGGGGCCGGCTAGCCCTAGCCCTAGCCCTAGGCGGCAGCTGCTGCTTCTCACCAGCGCGAATGACGCAACAGAAGAAGACAAGCAGGAGAGAGGAAATAAAAAGAAGGAAAAGGAAGGAGAAAAGAATAAGAAAAGGAAATAGACCAAAACTCGATTAAAACACTCGGATCGGGATTTCCAAATCGGAAAAACCATCCCACATTTTCCGAAAATAATAAAACGGACATACTTAAACATTTCCAAAATTTAAATATACTTGAGAATTATATTTTACGTCATAAAAATACCTTTTTAAAAAAAAATATTTAATTTGATAAAATATCGATAAAATCCGGAAATAGTAAAAATCGCAAACGCGCCAAAATTTGGGGCGTTACATCAGGTCCCCCTAAAAAACAAGTTTCGTCCCGAAACTTGCCATACGCCGAACTTCTCGTTGCCATAAGGGCGAGGTATAAACTCACAAACTAGGAAATCTTAGAACTTGTAATCTATATACACTAACTACTCAATCCGTCATCGCAAAAATATACCAGGCCATATAACATGTTCCCGCACGGGGCACAAATAACATATAACATCACACATATACACAACTCAACTGAGGGAAGAACTAAGTGAACCAAAGATACTATCCTTCGTCTTCCTATTACCCTCATTGGTTCTTCATCTGCCGCTAGATCATGAGGATCGACAATACATCTCAAGTCATAACTGTACTTCCTAGACTGATACACATGAAATCCCGGGTGAACATCCACTACTCTTGGCGGCTACGCCAACCGGTAAACTACTTTCCTTACTAACGTTATGATCTTCATAAAGTTTCGATATATCGGAAACTCGACTTCCTTCTCGGGTCCTTCTCAATACATCACATCCATTATGGTTCTCTTTGATCGTCTCTAACTAAGAAGATCGAATCTTCCCATTTACACCATGGCTTTGGTCCTTGTCAATCCAAACTTGATGTTGCGTTCCCTCCATTCTTGTTCCAAGTTCTAGGTAACGAAGGAAGTACTTACTTCACACCGCTTCCACTAACGAGACACGTATGCTATTACTTTTATATCGTTCTTCAATA
The DNA here is from genome assembly GCA_033239045.1 of Fagopyrum esculentum. Classification (NCBI taxonomy): domain Eukaryota; kingdom Viridiplantae; phylum Streptophyta; class Magnoliopsida; order Caryophyllales; family Polygonaceae; genus Fagopyrum; species Fagopyrum esculentum. Next base: position 102,378,064 of record BSUD01000006.1, on the reverse strand, counting down.
CTCAACCAAGACCTTGTCTTTGAGATTAACTTGTACACTTCAAACCATCATACCTCGAGGTAAATTCAAAACGGTTGCCCCAATGAATCTCCTCTCAACTCTCAACAACTTCATTGTCAATTTTCATCCCACTCAATACTTCATTGTCATCCGGAGTAGGTTAGCCATAGATGGTGTTACTTGGAGAATCTCTTCACAAATCCGGTAATGACCAACACATCCAAGAAAACTGGTAACTTCTTCCACATCCTTCGGGGGTTGTCATCCCGAGACAACTAGTCTTACCACTTCTCTCTTCTTCGAGAGTAGACCCAAATATATTATCCGGGCATTAGTAAGCCCATATGGAATTACTACAACTCGTAGTGACCATTATTTTTTTCGGAATGCCGTATTTGCAATATCCCAATTTTGAATTCTCAAACGGTGACAATCAGGCCTTAACTTAATCTTAGAAGAGATTATCGACCCTTGCAACTAATCGAGTAGATCTCTCCTTCGATGTAAGGGATACTTGTCATTCATTGTCATCTTGCTCAACTTATAGTTATCGATGTACAACTGGAGATAACTGCCTCTCTTTTCGCAAACTAGTGTCCCCCATGACAACTTTAAATCAAGAATTCAAGATATATCCCAACATGAACTTCAAATTAAGAGTTCGAGATGTACTCTAACGTGAAATTCAAATCAAGAGATCAAGATATACTCCCAATAGGAAATTCAAATCAAGAGTTCAAGATATACTTCCAGCACGAACTTCAAATCCAGCTTAATGGTGAAATCCACCTTCCGATGCATTGGAAACTGTTCTATCTTGGGTTTCATCTTTTCTCTACCCATTTCATCTTGCATTGACCGACACAACCTAGTCCTAACACTTGACAAGTGGTCCATCCCAATCTGTTGGGGTGACGTCCTTCAATCCGTGTATTGCTCCTTTTGTAGCTACTATGTTAACCGTCCTCTTTCAAAGATCCTTCATCTACAGAACTCGAGAGACTTGCTCTAATTTCCCGACTCTTGAAGCCTTGGTTTAAACAATACTTCAGCTTAATCCCTCTTCTCACTTCAAAGGAATGACGATAGTAACATCTTTTGATCTCGCGCATGTGTTCAGTCACAAAGGTCTTAACTACATGACTCGATCACACCTTATAACAACTCGATACAATTTTCTTTGCTTTCTATGGCATCCCAATATATGGGAGGATCTCTTCGTATTATACATCAGCTTTCACCGTAGATATCCTTTCTTCAATTAGGCGTAGAAATTTACACTACATTTTCTTATGTAGCGCAAAACCGACTATAGAGACTCTAGTTTCAATCTTTCATGTACTTCTTTCTTGTACATCTCTAATCAACATCGAACTTTAAAACTTTAGTTTTCTCTTTCTCTTGTTGGTCACATTAAGCATCTCTTGGTATTCCATGAACAATCTTCATAATCGTACTAGTATGTCCTTAGGCAAAATTTCCCAACCACAACCCTGAAAGATCCACTCATTACTTCACCAAGCACTACCGTCGTAATTCCAAGCTTGTCGCGTTGCCTTATTCTAGATTCCTCATTTCACGTCGTATCCACTATGGTTTCGCCATGTGAGTCACAAAACTTTGACTTAGCTTTTGCTCGCGAAAACATGACATCATCACTTTAAAACAAACATACCATACATCCCTTATATATTCTCCCTTTACGCACAATAAACATAGAAGACTCCCTTCCCTTGTTGTCCTTCTAGTTCCCTTTACCTTGATCCATGTCATTCCTCCATATGACAATCTCATGACCTAAGAAGGTCGCACCAGATCGTTACAATCCCTCCCCATACGGTAAGTTACTATCACTTGTTGGAATCGATAATTTGTTATCTGATTAAGATATTTGCACTTCCCTTGATATACCTCTTTGTTGCCGACATTCAGCCACCATGGATATTCCACGTTCTTGTTACCCTTCTTCATGATCTCATATCCTAAACTACTTCCCACCTACAGTCACCAATATACAACCTGCACATGTGCATTCTCGGTGGTCACCGATTAGATCATTAATGACCCTCTGCAAGATCAACGACTTACTTTCCTACCATACTTCCATGTCACCATACTTCTGAAGGATACCCTCTTAGGGTACTCTACCTTAAACTTCACTAGCTTATTTTACTCTACTTCCCACTTTGTTAGCTCTAATTGCGCCATATGACCCACTTCATAGGCTTAACCGCTCTTCCTAATGTTTTGCAAAAGCACTTCTCAAATATTCTGACATTCATTAGCATCCACTCTCACTCTTCTTGGTTGGACTTAAGTCCTTCGATCCAAGCTCCTTATTTCATCTTTCATCTTCTAAAGCACATCATTCGCACACACATCCTCCTCCTTAGCGTTGCTCAGTCTCATAACAATGACGGAAAACGATTGACTCTCCACGGTAATTCCGCTATGTGAACTTTCACCATGTGATCCTCTTCGTACTCTCGTATTTTTGAAGAAGTCTCCCGCTTAAGCTCTCGCAAAAGCCGTCACTTCACTTTCTAGTTCTTCTATAAGCTTAACTTACGCATCTCATGAATCCTCGTATTAGTTCGACCACACTTCACACCCTGACTCCTATGCTTAGAAGCATCTAGGAAAAACTTTGCATCTTAATGGAACACCACCTTAACCTTGCTAGAATGTACTCATCTCCTTCTCGATTTACCTCTTTAGGTATCCATGCGTCATCTTGAAGAATCATAATTTCGTTGTCTCGACTTCACTCCATTGTTACTCGTCATCGCTTTCTCGGAACCACTCCCACAACTTCAGATTGCTTCCCTATTTGTATATCTTCCATCTCAGTTTTGCTTATGTTGACTCGAGGTTCTCTTCTCTTTGTTTGTCCTTGTGATTAACATCATCTCTAGTCTTCATATGGCTGCTTAGATGCTCTCTAAGGAGTCTGAGGAATCGTCGGGGTGCTCACTAAAACGTGATGTTCAACTCGATACTTGAGCATTTTCGTCTTCGTGGTGACACTATCCTAAGCCAAAAGGCATTGTTCAAGGTGCGATGATAGCTTTCTATCATCCTAACTATAAGGTCCAAAAACCATATGCTACTATATATCCTAGTACATGTATATGACTATATAAGTCCTATGTCCACATTGCTATAACCAACATATCACATCCAAGCAAAACTATTACAACAAAACAAGGTCCCAACACTTATATGATATCATCATGCCACATGTACAAATATCAATATAAAAAAAATCATGCCTTCATTTTCACATAACAAGTCCATCATGCATAACTATAATCCACATATAATAATATTCCAACAACATCCTAGGCCCACGATAAATATCTACATAACTACACATATCCATATATATAAACTAAAAATCCAATAAACTATACTGCCGAGATCCACGGAAGGAGTGGTGGTCCGTACATTCTACCCCGACTCATGCATGTGATTTTGAAAATGAAAACTCAGAACCCGCGGGGTTCTGTTTATTCCTTATTCGGCCTTTAGAAGATTGCGAGTGCCATTGTTGTCAACCTAGGGCTCTGATACCACTTTTGTAACACCCCGAATCCGCGGGACTCGGGGCGCCACGGGCAGAGACCTCACAATGGGTCCCGACCCTTAGCCTGACAACAATTTCACCGGATCTTACAACAAGACACAAATAAAGGCAAAAACGAAATTCCTTTTAATGCAAATGATAAGAAACCCGAAGGAAAACAACAAAAGACCTCAGCCGATAAACAACATGAAAGACCAAAACGCCATACACGCGGCATACCAACATAATAAACAAAGAATAAAATACAACCCGACTCTAACCCAAACTCACTCCTAAAATGTACGGAACCCCGGCTGCCCACTCTTCCGGATCTCTCGGCCGCATTCCTAACCTGCAATGCAATCTACAACAATATCGGTATAAAACCGTTAGCTAGCAATTCGAATATAAGAAGAACGATAAGGCACAAACACATATAAGGATAAAGTAAACACACAATCATGCTTGCAAAGAAGTCCGGTTATTATCTTTAATTTAAGTTATTCCATTACTAATTTCCATTTAGTTGTGGCACGGAAATCACAAGGATCCCGCCCTTGTCCCCTTTCACCAAACAGGTTTGGGCCAGATGCGAATCAGCATCACCTGTTGGACTGGTCGCAAGGCACCTCCCGGCCATCCCCATTTTGGGCCGGACATAGTGGTCACCGCCCGTTATCATACACTTGGGCCAAATAAATAATAACACGTCCACATCCTAGTCCGATTTATAAGTTATTTCATAACAATTAATAGGAATAACACACACCACCCACACGTCACAACTCATATGCGAAAAGCTAGTTAAGTAAGTCCGTAGACTTACCTCACCCAAGGTACACGAATAAATCCTCTAGGCTTCTTGCAGAAAACGCTCAATGCCTGAACACAACGAGGCATACTATCATCAACTATCCGTCAAGGTAACCACCCCCGTACTTCTATATGCTCAACTTGTAAGATAATAATTAGCATGCTAGTTCCCATATTTTGATTCTCTAAGTAAGCTTGCCGAAGCACACCACAATCTATAAACTATTCTTAACACCTAAGGTCAGGGCCACTATATGGCATTTGCTCTACGTTATACTAGATTCACCTAGTATGATACACTACCGCCATTGAACTAAAGAGACGGAGAGGGTACTCACGCGAGTTCCAAGGTAGTGCATGGGTTATGGATGTCGAGAGCGGATTTGGTGGACTTAACGGGTGCTTCCGGACCTATACATCAAAGCTACAAGAATTTAGCTTATAAGTTAGATTGGTTGAACAACGGTTTAGATATAATTAGAGAAACTCGTTTTCAAAACAAGGTCAAAACCCGTAAAAAATTTTCAAGGTAAAAAACACGATTAGACCCAAAACTCCGAATTTAATATTTTCCGGTAAGACGTTCAACTCAACAACTCGGCTATTTTCCCGGAGGTCCAAAACTGGACTAAAACTTGTAATAAAATTCTTACAGTGGCCAAAACTGCAATTTTTAATAATTGTGGGTACAAACTGTAGTTATCTAAAAAATGGGGTCACAAATGCAATTATACATAAACTGGGGCCAAAGATTGTAATTACACTCTTTTCTCTCAACTTGCCCTAGCCGCACGCTGCAGTGGACAGGAAGGTGGGCCTGGAGGCAGGCTTACGGCGTGGCGGCGTGGCGGGTGGCACAAGGGAGGACAAGGTCCGGCGGCAGGCTTCCCGGCAAGGCGTTCTGTCCTCCGGCAACTGTCACAACCGGCCACCATTGTTACGCAGAAGGAAGCAAGAATAAAGGAGAGGGAGAGAGGCGTAGCTCACCAGCGCGGAGAGGGCGTAGCGGCTCCGGTGGGCTGAGGCGGAGCAGAAAGGCGGAGGGAGAGGGGTGCGGCGCTCCGGTCGGCTGATGCAGCAGCGGGGAGAGACTTCAACCCGGCGGCTCCCTTCGAGGCTGCTGTATCTCCCAGGTGGTTGCTCACACACAGCAAATGGAAGGGAAAAACAGAAGGAGGGGTGAGGGTCCGAGGAGAGTGCTGCAATGGTGCTCCGGCAGCAACTGCGGGATTAAGAACCAGCCAGGGGTGAGGGAGAGAGTTGCAGCTAGTATATTTGGGTGAAGATGAAACAAAGAAGGAAGAGAGATGAGAGGCTGCAGTGCTGAGACAGTGAGAGAGACACAGAGGTTGAGGTTTGGCAGGCTTGGGACGGTAGACTAGACGGGAGGGGTGGCGAAGGGCCGGTCGCAAGCCTGCTGACGAGTGGAACGAGGGGCCGGCTAGCCCTAGCCCTAGCCCTAGGCGGCAGCTGCTGCTTCTCACCAGCGCGAATGACACAACAGAAGAAGACAAGCAGGAGAGAGGAAATAAAAAGAAGGAAAAGGAAGGAGAAAAGAATAAGAAAAGGAAATAGACCAAAACTCGATTAAAACACTCGGATCGGGATTTCCAAATCGGAAAAACCATCCCGCATTTTCCGAAAATAATAAAACGGACATACTTAAACATTTCCAAAATTTAAATATACTTGAGAATTATATTTTACGTCATAAAAATACCTTTTTTAAAAAAATATTTAATTTGATAAAATATCGATAAAATCCGGAAATAGTAAAAATCGCAAACGCGCCAAAATTTGGGGCGTTACACACGTCAGGTGCGTCATTCTCTATGATCAAATCATCACAATCATCAACACCAAGTTCTTCAACGTTTGTTCGCACTTGTGTGTCAAATATGGGAGAGGGATCCATTGAGGGTGCTACACAATGAGACCCGGTTGCAATTGTACCCGCAAAAAGGTATTCAATCATTGATTCTACTCCGGATGAAGGCAATGTTTCTTGAAAACGCGATAATCTTTGTTCTCCTACGATGATTGTAAAATATTATTTATATTAAATTATGTTAATTTAGCTTACAATTTTAAACTAGATTTGATGAACTTACCTTAAGCTTCAATGACCACCACTCGGGAGACGTTGCGATACAGTGTCCCATCCCAACCCCGTTTCACCGTTCTTCAGTTTCAACCACAATTCCATATCCCTTTTAAAGTGTTAAACTTATTCTTCACCATCTCCTTCTTACATTTATGTCCAGTCTTTTCCTCAAAACTGTTCGTTAAAGATATCCAACTAAACCAATTTTTCTGCTCATTTTGTCTTTGAAAATCACATAGCATCTCAAGGAAAGTCCTTGTAATATCAACTGTCCAATTGAATGATTGTTGGTTTGTGTTTCCCGTTGTTTTCTCGTTGTTGGCCAACATAGTTGTTGTGCAATATCAAGTAAACAACTTTGTTCCATAACACACAAACTAATCTTAACAAAAAAAACCTATAACACAATATATTCTATCACATTTTTCATTTTTTAAATATTAACATTCACATAGCAAACCAATTTCATGAACAACAGAAAAATCAGTTCAAAGTAACAACAAATCTGATTCATGGTAAATACCATAAACGCAACAACAAATCTGAGTTAAATTACTAAAAATCATAATACTCCTCTTTTTCCCTACTTCCATTTTGTGTAGCAAACCAATTTCAAAAATTGAAGACCTGAAAACCCACACTAAATTCAACTTCACAAGGATATAAAAAAGCTTTAAAAACATTTGAAAGTTGGACCAAATTCAACTTCACAAACCCACGCCAAATTCATGAACAACATAAATTCATTTTTTTATGAATAAATCAGTATTCTTTAACTTATATATGTCTTAAACAGCACAACGAGGAACTAAACAACACAGCAAGTTAGACTAGCAATGCAAATTTTCAACTTTCAACAAACAACTAATTCCGACAAAGAGAGCATAAGAATTTTGATGTTTCGGGTCACTTGTCGAAGATGAAACTACACGAAAAGGAAAGAAACAATAACAGCTCAAGAACACAAACCTGTATTGCGGAGACAAGTAGTCGTCTTTATCGTCCGTCTCTTGTCGATAGGGAACCACAGATCCGTCGAACAATGGGGAAAATTGTAACCTAGAAAGCTTTATAATCCTGGTTCTCTTTGTAGTAATGTAATTTTTTTAGAGATAGAAATGTAATTTGAACGAAAATAAATCCACAAAAAAAGCCCATGTAAACATCATTACAAAAATAAAATATATAAATTGAACGAGTTTATAAACTCAAAAATAAACCATAAACCATATAAACACATTTACTTTATAAACCCATAAAAACACAAACCTTAATTTGGTAACAGGCCCTAAGTTCCAGCTTTCCAACCTACACAATAAGGATGTTCTATAAATTCACACAAACAAGTTGAAAACAAGTTCGTTTTTTTTTTTTTTGCTCCATATGTGAATTTGAAAGAACATGGCGCTTAAACAAAGAACTACAATGGAGCATAGCTGAAAGGTGGAGTGAAAAGTGCAGTCTCTTATGCTTTTTAAGCTGGAGAAAAATACATAAAAGTAGACTTGTTTAATAGATGATCTTCAACGGTATAGATAAAGGGTAATTTTTATTCATTCTCAAATTAGGTCTCGATTGTGAGATATATTGGATCCGTCCGTATGTTATGCAACCATTATCTTTTGAGCATCTTGGTTTCGATTATATCTATACCCTGATTAATAGTCACGATTTGTAAACCTCGGGTGACTATGTTATATGTCTTGCTCCAGATTTTACGACGTCCAACTTCATAAATAGGAAGGTTGAAGAGTTAGCGGGTTAAACTCTGACAAGTCCGATTCGAGAATGGACGATGCTCCTTTGGTTTCATCATATTTCTAAGAGATCACGAGGCTACCACTTTGTTCTTTGGCAATGACTCATGCGGTGTCAACTCTAATATCCTTGTTGAATCTTTCGCTCTCGGAACCCGGATAATGAAAGCAATCCAACAAGAATCACAAGACTTGAAGTAGAAGCAATGACCTTTATATAATTAACTCGATTAATTAGACATAAAAACCTCATTGAATAAAAATTAAATTATGTCAGATATCGCAGCATTACTCACAAACGTCGTCTAGATTTTGTGTTTCATATATTCAGAGAAGTGAATGTGACAAACTAGTCAAGATAACTCACTCAAGTCCCGTTACAACTACAATTTACCTTGTGAAGTGGATGTTCTCATCCGAAAAAATATTTTAGGATGATACGTCTAAAAAAGTGCCCGTTTAATTTTTCGTATTGAGAAAAAAAAACTTATAATATCACTAGCCAAATATTAATTAAAAAATCTATGCTAGGAAATTAAAACTTCATCTTTTACAGACAACCACAGAAAAGAAATGGGCAACCAATGCTGGTATTGTACATACTTGTGACTAAACAATTTCATCTTTTACAGACAAACTGAATTTTTAAATTTGTCATTTCAATTAGTTTAGTCATCAATTCTAGGAAATTTTCAGTTTAGTGCACTAAGAAATGACTTATTGTGCCCCCTCTTGCACAACACAGTTAGTATCCTTGACCTCACAATACAGAGGGGAAGTCTAACCCTTTTCTTCTCAAGAAAATTTTCTGTAATCATACCAGAAATTTTTCTGCTATGAATCCTACCATATTCACAACCCAGAAATTCTCAGGAGGACATACCTCACGTACCCTGCCTTCAACCCAACATCAGTCCTGGGTAGCCTCTTCGTACCTTCTTCTTCACGCCAACAACAAGGAAAGGGACCTTCGTGCAGCCCGTACAGAACCAACAAGCCGACGTCCTTCCGTGGTGAAATGCGGAATAGGCAGATAAAATAGTTTATCCAATACTCTAGAAGGGGGGATGAATAGAGTATGGAATCTTTTCGCAATCTTAGGATAGGTAAGACCTTATCGAAAGAGATAAGCCCTTATCAAATAAGATAAAGTCTTATTCGTAAAAATAAGATCTTACACGTCTCTATAAGATTGATATTAAATGTAAAAGATTAGACAAACCAGGAATGTAAAGAGCAGTAAAGGACACACGATATGTTAACGAGGTTCGGTCACCAACACGACCTAGTCCCCGCCTAGGATTGATTCAACCCTAGGATTCCAAGTAGCTTTATTTTCCTTCTTCTTGATGAGTTCCAGATACAATCTTCAGAAGACCTTCCCTCTTCTAAACTCAGAAGTCTTACACTTCCTATCTAGCAACTCACTCACTCGAAAAGAAAAACTAAAGTACTCCAGATACAACACTCGTATCCAACGTGTCTAGAAATGATAACGGTTTGTATAATCCTAGTTGAATTGTAATCAGCTCGAAAAAGATCTCACACTCTCAGGGAAGTATAATGATGAAGCTTCGAATGAGAGATCGGCACTTTGTGAGATAAGGAATTTATCACTCGTGTTTTCGAAGTAGGCAATGAACGTGTATGCTGTCCCTTCTTCCTTGTCTCTTAAATAGGCTAGCGTCTCAGCATTCTTGTACGTTTGAAAAAGATCTTGCCTTCGTGATCTTAGGAGATCTTGGGTTGTTGAGATTTGATCCACTCTATTTTGTTGGGATTTTGCTTGTTGAAGTCAATCAGTCAAGCACGGTCAATCGTGAGTTGTTGAGGTTAGGAAATCTTCCAATTTTATCTTTAAGAAGATTTAATTAAAAGAAATCAAAGATTTGTTAAAATCAAATCCCTTAAATAACTCAACAAGAAGGAAAAGCTATTTGGACGTACGTAACTCGTTTGTGGTTTTTGTCCAGTTTTGGTAAGGTCGTACCAGTTTATGTAAGGCCTTACTGAAACCTGGAAACCAAGGTTTTATGGTAAGGCCTTACTAGATATTGTGATGACTTTACCAAAACTTGTAAGGTCTTACAAAACCTGGAAACCAAGGTTTTGACTTTCATCAACCATAAGTAATGTCTTATTTATCAAGGTGGAGTTAACAATCTCCCCCTTGATGAAAGACAAAACTTATGATCTATTTCCTACATTTGAACAACAACAACAAACAATATAATATAACATAAGAGCACATGTAGGATCAAATTTTGAAAACGATCATAAACTTTGAAAAGGATCGAATCAATGCAAGTTTTTCAAAACCAAAAACAACCAAACCAAAAGTTTTCAAAATATTTCAAAAGACAAATATTCCCCCCCTTTTTGTCTTTCAGCAAGAAAAATTTAGAGCTTGAAAAGATCAATCTTCATCATCCGAGACTTCAACCACTTCTTCAAACCATTGCCCATAATTTGAAGAAGAACCAGCTCGTCGTCCACGAAAACGAGCACGCACCTTTTCCCTCCATCTCTTCTATGCCTCACCAGTAGTGGTCCAAGCCATCAATTTTGCTAAGTGTTTTTCCTGCTCATTTCTGTACTTCTTGACTAAGCCATATTCCTCCACTGTCAAGATAGTCGGCTCAGGTACTATGGGTCGAAGGATGCCTCTTTTTAGCACCTTACGTTCACAATTGATTACAACATTTTGACACACTTCTTGAATGTGTTCCACAGCATCCTCATCCAAAGGCATGATTGTAGTAGTTGCCCTATGAGTTAGAGATGTCAAAAACAGTAACTGGTTTAGCTTCTCATTAACAATTAACAACTTCTCATGTGTATCATCCTGTCTATCCACAATATCAGCCCGAGCAGTGTTCAGATCTTTCCTCAGAGCATCCACTTCAGCTTCTAAATCTTGAATTCTCTGTTCAGATGAGAGCTGAGAAGTTAATTGATGTTTCTTCAGAATCCAATCCCCAGACAAAGTTTTCTCAACCCCAAGCCTTCCCCAACAGTCCTCATCAATTTGTCCCTTATGATAAACCTTATCCTCATCTGTAGTATCAATTTCAAAGAACTCGAAGATCTTTGGAAATAAGTTGGCATAAGGAAGAGGGCAGTCAAAGGGGTATTTACAGTGTGCAACATGTAGGATAAAATCAGGTTAGGGACATCAATAGCATACCCAGTAAGGATCAAATCCAGAATTTTCAAGAGATTGTCAGTTACAATCTCTCTGGAGTGCTTTCGTGGTAAAACACACCTAGCAAGCAAAGTAAACACAACTTTGGCCTCTAAAGTTAAGACATTATGGGTTTGTTTTTGCTTTGGCTTTGAGGAGGTAGCACCAGAAGGAATTGGTTTCTCAAAAAATGTTTTCTGGGCATGGGCAAGACACACAGTTTTCGAAGGGTGAGTTTTGGTGTCAATTTCCTCAGGGACTCCTAGAATGATTGCTAAGGAAGAAGTAGTAAGAGTAATTTGACGTCCTTTGATCTGGGAATGAAGAGTCAAAATCCCCTTTTCTCGGTGTGCAGTGAGGTTGACAAAGAAGAGACGAGTAAGACGAGGAAATGCAAAATCACCCAGATTAAACAAGCTCCATATATTAGAACATTTCAGTAGATTAACACGTGGCTTCTGAGATGGAGCAAGCAGCCTTCCATCCTCTCCTTGTTTGGGACTATTATCGAGTGTTTCGATCGTTCCATCTGTCGGCGGCGGGGTGGAAGATGAGTTGGCGGCATTGAAGGCGGATCCGGAGTCGTGATCCAATTTTGTAGGGGAAGTCGTCATTCTTGAGAGTGAAGCAAGTAACGAGAAGACATAGAAGAAGAGAACGGCTACGGGAAGTAAGGTTTCACTGTCAAGAAAAGAATTTCGGGTATATTTATCTAAATAAAAAACCTACTTACTAAGCTTAAAACCCAAAAAAGAATATTAATCAAATTAGCCCATAATTATTTTCATTAAGTGTGTGAAACTGAAAGAGATTTTATTAGGATACTATATGTTACCAACGCTACAAATAAAAGAAAATAAATAAATAAAAAATTCTAGTATGTAAAATTTTGGTATGTAAATCTAGTACGAATTTCTGGTATGTAAATATGTTACGAATTTCTGATATGAAAATTTCTGGTATGAAAAATATCATACCAAAAATTCATTTCAGAAAATTAAAAAAGCAAAAAATAAATAAATAAACAAATTCAGTAACTAGAAATTAAAACTTACATTTACATAACAACTAACTAACATCTTTTTTTTTTAAATAGAGGGGTTAATTACTTTTAACTACCATTAATTGAAAGTGGTAAAAAATAATGGGGTAATATTTGGCCAAAATCTTTCAATAAATAATGATATTTTTTCTATTAATTAAAATATTTATGATTTTGAAAGAGAAAAGAATTACATTGTAACATATTCTCAATGTTATATAAAAATGTGCACAAGGTATGGGTATGAAATAAATTACTTAGATAAAAGATATAATATAATTGTTAACAAGGAAAATCAATCACTAAAGTATAGTTGAAGAACATATTCTCAATAATTTTCTAAAAGAGGACACAGCTTATAAACAAGAAAATCAAAAGCTAGAAAACTTACGAGCATCTCAAGGGAGCAAATACATATTTTCTAAAAATGTATTATAATAGAATGAAATAGATCACAGGTTGATAATGTGGCGCGTTGTGGATGCAGTATTTTTTAAATGGAGCTCCCACAAGTAAAACCAATAAATCTTTATTTTTAAGCCAAAAAATATTTTATTATTAAATTAACAATTTTATAGGAACCAACTCACGTTAGTTCGAACGACTCTATTTTGTGTGACAATTTTTTTATAATAAAAATTAAGCCAAAAAATCTTTTATTATTAAATTAACAATCCTATCCTATCCTATATGTATTAAAGGAGAACCTTTTTTGCCACGTGTCGCAACCACGTTTTTTTCAGCCTCCCATTCATCCGTTTTTTAAATGTTAACCTCCAATATTTATTAAAGGACAGCCTTTTTTGCCACGTGTCGCAACCACGTTTTTTTCAGCCTCCCAAATTATTTACAAAAAGTTATTTATTCATCCGTTTTTTAAATGTTAACCTCCAAGATATTATAAACGTCAGAATCTGTAATTCACTAACCTCCAAGATATTGTATCTGCAAAAGTTTAAATATAATTAGTAATCAAAATTTATTATTGCGTACTCTCAAACGTATTGACCAATCAACAATCATATGACACCGCAATATCTTAAATTTATTTGAGTTCAGTAAAAAAGACAAGGATTTGTTCAAATCCTATATAAGCACCGGATTTCTTCAGTCCATCCACCCAAAATGCTTGATCCTGCAAAATAGTATCCAACAATTACTCTAATCTCAATGTTCAAGATATATTTGGAATTTATCTTACTGTACGTTTTGGTTTCGTTTTCACTTGATTCTGATTTTTCAGGCCGAAGTGGTTGCTGTTGTCATGCTTGAAATCCTACTTCATACTTCATGTGACCAGGAAGTAGAGATTTGCTCCTTCATTTGAAGACGTCTTTTTCCAGCAACAACTGTTCAAATGGAAAGTGAATTATCATATTCACTTGAAGGTTAACATCTTACAATAAGTAATAAATGGCATTTGTAAGTTAATTACTGTATCTTACATATTTCTACATTTATTTATTTTTTTGGTTCAGGTCTAAGTCACCACTACTTATGGACCCGAATATCAACACCAAAGCATTCGGAACAAAAACAGCAAAGCGGCGCATTAGTTTCATATAGTTTTTACCTCATTTTAGAATTTATTTATATTCTCAATCAAACAATCCTTATATATTGTTTTCTTATTGTCATTTCATATCATAATTATATGTTTTCAATCAATGATCCACTATATAAAAATTTAATTACTTTTTTTTAAAAAAAATTTAATTCTCTTCTTCTATGTATTATTTAAAGAATTGAGTTCAAAACTTCCTATGTTATCAACATACTTTCTACGCGGTTTGAGTTAAAAAAATTCATCTATGCAGAAACAAACTTTAGAAACATTCAGTTCCAAATTTTAATTAGTAAATGATAACATCATACTTTATCCACAACATATCCTATATATTTAGTTCAAAGCTTCCTATGTTATCAACATACTATTTCTATATTGTCATGACTGTTATATATCACTCCCTTTGTCATATGTGCTTTCAAGAATTGAGTTGTCATCGAGGCAAATCGTTTATTGAATATCAAACATAGAATTCATACATATACATGGTAGATTTATGAACTGTGGAAAACTCATAAGAAACTTGCAATAACTAAATATAAATTACCTGTCAAAAAGGGCTTTTAATTTGTGAGGAAATCAGATTTCTCTCAACTAGCAATGTCTCCAATCTTTATTTGTTAAATGCAATTCATCTGAAACACAAAAAAGTATAATGAGTATACTGATAAAATAGATACAAAAAACAGCTCAAGAAATCATTAGATTATACTCATCTGTTAGAGACACCATTCGGGACATTTGATCTTCCTCCACTGTCATCATTCGTAATAATCAAAAGCTTTAGTTTTCTGTAGGAATTGTGAAGGAAAAATCGTCAAAATTTTTTTGATATCTTCAATGCATAGACAGGTAACGACGACATATGGATCAACAGATCGAAATTGAATCCATAATAAAAAATGATCAAATTGCATTATTCATTTACCTTCAGAATCAGTCCCAAACAGTTGTCATTCCCTTCGATTTAGGTTGTAGACTGTATCTGAATATCATTTACAGAATTTGGGAATTAGGGTTTTCGAATGAAATGAATATCGGAATAGGCATCTATATAAACTCACTTGATTCGTTGAGATGGATTGCGAGGTTGAATCCATGGATTATTAATGTAAATCGGATGCTTGAAGAGCTTTTTTGTAGGGTTTTTATCTCATTTTGTTTGTTCAAAAGGGACGAGGCGGAGTGAGGTTGCTGCTAATTTCAATCAATACGATTTTTGCTGTCCAAAAATAATATTTCCAAAAAAAAAATAATTTAATATTTAGTAAATGATAGCTACTTCAATAATGGGCTGGGTTGTGTAAATTGGCTCATCTACTAATATTTTAAAATATAGCTTATAATACTAATATTTTGAATGTACATCCAATAGGTATAATTTTAATATAAGTTAATTATATATAGTAAAATAGTATATTATATGTATTAATTATTGAAAGTGTAAGTATAATTCCTAAAGTTATTTCACTGTTTTGTGAATCAACACAAATAAAAAATTAATATAAAATATGTAAGTTTATTTTTTTTATACATTTTCAAATCATTATTATTAATTTTTGACAACTCAAAACTTATAATTAACAAATATAATACCAAAAACAATTTTAGTAAAACTTGTGCGTTGCACGGGTACTACACTAGTTTTATAGGAACCAAATTACTTTTATTCCAATCTATTATACATACTAAAACAGACCCAAGTTGATAACGTGGCGCGTTGTGGATGCAGTATTTTTTAAATGGAGCTCCCACAATTAAAATCAATAAATCTTTATTTTTAAGCCAAAAAATCTTTTATTATTAAATTAACAATTTTATAGGAACCAACACACGTTAGTTCGAACGACTCTATTTTGTGTGACAATTTTTTATAATAAAATTTAAGCCAAAAAATATTTTATTATTAAATTAACAATATTATAGAAATCAAATCACTCTCAATAAATATTGTATTATTAGAAAAACAATGTTCATGATGATATTAAAACATAAAATTTTATGTTCTCAAGTCAATTTAACCTGAACTAAGGGTCCGTTTACTTGGGGTTTATTTCTATTTCATTTAGTTTATAAACCCGAATTTAATTTTGTAGTTGTTTACTTGAAGATTGGTTTATTTGTCACGGGGTTTATTTGGGTTTATAAACCCCTCAAAAATAATCTTATCAAACCAAGGTTATTTCTATTTGGATGAGTTTATTTTTTTTAAATCCTGAAATTGCCCTCATCAGCTCTGTGTATTCTATCCCCCGATATTCCTTTACTCCCTATCGACTTTGGTTGAGACTAGGCTTCGACAACCATGGCTTCTCATCCAACAATGCGAGGAAGGGGGTTCGCTAGAGGGTGCGAAATCCGTTATCAGATGCTGCGAAAAGGCCGATCTTCTCCCTTGAATCTTCTCTTCTTTCACATGATTAGGATTCTACTAAAAATTTGATTTGTTGTTGTGTACTTTCGATTTGGGTTTCAGTCTTTTGATCAAAGCTGTGAAACTGTCTTTTGATCAAAGCTGTGAAACCTGTTTGATATGAATTTTTAGGCTCGTGGTATCATTATTTTTGTTGAAATACATATTACAGATGTTTTTAAGTTAAGTTCCTTATGTGAAATGAATAATTGATTTCGTTGATGACATTTAGATAACTTTTACTGGTCCAGTCTTTTGATCAAATCTTGATTTTTAATTGCCTCGTGTGATCGTTTTCAAATTACATAAATATGAAGTAGGAATCTGTTTGTTGATTAATGATAAAGTATTGACCTTTCTTTTCTGTATGTATAATGCAAGATGAAAAACCTTTTGGTTTGTTTTTATGCTGATACTCATAAACCCATATTTATACTATATTGGAACATTTTGATTGATCACAAAACACTCTATTTTATCAGTATGTTTTAGTCCTATGAAGATCTTTTGAGCACGCAATATAACTTAAGATGATGTAAGGGACAAGTACTCAACAACTATATGCTTGAATACTTATCAAATTCATGTTGAATCCTAAGTATTTATAATTCAGTGATTGTATGACTGAACGTGATTAGCATCCTAAATGCACAAATTCGTGAGGTTGAGATAAGTGAAGAAAGAAGTCACCAGTATTGTCTAAGCTAATGTGAAATCGTGATTATTATTAGGGGTAAAAACGTATTTTAAACTAGAATAAACACATAAAAAAAGCCCAAGTAAACATCATTCTATGTTTTATATATATAAACCCGTTGAGTTTATAAACCCGAAAATAAAATATAAACTCGTATAAACTCATTGAGTTTATAAACCCGAAAAAACACAAACTCTTAGTAAACACGCCCTAAATGTACTATAAATATAATATGCGGTACATAATACATAAAAATAACAATAAAATACTTTTTATTTTAAATAAAACCCGCACAAGATGCGGGATTAAACTAGTTATAGTTTAAAAGATTTCAACTTATTAATTAAAGCTGACTTTTGAAAAATGATTAACAGCGTGAAAATTTTCAACTGGAAAATTCGTCGAACAGGTATCGCCCAGCTCAGTGTTACTCCAGGGCTAGCAATCGCCCAGCTCATCGTTTTTCCCCTCCAGTTCAGTGTTGTTTCAAGGCTATCAGTCGCCCAACTCAGTTCGTCATCAGAGAGACAAGGCAAATCAGAGACTGTTGGTTCAAAACGATTTCTAGGGTTCGTGAATAGGTATGCAGAGGCAAGAGATTCGAACCTGATGATGAGATTCGGACTGACATCTTCACTCAAACAAATTGGCACCGGATACCACCAACGAAATCGAAACCCAAAACTTCCCTGATTCGCCCCATCTTTATCTCTTTCCTTTCTCCTTCTTTTCCAGGCATGTTTCGCCATTTTTGGAAGCTCACCTTCCTCATTTGAAACACCACCATCTTCCAATAGCAGGTTTCTTTTTATCGCCTTTTGCTTGCTTGAGATCTCAGAAGAGAGCAGACATTGCGTAAATGTCTCACTATTTTGGGCATACCAACCGATAGATTGTGGAGAGTACTCAACTTTATCATTCGAGTAGAAGGAGGGGATTCGAAAAGAGGAAAGGCCGATCGGAGAGGACGAGATGAGAATCGTATTATGGTTACATTTAGGGGCGCGTACGGCGCGTACTCTTGGAAGCATCGGGTTTTTTTCCATGAGATCCTCAGAGAGCAAAGCGATTTAGTCAGAGGACACAGCTTATAAACAAGAAAATCAAAAGCTAGAAAACTTACAAGCATCTCAAGTGAGCAAATACATATTTTCTAAAAATGTATTATAATAGAATTATAGTTTAAAAGATTTCAACTTATTAATTAAAGCTGACTTTTGAAAAATGATTAACAGCGTGAAAATTTTTCAACTGGAAAATTCGTCGAACAGGTATCGGGGAGTGTCCTAGAGAGCGCGCTTCTTCTTCTTCTCTTAATAACAAAGTATTTAAAATAATCAGTTGGTTGAAATTTGCAGTCAGTTGAAACCCTACTTTCTCTCTCTTCTCTAAAAATCTGTAATTCTCTCTATGGTAAACAGCGATGGATGTGCCAAGTTTTACGTTCACGGTGACGCTCGAGCCTGCGCATATGTTCCTTGAAAGCCTGGAGGCGATGGAGGCGATGCATGCGATGCATTCATGGGCGTCGCTGATCGTGTATAACCGAGGAAATATCAAGGTACTTACTCCGAATCAAGATGGCACAGTACTCGCATTGCTCAGAATGGAGGCTTCTGCTATTGATTCTTCTACAATCGATCACGGCTCCATTCAAATCCATCTACCTTCTTGGATTCAGAGTCTCCGTCCTGCAGTCCTTCCTCAGATGGAAGCATCGATACGGATTTACAAGAATGATAATTCCCCAAATATTTTCTGCTCTGTCGGTAATCCGCATCTCTTTCCCTGTTCGTATGATTAATATTGCCAGGGATTTGATGATTTTAAATGTAATTGAGAGATTCTTGAATTGTATTTGTAGAAGATGATACTTCACCGATTGATTTGGGTGAAGCGACCTTTGTGCTATTACCTTCTATTCCTAATATACAAATTCCAGAAGACGGCCCTTCAATACGCTTGAGATCAGAGTGCTTGAGAGAGGTTCTTTCCGCTCATGCTTACGTATCTGACGTTGGTATCCATCTCTCTACGTTTTTATTCAATGTTATTGAACTGAATCTTGAAATGGGGGTTGAATTATTTGTTACTTTTCCCAGTCGCAGTTACCTTCAAGAACGATTCTATTACTTGGAGTAAAACAATAACAGAAGAGCTCGTATATCTGTCTGAGGTAGACCCCCATAACGAAATTGCATTTACATAATCAAATTAGTGTACTGCCATTTTTTTTGTAACATGGCGTTTGAAACTTTCACAGGATGGTGATTACCAAGTTGATAGTCCAGGACCGATAAGACCAGCAGTGATTCCATTAAAGTGGCAATTAGGTTCAGTAGAGGCATTGAGGATAGCTTCAAGGATGACACATGTGGTTGTGATAGATCCCTTGTCTTTCCCTACTTGGAATTCCTTTGCATTCCGTTTCCTAGTCAAGGAAGGGAGTCACTTCAGCATTACCATGCGACAAGACATGATTTGAAGAAACAAGGTAGCTACAGATTGATTTTTTTTTTTTTTACTTTTTGCTGTAATCTGAAACTGAAACACCAAATGGCTATTGACAAGCCAGGTTTTTGTGTACACATACAACTCTGCTACAAATTCTGAAAGGCTACTTTTTTGAGATTATATATTGATTATGCCTAATAGCACTACAAAGCCGGGTTTGACACTATATTTTGTGTTGGTGATTACGATAACTATTAACTAATATGAGTATATATAGGAGAATAAAACTCGTAAAGATAGAATCCTAGTTTTATTAGGATCAGAAAAACCCTTTTGATGTGAACTTATAAGGGTCTTGACTCTGTTTGCGTTTTTCCAATCATTTAAACGAAAACTTTGTTATCACCTCCAAGGTAAAACTTAGGCATCGTCAATACTCGGTACGGTTTTTATTTCCCACCAAAAAAAATACTCGGTTTTTATAAGCAAGTTTTTCATAACCCGACCTGAAGCAAAGATAATGTAGGTTCCCCGACTCAAGTAATTAACTTATCCCTTGTCAATACTCAGAAACTTATAGTGGATCAGATGTAGGGATCGACTCGATCGAGATAGAAAAACAAACAAGTCGAGTAATGTAACAATAAGTGAGAAATAAGGGTTTTTATATGTTGTAGAAAATCACGTTTCTCACATCTTTTAGAGAATCGAAGTCTATTTTATACATCTCTCACAACTTGCAAACATCAACCTTTATGCACTTGGAACCTATAAATCATCTCAACGCAACTCTCACGTCATGTTTAGACAATGACGAAAACTATGATAACATATGAAATTGAAAAAATCAAATAACAACGATCATGAATAATCATGCAAGTTGGGTATGTTAAAGGTCGTTCAATGAGTTTTTGATGCCCCGTGTTATGGTAAAAATAAGATTTTTTTATAAACTTTAAATTTATGTTTTATGAGAAAAAATAAACTAAAAAGAATGAAAAAAAAATATAAAATGAGACACATCTTAACCGTAAGTATTATATTTTAGGAGAAAAAAACACATCTCCAAGGGGTATTAAGGACAGAAACAACTTCTGGGGCTACTATGATTGATGGCGTGCCCTCAAGGAGAACATTCGCATGATTATCAAATAGATGTAGTCTTGACCTTGCCTACCTAGCCCTGAAGGAGAACATTTGCTAGTTGTAGGAGTTAGAGTTGTTCATAATTGATAACACGATTTATGACTTAGATTTAGACACTCATTTAGATAGATTTCCCGCTCATTCATGCATGATCTAGCATTAGTTCACGACGTTTGCACTCAAATCATGCATTTTGTCGAGATAGACGTCTACGCGGACTTTTGCTTGCTTTGTAGGTATTTTGGGAGATTTAAGAGCTTAATCGATACATCCAAGGGTCATTCCTCGAGATGACACGCCTTCGGACTCATTGGAATGCAAGCTAAGGGCTAAGGGGGACTCATGGAACCTTGCCCACACAAGCCATGCACCAAATCATGGCTTAACGAGCCTAGGAGAACTTATGGAGCAAACCACGGTCAGGGGCCTTTCCACGGCCGTGGACTATGCCCGTGGTTCCTGCCAGGACCACGTTGACAGCTGGGCCACGATCTCTTCCATTGCTCTTGCTCCTAGTGGGTATTTAAAGAATCTTGCAGGCTGAAATTGGAGATCTCTCTTCCTCCTTTTTGACCGATCTTCTTCCCCAAAACACTTCTCCATTGTTGCCTCTCTTCCAAGCACCCATTGTAGGTGTTTTTGGAAGAGATTAGTGTAGATTCTTGTTTTAAAGTGAGATTAAAGTGATTTTGAGTAAGGAGTCCATTGTTGACAACTTGAATTAGCTCTTGGAGCCTTGTAAGAATTTGGTAACTTCTACTCTATGCCTTTAATGTCTTTTCTTTGGATTGTTCTTCATCATTTAACCATGACTTGCAAGCATGCTTTATTTGTGAAGCTTGATCTTGAAATGTATGTTGTTGGCTAGATAGATTGCGATTCTAGGGTAAGGAAAGAAGGGTTATGGCTAGGACTATGATAGGATGGACTTAGTTTTGCCCTTGGATAATTTGATTACTTGAACGAAGCCTCTGTTGAAGTCCACGGCTTGTTCTTGCCATTCCACGGCCGTGGAAGTGGTAGAACAACCCGTGGTTTACATGGTTCGATGGATCTAAGTTCTAGATTGTTAGAATGTTGAAATCCTAGTGTTTGTTGAGCTAAATCTATCCTAGGGTGACCTAGTGTTAGCAACTAAGTGTTAGAAGAGACCTACCCGGTGATTCTTACTCTTAGATTCCAAAGATGACAAACCTTAGGTAGTGGTGAGCCTCACAAGCCGCCATTGGACTAAGTGTGCTAGGATAGTTGCTTAGAACTTCCCTTTCCGAGACTTACCCGGTAAGGATAGGTTAGATCCCTAGGTAACAATCCGGTTGTGTAGAATTCCTATCCTTAGGTTCTTAGAGACTTACCCGGTGATGAGACCTTAGGAATGGACTAGTGGACCATGAGACCTACCCGGTAATTGATCCCAATCCAGAAACGCTTAATCCCAACATATCATAGTTAATCCGAGGAATGAATAGATAGCTTGAGTCAAATGCCATAACCGGGACTTCCAAACTCTAGAATCCGCTTTGTCACTTCCATTCTCCTATCTTTTGTGTTAGTGTGTGTTTGTGTTGCTTGATTGTGTTCACATACTTGTGATCTTTGTTTAATCACCCAAAACCCTCCAAAAACATTGTGTTTTCCATTTTCTTTATTCCTCATCTTATCTTAGTCTAGATTCACACTATCTTTGATCATTGAATGACTTGATTTCACCTCAGTCCTTGAGTTCGACCTCGAAATACTTTCCTTTCTACAAACGTCCCGTACACTGCGGGTTTCGCTAGGTAGTTTAGGATTTAGTTCGAGTTATAAATGTAAAGCCTATTGCGTATCACATCCTGAGCGTAACAATAACCAAATATTTGGAAATTCTACTTATTTAAAATCATTTCGAACTAATGGAATACATTATATGAACTCGTAATGCAAATAATATTATGAAATGTGAACTAATAATGCAAAATATTTGAACTAATGAAACACATTACTTTAACTAATAATATAAAAGTTTTGAACCAACAAATATCAGAATAAAACTATACTAACAAAATATGTCTTCCATAAACATTACTCGAAAAGTATAATAAAATATGTGAACCAATAGTCTAAAACATTTTAACTAACTTAACAAAATGAATTTTTAATATAAAAATTTAAACTAAAATTTTAACAACAATGTTTTTTTTAAAATTGAATAAAATTATTTTAATAAAAATTAATGAAAAGTACATCTAGGGATGTCGATGGGTCGGATATGGGTCGGGAAGTACCATAGTCATCCACATTCCCGTTTAGTATAATGCCCCCCGTCCCCATCCCCATCCCCATACCCGTTCGGGTATTGAAAATAGTCCTCATCCCCGTCCCCGTCGGATATTCGTCCCCATCGGGGAATCCCCATCCCCGTTTAATTTTTCCCATTTTAAAGTTTTAGAATTTTTCCCCGCAAAATTCTCCATCTATGTTGGATATTCGTCCCCATCGGGGAATTCCCCGTCCCCATATTTTTGTCCTCAAGTGTATTTAGCTTTTTCGAATATTTTTTAAACATAGTAAGTGTGGCTAAATCAAATCCTTGTTATGGATTTAAATGATGACTTGACATAGATAATCATCGTGGCATGTATTCAATACTAATTCTCAATGCAACATATACTACAATATATAACGTGGTGATGTTGTTATGTATATATGCTCATCCCTGTAGGTAGTAGGTACACAACGTGCACCCCAACACCTTGATAGTCAAAGCATTCCTGACAATTGTTAACAATTGCTTTTGCAATTTACTCTAAGGAAGGGATTATTTTGTTGAAGTGTTACACCCCTTCATCAAATTCAGCGCATTTAATTGTTTTTAATCACCACTATCTAATCTCATGAAAAAAGAGCAGACCTTAGAAACCTACAAATAAAACCAATAACAGTGGAAAAAGAACTATTCATAATTGCAAAATCAAAATATGTTGGAATTCAATGTCTAATCTCATGAAAAATAACAGACCCTAAAAACCTATAAATAAAACCAATAATAGTAGAAAGAACAATTCATAATTGTTCTCAACCATCACTACCACAAACACCATTAACATGCCCACCATAATAGATTAGCACTTACTTCACTTAGCATTAGCATAATTTACACATGTAATAATCATACAAAAATATAACCTTAAAATATTTTTTTAAATACATTTTTGTGCAAGTAGGATTGTAGGAATGAGTATGATACTCTTAATTCTTAGAAGCATAAAAGTGTATATAGTTTGAAATTTAAAAATCATCGGCAATTTTAATTTAAACACAGTTTCTGAATTAAATTTCGATTAAACTTGAAACTACAATCAAAGTCTAAAATAAACACAATTTTTTGGGTTCCCCGTCGGATTCCCCACTGAGTTCCCCGTCGGGTTCCCCGTCGGGTTCCCCGTCGGGTTCCCCGTCGGGTTCCCCGTCGGATTCCCCACCGAGTTCCCCGTCAGGGTTCCCCGTTGGGTTCGGGTTCCGATCGGGGAGCGGGGCGAATACCCCTATCTTCATCCCTGTCCCCATACCCAAGCGGGGAATTAATTTTTAACCCATCCTCGTCCTCGTACCCATTTAAAATCCTCATCCCCATCCCCATGACGGGTAATACCTGCGAATTTCGGGGAATCCCCAACCCATTGACACCCCTAAGTACATCATTAGAATAACCTTTTAATTCATTTTTTATGAAACAAACTCCTTTATATGTTAAACAATGTCAAGAATAATCGGTTCTAAAATATCTGAGGGGAAACTTGGGTGAAAGACTGGGGACGTGTTTCGTAAAAACAAATTTGTTGTTGTGGTTGTGGTGTCGCAAATGGCTTTGTTGAAACTAAAAAAAATGAAGTAATAACTTTGTTGTGTGTTATCAAAGCATCTTCTTTCCATATCTTTCCTATTTGCTTAAAGCAACTCGGGAAACTTCACTTTCCTCCTGATCCACTATGACCTTATATGCTTAGACCTTTAAGGTTCCAATCCACGTCATTCCTCCGTATGCCCAACTCCAAGACACCGAACCACCGGAAATCCTCTAAGCTCTCGTGACCGATCCTCTATGCCATAGTCTTGTCTACTCTGTCTATATGTGCTCATCAATAGGCAACACGCACATGTGCGTTCTTGGTTGTCATTAGTCAGCTTATAACAGTATTCTCCAAAGTCAACAACTTACCATTCTACTACACTTTCCATGCTACCATACTCATGAACGGTACCTTCCTCGGGGTACTCTTCCTCAACTACGTTAACTATTTCTCCGTTCCATTCTTCTTTCTCTCATAAGTAACCATATTCATCTCGGCCTCGCAGGGCGTATAACTCACCTTCCTAGGCTTAACCGCGCCTCATGCTATCTTGTAAGCGTGTCTTCTTCAAATCTCTAACGTTACTCAGTAACCGCTTGCATTTCTCTCGGTCGTCGTCTTAAGTCTTCCCATAACTAAGCTCCTTGTTGCATCACTTATCTTCTCAGGACCACGTCTACTCATTCTTTCTATCTTCCTGCCGTTTCTTAGCCTTACTATCATAACGGAAATCGGTCAACCCCAAGTGAATCCCCAACATTCCATTCTTCTCATAACTCTCATAATATGGACACTTCACTTATTGGCACCTCGTAAGCTTAACTTATGGTATCTTCAGTCCTTCAAAAAAGGGTCGATCACTCTTCTCATCTTGACTCCAATGCTTAGGAGTGTCTAAGGAAAGCTTCATATCTTAATGGCACACTTCCTTTAACCTTACTAAAATGTACCTATCTCCTCCTCGATTCGCATCTTTAGTTGTCCACGCGTCTACTTGAAGAACTTAAGTATGTTATCTCTATTGATCTCGTTGTCTTTCAATCATGGTTTACTTCCGCACATTCATGTTGCTCCTTTATCTTGTATGGTCTCCATCTCGATTTCTCTTAAGTTATCCCGAGTTTTCCGTCCACTAGTTCGTCCTTCGTTTATGTCATCTCTAATCCTCCTCTTCGACATCCTTTTTAAGGAACGCTATCCCACGCCAACGACGTCGTCTTAAATGGATGATATCATACAATCACATTTTCTATTAGGTCCCATATCATCATATGCTACTATATATAGTAAGAATCTGTATATAAGACTATATAAGTCCTATGTCCATATTACTACTCATATAAAACATCCGGCAATCCATTACAACAGTACAAGGTCCAAACATGTACTATAGTCCACATAAATAACTATACATATAAATCACGTCCATCATGCAACTACAATCAACATATGCTATACGTATCTACATATATACATATATATAATATAGAGTATAGATCATATGAGAACAGGTCTTATCGTGTAATCATGAGAACAATTCGTATTTATTATTAGTTTTATTACGAAGGTGTCATATGGTTTAATACATTATTCGTAGTAAATGTTGGTTGAATGGATTATTCATAGTTATTATTAGTTTCACAATATTATTTATTTAATAATTATGATATCTACCCTAAATCTTGACCCTTAATATTCACCATCCGACGGTCTAAGGTTGTTCTCATGATTACACGATAAGGTTGTTCTCATGGGAACGGCATATATATAGAGTGCGGTTCCCATGAGAACAGACTTATTGTGTAATCATGAGAACAATCTTAGACCGTCGGATGGTGAGTATTAAGGGTCGAGATTTAGAGTAGATATCATAATTAATAATAACTACGAATAATAATAATTAGGAATAATCCACTCAACCAACAATAACTACGAATAATACATTAAACGATATGACACCTTCGTAACAAAACTAATAATAATGTCGAATTTGTTCTCATGATTACACGATAAGCCTGTTCTCATATGATCTAAACTTAGAACCTTTGAAGGTTCTATTTCCTTCCATTCGGCCTTTAGAAGATTGTGAGTGCCATTGTTGTCAACCTAGAGCTTTGATACCAAATTGTAACACCCCGAATCCGCGGGACACTACGGGCGGAGACCTCACAATGGGTCCCGACCCTTAGCCTAACAACAATTTCACCGGATCTTGCAACAAGGCACAAATAAAGGTCAAAACTGAAATACATTTTTATGCAATGTAATGAAACTCGAAAGAATAAAAACAAAGACTTCAGCCGAGATACAGCTCCAAAGATCAAACGCCATACACACGGCATACAAACACAATAAATGATGAACAATACACAACCCGACTCCAAAAAAACCCCTCCTAAAATGTACGCAACCCCAACAGTCCACTCTTCCGTATCTCTCGGCCGCATTCCTAACCTGCAAGACAATCTAAAACGTCGGTATAACACCGTTAGCTAATATTCAAGGCAATAGAATCAAGGTGAAAGGCACAAACACAAGTAAATCATCATAAACACACATCATACTCAAAAGCACACAAATCCGGTTTATTATCTTTTACAGACCACTAAATGAAAGTGGGTACACTTACTAAAGCAAACCTAATAAAGGCCTATTCGGCCAAAATCTTTCAATAAATAATTATATTTTTTCTATTAATTAAAATATTTATGATTTTGAAAGAGAAAAGAATTACATTGTAACATATTCTCAATTCTCAATGTTATATAAAAAATGCGCACAAGATACGGGTATAAAATTAATTATTTAGATAAAAGAGATAATATAATTTGTTATTAAGAAAAATCAATCACTCAAGTATACTTGAAGAACATAATCTCAATAATTTTCTAAAAGAAGACACAACTAAACAAGAAAATCAAACCCTAAAAAACTTACGAGCATCTCAAGTGAGCAAATACATATTTTATAAAAATGTATTATAATATAATTAAAGTTTAAAAGATTTCAATTTATTAATGGGCAAATTTGCTAACTAGGCTATTTTAAGAAATAGAGATACAAAGTAGGCTTTTTCATATTTTCTAACAACAAAATATACCCCAAATCCATATTTACCGTTCAAGGAGGAGAATATTACCATAATAATCAGGTAAATCCCCAAATTCTCTCTCTTTTCTGTTACAAGCAAAGAAACCAAATCTGGTTTCTTCTCCTCTCTCGATCTCGATTCCGATCTCAAAATCGACTCTTCTCCTCTTCTCGATCTCGATTTCAGAATCCAATATTCTCCTCCTTCGATCTCGACTTCTCGCAAGCTTCTCTGGTATCACAATTACTTTCTCTCTTATCTCTCACAATCGACATCGATCGAGTAATCTTCTCTCGTATCAATCAATCAAACACCAGAAACGAATACAACGCAATTGATTTGGGATCCAAGACTTCAAATACCAGAATTCGCTTCGATCTAACAGGTATCTCTTTAACAATATTCTACTCTCTCTCTCTCGACATCTTCTTCAGTATTATTCTGGTATTTTGTTCATCATTGTGACATTTTAATCAGATTCTTGTATTTCTGGTATAAGGTATTGACAGATTTGATTTTGTTTGAAATTATATTTCTAGTATGTTTCTGGTATGAATGAGTGTGTTACGATTCTGGTATAATCATTGTTGCTAGTTTGTTTTCTTAATTCTGATATGAAAAAATGAGTTCTGGTATCATTAATTCTTTGGTATTTGTTGAGTTGTGCATAATTATGGTATACTTGAACGTCTGGTATACAAGATCTTCTGGTATTTATGTTCTTGTGCATAATTCTGGTTTGCTTCAACGTCTGGTATACTTGAAATTCTGGTATTTGTGGTGTTGTGCATAATTCTGGTATGAATTAATGAGTTCTGGTATAATCTCCTTTGTAGTATGATAATTATCTTTCTGGTATCATTAATTCTGGTATCAATCAATGAGTTCTGGTATACTCTCTTTTGTAGTATGATAAATGTTTTTCTAGTATCATTAATACTCTGGTATTTGTGTGTTATGAATAATTCTGGTATGAATTAATGAGTTCTGGTATACTTTAACTTCTGGTATACTTTAACTTCTGGTATTTGTTGTGTTGTGCATAATTCTGGTATACTTTAATTTCTGGTATTTGTGATGTTGTGCATAATTTGGTATACTTTTAACTTCTGGTATCCTTATACTAGTTTTTTTTCTGGTAGATACAGAACTTGTTAGCCATGGCTGAGTTACAAATTGTAGTTTATTGTGGAGGAGAGTGGAAATCTGTGGGAAATGAATGGACATATTTAGGGGATAAAGTAGTGTGCAAACCCATAACTGTGGGAGATCCAGTTAGCATACCAGAAATTAGGATGTTGATTGCCAAACGTTTTCAAGTAGATGAGACACTGAACAAATTGGAACTTACATACAAGAATACATTGAATAAAGCGTTGCAACCGTTTGATATCGAGACAGTAGAAGATTTCGAGGATTTTGTTGAAGTTAATCAAATGACTCAACCATGCTGGAGTGTGCCATTGTGTGTGAGATTAAAGTCTACAACTATTATACCAGAAATTGAAGAAATTAATGAATACCATCCACACACTGCCATTGTTCCTGCTCCCAGTGTGACTGAAATAGAAACAGAGAATAGCTATGCAATCACTGAAGTTGAACCTGAAGAAACTCAATGGGGTCTTAAGCTTGGACAAAAGTTCAAGGATAAAAACGCAGTGAAAAGTGCATTGTGTTTGAATGCTATTGCCGAATGTACACAATACAGAATAACAAAGTCTATCAAGCTTGCTATTCTTGCGCGATGTCTGGATAAAGATTGTAAGTGGCGTGTGCGGTTCTCAAAAATCAAGAAATCGAAACTGTTTACACTAACAAAGTATACCAGAGAGCACACTTGTTCATTCCATACCAGAAGAAATTATCGCAGAAAGGTCTCATATCCTGTCATTGCTGAAATAGTTGCAAAAATGTAAGTCCATTCCTTATTATCACATATAATATTCAATTCTATATTTTTTTATTCCATTCTGGTATATAATACATTAAAATAATACTGTTTATGTTATTCAGGTATGCTAATACACATAAACTCCCCGACCCTAAGACAATTATTGGAATCTTGAAAAACGAGCATTGCTTAGAAGCTAGCTACTGGAAATGCTGGATGGCACAAGAGGCTGTCAAGGACAATATAAGAGGAACAAATGAAGAGAACTACAAGGGTGTGCCAGTGTACTTACATCGATTGCAAGAGGCAAATCCGAACACTATTGTAGCACTGCAATTGGATGATGAAAACAAATTCAAGTATGTCTTCTTTGCTTTGGGACAATCAATCAAAGGATATTCAGTAATGAGAAAGGTATTATCCTTCTTCTGGTATGTAATAAAGTTATGCCTCTGGTATTATAAATTATGCATGAATGATATAGATTCTGGTAGTTATGTTGTGTTTCTGGTAAGCAGTAGAATTATCTTTCTGGTATACTCTTTTCTGGTTTGTATAACCAGTGTCTGGTATTGTTAGATTCTGGTAAGCAGTAGAATTATCTTTCTGGTATACTCTTTTCTGGTTTGTATAACCAGTGTCTGGTATTGTTAGATTCTGGTAGTTATGTTGTGTTTCTAGTAAGCAGTAGGATAATCTTTCTGGTATGCTCTTTTCTGGTATAGTATTATATATATTTGAACAATTAAGTGTCTGGTATGATTATTATCAATTTCTGGTATACCAGAAAACTAATTGATTTTTGGTTGTTGTTGTTTAAGGTCATATCAGTTGACGGAACATTTTTAAAAGGACGATATGGTGGGGTGCTATTGCTTGCAACAGCACAAGATGCTAACCAACAAATATACCCCCTAGCATTTGCAATTGTTGACCGTGAATGTGATGACTCATATGATTTCTTCTTCTATCATATACACAAGTTTGTCCCTGATACCGAGGAACAACTATTTATATCGGACAGACACATGTCAATCAAGAATGGTATTGCTAAGCACTACACAAAAGCATCTCATGGAGTTTGCATGTACCACTTGAAAGGGAACATCAAGAAAAAATCAACCAAGAATATAGTTCAACAAATGTTTGTGGATGCGGCTAGGTGCTACAGAAAGGATAAGTGTCTTCAACTGTTTGAAAATATAAAGATGGTATGCTTATTCTGGTTTTTATTATTTTCTGGTATGCAATCACATTATGCTTCTGGTATTTCAATTCTGGTGGTTTATTTTATTTCTGGTATTGTCCTTTATCTCTCATTTATAGTGTTTCTGGTATGAATGTTTCTGGTATGAACGCAGGTTAGGTTTGTCGTATGAAAATTATAGCTTCTGGTATTAAATTTAATCTCTAGTATGAATTCTGGTATGCTTTTTGTGATTGATTCTGGTATCATACATGATATGTTTCTGGTATTCAACAATATTATTGATGATCAATGATTATGGTATTACCTTTTTCTGGTATTGAAACATGTTAGATGTATGGTATGTTTTTTCTGGTATTGTATATAACTTCATGTGTACCTGCTAATGTTTGTAGGAGAAGGTAGTAGTTGCACAGCTATTGGAAGAAATTGGATTTGCTGCTTGGTCCCGAGCTTTTTGCAACGCAAAACGTTACAACATTATGACAAGCAACAATGCAGAATGTATAAATAGTGTACTGTGTGATGCAAGAGATTATCCAGTGCTTGCCCTCATTGATGTTATCAGACAGACAGTGGGTAGATGGTTTGCAACGCGAAGGCAAAGTGCTGAATCATGTACAGAAATGACAACACCAAACGTTGATGCACTGATACAAGCTAAATATGGAGAGGCAACAAAGTATGGATGCTATGTGCTTGATGCGAAAAGGCTGTTGTTTGAGATACAATGGAACCAGGAAAGGGAAGTTGTGTGTTTAGTGGATAGGTGTTGCACTTGCAAGGAATTTGATATTGAGGAAATACCATGTGTTCATGCAATAGCTGCAACAAAGATGGTGAAAATGAATCCGGCTTCTCTGGTAAGTAAATATTACAGCACTGAATATTGGAACACTGCATATGAGGAGACAATATACCCAATTGTAGATCATGAGCATTGTGAGATTCCAAGTTGCATTACATCTATTGAATGCAACCCTCCAATAAAGAGGAAGAGAACAGGAAGATTGCCTAAAGCTAGGATACGGGGATCAATGGAAGGAAGCAAGAAGAAGAAATGCAGCTGCTGTGGCAGGATAGGCCATAACAAAAAAACTTGCCGAAATCAACCAATGGAGAAAGAATGAAGACACATACCAGAAATACTAATTTTGCCTTTTGCTTATTTGTCATTATCAGATATGTAGAAAACAGTTATTATATAAATATATGTTTGTTTTATGTCTAAATGTCCACTTACCAGAATCAAAACAACAGGTAATAACAAAAACTAAATAAAAAAACTCATACCAGAATTAAATAAAAGTATACCATTAGGCTATTTACATGAATACCAGAAAGAATAGGAAAGAAAATCACAAATTGAATGTTTCTGGTAAACAAATAATCATACCAGAATCAAATATATGAAACAAACTACAAGAAACAAATACCAGAAACACATACCAGAAATACAAAAGCAATATATCATACCAGAAAATCACAAAATAAACGTTTCTGGTAAACAATTACTCATACCAGAGGCACATATGTGAAAAACAATCATACCATAAGCATAAAAAATAACAAAGAAATACCAGATATAAACATACCAGAGGGACTTAAATGAAATACCAGAATCCAAAATAGCAACATAAACACTTCTGGTAAAGAAACTATATTAACATAAACACTTCTGGTAAATAGCAACATAAAAACTTCTGGTAAATTATATTACAAAAGAGTTAATATATTACAACAGAGTTAGTCAATACCAAAGTACAAGTTTAGCAAGAGTCAAATACATCATTTTGGACAGATTAAGTTTCAAAGGGACTCGTGGGGTTTCACCCACTCCCTATGGTACAAAATAGAACAGAATTGTTCCCTGAAAGCTGGAACCCATTCTTGACATATGTTTGACAAATCAGTTCGTCCAGACGACAAATACTGAATGTGCTTGATTGTGAATACACCACAGCTTCCACTGCAATTGTAGACAACAGATTATATAAGTTTTTTTCCAAAACATCATACTAATGAACATACCAGAACCATATGACTAGTATTGTAAAAATCACCTTGGATTGTTATGTGGAACTTCTTTGGCTGTCTTTCGAACATAATCCAATGGCTTATCAAGATTGTCCCCAAACCTCCCAAATTCTCCATTAATTTTCAGAATATAAGGGAACATAACAAGGAATGGGGTGAGCAAAGCTTTCAAGTCCCCATCAGACATACAGTCCACAATTGAGTCATATACAACAACACACCATTTAAGTAAATCAATCTGTAGTGCTATCCAGTGTTTACCACAGGTGTTGATGGCAGTGTATATTGTATCGACATCAAAGAAGCTCTTGCTAAAAAAGGGAGGATCAATTCCAAGTACATAACATGCAATTTCTTCGCCATAATTAAAAGTCCCTGTTTCTTTCAACTCTAGGAATTGTTTATAACGAACATCATTGAAGTAGTCAACGAAGGGTATAGGAACAATGGTAACACGGCCATAAACATCTGGATACTCAATTACGGCTTTTCGGAGGTAGGTAATCATTTCATCCAGTTGCTGTAAAGTAGGGAAAAAAACTAATAATTCAATACCAGAGCAAATATGAGAATAATACCAGAAAAACATAAAAAGTTCATACCAGAATTCAAGACATGATAACCATAAGGCAAGATACAAATACATGAAAACACATCATACCAGAAACACAAAAAATAAACAAATACCAGAAGGCTCAAGTAATAAATCATCTAAGGAAGTCAAATGATAGTTTATGGCAAAATGAAAGAATTACATACCATAAAACTAATGAAATACATAATACCAGGAAAAAGAAGCAAAAATACAATCATACCAGACTCTTATACAAGTAGCTAATACCAGAAAGCAGTACAACACAGCATACCAGAAATTGTAAAAACAAAATGTACAAACAACATCTTACCAGAAAAACATCAGTAGCTAGTTTCAGAAAGACATACCAGAAAACATAATACCAGAAAACATAATACCAGAAATTATTAACTTAAACAAAAGTAAGGTTAGTGTTAACTTACACAATCCCACAACCAGCCAGTTTTTTGGAGTAAGAGCTTGAAGTGTTCTTTATTTGCCGAATGTTGAAATCCAGTAATAAATTCTTTTTTAGTCTTCGGGTTAAGGTACCAAGTATAAAAAGCATCTCTATCCTTCTTGCTCAAGAAACTGTGCTTGGGGGGCTTGGGGATTTTTACTGGGACAACATAAGGTGATACAACAAGGTCGCTGGGTTTCTTTTCACGTAAACCCATTCTCCTCGGTCCTCTGGTTTTAACTTTCCCTTTCCCTTTCACATCTACCTCTGGTAGTGGTTTTTGTACCATAACGACAACATAACACAAACAGTAAGAAATATGCACAGAAACAACACACATGAAGAATAGTAGTGTATTATACCTCTTCCACAGCTTCTTCCTTTGGCTGATCAACTTCAGCTTCCTCCTTGGGCTGGGGCTCGGGCTGGGACTGAGGCTGGGGCATTGGCTTTTCTGTAGATACCGTCTCTTCAGAACTTGAAGAAACCCCAAGAACTTCTAACTTAGGAGCATCAGCTGGAGGTTGGGAGGCTGGCTTTTTAGAGACTTTGGTACCTTTAGAAGAACCGGCCATCCTTTGAACATTAGTGACGATCCTGAAACATTGACTTTCAATTCTGTGTTGTGCCATCGTTTGTGCCTTCTGCCTCATAACAACTTGGTTGATAGTGGCATCTTGTTGCTCAACCTTCTTGACCAACTCAGAAAGCAATTGATTTTGGGCTTGTAGTTGTTTCTTTAAGTCTTCAACCCAATCAGGAACACTATACATTAACATAATAAAAGATTAAAAATGCAATATCAAATAAGCATTTGAAACTAATAAATTATGGTATGTAAAATATCAACTACATTTTTGTGGTAGAAATAGTGGAGGTTGTGGGA
>BSUD01000006.1:102306425-102342090 GCA_033239045.1 Fagopyrum esculentum | reverse complement strand
AAACAAAAACCAGAAATGCTAATGCAATAAAGCATACCATAAAATCACAAAAGTATCATTTCTGGTAACTAATTACTTATACCAGAGGAAAATGAATGAATAAAAAGCATACCAGAGACGTAAACCATAACAAAAATAACAAATATAAACATACCAGAGGCACATAAATGGAAAACCAGAAGCATACCTGGAATGCCAAAGGGAAACCAGAAAGGCAGTAATTTCCGGATGCCCTATACTTTGTTGGCTCACAATCCCTCAGGTTGTCAAGTGTCTTATTAAAGACAAGCCGCCCCCATGGATAAGAATTAAAGGCATCCATGTCCTTCAGAAGCGATAGAGGAAGATTGGAGACAAACTTCTTCTTGTCATTACCAAGCAAAACAAATTCAATAAACAGCAACAGAGCCATCTTGAATTTCCTTTCATCATTTTTTTTCAGCTTTGAATATTTTTCTTCCAATTGATCCAATTTGCACTTTGGCATGCCGAACAGCTCCTTCATGTCGACATTTTCTTCTTCGTTGTAAACATGGAACCGACACTCAAGGCCGGTAATTTCTGAAAACTCGCTTAAGCCAAACCTTATGAACAAAAATACACAACAAAAAAAGATAGAAACACATTAACAATAGAAAGTAAAATAGAGGTAACAAGCTGAACTGAAAAGGTTAAGTGTATAGTTAATATATACCTAAGCAAGGTTTTGTTGATTGCAAACCACATTGAGTGTTTGCGTTCAGTTTGAACCTCATGCAGAAGCATGAAGTGTATTAATTGGTTTGAAGGTTTGAGATTGGTACAGAGGGAGATGACAGATGAAAAAATAGAGTTTTTGAACATTTCTTGCCCATTGGCATCCAACCCTTCAAGTAAAAATTTAACCATGTTGACACGAGACAAGACAGTTATACGTGCTGCCTCGTATTGTGGGTTTTCATCAAATCTGTACATTAACTAGTAAATGAAATAAGATTGTTAATACAAGAAAAACAGTCAAGAACAAACCAGAAACTCATATCAGCCATTAAACTTACATTGGACTCTTCATGTCCATAACTAACGCTTTCCTCAACAGCCTGTGTAAATATACCAGAAAATAATGTCAATATATAAATCAACATGAAATACCAGAAAGTAATATAAAAACCTCATATGAACAAATACAAGAAAACATTAATAAATAAAACAAATACCAGAAACCCTAAGTAAAACATCTAATACCAGAAACAAATAACATACCAGAATAACATACCAGAACTTCGAATACCAGAAAACATTAAACATGATATGAACAAATCACAGAAACTTACCAGAAACTTAAAATTAACAGAATAACATACCAGAACTTCTAATAAACACTTACCAGAAACATAAACTAAAGGAAAGAGCAGAAAACTTGAAACCAATAACATACCAGAAAATGTAATAACATACAAACATACCAGAAAAGTCATGCAAATATAAAGACGAACCAAACATAGAACAAACCATATCAAAACAGATACCAGAAACGATGATTAAACTTACAAAACCTAATATGAACAATCACCAGAAACTATAATACCATAAAACCTGAAAGAGTATCAAAACAATACTAACCATAGGTATATCGACTGGTTGAGGACCACCAGATACTACAATCTGAAGGCATGATTCATCATGAGAGACAGCAGAATCATCGCCTTCGTTTGGTGTGGCATCTTCAACAGGTAAAGGAGGCGTAGGAGTCAGAAGGTTGAAGGTAGGAGCATCACAAGAAGATTTGTTGGCAGCAACCTTTGATCGAGTCGACATTTTCAATTTCTTAGGGTTTACAAAATTCGAATCGATTTTGGAGTGTTTGCCCTAAAAACAAAGACGAAAAACAAAGAACAAGTGAGGAGATGGCCGGAAAGTGACGAATATTGAATCAGAGATGAAGAATATGGAGATTACGAGAGAGATTACGAGAGAGATTACGAGAGATGATGAACCAGAGATTGAAGAAGTTGAGGAGTCGAACAGGCGAACGGTATGGCGAATTGTTTTCTCTGGTAGTTAAGAGATGAATGAGCGTTGTTTGGGTAAATTAGTAAGGTAAACTAATTAGGTAAAATAAGGCCAATTAACAGTAATTAAATTAGGGGTATAGTTTGTATTCCTATTTCTTAAAAAAGCCTAGTATATCAAAATTTGCCTTTTATCAATATACTAAATATACATCTATATTCTGCATATTTTACTAAAACATACGAAACTAATGCTGACGTGTGGCGCTCCTGTGTTTTTTCTCGGATTAAATTTTTTTACTAAATCACAAATTAAGCCAATTAATCTTTTTTTACTAATTGAATTCGTAACAGATTATGGTATTTTTAAATTATATGATTATTCTTTTTCTTTAAATTATTATTTATTAAATAATAAATTAAATTTTATAATTTTTTTTATTAGTATAAAACTTATTAATGATCAACACATGGGTTACGTGGTCTCATTTACTATGTAACACTTGACGCGTTATTTATACGAGCTCATAACATATAACTAATAAAGTTAACAACATATAATATAGTAAAAAAATGTAATATGATAAGCTATTTTATTAACAAACCCGCACAAGGTGCGGGATATACACTAGGGAAGATATACCACGTTGCACCTGGGTCTGGAGAGAGGTACCACTTGAGGGTTTTGCTGAATCATATTAAGGGTCCTACATGCTACGAGGAAATTCGGACAATCAACGGTACACTATATGCCACATTTAGGGAAGCATGTTATGCTATGGGGTTGTTGGATGACGACCAAGAATACATTGACGGTATAAAAGAAGCAAGTTTTTGGGGAACTGCGGGTTATCTTCGAAATTTATTCGTCATGTTGTATCTCTCAGGTAGCATGTCGTCGCCTCATCTGGTTTGGGCTGAAGTATGGAAGTACTTATCTGATGATATTCTTGCACGATAGAGAAGGGTGTTGCGTAATAATGGTATGCTTTCTTTCATGTATATGAATTTAATTCGAGTTTTGCATTATTTTTTCAATTTATTTAGTATATTTTGTACTAGGTAAGTAAACATGTTTAACTTGGTTTATTTGTACGTAGATTTGCAATTAGATGATGCCGTGCTGCAAAATTACGCCTTGGTTGAGATAGAGAAACTTTTACACAGGAACGGCGGCAGTTTGAAGACGAATAAGTCTATGCCTTATCGTGACGAAGCCTTGATTATGGAGCAGCATAATAGACTAATTCAAGATGAACTAAACTATGATCGATCCCAGTTATCTTTGGACCATGACAGATTGGTTTCCAGTTTCACCGACGAGCAGAGGGGAGTGTATGATCAGATTATGTGTGATGTGTCCGCTGATAAGGGGGGGGTGTTTTTTCTTTATGGATACGGTGGAACAGGAAAGACTTTTATATGGAGATCCCTTTCGGCTGGTTTGAGGAGTAAAGGTGAGATCGTTCTAATAGTTGCTTCGAGTGGTAATGCAGCTCTCTTGCTTCCAGGCGGTAGAACCGCTCATTCGAGGTTTGGCATCCCAATAAATGTTGACGAAAGTTCAACATGCAACATTCGTGCAGGTATAAACCTTATTATTCAATTATTAAAACTTCTTTTTTAATATATTGTTCATATTACACTGAACAATATATTAATGTTTTAATCTTATATGTTTAGGTACGGATCTGGCTGAGTTAGTGTCAAAGACAAAGCTGATAATATGGGATGAAGCACCCATGGTTAACAAATGTTGTTTTGAAGCGCTCGATAGAAGCTTAAGGGACGTCATGCGATCTTATAATCCAGACTGCTCACTTCTCCCGTTTGGTGGTAAGGTTGTCGTTTTTGGTGGTGATTTTAGACAAATATTGCTTGTTGTAAGTCATGGAAGTAGACATGATATTGTCTTTGCTGCAATCAGTGCGTCATATTTGTGGGATCACTGCACGGTGCTTAGATTAACTCAAAACATGAGGGTTATACATGGAGTTACTGAATTAGAAGCTCGAAAGGCTAAGGAGTTTTCAGATTGGATATTGGGCATTGGAGATGGCACGGAAGGTGAAAGTGTTAATGGAGAAGCTCAGATTACCATCCCCGAAGATCTCCTACTTGCATCTACAAGTGACCCGATTGCAACTATTGTTGACCATGTATATCCTTTGAGTTACAATATTCAGGATCCACCGACCTACTTTCAAGAAAGAGCTATTCTTGCCCCCTACCAATGAGATTGTTAAGAAGGTTAATGACTATATTCTATCACTGATACCTGGAGACGTGACAGAGTACTTGAGTTCGGATAGTATATGTCCAAGCGAAGGTTCTCTTGATGATTGTTTCTACTCGAGCGAGTTCTTGAATTGCATCAAGTGTTCTGGGTTTCCGAATCATGTCTTGAGACTGAAAGTTGGAATTCCAATTATGTTGATGAGAAACATTGTCTGCAGGGTTGTGTAACGGAACCAGACTGATAGTTAGGAGACTTGGAAAACAAATCATCGAGGCATAAATAATATCTGGGAACAATATAGGTCATAAGGTCTTCATTCCGCGAACAGTTCTTACACCCACATACTTGAAAATTCCTGTTAAATTTCGAAGGAGACAGTTCCCAGTTATGGTATGTTTTGCTATGACTATAAATAAAAGTCAAGGTCAGTCCCTTGCACAGGTTGGAATATATTTGCCTAGACCGGCCTTCAGTCACGGCCAATTATATGTCGCTATCTCAAGAGTGACGAGCAGGGATGGAGTAAGGATTATGATATGTGACCCTAAGGGCAAGGTTCAAGATACTACAACTAATGTTGTATTCGACGAAGTTTTTCGCAACATAATTTAAGGTACGTTAGAATTTCTTCTTCATTTTATTTTGTTTTCAATCAATAATATCAAGCGATCATAACCCGTCCTTGAGCTTACACTTATATAAAGTTTATCTTCTTCTCTTTTTCAGGATCGGACTGTCGCGCATGTGCTCGAGGTTTCACGTCAAAGGTTATCATCGTGATTTCTATTATAATAAATATGTACACAATTTTAACTGTTTTTTGACATTATTAATATTGTGATTTTTATAATACAGAGATAGTGGACACTCCTCGCTTGGTATGCCCCGAACTGGATCAACAACTATGTTGTTATTATTTTTCTTATATGCGTATACTATTTAACATAAACATTCGTAATCAAATCAACAAAATAATAATAAGAAAAATAAATCTATAAAAAATTACTCATACAAAAAAAACTGTAAGAAATATATTTTCAAATACCCGTGCACGGCACGGGCGCTAAACTAGTTTGTAATAAAAATAAATTAGTAGCCCTTGCCCACAAATTCACAATTTCTCTCATTGCCACCACAAAAATTCAAACAACATGGGAGATAATCATGATTCCTGAACTACCAATTATAAAAATCTACCACATTAATGTCTAAGATATTATCCCAAATATGTATATCAATGAGTTTGAATCATTATGCACTAAATCTTTTTATTCACCGCCTCCATAGACACAGGAAGAAGCTGGATCCAGATAGAGAGGAAGAGATTGAGCATTGAAGATGAAGATGAAGATAAGCGGGGCTCCTACACAAACCCTTTCACCCCAATCTCTTCTTTCAACCTCTCCTAGTTGCATTCCCCTGCCATCTCCGTCGACTGTCATCCCCTCTCCCAAAAGGGTTTATCCGCTCCTTCACGCCTTTCGGTCGTCGTCGAGGCTCGGGATTCAGTGCAATAGCAGCTCTTCTACTGGTGGCCCAGGCCCTGGTATCAACTAATCAAACCCTAATTCCCTGGATGAAATTCAGATTTCTTCTTATTAATAATTGGGTTTTAAATTGGTTTTGTACTGGAACTTAATATTGGATTTGGTTGGTTGGTGTCTGATTGAATT
Source organism: Fagopyrum esculentum (assembly GCA_033239045.1). NCBI lineage: Eukaryota > Viridiplantae > Streptophyta > Magnoliopsida > Caryophyllales > Polygonaceae > Fagopyrum > Fagopyrum esculentum. Next base: position 102,336,187 of record BSUD01000006.1, on the reverse strand, counting down.
CCATACATATCATTGATATGGCTACATTTCCTATTTTTATGTTTCTTTCAACCTATTGGATTATTCAATACTGTAAAAGTAGTTCGATTTGGTGCCGGAACATCACATTGGAGGTGGATGCAGACAGACGATTTGGGTTTGATTTGTAAACCCTAATTCTTAAGTCATGCTACTAGAAATTAACAGTGGGTTTATGGTTATGAATAATCTTAATCTAATCCTGAAGTTAATTTTACTCGAGTGAGTAATCAGAAGGTCAAATTCCATCATGTTTGCTAAGTAGACCTTTAAAAATGTTCAATGCAGTAGCTGATGTGAACTGGAGTTACTGGATGACCCTTTTCAAGATCTATTGGAGATCTGTTTTTTAGTTTACTGGCTAGTGGCTAATTGACTGAATTCTCAAATTATTCCAATTCATGTTTACCAAATTTGTAGGTGAAAATGATAGCAGGCAAATCCTGGATGCGTTTTTCTTGGGAAAGGCTGTTGCAGAAGCTCTTACGGAAAGGATTGAATCTACAGTCGGCGAGTTTCTGAGCACAATTGGCAGGTTGCAAGCCGAGCAGCAGAAGCAGGTTCAAGAATTTCAGGCAAGTCCTAGTTTTCTGATTCATCTGTAAAACTGAAAATCTTGGCTGTCAAAATTTTAAAAGTTGTGCATTATAAAAGCTAATCAAGTAGACCATCAATCAAGATACTGTTGTGGGGATTTACATTTTAGTTTGTCCGGGTTGCGAATGAAAATCACCTGATTTTATATTTGTGAATTCATGGTTCAGGAGGAGGTATTTGAAAGAGCGAAAATGGCCAAGGAGAAGGCTGCAAAGGAGGCCATGGAGGAGGGGTTTGTCCCGACCTCAACCTCAGTGAACGCAACGACCATGACAGCCGCTTCTCCAACGGACAGTTACACCGTGACTGTTGTTTCCGATACTTCCCCGGTGGCTAATGTGAACGGAGTGGTGACTACAGAAGGCGATGAAGATCCCTTCTCGGAAGTGTCGATAGACGAATAACTTGTGTTGTAGTGATGAGTGATTAATGATAAAAAAACCTCCATCACCTTTATGTGGAACAACAGTCTTATAATCGAATTTTATATGTTCCCATATATTTTTATTTTATAATCAAATTATACAGATCGCTGGGTAATTAAGTATTTTAATTTAGGTTTTTAAAGAAAATAAATGAATTCGGATTTATATGTAGCTTTTGAGGATGTCCTGCAAATGGCTTGTATGACAAACAGATGAATGTTGTTTCTAGTTCTCGTGAGAAAACTATTACACCAAATGACAGATCAGAGTGCTAAGGCTTAAACAGGTGAAAAAAGCACAAGTTACAAACAAGGCAATTCTTGGTCAAACTCAAGATGAAGAAAGAGGAATTGGCTTCACAGCGCTCTGGATACGTCTGAATGCTGTCTTGACTCTCTCCTTGAGCCCTTCGTTCTCGCCCTCAACTACCCCCGTCTGTTTGTCAAGATATGCCACGTTACTGTCCACAGTTATTACGAGCTTCCCGTCTTCTCCATACTTAACATCTCCAAACAGTGACACGAGAAGAGCGTGAATGATCTTGGCAGCCTTCTTCTCATTCTCTTCCTCGGTTTTCACAGCGTCAGATTCAGACTCAATGACAACCTTAGGCATCTCCCTGCTTATGTTGAGCACCATGGCCACTATTGAGTCCGATACCATGTCGTTAATAGGATCTGCTGTCCAGTGAACTGATACATGCTTCTCGGATTCCTGTTTGATAGTCACGCAAGCATGAACATGCAGGGTTTGAATGCTTGGATCTTCTTCATCCAACCCTTGCTCCACGCTCTCGTATATTTGATTTAGGCGGTGCTTCAACACGCTCAAGGCGCCTGTGTAAGGGATGGTGATTCTCTGGTTGATGTTTGCAGTGGAGAGCTGTGAGAACACATGGAGATCATCAGGAGCCATTATTTGGTATGTGAAACCCTTCTTTACAAGCAAACCACTGACGGTTTCCCCGACTTCTGGTGTCTTCTCGGCTAACCTGCCTATTGTTTTTGCCATTTTTTCTGAGTTGAAGTACATCTCGACAACCTGGCAGTTCTTAGGAGACATGATCTGGGTATTTTGGTCAGAGAACATGCTGATCAGCTTCTGCTTAAGCCTCCCCATTTCATTAGCCTCCCCGTGGACTAGAATAATGTTGGGAGGCATCAACTCCTTCAGGAATGCACTCGTCTGTGCAAAATCAGCATGGGCAGAGAATGATATGTAGTGAACTGACATGTTCAATGGAGCGATCAGACCGTTCATTAGTGTAACCTCCTTGGGTTCATTAATGATGGTTTTGGCCAGCGTGCCTTCAACCACATACCCAGGGATCACGCAAGCATTCTTCTTATCAGAACACCACTTGTCGAACAGCTGTCTTGACAACCCGCTTTGTAGACCACCTGGGCTTGCCATGACCACAGATGGACCCACATCATCAAAATTCTCAATGCTCTTAAGGGGAGATATATGCTTGAAGTCGAACGGATTTGAATTTGCAAACTTGCTGCGAATCCTGTCATTCATGGAGTTGATATAGGTCTGGTAAACAGTAATACACTTCTTGGCTAGTGGAGAAGCATAGTATATAGGGATGTTGTGAAGTTCCGGATGGTTTGACCAATACTCGTCAAGAATCAGCAGAAGCTCCTGGGCACGGCCAAGGGCAAATGCTGGAATAAGCACACGACCTCCTTCTGCTACTGTTTTGTGGATTACATCGGTGAAGAGCTTCTCTCTTATGTGGCGAGGCTGGTGAAGTTGAACCCCGTATGTAGATTCAATTATGCATATGTCAGGGGAAAATTGTGGCATCTCAGCAGCTCGAAGGTGCCTATCCTCTTCGCGAGAATAATCTCCTGTATAGAGGACTCTGACACCAGCAATATCCACCATGAACATAGCAGCCCCAAGGACATGGCCAGCGGTATAGCACCAAAACCGAATGCCGTTTACTTCCAGAGTTTGATGGAAATCAATTACCTATGAAGGGTATGAATTTATTATATAACAATGAAAAAGCCTCAGTTGACAGGAAAAAGAGGCTAATAAATGCACAACAAAATTATAATTGAAGGATATGATTGTGGAAAACAAAGCCTTCAATAAACACACAAGTAGTAGGATTAATACCGCAGAAACTGAATAATCCACGTTTCCTCAAACACACTATCCTTCAAACCCTGAGCTTTTTTCAAAATTCCCATTATTAGTGTAATAAAAAAAATATAGACTACTCACTTCTGTAATAAAAAAAAATAGTTAGATTGCTCACTAATTGACACATCTATTCATTTATTTATCTGAAAACAAAATACAATTATACTTGAACTAGTGTGTTAGGTTTCTAGTGTACACCCCCACAGAACTCAAGTTCATCTAACATAAAAGTTAAATGATCAGCACTTAGGAATTTCTTACGTCTTAATAAGTATGGACAACCACAACCTCTTTTCTCCTCCAACACATTATCCATCGAACCATCTGTTTTCCAAAGTTCCAATGCCTGGTGTAGTTACTAGTCAAATATTTACATCACTCAGTACTCACTTCCGTAAAGCAAAATCCATATACTACACACAATGATTTATTTTACTTGATCTTGCATTCTTGTGTTATAATTATCTAAAGTCCCAATGTCTGGTGTAATTACTAGTCAAATATTTACATCACTCAGTACTCACTTCCGTAAAGCAAAATCTATATACTACACAATCAATGTTTTATTTTACTTGATCCTGCATTCTTGTGTTATAATTTTCTTAAGTCCCAATGCCTGGTGTAGTTACTAGTCAAATATTTACATCACCCAGTACTCACTTCCATAAAGCAAAATCAAACCATATGTTTTCCAAAGTCCCAATGCCTGGTGTAGTTACTTGTCAAATGTTCACATCACTCAGTACTCACTTCCGTAAAGCAAAATCTATATACTACACATTCAATGATTTATTTTACTTCATCTTGCATTCTTGTGTTTTAATTTTCTCAAATCCCAATGCCTGGTGTAGTTACTAGTCAAATATTTACATCACTCAGTACTCACTTCCGTAAAGCAAAATCAAACCATCTGTTTTCCAAAGTCCCAGTGCCTGGTGTAGTTACTTGTCAAATATTTACATCACTCAGAACTCACTTCCGTAAAGCAAAATCTATATACTACACATTCAATGATTTATTTTACTTCAGCTTGCATTCTTGTTATAATTTTCTAAAATACCAATGCCTGGTGTAGTTACTAGTCAAATATGTACATCACTCAGTACTCACTTCCGTAAAGCAAAATCAAACCATCTGCTTACCAAAGTCCCAATGCCTGGTGTAGTTACTTGTCAAATATTTACATCAATCAGTACTCACTTCCGTAAAGCAAAGTCTATATACTAAACATTCAATGATTTACTTTACTTGATCTTGCATTCTTGTGTTATAATTTTCCAAAGTCCCAATGCCTGGTGTAGTTACTTGTCAAATATTTACATCACTCGGTACTCACTTCCATAAAGCAAAATCTATATGCTACACATTCAATTATTTATTTTACTTGATCTTGCATTCTTGTGTTATAATTTTCTAAAGTCCCAATGCCTGGTGTAGTTACTGATCAAATATTTACATCACTCAGTACTCACTTCCGTAAAGCAAAATCAAACCATCTGTTTTCCAAAGTCCCAATGCCTGGTGTAGTTACTTGTCAAATATTTACATCACTCAATACTCACTTCTGTAAAGCAAAATCCATATGCTACACACTCAATGATCTATTTTACTTGATCTTGTATTCTTGTGTTATAATTTTCTAGTTTATCCAAAAGTTTTCATGATACAAAAATATTTGTAGACGGGAACATATTTCCAGTTCAGAAAAATAATGACTGGTTGGTTCAAGTGCTACACTGTGTAGCAAAACCATATCTAAGTACATAATATACTGACACTGATCTGTGAGCATGAGTTCCGACTTGAGCCAGGATAAAAATTGAAAACTATGAGAACAGAAATACAGTTCAACTATCAAGTGCAGACATAAAGATGGCTAAACATGGAGGAAAAGAGCCACCAACCTCAATCTTATCCATGGAACGATTGATATCATGCTCGTCATATAACATATCTTCCACTGAAACTTTGCTCACTTTTACATAATCGGTCAAAAGCAATTTGTAGATAGCCTTTGTGGCATGAGTCATAAAAACCCGTCCCTTGAATGTTGTCTGCCGATTAGAATGTAGAGAAAGAATGTAAGACATATGAGCAGATATTTTTCATGAAAAGTAAAATAGCAATGAAGTTGGTCGTAATTCACCTTTTCTAGAAAATACGGAAGGGAAGCAGCATGATCCAAATGAAAGCTGCAGAAAAAAGAAACATATTGTGAAACCTGAAACATGAAATAGTTGGGACAACTATATTCAAGAGACAAATGCAAACATGCAAGCAAATAAAAAAGATGGAAATAGATGCCTTCAAGCAAACCGCTCAAGTAGAAACAAGTTATTTCTACTGGAAAATAGTAAACAACTTTACATCTCACTCGCAAGTTGCAATTAAACTATTTTCCAGTAGCTGAACTTCAAAGAAGGAATATCATAGCCCAAACTAACATAGAAAACTAGAAACAGAGTGATGTAACTCAAGAATCAGAAGTATGTACTCACCCTCAATACTTTGAACCACGAGATCTAAATTTCCCTGGGATTTACAGTTATTCGTATTAAAATGGAGCAATTTAGCTTATAGAGCTAGTAGTTGTCTGTGAATAAATATTATTTCACCATTCACTAACGTATTTATCTTAAGAATGAACCTAGATTTTAAACTAGATAACCTCTGACCCTCACAAATATGAGGAACTCTATAATGCAGGTTAGTATGACATCACAAGTTGATATACACTTATGAAGTTACCCGAGGCAGAAAGTGCATAGAAGATTATTGAACACATTAGGGTGGCAAGCTACAAGCCTACACATACATAAACTTCCCTAACACTCAAGTGCAAAGAAACAGTGATCTTAACTCAATAGGAATCACATATTTAAATAAGTTGCAATCAGAATATTCCTGACCCAAATTGTTTCTTCACAAGGTTAAGGTCCTGTTTGAAACGTTCATTTAGCATATAAGGAATCCGTATCACTGTATCAGCACATATCACTTATCAGTTACCTTATAAGGCCCAATCAGTTGCAGCATTATTTTATTAATACAATTAACACTATAAGCATGTTTACCAAACAGGCACTAAGATGGCATAATCTTCGGTAGAAACTAATTTTCAGCTATGCTATGGTGTTTCTTGTGTGACAAGCAAAATTCAGAAACTAAGCTTCTAGAGTAAAAAAATTACACTGACACATGTGTAGCCAAAGAGCAAAAAGTACAACCTTAAGGAATATGAACTTCCTGAATACACTACTAGCGAACATGGAACACAATTTTCCCTTATTTTATTACAAACCATTGGTATTACTTTCTTTTTTTGTTCCCTATGGATAAATTCACTCCAAATCTAAAATCACCTCCGGGCATTTTAACATATATCATATGAATATATAGATAGCAAAATAAACCATATAGCACTACAATGAATGGAAAATAAATGGCTTACTGAGTGACAAGAAGAACATCGATTTGTGAAGGATCAATGTCGTCAAAATAAGGCAAAGCAGCCATCCCCGAAAATGCAGGGTGAATCCCACAGTCAAACTGTCACGCCGAATACATGAAAGAAGAAAAACAGAAGTTATCCCAAGATATTTTCTAAGAAAAAACTGCACAGGACCGGGGCCAAATAACAATAGATATACCATCACAGTCTTCCCCTTGTAGGTCATGTGTAGGCAGGATCTTCCCACTTCGCTTCCTGCTCCCAGTGGGGTTATTATGAGTTGATCCCCTTCCCTTGAAGCAGGTGTCTCGCGCCTTTTAAGGGAAGATGAAGGTGGTGCAGTTGAAGCCATACTCTAGAGAGAAACAAGCAAGACAATCAAGAACACATATTCAGCAGTCTCAAAAGGAAGAAATCAGATTTCAGCACCCTCAAGTCTCAACAGAATGAAATCAGCACCATATACCAACTCATAAGGTGAAAGAGCATAATAGTGTGCCTCACATCCTAAGAGCACCAATTATATATCATAGATGAAATATAAAACATGTAAAAATGAACAGACTTTACAGAGGTCTATGAACAATTTATATAATTTCAACAACGAAGCCACGAAGGTAGTCTTGAAACAATAAGATATACAACTTGCTTCAGCTCAAAATCATCAACGGAAACAGATCTTCAGATGGTACTAAACCCTTGACCAAAACACTAAGTCCCCTCAGCCAGCTATTTCTTTCTAAGGCAATCACAGCAGACACGATTAAAGCAATGGCTTTTACACAATAAAATACCAACCCAGGTGTATTAAGCACCAGGTCCTTTTAGCAGCACTCAGAAACCCAAATTCTCAAATTGACAAATCAACCAACTAAATGGACACCAAATTCAATTTGTCAGTAGTAAAGTTGCCTGAGCATGGGGTGTCCATTGTCACACGAGAATCCATTACATAAACTAGAAACCAACTCAAACAAAAACATCAAAGAATCAACTTCAAATATACATTTACTGAAGCAAAATAAAAAGAAGAAACAATTCCATCAAAAATTCAGGGTAAACCACACAAACCTTCCATTTTCTAGTTGATTTTACTACATATGATCAAATCGTTCTACAATAAAGAATGTTTAACTAAAATTGCATTGCTCAATTGAACATTTCAGATAAAACTAAACTAGATTTCATTTCGCATCGGCGAGATGGTGGTGAAGTAGCCTAGCAGTTGAAATGCAGAAATAAATACAAAATGAATGCAGGCTCATGTAGCAGCAAAATAAAAGAATCTTAATTGACCTAGAGAAGTCCTTCAAAGCAATGTTCTATAAGAAACGGGACGGAGAGGCACAGTCCTCCGGCCGTTTTAGACGGATTCTAGAGGGACGAGACGTTTTTGGCTTCTTTTCTTGTATTTTACCCTAATGTTCTGTACAAATTACTGCAAATAATATTCATTTTCATAGTTGGCTAGAGAGTTAGAGACACATTCAAATTTCAGGAACACATCCTACTAAAACACAACCAGTTCTGATATCTACAAAATTACAAATTACACAGACAGTCATGTCAACGAAAAAATTGAGAATAGAGATTGAGACAGGGAGGCAGGAGAGATAGAGAGAGGCCGAGGCAAAGACTGAGGCGGATGGCCGGACGGGATAGTAAGTTTACCACTTACCAGTCAACTGACTCGACTGAGACAGAGAGCGAGAAAGACAAAACGAGGGAGAGAGGTACAGAGGGCAAGAGAGTCAGAGAGGGAGGTTACCGGTTGGAGTCCTCGCTGTCGCCGGAGGTAGTGCTGCAGGAGCCAGTCGAGGTCCTCGTTGTCGCTAAGTATCCAGGAGAAACCGAGAATGAGAGGAATTGGGGTAAGGACTAAGAATGAAGAATGGCCATGAATTTTAATTTGCTAGTATTAAATTTAATTATTAAAAAAACTCTATTAAAATTTTCCTTTTTTACTTCTGAAAAAACATCAAGTAGCCAGTCGAGTAAGAAAGAAAAGTGAAAGGGTCCGGTGACTTTTTTTTTTTTTTTTTTTATCAAGAAGGTAAGAGGCTCGATTACACCAAAGATAATGGGTGTATCGAGAGGCCGACAATCGGCAAACGGGCAAACCGTCATGCAAATAGACAAACCAAGAAAGGAAACAATACAATCACCACAAGCATTGACCTAAAAAGTGGGAACAATCCAAAAATCGGAACAACTACACCTTTGGAGAAGACGCGGAACACTCGAGGCTGGCAAAACATGGAGAGGGCACGGGCTAGATGAACTGGCGCGGTGTCTCGCCGCCGGGAAGCAGGATGGTAGAAACCTTTTTTAGGGGATGTCATACCTCCTGCGGAAATGTGGATCTCACAACGTTGCCCCCACCTAGATGGAGGATCTTCGGAGGCCTCGAACACAACCACGATCAACAGGGGCATGTGACTACGGCATCTTCCAAGACAATCGTTTAGGTCACCCTCGAGAAACATCTTCAAAAAGGAAAGTCATCCCAGAATTTTTTTAAAGGATAAGATCTAGATTCCAAAAGGTTGGAATAATTTATTTATTTATTTTAAAAGCTAACTTTTTCTTGCTTATTCATAACATTTTGGGTAGATGGATCATTATCCTCAATTATACGAGTTGTTCATATCTTTTTTGGAGTTAACAATTGGTCATAACACATATCAAATCAGTCACTATACTTCAGTACATTCTTTCCATCAAATTTTCCCAGGCCTAGGAGAAAACTTCTCCACTTTGTTCGGTTGTTAAGTTGATTAAGCTTATGGTTTGAATCCAACTATTGTGTATCCACTGCCTCGTCGCTTGTTCTATACCCGTCAATCCCTTATTACTCTGCAAACCGTAGAAACCACACCATTTGTTTTGTCTTTGATATACTTGGTGACTACGCAGGAACAACAAATGAATTCTATTCATACAATGAGAGCATTGTGAATAAGCGACTAAATGAAATTTTCTAGGGATTCGATTAGTCCAAAGGGTCCAGTGACTCTGGTGGTCATGAAGATATCCTTCACAAAGTAATATCAAGGTAATCCTCTATTTGGGTAAATGTGAGGTTCAAGTTTGAAGCATTGAAGGTGGCAATCGATAAAACTCTATAGAATGATTCGGTAATAAATATTGGATTTAGATCAATCCAACAAGTCAAAACGCTTTAGAAAATACAAGGATTTGGTGACGCAATTCGGAATAAGCCTTACTCTACGGGATCTCAGGAGGGGGGAGTCAGCCCAACCCACTAAGCATATTACAGTATAGTTCAAGTGGACAAGAGAGACAAAAACAACAAAAGAACTAACAACACAGATCTAAGAAATACAAAGATATGAAGAAGATGGATAAGCAAGAGATTCGTAGAAGCCTTCTAGGCTACCGATCTGTGCTATGAACGAAGCAAGATCAAGACGACAAAGAACACTCAAGAACAGTCTTGTGTGAAGCACTCGGCTCGGATCCCTCTCTCACCATTACTCTCATCTTTGTTTCTCTCTTCTCTCTCATATCTAAGGTTAAGGAGCTTAAGTGTTTTGGTGCGCTAGGTTTGGTGAAGGCAAAGTAAGCTTAAGTACTCGGCGGTCAGAAGCAACCCTCAAGTAACGTTGTGTTTCACAACTTAAGTTATGACGCGTTCCACACATGCACGGAAGATAGGTTGGAGTATACATTGGACTCCGACCAACTAGGCCCAACACTCTGCATTCAGCCCATCAACAATTCAACTCAAGTACCATGACCAAGATTACCAAACCCGACCTAACACTATAGAACTCTGACCTACTCGACATGGTTAACTCGAACCGGGTTTAAACTAAATCATAACATATGCCCTTCTAAACTCGTTTCTAAGATTGCAAACTACCAGTAGTGGATTAAGGGTACTCTTGTCCTTCATCAATCCAGATATGCTGACTTCATGGACCATGCTCAATATGCAGATAATCTCTACAATAAGAGAATTTATCAGTTGTTACAATCTTGGTGCCAAAGTCTGTTGGATTCAAATCACCTTTGATCTTTTGTATCATCAGATGCTTGTGCTTGACCTTTTTTATGATGTAGAGGTATCTGATATTTCTGTGCTTTGTTCTTTCATGATACATAGGATCTTTACACATATGCAATGCACTCTGACTATCAGTATAGATGATTGGAACATAAGTCTTGTCCTCTATTTCTTACAATAAATCCTTGAGCCAAGTTGCCTCCTTAGCAGCTTCAGTAACAACCATATATCCAGCTTCAGTTGAAGACATAACTACCACTGATTGTTGTTGTGACTTCCAAGATATGCAGTTACCCGCCCAGGTGAAGTAAATAGCAGTGGTTGACTTCTTGTTATCTTTGCTACTAGCATAGTCAAAATCTACAAAGCCAACAAGATTAGTACGAGAAGTATGTTCTTTATATACAAGGCATTTCCCTTTTGTACCATACAAATATGAAATATCTCAATAAGTATTTCATGGAATCCCAGTGGAGTAACCCAGAATTAGACATATACTCAACACAGATAGACCAAAAGCAAGATCAGGACGGAACCTACAGCAACATAATAAGGCACTTTTGACATTTTATTTTTACCTTCTTCAATGGTAGGACAGACTTTTCTAGACAATTCTAGGTGCCCTCCTAAAGGTACAGGTGCAGGTTTACAATTAAACATGTTAAACTTTTAGAGCACCTTATGTACATAGTCAGTTTGGGACAACAACATGGATTTCTTAGATCCATCTCTAATGATGGATATCCCTAAGATCTTTTTAGCATGTCCAAGATCTTTCATGTCAAAGTGTTTTTTCAGATCAAGTTTTATACTAGCAATTAGAACTTTAGAAGAAGATATGAGTAATATGTCATCAACATAGAGTAACACATACAAAGGATCATGCTTCTTCACATTCTTAATATATAAACAAGTATCATATTCACTTTTAACAAAACCTAGTTTAATCATGCAAGAATCAAATTTTAGGTTACATTGTCTAGGAGACTATTTCAGTCCATGGATAGATTTATTAAGCAGACATCAAGCATTGGGATTTTTAGAGTCAACAAAACCTTTAGGTTGAGACATGTATATAGTTTCAATTAAATCACCATACAGGAAAGCAGTCTTAACATCCATCTGTTCTAACTCCCAAACAAACACAACAGTCATAACAAGCATAAGCCTCAAAGTTGTATACTTAACTATTGGAGCAAAAATGTCATTATAGTCAATATCTTCTCTTTGAGTAAACCCTTTTGCTACTAATCTAGCCTTATATTTGTTAGGTTCATTCAAGGATAGGCCTTCTTTGATTTATAAATCCACCTACATTGAACTAGCTTAGAACTATTAGGTTTGATAACTAAAGTCCATGTATCATTAGCATGCATAAAATCAAAGTCATCTTTCATAGAAGATATTCATGGTTTTGCATCTTTATAGTTAACAACTTGTTCATAAGTTTCAGGAGTGTAGAAATTTCACAATAGAAGCACTAATCAAGACATATTCAACAATATTAACATATTTGTTATTAGGGATGATAGTCCTAGGACCCATGTCCCTTGTTAGCTAGTACTGATCATGAAAATCAAAATGACGTGAGTTACCTTTATTTTCATGACTTGTACCAGGATAAGTCACATCAGATTGATTTTCATGACAGGGCCCACTAGCAGGTATCAGGTGATTATCACTAGAATCTTGAGAAATATTAGAGTTATTTCCCCCCCTTAATTGTTGAATATCTAGATTAATTTTGTCATTTAATTGTTGTGAAGGAAGGCTATTACTTTCACTAGCAGTAGTGTCATTATTAGGTAGTAAACTACCTTTAAAATAGTCACCAATGTCGAATTCTTCTTCAATATTGTTGTGGCTAGCACTGGGCATGTAAAAGGAGGCTCCATCATTGGACTTCTCCTCAGACTCACCAGCAGTGTTATTGGTCTGACTGGAATATTTGTTTTTAAGTGAAAATCAATTTCATTAAATGTAACATTCTTAGACACAACTACCTTATACCCACCAGGCTGAATAAGGAGAAGCTTATAACCTTTTACACCCTTAGGATAACCTAACATGATATCTTATTTAGCTCTTGGTTGCAACTTGCCTTCACTCACATGAGTGTAGGCCATGCATTCAAAGGGCTTATGGTATGTTAGATTAGGTTTCCTGTTAGACCATAACTCGGAAGGAGTTTTGAAACATATAGCTGAGGAGGGGGATCTATTAATGAGATATGAAGTTGTAGTAACAGCTTCTCCCCATAGGGACGGTTTGAGACCAGCACTAACTAGTATGCATCTTGCTTTTTCAAGCAAGGTTCTATTCAAAGGTGTACCCGAGATAGTTAAGTATCTTTTAATACATTTTTCTTTACATAACTAGTTTAGTTCCCGTGCCTTGCACGGGTATTTGATAAAAAATAATTTGAATGTAGTTTTTTTTTTGTCTTAATGAGATATTTTCAATATTGATTTTCATCTCGATGAGATTTGTTCTAGATAATTAAGAATTAATAGCAAAAAATTAATAATTTGAGTTAATTGTGACGTTCAAGAACAACTTACCCATTAATTCTCATCTCAATCAATAACATATAGATTCCAATTGAGCCTAAAAACTTAATATTACACGGAAGTTTTTATATGCAGCAATTCCATTCGTATAATGACCTTATTCATAAGAATAAGCAAGCAGATTTCGTACCACCAGTGTAAACATAAAGAAAGCTAGAAGATCAATGTAATGACATTTAAAAAAAATAGAATAGTGACCTTAAACATGAATGAGAGATTTTCATCTACCTTGACATCTTGTGAGAACACATTTAAAAGGGAGCAAAGACATTTGTGTAGGTTTGTGACGACGAGAGTACCAAATATTTATAGTGGGTTAGTGTATGATGGAATATTCATTAAAATATATATTTATTAATTCGATATTATCTCATTTGAGATTCGTAGCTTTAATAGGAAGTCTTAATTATAGATTTTACGAAAACAACAAATTGAACTTTTGTTAAACCAACCAATGCAATTAAAATAAATTAAAATTTTAATAACAATAAGTTTAACTAAAATCAGATTTAAAAACAAAAAAGAAACATATTGAATATGAAAATTGAAACTCATCGATTAAAATTTATTTATTTATTTATAAAAATTTTGCTATTTTAAAGGGAGATATCTTCTAATTCAAAGAGATTTTTATCAAATACTTTTGGATGTATATCTATACAGCTTACAAATTAATATAGAAACTTCTGATTCACTATAACTTTTTCTATCGATATATATCTAAACAACTTACAAATTTATGAATATTTTTGCTATTTTAAAGGGAGATATCTTCAAGAAATAATGGTAAATCTTCTAATTATTTAACTTTTAATAAGATTTTGGTTAAAATATGGTTACAGAATAATGTTTATCAATTTTTTAGTATATTTATTTCCAGAAAAAATTTGAATGGCAGTTTAGTAAATATTTTAAAAAAAATCCTACGTGGCATTACTCGTTGAATGACACATGGCGCTAGCGTCCTTAGTTTTAGTAAGTAATATAGATTCATTAAATTCTTTTTTACAAAATCCAAGACCATTATCAGTTCTGAGACATTTAACTTTGTTATTAGTTTAAGTTTGAACAAGGATCTTCCAATTCTTAAAGGTTTCAAAAGCTTCATCTTTTGTTTTAAGAAGATAAACCCAAACTTTTCTAGAGTAGTGATGAAGAAGATAAAGTATCTCTTGCCCCCTATGATGTCTACATGTGAAGGTCCCTAGAGGTCATAGTGAACATATTCTAGAGGTTGTTTGGCTACATAACTAGAGGGTGTGAAAGTATGTTTGGTTTTCTTTCCTAAGACACAAGTTTCACACATTTCTAGGTTAGCACGTTTCTTATCTATCAGACCTTGTTGAACTAAACTAAGCATTTCCTTATTACCCATGTGACCAGTCTACTATGCAATAGAGAAGTATGAGCTAGAGTCATATAATCAGATATTTTAGTGAGATTAATTTGAGGTGAAGTAACAACATGGTATAACCCTCCTTTGCTAATACTCCTAGTCAAGACAACATCATTTCTGATCACATCTCTAACACCAGTTCTGGTGACTATAGAGCAATTTAAATCATCAAAGACAGATTCTGATAATAAGTTTCTTCTAAGCTTGGGAACCCATCTAACATTTGTAATATTCTAGTAGCACCATCATGCATACATAGAGGTACATTTCCAATTCCTTTTATAGCTAAACTAGTGTTATCTCCTAGCATAACCTCTCCAACATTGTACAGTCTTATACTTCTAAAAACAGATTTATCAAAGGTAGCATGCATAGTACATCCAGAGTCTAGGATCCAGTCATTTCTAATGGCAGATTTGGAAGCACACATTAATAGTTCACGATGATACACATGTCCAGACATAGGCATATGAAAATTAGAATATTCATGTTCAAACGAGCATACAAGCAGTTCATCATGGTACTCAGATTCACAAATAGATGCAGAATGAGAAGATTTATCCTTATTGGCCTCATCTTTCTTTTTCTTTCTACATTCTTCTTGATAATGCCCTAATTCACTACAATAGAAGCATTTTTTATTTCTTTTATCAAAATCATTTGAAAATTTAGTCTTGTCCTTATCTAGCTCATTCTTTTGCTTATACTTATTCCTATTCCTTTTATTTCCTTTCATCATGAGGGCCTCAAATTTATCAATAGTTTTATGATCATTTTTTAAAGACTTTCATACTTTCATTTTTCTATATGATTTGTTCCAGAATTTTACCTTTGGAGGTTTCATCATGACTGAACTGAATTACATCTTTAAAATTGTCAAACTGACTAGGCAAAACATTTAATAAAAGAATAACATAATGATCAATAAAAATCTTATCATTACATCTTTTCAGGTCTTGTATCAATTTAAGAAATATATCAAGATTATCATGCAAAGATAAGCTGACATTCATGCAAAAATTGAATAATCTACATAGAAGAGATATACGACTTGGCAAAGATTTTTTAAGATACTGATCTTCTAATTTCTTCCAAATTATAGCAGGGTTAGTAAGACTCACAACCTGACGGCCACGTCGTCAGCTAACCGTATGAAAATTTCAGATAGAGCTTGTTCCTCAAGCTCTTGTCTCCTATCAGGTGAGTATTCGGAGGGAGTTTTCCTTGCACTGTACTACAGCATTTCTCCTTGAACAAGATTTCCTTCAACTTAAGCTGACAAATGGCAAAGTCAGATGTGTCATCGAAGAGCTTAATACGGATTGTGTTTTCCAACATAGTCCCGTGTCTAGAGAGACACGATCCCAGATGTCGTACTTATATCAATATAAGACGAGTCTTGTACCAAAGTACTCGTCAGCTTGTGGAATTTTAAAGATCTAAAACACTACAAGTTTTCAATCTTTTGATGAATTCAAGATTTAGGGCTCCTTAGGCAAGATTGCTTGAAGGAGTATCCTTTTTTTCCGTGTCTCAATCCCAAGAACAAAAGGTAAAACAGAAGAGTTTTTGAAAGGTTTTTAGAAATCAAATCATGAGAAAACAGCGGAAGCAAAAGAACAAAGAGTTTTTAAGAGTAAATACAAAGAGAATCAATCAAGATCTTAAAGATGTAAACCAAATCCAAAAACCCAAAGCTCTAATACCAATTTGATAAAACTCTATAGAATTATTCGATAACAAATATTTGAGCTAGATTGATCCAACAAGTCAAAACACTTTAGAAAACACAAGGATTTGTTGACGCAAATCGGGATAAGCCCTACTCTGCGGGATCTCAGGTGGGGAGAGTCAGCCCAATCCATTAAGAATATTATAGTATAGAACAAGTGTACAAGAGAGACAAAAACAACAAAAGAACTAACAACACATATCTAAGAAATACAAAGATATGAAGAAGACAGTTAAGGAAGAGGTATGTAGAAGCCTTCTAGGCTACCGATATGTGCTATGAACGAAGCAAGATCAAGACAACAGAGAACACTCAAGAATAGTCTTGTATGAAGCACTCGGCTCGGATCCCTCTCTCACCATTACTCTCATCGGTGTTTCTCTCTTCTTTGTCATATCTAGGGTTAAAGAGTTGAAGTGTTTCGGCGGGCTAGATTTGGTAAAGGCAAGGTAAGATTAAGTACTCGGTGGCCAGAAGCAACTCTCAAGCAACGCTGCGTTTCATCACCAATGTAGCGTTTCACAACTTAAGTGATCGCGCGTTCCACACATGCACGGAAGATAGGCTGAAGTATACATTGAACCCCGACCAACTAGGCCTAACACTCTACATTCAGCCCATCAACAATTCAACCCTAGTACCATGACCAAGCTTACCAAACCCGGCCTAGCACTTACAAAACTCTGACTCACTCGACATGGTTAACTCGAACCGGGTTTAACTAAATCCTAACAGTAATCAATGGAGCTGCAAAGGAGATAGGGAGAGCAACAAATTTTGGCAATGAGTACAACCAGAGGTTCGGAGATTGCTTGTGGATTCTCAATTTGTCGGTGAGGACATTGGCAGGGTTAGTTTTACCTCGTTGCTTAGTTTCTTGACCTTGCCGTTGGAGATGTTGTAATCGATTCGCGTGATATGATAATCAAGTATGTGGCATGGATGAGCCACCGGAGATAATGATCTTACAATGGTTTTGGGATCCATTTCCGATGTATAAAACTGAAATTTGAGAATGGGGAAGAGAATTGGGGATTTGATGCGTTTCTAACAAATACATCATATTTTGTGTCAGTCAAAAGCAACCGGGGTCGTTGTAGACGTCACTGATCTCTCAAAAGTTTATGAAAATGTGAAACATGCATATTTCTTCTTCTTGATTTACACTTGTTATCAACATTTATATATATCATATATGATGAATTGAACTGAAACCAATTCAAACCTGCTCTTCTTTTTCAGGCAACAACTTTTGGCCTGAGAAGT
This sequence comes from Fagopyrum esculentum, assembly GCA_033239045.1. Lineage (NCBI taxonomy): Eukaryota > Viridiplantae > Streptophyta > Magnoliopsida > Caryophyllales > Polygonaceae > Fagopyrum > Fagopyrum esculentum. Next base: position 102,318,545 of record BSUD01000006.1, on the reverse strand, counting down.
GTGGTGTATGTCCCTCGGATTAAGCTCGACACAGTAGCTCTGCAACATCCGCATTCTGCGACAAGGCCAACACGGTGAGCATAACTATTGTTAGTCTAGTCTGTCAGCCTAGGGACGAGAAATGTCTTTATAACATGCAACCATAGCAAAGATTACTATGATTAACTTAATTTGGTATTACTTTACCTTTGTATCAAAATTTCACAATGATAGTATATTCTATCACTAGGAGGTTAGTTTATTCCATCAATATCAATATGCCATACATAATCGGCTTAGCGGTTTTAATTGATATAAGAAGTGGACATACAATATTTGTCAGACCTCCTGCATTAATCAGGTTTGAAATGTTTATGACTACATTGACTAGTACTTGTGTTGTGCTCTGAGGATAGGTTCCAAACACACCATTATAGGGTTGGACATTTTATTCCTTCTATATAGTTTTTGCATCAATTATAGAACCATACTTGAAAGAATTTGGCCAAATAGGTCCTTTTCTATTTCTTTTAAGTTTGTGTACCCTTTAAGTTTTACCACTTTTATTAATAGTAGGTAATATAAATTAACCCCTCTATTTAAAAAAAGAGATAATACATAATTTGTTACGTAAGTTAATTCCTGATTTTGTTTTTTTATTTTGTTTAATTTTTTTGTCCTTTTTTATTTTCTTTTTTATTTTCTGGTATGAAATTCATACCAAATTTTTTCACACCAGAAAATTACATACTAGAAATTTTCATACAAAAAATTCATACCAGAAATTTACATACCAGAAATTTTCATATCAGAAATCCGTACCAGATTTTTCATACTGGAAATTTTCATACTTTATATACCAAAAGTTTGTATACCAGAAATTCATACTAGAAATTTCTTACAATATTTTTCTGCTATGAATTTCATACCGGAAAATTCATACCAGAATTTTCTGGTATGAATTTCATAGCAAAAAAATCATGCAAGAATTTTCTGGTATGAATTTCATACCAGAAATAAAGGATCAAAACTTGAAGGTAAAACTGGCACCGAACCAAGTAGGCCTAGGGTTCGATTCTTGGTTCCTCTTGGGTTCAGTCTGGTGCATCTAGCCCCTCCCTTAGCTCCTCGTGTTCTTATCGACCAAGCTGTTTGTGGCAATGCCTGCTGTTGGTTGTGCTTGAAGAACTAAAGAATTGTGTCCTTGGCTGCTATCCACGTGAGGGAGAAGAAGGGAAGGTCATGGGCTACCGTTTGTGTGCACGAAGGGGAAGAGAAGAGTCCTTGACTCGTTGCTGATTGCGGGATAAAGAAGAGGACGAAGGGTGTTGGGTGGTTGTTTGTGTGCACGAAGGAGGCGAGAGGAGGAGCGTTGTCATGGCTGCTACTTTCTGTTGTTCGTGGTTGTCTGTGGATGAAGAAGGAGAAGAATGGCTTCCCGGCTGCTACGTGAACGATGAGGAGAGACTTTCGGGGCTGGTGTGTGGGAGGAAAGGGAAGAGCCCTGTCTGCGTGTACGTGAGATGGCAAGTGGATACAAGATTGAAGGTGGTGGTTACATGAGGGAGGAAGGAACATCAGTAAAGTGATGTTTGCAAGCAATTGTTACTTGTAAGTTAAATAGGCAGTATCTTGTAGGAAGGTGAAGAGTTGTGCGAGAAGAGAGAAACATGCAATACGTAGGGGTTTTGAACAATAAAAAAAGAAATGGGGTACACTTACTAAATGCAAAAATACAATGGGCCTAATTAGTAGATGTAAATCTTTAAAATACCTACTTACCTAATTAGCTTACCAGAAGCCTCTTTCCATACAAAAGCCACTTCCTATCTCTTTTCTGTTCATTCTGTGCAACTCAGATGGAAGCTGCAAAGCATTGAACCATTTGGTAACTGCTGCTAGGATGTCAATACCATGGCAAGTCGCTGTCAAACTTCACCACATAAGCCGTATTAGTAATGCAGAACATAACTATTGAACATTGTTAACTCAATTATCCGACTAACAAGTAGCCTATTAGCTCAACTGGTAGAGCAATGTGTTTGCACACAAGGATGTGGGTTCGACTCCCACATAGGCTAATATTTACTCTTAAACCAACCGATCTATATATGATAAGAATATGACACTATCTGAACTCTGAACATGAACTCTCATTAAAACACGGAGTTTCTAATATCATTTCTCATGTACTTTTTGTCAAAAACAAAAGTAAACTACTGTTAATACTGAGGTAAATTATACAATAGAACTACAGGCTTGTACCTTGAAATCTGTCAGAAAGTAGTAAAATACACATGAAAGAGCCATGTCAAATATGTGCATGACTTCACATCATATCTAGTTTACTCCCGAGTTGCTTGCACGGTGATTCTAGCAACTAATAGCCCACAAATGCAACAGAATCAGATAACCCAGCTAGTCATGTGTGAAGCGACAAAGATCTTGCAACACACAATCAATACTTTTCTGAAGTACTCAACTACGGATCATCATCATATGCATCCACAAAACCATTTTGTGGCATAGTAACAATTGGTTTTCCATTGTATCTAAACTCCCCAAACTTGGATATGAGATCGGATGAAACGCAGAGCCTTGGGTTCCCCATCAAGTCAATATGCTGCAGCTTACCTGATTCATGGGAATATACAATCACATAAAACCAATTTGTTCTCTAAAGGCTTACAGACTAGTTCCATCATTTTTAAAGAAGGGTAAAGAGCAATTGCTAATATGACATACCTTTTGCAACCTTAAGGGCCGAATATATGAGGCTCAAAGATTGCTCAGGCATTATGTTGTATGCTGCTATCACGGAAACAAGTTCAGGAGCACATTGAAGGAGTTTAGCCAAGAACTTTGCAGCTTCAATCCCGCCACGATTGGCACTGTGAATGAATTTCAAGTACAGATTTTCAAAGGTAGAAATTGGATAAATCATGCAGAAGTGTACAGAACAAAATTCAAACCTCATGTCGATGCTGACTATATTAGCAATCTCCCCTATACTTCTTTCTAGTTCTACGAAACCATCTGAACCCAATCCGATTCCTCCAATATGAAGTGTATTTATTGGTGTTCCCAGAAGCTTGGCTAAAGGTGCTGCAACTTTACTGAGGAGGAAGCCAAACAACATGTGATTAATACTCGAAACATAACTCAAGAGATAGGGCATACCGCATAATATTAAAACTAACCTCCCAAGATTATTATCTGCTAGTGAAAGGCATTTGAGAGGATAATTAGAATCTGAAAGAACCTCTAGAAGGTCTGTAGCTCCATCCACAGACATCCTGCAGTTATTTAAAAACAGATTGGCCAAGGGTGACTTGGAGGTCTTCGTAAATATTGGGATCAAACACCTGCAGGGTTTAACATAAGAATTCATAATGCATTCTAACAAAATATTGAGATGATGGAAAAAGACAAGCAAATCACCTGATAATGTTGTCTCCGAATGGGTTGTCACTCAAATCCAGAGTCTCTAATACAGGCATATGGATAAGAGCAGACTTGAGGTCCTTTATATCATTTTTGGCCAAATTATTTCCCCTAAAATCAGAAACGTACTCCATCAAAAATCATCTAGCAAAGTCATCTAAGGTCACAAATTCACCACTCACAAGTTAATTGTGAAAGACAAGCAAACAAAATTCAATAGATTCAACAGCTGTGACAGCATGGCTGCCATACTGCACCGCAAAAGTATCAGCCTTATACCTGAGATTAAGCCCTTTCAATGACTGCAAAGAGTTGCCTCCATCTAAAAGCGATGAGGATTGACTGGGGACTTGACTATAAAAACAATCTGAAAGCTAGAAACAAATTTGTGGAATATCAGATCTGACTACAAATTATGTATATATAAATTAAGGGGAAAAAACATCGATCCCAGAGAAAAATAAACTGCTTACACTATTTTCAGATGTGTCAGGACAACGTAGACCAAAAGATGCATCCAAGATGGACTTCACAATCAAACTTATCAAATTCCGGTCAATATGATTGTCACAAAAGCTGAATCTTGTCAATGATCTGAAACCACATAGATCAAGGAGTAGAAGTCAGAAAACATATCAGCTGGAACTTGTATAATAGGATTTGACTTGGACGTCATTCATCGGTTTCCTCTATATTGGTTAAGAGAAAATTACATCTGTTTCATTTTTGGCGACGATTATAGTGCCAACTGCAAGAGATGATCTCATAACAAAATATTTGACAGGAATGCTGATCGAGCTTAGGATGTGGAGAAAATTGACCCACTTGCACATAAATGCATAATTACTGACGGAGATAATAAGTTCTCACATCGAAAGTTGGGGACATTCCGAGTATATAAGGTTGGTCGGCTACTCCTATTGTCAATTGGTTTTAGATGAACCTCATTGGGTTTATGTGTTGGGCTTGGGCCTAACGCGTATGCACACGCTCCACGAATTTGACTTTTATACTTTTGTTATCCGGATGATTTTCTTTGTATTTAGGGTTTATTGGCAGTGTTTCAGAAAGCGTGTAGTTAAGCAGAAATTTATGTTCAAAATTTGAAAGTTTTGCAGCTTATTTTGTTGAACAGAATAGCGACTGTCTAAGATGATGGAACTGTTGAGCTTGAAGCTACCATGAATTTGACTTTTATACTGATAACGAAGGCTCTTATACCATGGCAATGAATCACAGAACATATAAGATTATATGACTAAGAGAGGACTCATTGAATATACCACATTGTCTTATAGTAGATGCAGCTTAAGTGGCGGGAAAGAAAAAAAATCACCTTCCAGACAGAACAAGGGATACAAGTCTAACAACAGGTAAGGATGCTGTGCCCGCTCCATAAAGCTTTGATGCTCTGATTGCAAACTCTTCAATTCCATGCACATGCCCACTAATTGGATGTAAGGCATCATAAATAGCATCCATGAAATCTGAAGAAAGCTTGCAATCAATAAATTCTAAAGATGTTATCGTATGAATGTTCTGCAGCAAAATTTTGCATAAGCCATCAACCTGTTAAGAAAGCATGATTCAACAAAAATTTAGGTTGTTATGCAGCATAAGGAAGAACTACATATCAGACAAATAACTTGCATAGCTAGCAATAAAAACAAGTATAGTGAACTTCCTGCGTTGGTGAAGTACTTGAACTTAAATTCAATAATATCCTCCAGTTTTATGATTAACTCCTTAAGGCTTCTCTTACAGAATTCGGATACCATCAGTACAGATTTGGGTCTGGACCTCAGTTAGTTGGCCAAATTTTTAGAATATACACAACCCCCAGCCCTAGCCTTCAATGCAAACTCTAACAGACCCCAAATTATACGGTGCTGGACAATCAAATAGCCAAAATCCAGTTGCTTCTCTAAGGTTAAAGGCACAAAGTAGAGTTTCTGAATTGAAATTGTTAGCAGTATATAACTGAAGGAAGACAGGAAGTCGGGTACATGCAAAATACAAACTTAAACAACTAATATGCATGATACAAGAGAAGAAGCAAACCTGCATTTTGGTATTGATTTTTCTAAACACGAGATTTTCCAACTTGCTTTTTCTCAACAAATGCTATAAAAAAAAACAGAATTCCTTAGTAGCTACAGAGACAATTATAAATATATCATATTGGATTCAGCCAATATAGACACCTACATGGCTACAGTAACAAGGTAACTTACAGAAGTCTCTGCAGTGCAATGAACATTTTGAAGTCTCAGAGATCTGCAAAAGAAAATTCACAATGGCATTTGTTATACCTTTCAGATTTCTTAAAAATCACAAAAGAAGGAAGCATACATCTTCTTCTACATGCATAAATGTATAACTATTACCTAGCATAACGACCAAATATCTGGCAATGACCCAGTAACTTTGAGAGATCTCGAGCTGAACAATTTACTTGCCCATCATAACCGATAGGTTGTAACAACTTATCTGATAAAGGAGATAATAAAAAGTTTTCCAAAGTATGTGTCAATACATTATCTGAGGGCCACAGGCACTGGAATATAACATGAATATACACCAAATCTTTACACAAGTTACATCTTTTTTTTTTGTGATACTTAGGTATGTTGAAACCAGTTTTGGATATCCGCCAAAAAGAATGCATAATAAACTTGGACATACTTTAAAACTACATCTGTATTCCAGGTGCATAAGCCTCACTTGTTACAGAACATTTATAGATGATTGCTTATTCATTCAAATTTCAGCGAAGAACTCAAAATTGAAAAGGAGGACAATAAGGTAGCATCTTGCCAGGAATTCTAATTTCAGCAAGACAGTTGCCAAATGATGGCAGCATAGCCTTTTCTGCAGCTGCATCCAAGCAACTGGCATTCACATGAATAGGATGGATAAGATGACTTGTGATATGAATGTAATTTCAAGAGAAATAACATTCCCATTTCAACAAAGAAGTACCACTGAAGATGTGTTTCCCAATATTTCTGCTGCCAGTTAAATATGACTTCTAGCTTAACGACGCCCTCTTTTTCAGATACGCCTTTTTCTTTGAATTGTAGAAAAATCTCAGGCCAGCGCGAGTGGAAAAGTTCCATCCACAGCATATTGAATTTCTGGCATCTATGAAACAGATATTGGATACATATTTAAGACCTTATGAAGAGAGAAAAAGCATAATCATACACCGAGACTCATACCTGACACGCTTTCTTCCATCTATCAAGCAATCGACTTCAAATTTATCATCATCAGAATATGAATGAGGTCTGCTCAGGGAAGGAAGATGTATGTTATCGTAAGTAACTACATTAAGGATGATAAAAGACTCTGATATTGATCCATGGCTACAAAATATATATAGCACACTACAGTCAAGAAGAAATCACTGACAGTTGGAGATGCAAAACGTGAAGGGCAAGAGCAGGCAAACGATTCAACAAGCAATCGAAGAGCTCGGTTGGCAAATCATACACTGCTCGAAGCAATTCCTCGTCTTCGCCTGGGAAAAAAAAACAACTTGAAGATAAATCTAGGGCAAAGGCATAACCAATTTGTACGGTTGCTGAGAAACGTAAACATCAAAATCAAAGCTTAAGCTTATGCAGAATTGCACCTCGAAGAATTTCAGGTTTCAAGTAATCAAGACACAGATGAACCAGAGAGGGGGACATCGATTATCTAGGGCAAAATAAATGATTGGCGTTGTTAAGAATGAACAAAAACCCAATTGATTGCTCAATTTGCTCGAACAGTGGAGCCTGGAGACGATAACCAAAAAAATTACAAATCTTTGAAATTACCTGTATTTTCGCTCTTTATGATAATTTGCATATAATAGCCTGTTTTAAAGGTTCGTTCAGGAAATACACCACACAGACAGTGTGCCTCACTGCCTCCAACTAGTTTATTACTTTGATATGTTCGATACCTTTTCAAGTAGTATAATGAAGTTACTAATGTCGCTTTCATCAATTTGAATTTTTCCAGTGTCACTACCAATTTCTTGCAAAATCATTTCAACTCGATCTTGTTTACAGCTTAGTACTTTTATAGATTAACATAACTTCTCCTAAAAAAAAAAATAAAAAAATAACTAAATTGTACCCCAGAATTTCATTCATGCCTTTCTCTTTTTGAATTGGTAGGAGGGAAAACAAGGAACTTCATTTCTCTACTTCCATGCATGCATGGACTATGAATTACCAAACAGGGAATTCTGAAACAAGATCTTAAGAGTATATGAATGTCATGAAACAGAGGATTTCTTCACTGATGATGTGTGTTCTGCATTCATTCAGGCTATAATTTCGTTACACAAAATTATCAAACAAGAATGGAAAAACTTGAATAAAAAATAAAACCAAAAACAAAGAAAAAAAAGCCTCATCGTCCCAAAATTTACACCAAAACTTTTGCTCTATTTTTTGTTTGTTATATCTCGGAGAGGACTCTCAGCTCTGTCACTCTTCTTTCTACATATTTCGTACTCTTTACTACTACTATTCACATCTAATTCACTTTCGTTTTTTGTTTTAATTTTTAGGATTGAAATTAGAATGACGATGGCGAGGTGTTTTAAGCATCCTCTGTTCGGTGTCCTGTTTCCAGACTTTAGCAATGTCCTGAGCAATCTGAACAGCATCAGAAGAAGCACCAGAGAGCCCTCTTTTTGTGAATCCAACTGCATAAATTCCGCTTTCCCCTCTCCATCCATTTGGAAATGGCCTCTTTGGATATCCATTCTTGTCAAACAATTCATTTTCCTGTTCAAATTTAACACAACTCATCAGTCCTTGCATCTACTTACCAAAAAAAAATATTTTTTTTATAAACTTCAGTTTTGAAAAAATTTCTCACCTTGAGCCAGTACGGGACATTGCTGCGGTACCCAGTTGCAAGAATAACTGAATCTACATTGAGTTTTGTGCCATCGACGAGTTCGACCGAGTTGCCAGAAAACTTGTTGATTCCGGGCACGACCCGGATACCTCCGGATCGGATCCTCGACAGAGCTCCAATGTCAAGAACAGGGGTTTTCCCTTGAGTGTTCTTCAGCTCCAATGGTCCCATTGACGGCCTCTTCAACCCCAATTTCTCAATATTTCCGAGGATCATCCATGTCAATATCAATAAAAGCTTGTCCACTATCCACAGTGGAAACCATTTCATCATTGAAACGGCCAACTCAAACGTCGATCTCCCGAATACTTGTCTTGGCAGTACATGAACCTGAAAACAGAGGAACATATACCATTTATTTAACCAAGAAAAGAAAAATGTTCGGGAACTGCTTTTCGTTCATTTTTGCGGGGTTTGATTGTTTAGACTTACCGAGCTACGACACACCATGGAAGGGATTGCATTGTGATTGGATAGATCAAGTGAAACTTCCATGCCGGAGTTGCCACACCCAACTACAAGAACTCTCTTCCCTTGAAACTCTGCCCCTGTTCTGTAATCGCATGCGTGCATCACTTTCCCGGCGAAGTCTCCGAGACCATCGATCTCCGGGACAACCTTCTCAGCGTTCTCACCGGTCGCTACCACCAGCCACCGACACACATACTCAACCTCAGTTCCCAAATCTCCTGCGTTGATCGTTTTCACCCTCCATAGCCCGAGAGTCTCGTCGTACTTAGCGGACTGCACGGACTCGTTGAACTGCGGGTTGATTTGGAACTTGTTTGCGTAATTTTCCAAGTAGGAAATAAATTGTTTCTTGGTCGGGTACTCTGGAAACTCATCTGGGAACGGCAATCCGGGCAACTGGCAGAACTGTTTCGGAAGGTGAAGCTTCAATCGATCGTATGTTCGTTTTTGCCAGAGAGATGCAATGCAATCGGCTCTGTCGACGATTACGAAGGGAACTTGTTGTTCCCGGAGGCAAGCTCCGACTGCTAGACCCGAAGGTCCAGCTCCGACTATGACCGGGCCGTTGACCCAGATCGTCCTCCTCGATAGGAGGGGGCTTTCCTCTTCTCCAACTGGGTATATTCTATTTGTGCCTTTCAACATAATGTTCTCCATTTTGTGGTGAGGTGACTGAAAATGAGTGACTGAGAGTCTGAGATGGTAATTCTCTGTGTTGGTGTTGTGTATGGAAGATGAAGAAGCGGAAGTTGGTTTGATGAGTTTTGGAGGGAGGGATGGATAAGAGTATATATAGAGGAGTGGGACTGTGGGAGGAGAGAAGAGCATGTGAAGGAAAGCAGCTATTAATATTATTAATCTAAAAAAATTAACATAAAGTGATTCTTAAGGAAGTCCATGTAGTTAGCTACTTAGCTTGGTGGTAGCTTTGACCAATGAATTTATGCCATATTGATGAGTTGCTCATTCGTCCGCTGACACCTGTTGCCTTGAAAATCATTTCAGAATAACTAAATTGATCCATATATAATACTCATTGGTTCTGCCAAGACTCTTGGTTTTCTTTTTTGTTACCGAAAGAAAATGTAGAGAGGTAGAGAGAAAAATAGGGATGAAAATGACAGGTCATCTAGAAGTGTGATTTAGTGGGGCCTTCGGAATCCAAGTGTGATGACATGGAGAGTGAGTAGGAGGGCAAATCCCACGTGGACAAGACTAGACTAGTTGCATCATTCATAGGCATAGGGATTGGGGCTTGCAAGCCTGTTTGTACCCACTCACCCCATAACTTGCCAACTAATTACTTATTGCTTATTATGTGTGTGTTGCTAATATCTGTGGTGGGTCCCCTTTCTTCTGTCGTCTATTTTCTGTTATCTACCCTCGCAATTATATTCTTTTTAATAATTTAGAAGCGGGAAAATAAAATTATAATTTTTTTTGTTAATTTAACTGCTGAATTGTTAATGTTTGATAACGTGTCTCATATCGACAATATAATACCGTGTCAACCTCACATATAAGTCAGAGGGCTACTCCTCCTATTGTCAATTGGTTTTAGGATGGAACTCCGAAAGTCTTGTGTGTAGGTTCACCTTTACGTGTAAACGTCGGATATTAAAAGTGTTAATGTGTGGAAACGTGTCCAACGTTAACAATATGAACTAATAGTTGCACTTGTGTTTAGGTTCACGGAATAAACTTATAGTTCTATTCATTCAAAACATGGATATAAATGATAATTATTTTTTACTCCAGATTGAATATCATTATTTCGACGAAATTTATATCAAACATATTTTCAGGGAAGTTAATTGTTTTACTGACCGTTTAATTTATATGGACACTTTTACCTCAACACTAATTTTTTCTAATCTCGAACTTTGTGTTATTATCACAAGAACGTTTTATGATGTACATAGTATATATATCTTAACCGTTTTTATTATAAAAATAATAGACGTAATGATGAAAGAGAAAAAAGTAGGGTTAATTAGGTGATGAATGACCCATGTTAAGAAAGATCATCATGGTACTTATACATAAACAATTACATATATACTAGCCTTTTAGGTAGGTAGCTAGTTAGGGATTGTACTTGTATATATATATACATAATGAGAGGGATGAAATTAATGTGTATTATTTTGTGTTGATAGGATTGGATTGGGGAGCATGTGCAAGGGGGGTTCGGAATTCAATGGGTTTTCTCGCCTTTTTATGAGGGGAAACGCGAAGCAGCTACGTGCGTACCCCCCTACACATACACATTTGAATTGTGTAATCACCAATGCAATCTCGTGCATGTAAGTTTAAACACGACCCTCCAAAAACTACCTCACAAATTCATTGCATGTAACACCATCCCCTATGCATCGATTCCACTACCACTTACTCGCTCATCGATCCATTACTTTCTTTATATTTCTATTTCAAACCCTATTTTAAGATTAAATCCTCAAAGGACTTGTGCTACGATACGTTATAATATATGTTTCGGTATACTTGTTATGTTTTACGGCATGCATTACCGTCTTTTAAGTGATATTTGTTTTCATATTTATTGATGTTTGAATCAAATATAGAACAATGTGGTATCACTGCAAATACGGAAATATAAGATTGACATTATCTCACTCCATAATTAGACGATCCATACAATTTGGTGCTTTTCATATGATTAATGTAAAATACAAAGTTAGGTGTTTAATTTAATGATTAATTGTTTTTTCGGTATTTATGATTGTAGAAGGGGCCCATCAGATTACAATATCTTTCTTTTGCAAAAAAAATATTAATTTTATTAATGTTTGGTAGTATGTAGGAAAGATTCTACTAATCCACTTCTTCTCGGAATAATTAATATTTCAACGAGAAAAACTATAATTAATCACTTTAAAAACATTGGTCAACAATCATTAGATCTGCGTAAAGATAGTATATGTTATATATCGATTCCTTTAGCCGCACAATCCAACGGCTTTCAATAAGTCTCAGGATGATATTTTACTTCCTTACCGTCCGATCTCTTCATATATCATTTTGAGGGCCAGAGTAGAGTTGTTACCGGTTCAAACCAAACCGCCGAACCGGCGGTTTGTGAACCGGCTCAAACCGCCGGTTTGACCAAACCGGCGGTTTAGGTTTGCCGGTTTGGTTGAACCGGCGGTTCGCGGTTTAGGTTTAGGTTTGGTTCAACCTAAAACCTAAACCGACGGTTCGAACCAGCGGTTAACCGCCGGTTAAACCGGCGGTTAAACCGCCGGTTTGAGCCTTTTTTTATTTTTTTTTTATTTTTTTTTT
>BSUD01000006.1:102161847-102304243 GCA_033239045.1 Fagopyrum esculentum | reverse complement strand
TTTTTTTTTTTTTAAAGTCATGTGCCAAACCGCCAAACCGGCGGTTTGGCGGTTTGGCAAACCGCCGGTTTAGGTTAAACCTAAACCGGCGGTTCCTCCTTGGCCGGTTTAGGTTTAGGTTTGGCTTTTGCCAAACCTAAACCGCCGGTTCCTAAACCTAAACCGCCGGTTTAGGAACCGGCAACATGTCTAGGCCAGAGGGTGATCACATGGCGGGATCATCACAAACATAATGGAAATAATGTCATCGCATTTTAATATACCATTAAGGTTGGGTTTTTTTTTTCTAAATAATAATAAAATTAAAATATTTTTGGGCAATTTTGGTAACTAGGCCTTTTTGAAAAACTAGAGTAGTGACTAGGCTTTTTAATGTTTCAATTAAGTAAATGTACCCTAACCTTTTGCATTTATTTTCAAATTTTACACACTCTTCTCTCAAGGGGTACATTTACTAAATACAAAACTAAAAAAAGCCTAGTAAACCAAATTGTTTCAATAATTTTTTAAGATTAGAAATGGACTAAAATTATTTATGAGAAGAGTAAAAGAGGTAAATAGGCTTTTATTGTATAAATGTAGATTAAGTACGCTTTCATGTTTCAACGTGTATTAATTAGTTCCTTGTAATTTTAAGAAAAAGATAAAATCTAAAAAAAATTTAAGTTACTTTTAAAATTAAAAAGAAAAATGAGAGTGGTCCCCTACAATTATTTAAAATTAGAAAGAGTTTCACCCTTAATTTTTTAAAATAAAAAAAAATGAGAGTGGTCCCTACAATTAAGGAATTAGTTTTAACATTAAAAAGATTCTCTCCCTGTTTTTTTTTTTCAAAGAGTCGCTTATTTGTTGGCATTAAAATTAATTACATAATTTTATGTACATAATCTGCGTGCGAAATTATGTACATAATCTGCGTGCGAAATTATGTACATTGTACATAATCTGCATGCGAAATTATGTACATAAAATTATGTACAGAATTTGTGGGGATCACTCTCATTTTTTTTTTAATTTAATTAAAAAATAGTCATATTAATTAAAATGAGAGTGGTCCCCACAATTAATATTCACTTATCTTTTTAATTTAGTTTATCTTTTTAATTTTTAATAGTTATTTATTATTTTAATTAAGGGGGAGAATCTTTTTAATTAGAGTGGTCCCCCAATTAATAACCTCTTTATAATTTAATTTAGTTTTATTTTTAGAAAGAAAATTGAAGGGGCCTAGATTATATCATGGATACAAAAAGGGCTTCCCTACACCAATTTTCTCTTTATTTTATCCATACATGGATTTCAAATTTATTAGCTTTCACAAGAAAATTCTTTAATTTCAAGGAAAAATTTTTTATTCGTTTATTTAAAAAAAATTCGATTGCAAATCTTATGTTACTTCTTAAAAACTTTCTCGGAATCGTATTTTTTATATATTTAGATTTAGTATATTTAAAAAAAAAACATTTTCTCTTTTTTTATATTCAGACTTAAGTTTTTTTTTAAATTTTTTTATATTTTTATTGGGATTCGATATTGTTAAAATTTTCTTATTCGGTTTTTATTCATATTCAATTGCAAAATCTTTTGTTATTGTTAAAAAAATTCATTCAGAATTGTTTTATTATCATACATATTTATTTAAAAATAATTAATTTGCTTTTTATTTTTCATATTTGCTTTTACAAGTTTTTTATTCAGATTCGTTATTGTTAAAATTTTCTTATTCATTTTTTAAATTTAGAATAGACTAAAAAAAATTGGTTGTATTTTTTTTTATATTCGTATTTTTATTTGTTTTATTTTTTAATCTTCCACAAGCGTAATCTCATTCGACTAATCAATTTTTTTATAATTCCAGTTTTTCTATATTACATGCGTAAATTTGATTCATTGTTAAATATCCAAATTAATTTTGTATAATATAGGTAATTCGTAAAATTTTTTAACAAAATCTTAGCTAATTTTTACTAGAAGTTTCTTAGTTATAATTTAATCAGTCATTATTTTACTAATCTTAAATATTTTAATTTTTCATATTAAAATTTTTAAATCTTCCATCACAAACTTTTAGCGCCTTACGCATTCGTAGTGCCTAAACTTTTTGGCAACAAAATTAATATGCATGGGCATAATTAGGTTAATTTATTTATAAGCTTAAAGAGGGATATGATGTATAAGAATTAATTAAGTCTAAATAACATGATAGTTCTTTATTCGCAAATATTTTATCATCGTGAGAATAATTGAATGGTTATTATAATATTTCGTAAATATATCATCGGTTCATATATATATATATATATATATATATATAAAAGTTCATGACATATTAATTAAAATTCAATATATAAATATACTCTTACAGGTACGAGTTATAAACTAGTTATAATTTATAAAATAGGGTTTTGGGTTGGATTATGATAAAAAAAAAAAAATGTTGGCTTTGCAAATTTAAAGAAGATTAATTAACGTGTGGACCGCATTTGAAATCGATGACCAATGCATTATAATTAGATAATTATAATAAGTAGAAGATGGGTATGAAGTTAGTAAATATAAAATTATACTTTGGTGTACCGGGTAAATAAGTGTACCAAAATGATAGCTATGCAGCTGGCACTTTCTGGGGCTGCCATGTGGCGTCGGTCTTATCCATAAACTGAGTTTTTCATTAATTAATTAGTGTAATTAATCCATAAACTTGAACCGAGGGTGTGCCACTCCTTGAGGTTACAACAGTAGATAGCTTCCGGCTTTCCCAATGCCCCCATCCATCCTACAGGGAAGGGGTTAGGAGATTTATAAAAATAAACAAATTGGTGTTTGAGGTGGAGCAAAGATCGTCGGCGGGCCCCGGAAATATATTGCACATATAAATGTTTTCTTTTTAACATTTGGATTGCTCGACCTTGACGTTTATCAACCTTGTGATTAACATACTGTGGAGTGCTTATACTATTGGGGGAAGGTATTGAGTTGGTTTGGTAAGGTAATATTAAATAGTGATGTTATTAGAAGGAGGTCAAAGACACGGGCGGAGTCGAATCCGACTCCGTCAGGTTCAGGTGGATTGGCAATCCGTCCCGTTGGAGCGCAGGCGGACTCCGTCTGCGCGTCAAGTCCTGTATAGGGTAAGGCGCGGAAGCGGACTCCCCTTCGCTCCCATTCCCCCCTTCGCTGCCGCCTCCTCTCTTCATCGATCAATTTTGCCCTAAACTCCATAAATCTCGCAAATTTATTAGAAAGAACTTGAAATCGAGATCCAACAATGGTTAGAGATCAGATGTCGGAAGTTCAAGCAATAGGCAACTTGTGGATCGACTTCAAGTTGGTTTTTATCTTTTTAATCGTATATGTTATTTTTGTGTTTTATTATGATATTAGGCTTGAAATTAGTTAGTTTAGTTAGATTCGGTTAGTTAGGAATATTTGGAATTGGATTGTGTACGAGATTTAGATTTTTTTTTGCGTTTTTATGAGTTTTATTTTTCAAGCTTTGAAATGGGCTCTCTAATGGTGATTCTGACAAAAAAGATGAACAAATTATAATTTTATTTTTAAAAAAATCAGATTGTGATGAAAAATTTTAAAGAGAAGAAGCGAGAAGCGAGACTTGTCACATCATCTGTAATAGCTAGGATTTCCGAATTCTAATTAATGTTGATTAACTTAATCGTCGATAGTAGTTGACATATAACTCGCGAAGATTTCGTAAGTGATGAGTATGAGTCTCACCGTTATGTTACTGACGTAATTTTGGACGTTTGGGGAAATTTTTACTTTTTCCCCCGGGTAATTATTTTTACCCTCCGGTGTTATTTGGAGCATTTGGGAGCTCCAATTAATAAAAATGCAGTTGAGAGAAATGATCAGGACATCGGATATGTCCTATATATGAAATAACATGGAGAGGCCAAATGGACAAAAGAGTCGTTATCCCGGTTCTTAGCGGTTAAGAAAGGTGGCTTAGGAATGCCCATTTTAAAAGATAGTTATGAATTAGTTATCCCGATAATATTCCGGATTTTATGTTCTAGTTTCATAAAGTTTGAAGATCGGAAAATATAACCGCGTTTTAATTAAATGTTTTGGATAAAAATTAATATATATATATATATATATATATATATATATATATATATATATATATATATTCAGAGAAGTCAGCTAACATCTTCAATTTCAAATTGAAAGTTAAAGAGGAGAAGAATCGAGAGAATGGCTAACGTATACATCCATCTTTAATCTTCTATAAATCATTCATCTTCTATCCAATTTCAAATCCGTTTGTACCATCAAGTCTCTCATTTCGTTCTCTTCAACGCGGTGCCAATTTATTTCCCGTTTGCTAGCTTTTTGGTTAAACCTCCGTTTATCGTTATCGGAACGCCGACGGACCACCGCAAGTCATCAAACGTAAGGTTTTATACCGCGCTCTTACTCCCCGTATCGCTAGGAGTCTGGATCTTCTTCCGGGTCGTATATCGGGTTAGTAACGAGTAAGTTATGAATTTATTCGTTTTCCGTATTGCGGGTTAGTATAAATTGACCTTAAGTTGGTTAAAATGGATAATTGGAATTTCCATTATGCTCGTTACATTATTCTGGTAATTATGGGATTTTAGTTATTGATGATATCATGAGTTGGATTTATGCCCTGATGTGGCTTTAAGGTTTAACATGTTATTCGAGGTTATAGGATGTATATGATTCCTATGGATCCCTTTGGGTTTAGGTGTGACCCTTTGTTTGATAAGAGATGTGACATCTCTTTATGCCTTGTTTATAGGTTGTGTTGTTCCTCCAGTGTTGAGGTGATCGAGTTGTGGTTGAGCTTTATACGAGGTTGAGGTAAGTCTATAGGACTTACTTAGCTACCATCCTTATATTGGGTGTTTGCATGAGTGGTGTGTTACATGTTTGCTATGATAGCATGAGATATCGTTTATACTAACCTATGTTTTATTGACTGCCCCGTTGCGTGGCTGTGATAACCTTTCCCTTTCATCCTGCCATGGAGTCTGGGAGGTTCTCTAACGTCAGGTCAGACTGGTTTACAGGAAGAGAGCAATCCACTCCCATAGGGTACATGGATTGTGTGACCGATACTCGTACAGCTGGACATAGCACTCAGAGGCGGGGATGATACGGTCCTCGTGTCACATAGTTTCATCTATCTATATATACATACGATTTGAGTGAATGACCATTATATAAAGATGATAAAATGGGTAAATGTGTGATAGCATGCTGATGTGTTTATCTTTCATGATTGTGTTTGTGCTTATGCATTTCCTCATATATGTATGGTTAGTTAACGATTTCATACCGTGTTGTAGATGTTTACAGGTTAGGCGTTGCTGAGTGATTTGGCAGGGTGACAGACCGAGGACTCTTGTACATTAGGTGGTTGGTTTGGGTTTGTTGTGTTTCCCTCTTGCGTGAGGATGATCTTTTGTACCTCTTGTGTGAGGATGTTATTTTATTTACTCGGCTATGTTGATGTTTACTTTGGGTCGTACAGTTTTTACATTTTTATGTATTTGTTTTATATCTGTCAGTGTCATGTTGTAAGGTCCAGTGAACTTGTTGTTAGGCTAGGGTCAGGATCCATTGTGGGATCCTAGCCCAATGTGGCATCCCGAGTCCCGTGGATTCGGGGTGTTACATCATCCCTCCGTTGAGAGGCTAAAACTCGACGGGATAAACTTGCCTCAGCATCCGTTCAGGCACCCATAGAGGCACCTGTAACATCCCAAGTTTTGGAAACTCGAAGCGTTACGGGCTAGGACCTCACAATGGGTTCCGATCCTCAAATTAGAAACGACATAACAGATCTTACAACAAGGCACAAATAAATTAAATGAAAACCAAAACTCAATATAAAATTAATGGTTTAAACAAAGGGAAGCGTAAAAAAACTCGCAGCCAAGTTCAAAACAAAAGGGGAAGCAACAACAAAAATATAAACCCGATTTCGTCCTATAATGTACAGAAACCCTGATTGACCACGCCGTCCGGATCACTTAGCAATTGACATGGGTCCGGTTTGGGCCAAACCGCCTACACTGGCCCAAACCGGCGGTTTAGGTTTGCCGGTTTGGTCAAACCGTAGGTTAGCGGTTTAGGGTCAAACCTAAACCGGCGGTTTAAACACCGGTTTGGCCAAAAAAATAGTTGTTGGCAATGCCAACGGCTATTTGGCCCACAACGGCTATAAGCCGGTGGGCCCCACAATGCCAACGGCTCTTAGAGCCGTTGAGTTGTATTTTTTTTATTATTGTTAGTTAATTTATAAAAAAAAATTCCTACCGACAATTCCTATAAATACTCTACCATTCTTCCATTTATCTCACACCAACATTCTTATTTATCTACTACTACTCTCACTCTCAATCTCGATCTCGAATTCTCGTATTCTCGAATTCTCAATCAAGTGAAATGACAATCCCGAGATACCCAAGCAACTACGACTTCACTCCCGCTTTCTTTCCTATCACCCAAGAAAGCGAGACTCAAATGCCCGATTCGGAAATGCCACAAGTCCCACAAGGTCAAGGTGAAGGGCCTTTCCGACAAGCCCCTCCACTGAAAATGCTCACATCCGACATGTTCACGAAGCATTACAAGAAGGGTCCGGTGGTGGACGATTATTGCCAAGTCTCGTGCAACTATTGTCCAAAGGTGTACAAGTGGAAGGCGAAGGGTGGATACGGGACTTTGCAAACCCACATGCAAAAGTATCATCCCGAGAAGCTCGGAATATCACGGGGACAAACTCAATTGTCCCACGGGTTTGCATCCTCTACCTCTCAATCTTCTTTATTTATGTATAATCATGTTGATGAATCTTTAGGATTAGCCAACTTAATTGCATCTCAAGTTTTTTCATTTTCTTATGCGGAATATGAAAGTGTAAGACAATATAACACTACTTATCTTCAACCGGCTTTTAAACCAACTTCTCGTAAATAAGTTTCCAAATTAATTTCTAAATCTTATGACCAATTACAATCATTTTCGCATCAAGTTTCAGTTTGTAGTGATATTTGGAGTACTTTATCACAAAGCAATTTTACATGGGCATTACCTCACATTTTATTGATAATGCTATGTTTTTGCATGAATTTGTTATAGCATTTTGCCATTTTAATGAAAGACATAATGCCACCAACGTTGCAAATTTAATAAAAACGGTTTACAAGAATTTAATTTACAAAATCAAGTATTTTCATACTCATTTGATAATGCTTCCGCTAACACCCGCGCCATAAACAATTTGGTGGGGAATGCGGAACAATATATAAAAACTCCTTTTACTCACCCAAGATGTGCATGCCATATTTTAAATTTATGTGTTCAATTGTATCAAGAAGAAAAGATGTCGGCGGGGCAACTACGTAAAAAAAAAACACCGTATTCCCCAGAAATGTACGTGCTTGTCACGCGCATTGGAAAATCCCTCTTTTCCGACCACCAAATCGAAAATCCAGACAACTTTCAAACGCCGTCACTGCTGATATCCCCGCCGGCCCTGTGCTCAGACCTCAATATCAACTACGAGAGCAGATTCAACAGTTGTGCTGCCGATTTACCTTCAAAAGTGAACAAAGAATGGAAGCATATAAGACAGAGAAGGAAAGCCACAACAAGGAACCGAAAAAAGAAAAGATGGAAAGGGCTGCCTAGGGCACCAAAGCTGATGCAAACAAGAAGGCACAATCACAAAATTCAAAGGCTAAAAGGTGGATCTGGAGAGGAAAGTCTATGCCCTTCTAATTTGGTGGGGTCTGGAAGTGTTGTTTTGATTTCTACGATGGCTGGAAGGAAAAAGGCTTTGTGTCTGATCCATGGAAGGGTCACGGGTGAGAAGGAAGGGGAAGATAGGCCATTTCTCCCAAAGGAGGCGGTCAACGTGGCTACTGCGGATACCTATATGCATCCAACTCCAAAAAAAGGTAAGTCTCTTCATCAAATGAATAATTTTGAGATATGGCTATCAAATACGAATCACAAATATCTTGAAATACATACCCTGAACACATTAAGATTAGAGAAAGTTGATTCTAGATCTGTTTGTGGATGGGTGATTTTTGAGTCTTATTTCATATTGTGTTGTCTATATAATTCGCAATCTGCAGCTAAGGATATCCCATACCAAGTTTACAAAAATTTCTTCCTCTATCTACTTCACTTGTACTGTGATTGCTTTCTTAAACACAATATGAGTGAGAAAACCAAAACTTTCAAAGAAGCTGTATGTGTAGTCCCATCTGAACAACAACAGAACAATGAACACCTTGAGAAAACAAAACAACCAAAAGCTGCGAAAGCTGTGAACAATGAGAATGGCTCAAAGATTACTGAAGGCTCAAAGAACAAAGGTGAGTCCTCAAAAATTCCTGACCTTGCTGTGTACCTTAGTAGCTTAGCAAAGGTTAAAAATGACTTCCAAAAACAGAAGGATACATCACTTATGGGATGTGTCCTTGGTGAACCAATTGATATGGCTAAGCTTAGAACAAAGCTAATTCATGAATGGAAAAATGTGAAAGGAGAGGTCAGAATTTTTGCTAAACCGAACCACTGGTTTGAAGTATCTTTCTCTAATCCTATAGATAGGAAGACTATTTGGGATGCTAGGCCATACCATGTGTTTGGATTGTTGATCATGCTAAAATCATGGAAATCGAACTTTAATACTCTTATAGAGAGTAATAAGATAGCTGACCTATGGGTTAGGATTCCCCAAATCCCGCCGGTATATGTTAACAAGGAAGCTATCAAAATTATTATTGAGGAAAATCAAGTGGGACAGTTTGTCAAACTTGATTCTTTCTCCGAAAGAGGGAAGGGCATTAACTTCACTAGAATTTGTATCAACCTAGATGTTGATGGTAAGAGAAAGAAATTTGTTCCCATTCCGGATGATAATGAAGAAGTGAAAGATTTCCCCATATGGTATGAGGATTTCTCTCTGGGATGTGGCTTTTGTGCAAGTGAAGATCATACTTATGATGTGTGTCCTATGAGAGGAATTAGAACAAAATCGTTTAGAAACATCAGAGATTTCAATGGGAAGAAAGAAGGAGTGAATGTTGCAAATGAAGAGAAAGATTGGAACTATGTGGAGAAAACTAAGCATACCAGTATTAGGCATAATGAGGTGAGACCTTACCTGTCATCTCAGTATGGTTTCGGACTCCATATGGAGAAAGGTGAAGACTCAGCTTCTAGCTCTAAAGTTAACCCCAACCTGCCCACTGAGAATAAAGAAGATACTAATATCTAGAAAACAGAGGAGGACTGTCAGGGGAATGGAAAAGAAGTCCCTAAGGCTCAAACTGTCAATACAATTATTGAGGAAACTGATCAAAGCAAACCCAATGAGGGCCAAGCTGAGGGTAAACTCCCTAATGATGACAATGAAGGAGAAGTACCAAAATCTATGCCCCCCTTACTGTCCCTATGGAGGAGGATGAAGAGTTCAAAGTAAAAGCAGCCGAGATTGAGAAACATCTAAACGATGATGAAGATTATGATGAGAGTGAGGAAGACGAGATGTCAGTAGCCCGTTTCACTGCTATGTTGTTCAAAAATGGTGAGATTCCGGAGGAGTTGAGGGACGGAGTTTCTGAAAATACTTTTCACTCGGTAGAAACTAACAACACTGTCAACAAGCTTATGGATGCCATGGAAGTCAATAACAAATCTGGAAACTCCGACTCCAGCCTAGGGAAGAGGCAGTGGGGTGGCGAAGATACGGCGTCCTCCAAGCTGAAGGGAGCAAAGAAGCCTAAAATTAACTAATTCTAATGGGTCTGAGTCCTTTGCAGAAGTCCAGAGGTGCCCTGGATCTGTCCAATGTGCGGAATATTTTCAATTTGCATTTTGTGTGTCTTTCTAATTTATTGCCCTTTAGAATTACCAGTACCTGTCTGATTAATTATATGTCCTGTATGAGCAGTATCTTGCTGTATCGTCCCTATTGTACCATGGAGTTTCATCTCCAAGTTTTCCCTAATCATGAATGGACAATGGGTGGATTCATGCAGTACATTTACCATGTTAACAGTATTATCAAGAATAGTAAGGAAAACCAATTAAGTTTCAAAAACTGTTTTCTTAAAATTATGAGACTTTTTGATGGTTATTATCATGTACATTGCTATGCTGTTGGCATACAGAACTCTCAGATGTCGAGTAAATTACTCAGTGAGAATGAATCTCATCATCTGAGTAGTGTTTTTAACAGGAATCATCAGAGTATATGGTGTGTTGGTATTTTTGCTGTCTTGAACATGCTAGATTTTCAGGATATGTTCAACCTTGAAAGAGCATGTTTGCTGCTGTTTTGGAGTTTTTTACTGCGTTATGTGGTGTTATGTGATATGTTTATCTGTTATTTTTCAAATAATGTTAGTGGAGAGAGTATCTGTATATTGATGAATGGTAGTTTCCCTATAATGATAAATTAACAAACTTCACCAAAAATAATAACTTTTTTACTAAGTTGACTCCCCTGTTTGTCTCAAATATATCTCAGGTGTACTTTGAAAATTTTTGGATATCTAAGCGTATTCTAATATGCAGTAGTATATTGTCTATTTATGAATACCATAGTTACAAAGTTTTCTCACCAGTTGATGCTTTTTTGAGTAATTTATATGCAGGTTATAGGACAACAGTAAGCCAAAAGAATAGACGACTAAGCAGCGTACCTCAAGAGCTGTTAAGCAACTCTTTTTATTTTCACAATTTCTGTGTGCTTAGCTATGCGTGTTGTTGTGTCTTTGAACAGAGGATGGTGAAACATGATATGCTAGGATTATGGAATAAAGCGATGAGATCCCTGGATCCATATGAGGATGACATCAATTATAATACCAAGGTTTGGGTACTTATTTCACTCAAATTAAAACCTGAAATTATGTACAGGATAACAATGAAAGGATATCTAAGAAGAACAAGTAAAAAGGAAGTTGTAAGAACAACAGTATGATGGAAGAAGATGGATGCGAAATCCGATGATCATAATCACACTCGACTAAAAATGAATGCAGAGTTTATTATGACTGGATGCAAGTTTCTTGCTTTCTGTACAGGCTTTAGAACAACCAATCAGTCTCTGGAGGCGCAACAGACGATCCCAAAACAAGTGTGGAATCATTCCAACAGTGGACCAAATGTGTCTGGTTTTCTTCTAGGTCTGGAAAACGGCGTTGAAAAGATTCAAATGAAAGATAGTGAATACTTTGTTTGGTGGTATGAACAATTGTCGGTCATAACTCTTTCTAGTCCACCCATAAATTTTGTCAATAACTCGTTTGAATATGTATGTTATGCGAAAATATTGTATACCACGAATTATAATAAAATTCTTACAAAATTTTTGAGCAATCAAAAAATGTGAAAATCATTGTCCTAATTTCTATCCCCAAAAAAAATAAAATGTCAAAGGGAGGAATCTCTACTAGGCTTCTCATTAAACAAGCTAATGACTTTCGATCATACATATTGGAGCGTCGATCATGTATGTCTTCATACGAAGGCAATAGACATTTCAACTTGTATAAGAACAACGAGTCAATTTGGTTGTTCTATGTAAGAAAGGAAACTGATGGCATTTATCACCGTCTTAAAAGAATATCAGGCAACTTCCAATATGGCCCAACTACTTACAACCAGGTATTAGCGAAGAGGGTTTTTAAAGGTAAAATGGGCGCTAACATTAAACGATATGCTTGTTCAGAACAACGGGAGCTTGAACACCCAAACCGGCTAAGTTTTCCATAATGAAGATAGCTTTTTGGAATTGTCGAGGCATGAAGAAGAAAAACTTTTGGACTAACTTGAACCTAACGTGTAAAACGAACACATACAAATGATTATGTTAGCAGAAACCAAAACTAAGGATGAACCTGACGAATCGGTTTGGAAGAGCGCAGGTTTTGATAAAATATGCTTTATCCCGGCTATGGGATTTGCGGGGGGAATGTGTCTCCTATGGAAAGAATATCAACTCAAGAGTGAAAAGATAGAAATTAGTAGTGTATCAGAAAGATTCCTTATATTAAAACACACTAACACTAGTACCAACTTTGAATCAATGATTATTTTCATTTATGCACCACCAAACGAACAAATGAAACGTGCATTTTGGATACAATTAAAAAGCGAAATGAGGAGTATAAAAATCTCGTTGATCATAGTTGGAGATTACAACGAATTGATGGAACCATCCGATAAAAAAGGAGGGGCTACAACTGCGATTAATAGGTTTGAGAGACCAACACAATTTTCTAACCAATTTAGCGTAAGAAATCTACCAACCAAAGGAAATGACTTTACATGGAAGAAAAGGAAAGAAGGTGATAATAATACATACGAAAAATTGGATAGAGTGATGACCTCTTTGGAAATCATTCAAGAATACCCTGGTTTGCACACTAGGAATCATGCTTTCACAAACTCCGATCACTGCATGATTTCTTTCTTCCTTAAAAATAATCAGAGTATAGGGAAGAATAAACCTTTTAGATTTGAATTAATGTGGATGCTTAGTCAGGATTGTGAAAACGTGGTGAAGCAAGTATGAAGGACTCATTACCAAGACACAAGTATGTTTGACCTAGCAAAAAGGACAAGTTTGCTCAAACAAAAACTGAAACAATGGAGTCGAGAAAAGTTTGGCAATATAAACAAACAACTGTTAAAAGTAGATGGAGAATTAGAAAGACTCCAAAAAATTAGTTTTTCAAGTTTTGATCAAGGCATTAATAATAGAATCAATAGATTAAGTCAGAAAAGAGAGTGTCTAATATAATACCAACATAAATATTGGGTACAGAGAGCAAAAACGAAAAACTTACAATTCGGTGATAAGAACACTAAGTTTCACCATAGGAAAGCAACGGGACGAAGGAACAAAAAGGCAATTACGACAATTACTAAAAGTTCTAGTGAGGTGCTGGCAAATGATACGGAAATCAATGATGAATTTGTTACTGAGTACAAAAACAGATTCAAAACTTCATCAATTGACATGAACAAATTACAAAATCAATTACAGAATATTCAACAAGAAGTATCTAGCACTGATAACATTAATTTGGAAAAGCCTTTTTCCACAAAAGAAATAAAAGACGCACTGTTTAATATAGGATCAGATAAATCGCCAGACCCTGATGGAATGCCAGTGGGTTTCTATCAGAAGTATTGGCACATTGTTGGCCCAACAGTTACTAGAGCGGTTAAAAGTTTCTTTCCGAACTAGTAAATTACTTCGGCAATTAAATCATACGTTCATATCACTTCTACCAAAGATTGATAATCCAACAACAACATCACATTACAGACCTATTAGCTTAATATCCACGGTCTATAAAATTATAGCGAAAATATTAGCAAACTGACTAAGTATAGTCCTTCCATCATTGATTCACCCATTACAAAGCGCTTTCGTCAAAGACAGAGAAATACATGACAATGTGCTCATTGCGCATGAAATTTTCCATGGTTTCAAGGCAAAAAAAGGAAAAGAAAGCTATATGGCCATAAAATTAGATATGGAAAAAGCATATGACAAAGTCGAGTGTGAATTCCTTAAAGCGGCTATGTCCAAATTCGGATTTGGAAATAAATTTCGAAATTGGATTCAAGAATGTATATCAACAGTTTCCTTTTCGATATTAATTAATGACTCACCTACCAACGTATTTTGCCCACAACGTGGTCTAAGACAAGGGGACCCTCTATCTCCCCTTCTTTTCAATCTATGTGCGGAAGTGTTAGCAAGAAACCTACAAAAAATATCCAATGAGAACCCAAAGTCTATTTGGTTTCCCTATTTCAAAAAATGGGACTATCATCCCTTTCTTAGCATTTGCAGACGATATAATAATATTCACTAAAACGTCAACTCAAGCTAGTGACATGGTACTTTCGGTTTTAAAAGATTATTGTGACATTTCTGGTCAGATAGTTAATTACCATAAATCCGTGTTTCAGACTACAGGCAATGTTGACCAAAGTAATAAGAGGAGAATTCAGGGTCATTTGGGAATTAGTATCTCTACGAATATAGAACAATACTTAGGATGCCCGATCATTAACGGCCGAGTTAATAAAGAAATCTTTAATTCCGTTATCACTAAAGCCAAACAACAACTCACTAAATGGAAAGCGTCCTCCTTGTCTCAAGAAGGAAGAGTAATTTTAATAAAAGCAAATCTGAATGCAAAACCTAGCTACTTAATGCAGGCTTTTATGTTGCCGGGAAATATACACAATGAAATAGACAAAATCAATAGAATTTTCTTTTGGAATAAGGGTCCTTATCATCACCCTCTTATTAGCTGGGATAAGATTTGTAAACCCAAAGCCCTTGGGGTACAGGGATTAGGAAAGCGGAAGATATGAATAAAGCTCTACAAATGAAATTACTATGGAAAATTTTGGCTGAACCGGATAACATATGGGTTAAAATCGTTGAAGAAAAATACCTAAAAGGAACAAGCCTATGGAATTACGATTGCGGAAAGAATGTGTCTTGGCAGTGGAAGAATTTGATCAAATTATATAAAGATTTTGACAAAGGCCTCGCTTGGAGGGTAGGAGAAGGAAATACAATAAGATTTTGGAAAGACAAGTGGGTTATGGACAAACCACTACAAGATGTCTTGCTTGACCCAAAGCAAGTAAATCTGTTAGAACTTACATCCTCGTTTATTAGTAATAATGCATGAAATCACCAGAAACTAGACCAACTTATTAATTACTTGCTAAATACAATAGTGGAGAAAATTAAAAATTATAACCTACCGAATAGTGACATTCGGGATCGATTGTACTGGATAGGAAATGAGGATGGGTGGTACTCGACTAAATCATCGTTGGAGATGATCCAAAAAAGGAGAGTTGGAGTGACAAAACCTGGATTTGGAAATTGGACGTCATGCCAAAAATCAGGAATTTCATATGGAAGGTTGCTATGGATGGAATCCCTACAAAACAAAATCTCGATCGACAAAAGATTCCGGTAGTTATGAACTGCGAATATTGTAATCACCATACCGAAAGTGCAAAACACTTGTTTTTTCAATGTCCAATTATGCACCTAACTATCGAAAATCAAAGTGCTGTTACGATCTTAAAAAATATCGATATTGAGAAGTTACGTATTGATGAGGCCCTTTGTGAACTCAAAGAATCAGTTGCAACTAAGGATATGAAACTTATAGCGGTAATATGGTGGAACATCTGGACGGCAAGAAATCAGTTCGTTTTTAATAAAACAAAATTCCAACAAAACATTAAAGCAACGGCAATTAACCAAATTGCTAATTGGGATGTAGCAAATGCAAAAGAAAGCAAGAACACATTAATATCAAAAGCGCCAAGGAGAAGAAAGAAAAACCTAAAATGGAAACGACCAAAGGAAGGTTTCTTTAAACTTAACTTTGATGCCTCAGAAAGCTCAACAATTAAATGTTCGTATGGTTTTATCATTCGAAACCATCATGCGATTCCTATTGCTATTGGAAGTGGCAGTTGTAATGCCGATTCAGTATTGGAAGCTGAAGCTATTTCTTTGCGGTATGACCTTCAAAAGGCCAAGGAGATTGGAATTACAGCTATCGAGGTTGAAGGGGATAACCTTACGTTGATCAATTCGATTAACCAAATTTGAAAGCCTCCATGGGAACTCGATATGATCATTAATGACATTTCAATTATTATTGCTAGTTTCCAAGTCTCTACCGCCCAACACATCTTCAGGGAGATTAATACGGTTGCGGACAAGATTGCGTTGCACGGACATAATGAAGAGCTGGATGCTGATGCAATCCCAGAAGACGTTCAAGACCTCATCCGAAAGGATGCTTTAGGCCGACCAGTTTCTAGAAGCTGATCCTCCTATGTTGTTTACCGATGTATCAAAAAAAAAAATATTTATGTGTTCAAGATGGACTAAATTTTTTACATGAATTGTTAGAACCTATAACCGACGTAATTGAACATATTTGGCATTCAACTGATTTAAGAAAAAAATGGTAATCAACTTGTTTAGAAAATAATGTTCATCCGATTGCTTTTTCAAAAGATATTGGAACTCGTTGGAACTCAACCTATAAACTACGTGGTCAAGCTCTTCGTTATAAAGATGTTTTACAATCATTTTCCTCACAATATATTTCTTGGTCTATGTTAGATGATGAAATTTGGCAAACTTGTTATGATATTTGTAGTGTTTTAAAAGTTTTTAGTGATTCTACTAATATGTTGAGTTATGTTTACGTTCCCACTTCTTGTAGTTTCTTAGAAATAGCCGTAAATGTTGTCGAGGCTTTACAAACCGGTTTAGGTTATGAATCCCTTGTAGATGCTACAACCGAAATGAAAACAAAATGGCTAAAATATTGTAAAGCAATTTCCCAAGTTTATCTTATTGCCGCCGTTTTTGATCCTTGACTTAAAATTGATGGTATGACCGAATTGTTAAATGTCTATTATGATTGTTTAGGTTTATCTTCTACTATGAACGTTAATTCCAATATTGTGCATGTTCGTCTTGAAATTGATAAATTGCTTCCTATATTTGAAAAAGTGCTAGTGCTTCCACCGAATCGACCCTTCTTCTTCTTCTTCTTCTTCTTCTTCTTCTTCTTCTTCTTCTTCTTCTTCTTCTTCTTCTTCTTCTTCTTCTTCTTTCTAAAGCTAAACAAATTTTAGCTAAAAGAATAAAAACACTAAGGCATTCATCCGCAAGTGCGGAATTTCAAGATTATCTAACATCTTGTTTTAGTTTTGATGGTGAAAGTGATAGTTTTCAAGTTTTAGATTGGTGGAAGGGTAGCCCCGAAGTATCCAACATTGATAAAGATTGTGCAACAAATTATGGTCGTGCCCGCATCAACAGTGGTTGTGAAACAAGCTTTTATTCAAGGAGGGAACGTGCTAAGTTATAAGAGAAGTCAATTGAAACCCAACAAATTGGAGGCTCAAGTATGTGTTCAAGATTGGATAAGGGCGGAGAAGCGGAAACAACGGAATGCACCCGTTTATGACTCAAAATCGGATTTTAACTCCGATGATCCGGTCACCACTTCCGAGTCCGAGGTGGAAAGGTAAGGGGGTAAAAAAAATAACTCGGAAGTCCGAAAAAAGGTAAGCCAATTTAAGAGAACCACGTAGGTTTTGATTCCTCTTAAACCCAAGAGGATACGTAGGCAACCGGAAAACCGGTTCAAGCCCTCCTTTTTTTTCAATTAGTAATTTAATTAAGTTAAAAAAAATAGAGATCAAACTCGGTTTATTATAAATAAATGAAATTACTAACTTTAAAAAAGTGAGTTTGTTCTCATTTTTTTATGTTAATAATTTAATTTATTTAAAAAAAAATCGAGTTTGGTCTCCTTTTTTTAGTTAGTAATTTGATTTAGTTAGTAATTTTATTTACTTAGTAAATTTTATTAAAAGGCTAATGCCGCTAATGTGATAAAAAAAATCCAATGTACTAAAATTTGCATACTTAGTAATTTGTTTAGTTAGTGATTTAATTCATCTACAAAAAAAACGAGTTTGCTCTCTTTTATTTTAGTTAATAACTTTATTTACTTAGTAATTCTATTAAAATGCTAATGCAATAAAAAAATTTCAATGTATAAAAAATTACTAATGTAAAATTTCAATATACAAAACTTTACTAAAGTATAATAAATTTAAAATGTACAAAACTTTACTAATGTATAATTTTATTATTAATTTACTAATGTAAAATTCTAATCTACAAAACTTTACTAATGTAAAATTCCAATCTACAAAACTTTACTAATGTAAAATAAATTTAAAATGTACAAAAATTTACTAATGTATAAATTTATTATTAATTTACTTAATAAGTAATTTTATTTACTTACTAATTATAACTTATAAGTAATACTTTTGAACTATTTTTTTTTAATAAAAATAATGTGCCAAATCGCCGGTTTAGGTTAAACCTAAACAGGCGGTTTGAGTCCAACCGGTTTAGGTTTGGGACCCATGTCTACTCAGCAACATCCCTAACCTGCGGAACATCTACAACATCGGTATAAACCGTTAGGTAATATTCTAGATATCAGAAAGAATGTAAGCATCGGTATAAACCGTCGGTTCCCAAACCTAAGCCGCCGGTGTAGGTTTGGGACTCATGTCTACTCAACAACATCCCTAACATGCGGAACATCTACAACATCGGTATAAACCGTTAGGTAACATTCTAGATATCAGAAAGACAGTAAAGGCACAAACACACATAAAGTAAAGTAAACACATCAATATGCTCACACACAGCTGGTTATTATCTTTTATAAATTTATTCATTACTAATTCAACTTCTTTGTCACACGAGAGTCTCCCGAAACTCGCATACGCTTCCGTCTACCGACAGGAATAGATCAGTACTATCCGTCACCTGTGGGCCTGGGTCGCAAGAGCACCTCCTAGTCTCTTGAAGAACTAGATAAGTGGTCACCGCCCGATTATCATACACTTGGGCCAATTACGGTTATAAAGGTCAATCGTAGTCCAATTATCCGTTATACAATACTAACAACGCAAACAAGCCAAAATACTCAAACCAATATACGGAACGAAGCTAAGTAAGTCCAAGAAACTTACCTCACTCGAAGGTAACTTGCATATCAACACTATTACAGGTGCAGTTTTATTAATATTTTCCTTTGTAAAACGTAACTTTATGTATGATAAAATTATTAACTTTTTTCCATACAATTTTGGATTTACGCACATTTCCCATCATTGGGATGTGCAGTTGTGTAGGATCCAGAGTTGCATGGGCATGCATGTTGGTCTTCGAGACTTTTTGTCTCGAAGACACCGTCGAATAGCATAAAGAGGTTACATGCATTACGAGCACGGTTGGACCAGATGAGGGCGGATGACGTGTGTTTTACCCCGTATGATGATCGATTGCTTGATTTTAGAGGGGAGTTTGGTGTTTCTCATTATCGGGGTATTATACGGATATCCGCCATAGAGGAGACGTACATGTCGGATCGGTTCTTGCGACAGTTTGGGTACGTACAGACCGTGCCCCTACCCCGGATTTCTCCCATCCATGAGGTACGTCCGGAAAATGGATGTGGTTTTAGGCTTTCATATACTCCCATATATGATCGTTGGGCAGCCCGCCACTTGGAGGAGACCCGATTCTCATTGGCTGAGTTGATACCAACGACGTCTCCGTGGCTCTTAGAGGATGCATACATGCCTTGGTATATTGCTCATTTGTCATCCCTACATCTTGGCGACGGATTGCAATCCAGTTACCTGTAGACCGTCCCCCACTTATTCCCGTTCCATATGCTAGAGTACGTTTGTTTCTACTCCTTAACTTACCTTTTATGTATTTTTCAATTTATTTAACGATTTATTTTTTATATTGCAGCGTCTTCACATTCTTATTGGTTGTCTACGAGATATACAGGCTCGTGGTCTACCGTATTCAGCCGATGACGTAGATTTCATGATAAAGGAGGCAGTTGGGCGTAGTCCACATGTGGCTCCATCTCAGGTTCAGGCTTCACAAGATGGGTGATGACATTTGTAGTTGTAGTTTGATGTTTTTATGTTTTATTTTGTGTGTATCAAACTTGAGTTTTATTTTGTGAATTCTCCACTTGCTTTCTTTTTATGAATTCTCCATTTGAGTTTTATTTTTTGTCTGTATTATTATTTTATACATCATTTTAGGTGTTAAAACTCCATAAACAAAAACAATATATCAAGTACCACTAAAGTGAAGTAGTTATTACATGATGAAAACAATATATCAAGACGATTAAAGATATCCTCCACTAATCTCCCGGTGACCAGACGCACGACGAAACTCCTCGTAACGACATATCCTTGCAATGAACGGCGCATCTCATCCATCAACACTTGGATCATGATGGTTTTTCCACATATCGCTCAATTTTGGGTAAGGGGCATCATCTTTTAGCCATACCTACAAATATGAAATTACAAAAGAAAGGTAATTGAATATTGAGTTTAATTTCAATAAATTGATTAAATTAAAATGTCAACATACCGGTACAAAGTGTGTGTTGTTTGAGATAAACGCTATCAAACAAATCAATGTAGGCGGACCTTGGTTAGGAGTGGTGGCTAACATAGATTGGAATGTCGTTGAAATGTCTCCAAGGACAACCAATGCAATCTCATAATAGGTGGCTGTTGCACATGCGATAATAGGTAATTCCATCCACTGTTCTTCTAGACACGAGGACTTTCTCGTCCAATGAACGTTTAGAAGGACTTGGTCAAATAGATTGAAGACGATACACTGCAAAGATTAACAAGTAACATTACGTTAAAATCATGGATGCTAATTAAAACGCTAATATAAAAATAACTACCTTTGAATACAATGTTCTTCTCAAATTAAACTCCATACGCATATCCATCTGTATTACCAAGTAATCTTCATGTGAGAATCCCGAAACCACAGAAATTGCTCTATATCCACAGTGGTCGTCTCCTCGTACATCCCTTACTCTCGATACATATGGCTCCATGAACTTTGGGAATTCTCCTCTCCAACGAAACTCAACATCCACGGGTTATTTTCCTTTACGACGCGCCCTACTATAAAAAAATGTGTTAATGAGTCTAAACTTATCTATTAACATCGTAAATTCATCGATTAATATTATGGTTTAAATCCTACCTACACATAAGATTATAATTTTTAAATAAATTTTAACTCAATTAATATACAACACTTCATATCAAATATGTATTTTAAAGTCTTAAACCAATATTAATATAAATATAACCTATATATAAGCTTAAATTATTGTGATAAACTTTGTTGCAAGTTTTTTTTATCTAACCAAACATCCTTGGTCAAATTCACTAATTAGGCCTTGTACGAATATTAACCTATTAAGTATACTCATAGCAAACACATCTAGTAAATGTACCCCGAATAATTTTAATAAGTCAATTAGAGTCTAAAAATTAGTGGGGTCTACAAAACAAAGGGTCATAAAAAAAAAAGCCTATTTTATCAAATTCTTTCAACAATCCTTTTATAGCAAATTTGTATTTGTAATCGGTATTTATAATTAAATTTTTTATTAAAATTTTAAGTATAAATTTTATAACCTTTTGATCGTAACTTTTCAAATTATCCCTAAATACTTTATAATTTATAAAATAAAATATATTAGAAGCTCAACCCTTTAAAGAAAATATAGGGGCTGATTAGGTAAGTAGGCTTTTTTTTTAATTTATAACTAGTAACTAGGCTTTTTTTATTTTTTGTTAAGTAACTAGACCCCTTTTCTTTTTGAAACACTTTGGTTTACAAGGTTTTTTCTAGTTTTGTGTTTAGTAAATGTACCCCTTGAGAGAAGAGTGTGTAGAGTTTGATAATAAATACAAAAGATTAAGGTATATTTACTTAATTGAAAAATTAAAATGCCTAGTTACTACTATAGTTTTTAAAAAAGGTCTAGTTACCAAAATTGCCCTTTCTTCTTTAACCGTGAACCCTAACTCTCATCTCTTCCCTCTCTGGTAGCCGCAAATGGCAAGCAGAGCCTAACTTCAATGGAAGACGAAGACAATGGAAGACGAAGAAGAAGATAAGCAGTGTCTTACAAGGATTCTCTCCCTATACCTTCTGATCCGGAGCCAGATCCCGATCGCCCTGCCATAGTTTGGGCTCGGTTTTGCGGTAGCGAAATCTATTTTCGTAGTGGAAAACGATGTTTGGGTGATGAGTGATGAACCTTGTAAGATCCTAGGTTTTGCCTTTGATAACACGATTTATGACTTAGGTTTAGGTAATCATTTAGATAGATTTCTCGCTCATTCATGCATAGTTTAGCACTAGTTCACGGCGTTTGTACTCAATTCACGTATTTTGTCGAGATAGACGTCTACACGGACTTGTGCATTGCTTTGTAGGTGTTTTGGGAGATTTAGGAGCTAAAACGATACGTTTGAGGATCGTTCATCAAGACGACACACCCTCGGACTCATTAGGATGCAAGCTAAAGGCTAGGGAGGACTCATGGAACCTTGCCAACACAAGCCATGCACCAAATCGAAGTTTAATGATCAAAGGCAAGCTGAAGCACAAAATCACGGTTCACTGACAGATCACGGCCGTGATTCTGCCCGTGGTTTTTGCCAGATTTTTGTGACAGTTGTGCCACGATCTCTTGGCCAGCTCTTGCAAAGTTGTAGTATAAAAGTGGTCCTGCATTGGCTGAGAGAATCATCTTGGAGCAGCTCTCCATTATCCACTATCATCCAGTCAAAATATTCTCTCAACAAGAAGATTCTTGAGAAGAAGGAGGTAGAAGAAAGCCACCATTGGAGAAGAGCTTCATTGGAGAAGAAGAAGATCACACCATTGATAGATTTTGATAGCTTTGTAGAGAGGAATTTCGGAATCGGTTTCTAGAGTTGTTTGAACCATTTGAACCTTCTTTAAGAAGGGTTGTGAGTCATTCTAATTCCATTTTCAGCTTGATTTTGTTTACTTCTCTTGTTCATCTCTTTCTCTTCATTATCTTGCAAATGGAAGCCATGATTTTATGTTTGATGATTTTGATTGCTATGATGAATGTTGTAGGCTAAATAGATGTGATTCTAGAGTAAGGAAGGAATGGTTATGGCTAGGACTATGATAGGATGGACTTAGATCAACCCTTGGATGACTTGTGTGCTTGAACGTAGCCTCTGTTAGGATCCACGGTTTGTTCTTGCCAAACCACGGCTGTGGACTTGGTAGAACAACCCGTGATCTTCCCTGGTTCGATGGATCTAGTCTTAGATTGTTAAAATGTTGAAACCCTAAGTGTTTGTTGAGTTAAATCTATCCTAGGGTGACCTAGTGTTAGCACCTAAGTGTTAGGAGACACTTACCCGGTAATCCTTACTCTTAGATTCCAAAGATAACAAACCCTAGGTAGTGGTGAGCCTCATAAGCCGCCATTTGACTAAGTGTGCTAGATGGTTGCTTAGGACTAACCCTTCCGAGACTTACCCGGTAAGGATAGGTTAGATCTCTAGGTGACAATCCGGTTCGTGTAGAATTCCGTCCCTTAGGTTCTTAGAGACTTACCCGGTGATGAGACCTTAGGAATGGACTAGTGGATCATGAGACCTACCCGGTGATCGATCCCAATCTAGAAACACTTACTCCCAACATATCATAGTTAATCCAAAGAACGATTAGATAGCTTGAGTCCTATGCCATAATCGGAACTTCCCAACCCCTAGAATCCGCTTTTCTATCTTTGATCTATATCTCGTAATTAGCTTGTTTGTTTGCGTTTATTCGTTAGTTTAATTGATTATTATATTTCGCATGATTCGTGATCTTTGATTGATCACCGAAAAACCAACCAAAAACAATTGAGATTTCCATTTCTTTATTTCTTTCTCTTTTCTTAACCTAGATCTTCACTAGACTTAATCATAAATTGAATCAATCTCACCTTAGTCTTTGTGTTCGACCTCGGAATACTATCCCTACTACAAACGCCCCGTACACTGCGGGTCCGCTAGGAGTTAGGATAAATATAACGAGAATATAAATTTAAAACCCATTGCGTATCACATCCTGAGCGTGACAAGTTTTTGGCGCCGTTGCCGGGGACTAGGTCTAGATTGAGTCTTTTTGTGATTGATTGTAGTGTAGATCTTTCTTGTTGCTTTTGATCTCTTTTTGGTTTGTGTCTTTGCTTTTCAGGACATCTCACTCTTTAAGTGTATGCGAAGATCTTGTGGCAAGGATTTAGCTCCATTCGATCCCGAACCGGAGAAAACCCTTAGATCTAGATCCAAAAGCATTAAAAAGGGAAAAGAGATGGCCGGAAGAGATCTCCAAGCTGAGTTGGATGAGGCTTTAGAGCAAATTAGGATAAGGGATGAAGCTTTGGAGAATGAAAG
Source organism: Fagopyrum esculentum (assembly GCA_033239045.1). Taxonomy (NCBI): domain Eukaryota; kingdom Viridiplantae; phylum Streptophyta; class Magnoliopsida; order Caryophyllales; family Polygonaceae; genus Fagopyrum; species Fagopyrum esculentum. The sequence goes on along the minus strand of BSUD01000006.1, from coordinate 102,280,264 downwards.
GAGACTTGCCAATGAGAGGCAAGAGGCAACTAGGAGGGAGATTGAGGAGATTAGGCAAGCTCTTGTGCAAAGAGAGCTTAACCGTCAACAACCTCCTCCACCTCCACCACAACCGCAGCCGGCGGTGGTGAATGTTAGGGTTGTGCCCATTGCTATGGAAGAGCCGCAAACGTTGGGGCAACGTATGGATCCGGCACAAAGAGCACACCGTCCGGGTATGAACTTAGGAGATCCCGCAGCCCGTGATTACGAGCTCCGCCCTCAAGTTCTACAAATGATCCGGCATAATCCATTTGGAGGGATGGAAGGAGAGTCTCCTCATCAACACTTGATGAATTATGAGATTTTGATGGAGACTCTTAGACCGCCAAGATTGGAGAGCAACAACCATAAGCTTAGGGCTTTTTCCTTCTCTCTTAAGGATAAAGCCTTGGCTTGGTATCAATCTATTCCACAAGGGCGAGTTGGTACTTGGGAGAAGATGACAACCGAGTTTTTGACTAAGTTCTTCCCACCTTCCAAGACTACCGAGTTAAGAGGGAAGACCAATGCCTTCGTGATGAAGGATAGAGAGAGTTTATTCAAGTCTTGTGAGAGGTTCAAAGACCTTCTCCTAGATTGTCCACACCATGGTATACCGAAAATTGAGCTATTGGAGATCTACTTCAAAGGACTTGATGAAGATAGCCAATTCAAGCTCCAATCCCTTTCCGGTGGGACTTTCATGGAGAAGCATGTATGAAGCTTGGGAGTTTGTGGAGAAGCAAGCTCTAGTGATTGAGAAGTACTCCCATAGGAAGAGTGAAGGGAGAAAGGAGGGAGCATATGAGGTGAGTGAAGTCACCATGAGCAATTTCAGGCTTGATGCCATCAACAACGAGCTAAAATCCTTGAGGGAGTTGTGTGCTACAACTTTGAAGAATCAAGCAACTCCTCAAGTGCAAGTGCAAGCCAATCTATCTTCCAAGGAGGAGGATGTGAATTACATGGGAAGGGGAAATTACAACAACTATCAAGGCCCAAGGAACTTCAACAACAACCGGCAATTCAACAATTACCGGCCCAACCACAACCATCCCGGATTTTCTTACTCTAACCCGGATGGAGCCTTGAACCCTCCCGCTTCCACAAGCACAACTCCACCACCAAAAGCTTCACAAGAACCTCCACCCGGATTTACTCAACCTCCAAAAGATAGAACCGAAATGATGTTTGAGCAATTGCTTGGAAGGTTGAGTGGTCTTGAGAGCACCGTGACTTCAATTTCTAAAGCTCAAAAGGTATTGGAAGCACAAGTGTTCCAAAAGGCGGGTGAAGCCTATAGAGATCCGGGAAAGCTTCCCGGAAGAACCGAAGACAACCCAAGAGGCCAAGTGTTGGCCATTACTACAAGGAGTGGGTTGAGCATGAAAGATCCTTTGCCAAAGGACAATGCTAAAGGGAAACAAGTGGTGATAGAGGAAGAGACTTTGCAAAGAGATGGAGGCAAGAGCAAGGATGTTGAGCCAACATATGTGGCACCACCTCCATACAAGCCACCACTACCATTCCCTCAATCAAGAGCAAGAGCTCGCTTGGACAATCACTTTGGTAAGTTCCTTGAACTAATGTCTAAATTGCATATTAACATTCCGTTCATGGATGCTATTTTAGGGATGCCGGCATATGGCAAGTTCTTGAAAGAGATACTCTCCAACAAAAGGAAGTTGGAGGAGTATGGGGAGATAAGAATGACCAAGAGATCTTCGGAATTAATCCAAACAATGAAGGAGGAGATGCCTCCCAAGCTAAGAGATCCGGGTTCTTTTTGTGTTCCAATTGGAGTGGGAGATGTGAAGTATGAGTCCCTTTGTGATCTTGGGGCAAGTGTAAGCATCATACTGCTTGCACTTTGCAACAAGGTTGGGCTAGGAGAGCCGAAACCGGTCAAGATGACCCTCTATATGGCGGACCGATCTATCACTCATCCGGTTGGGATCTTAGAAGACATCCCGGTGCAACTAGGAGGATTCTATGTGCCAATTGATTTTGTCGTCTTGGATATTCCGGCGGACTATCCGGTTCCCATCATCTTGGGAAGACCTTTCCTAGCCACTTCCGGATGTCTAGTAGATTGCAAGAATGGGACTCTCTCCTTCAACATTGGAGAAGAGAACATCAAGTTCAAGTTGTCCACAATGATGAAAGGGCCAACCCTTGATGAGGATGTCTTCAACATAGTCGAGCAAGAGGAATCTAGGGAAGTTGTGAGCTCAATCTTGATCAAGGATCCCTTGGAGAAGGTTCTTACCTTAAGTATGATGAAGGAAGGTGTTGAGGAGACTTTCAATGAAGAGATCAAGACCTTAGAAGCATTAGAAGAGGAGACAAGGGCTCAAGTTGAAGGCCACGAAGAGGTGCTAAACAGCTGCAACTTTCACGGGTGTGGAAGTGGTTCCACGGCCGTCAAACTCTCTGTAAAGCCACAGAAAATGAGCCAGGCAAGGTCCACGGCCATGGACTTGGAGCAACCCGTGGAGTTGGCCGTGGTTTCCCCTGAATCAGCCCTTGATGATGATCAAGCTTCTAGGAGCCTTGGAGGGTCTTCATTTGCTTTGGATTCATCTCATCCAACCTTATTTGGATCATCTACACTCGATAAAGGTCCTCCTAAACTTGAACTCAAACCCCTCCCCTCTCATTTGAAGTATGCTTTCCTTGGTGATAATTCTACATACCCGGTGATTGTGAATGCATGCTTGAGTAATGGTGAACTTTCTAAGTTGTTGCATGAACTAAGATTGCATAGGAAAGCCATTGGCTATACTATTGATGATTTGGTTGGCATAAAACCTTCTTTGTGCATGCATAAAATATTGATGGAAGATATCTACAAACCCTCTATTGAACATCAAAGGAGATTAAATCACATAATGAAAGAGGTAGTCAAAAAGGAAATCATTAAGTTGCTAGATGCGGGAATTATCTACCCTATCTCGGATAGTAAGTGGGTTAGTCCCGTTCATGTAGTTCCTAAGAAGGGTGGGATGACCGTAGTGACCAATGAGAACAATGAACTAATCCCGACTAGGACGGTTACGGGGTGGAGGATGTGCATTGACTATAGGAAGCTTAACATGGCCTCTAGGAAAGATCACTTCCCTCTTCCTTTCATTGACCAAATGCTAGAGAGGTTAGCTCAACATTCTCATTTTTGCTATTTAGATGGCTATAGTGGATTCTTCCAAATCCCTATCCACCCCGATGACCAAGAGAAAACCACCTTTACATGTCCATGGGGAACTTTTGCATATAGGAGAATGCCATTTGGGTTGTGTAATGCACCCGCCACCTTCCAAAGGTGTATGATGACTATCTTTTTGGAATACATTGAAAATATCATGGAAGTGTTCATGGATGATTTCTCTGTTTATGGTTCTTCCTTTGATAATTGCTTGGCTAACTTGTCATTAGTATTGCAAAGATGTGAGGAGACAAATCTTGTCTTAAATTTGGGAAAAATGCCACTTCATGGTAAGTGAAGGTATTGTGTTAGGACACTTGGTGTCTAACCGTGGCATTGAGGTTGATAGAGCCAAGATTGAAACGATAGAGAAGTTGCCACCACCTACCTCGGTGAAAGGGGTAAGGAGTTTGTTAGGGCATGCCGGTTTTTACCGGAGGTTTATTCAAGACTTCTCTAAAATTTCTAAGCCTCTTACTAACCTACTAATGAAGGATGTTGATTTTGTCTTCTCCAAAGATTGTCTTGAGGCTTTTTGTAGGTTGAAGAACGCCTTGATCTCCGCACCTATCATGCAACCTCCGGATTGGAGTTTACCATTTGAGATCATGTGTGATGCAAGCGATGTAGCCGTTGGGGCTGTTTTGGGGCAAAGGAAAGATGGGCGCACTCATGCTATTTATTATGCTAGCAAGACGCTAGATGATGCCCAACTCAATTATGCTACCACCGAGAAAGAGTTGCTAGCGGTGGTGTATGCTTTTGAAAAGTTCCGCTCATATCTTGTTGGAGCGAAGGTCATAGTCCATACGGATCATGCTGCGATCCGTTACCTCCTTACCAAGAAGGATGCAAAACCAAGGTTGATTCGGTGGATCCTTCTTCTTCAAGAGTTTGATTTGGAAATCCGGGACAAGAAGGGAACCGAGAACTCCGTGGCGGATCACCTTAGTAGACTCCCACCGTTGGAGCTTGACCAAGATGACATCCCGATTGATGATTCATTCCGGGATGAGCAATTGCAAATGGTGGAAGAGTGCTTGTTCCAAGTGTCTAGAGGAAGTGAGCCATGGTATGCCGACATTGTGAACTACTTAGTATGTGAGGAAGTGCCTCCCGGTTTGACATATGCCCAAAGGAAGAAGTTCTTCAAGGATGTGAGGCACTACTATTGGAGTGAACCACTTTTGTTCAAGAGAGGGACGGATGGAATGTTTAGAAGATGCATACCGGAGGATGAGGTGGAGAGTGTGATACGCCATTGTCATTCCTTGCCATGTGGAGAGCATGCTAGCTCACACAAGACATGTGCTAAAGTGTTGCAATCGGGCTTCTTTTGGCCAAGTTTGTTCAAGGATGTGCAAAGCTTTGTGGTAGCTTGTGACGCTTGCCAAAGGACGGGCAACATCTCAAGGAGGAATGAGATGCCCTTGAACAACATACAAGAAGTGGAAATATTTGATGTGTGGGGTGTGGACTTCATGGGACCATTCTCTTCTTCATACGGCAACCTCTACATCCTATTGGCGGTTGATTATGTATCAAGATGGGTGGAGGCAATCGCTTCTCCTACAAATGACGCCAAGGTTGTGGTGCGATTCTTCAACCGAGTGATCTTTCCTAGGTTTGGAACACCAAGGGTGATCATAAGTGATGGAGGGAAACACTTCACCAATAGGAACTTTGGGGCACTTTTGGCTAAGTATGGGGTAACTCATAAGGTGGCAACACCTTACCATCCCCAAACTAGTGGCCAAGTGGAGATCTCTAACCGGGAGATAAAGGCCATTCTCGAGAAGACGGTATCTAGAACTAGAAAGGATTGGGCTATGAAGCTCAATGATGCCTTGTGGGCATATAAGACCGCTTTCAAGACACCAATTGACACCACTCCTTACAAGTTGGTCTATGGCAAGTCTTGCCACCTTCCGGTAGAAATAGAGCATAGAGCATATTGGGCCATCAAGTGGCTAAATTTTGATCTCAAAGAAGCCGGAGAAAAGAGGTTGCTTGATATGAACGCACTTGAGGAGATCCGGTTGGATGCATACGAGAATGCCCGGATCTACAAGGAGAGGACCAAGCGGTGGCATGACAAGAGGATCATCCCTAAGGAGTTGAGTGAAGGAGACCTTGTCCTTCTCTTCAACTCAAGGCTGCGGCTCTTTCCCGGAAAGCTCAAATCAAGATGGACCGGGCCATATGTGGTGAAGAAGATCTTTCCCCATGGAGCTATTGAGATAGGAGGGGAGCATTGTGGAAACTTTAAGGTGAATGGGCACCGTTTGAAGAAGTATATCCCGGGAGCTCCGGTGGATATGATTGCCCCACTTTACCTTGAGTAGACGCCCCCGAGTTTGGTCAAGCTAATGACCTTAAAGAAGCGCTTGGTGGGAGGCAACCCATTGGTAACATTTTCCCTTTCTTGTTTTGTTTTTGTTTAGATTTTTCTATTTTGTGTGTGTTTTGTGTGCCTTGTGTGTGTGCTAGAACCTTAGTAGCATTGGAAGTCTTGCTTGGCATGAGAATGATGATGATGAACCCCTCATCAATTAGGGGTGGAGCGGACGCGGAACTTGGACGGCTAGCGGTGCCTAGCGCGGGTCCCGACGCTTTGATGAATTGCTTAGAGCTCTCTACCATGGTTGATAGGATCATCCAACATCAATTCACTTAAGCAATCCCAAATACCATAGCAAACCACTTTTACATTGTGAGAGCCTTCTTTCACTCTTCTTTACTTCATTTACACATTGGGGACAATGTGTTTCTAAGTATGGGGTGGGGTTCGCATGATCTTTTGCATGATAAGCATCTAGGGTAGTTTTATATTTTCACATGTCATGCATTGTATATATTCATTTTGAAAAATCCCAGAAAAATTCAAAAAAATTAAAAAAAAACTTTGTGCTTTCTAGGCTTGGATATGACCCTAATGATGAATCTTATCTTGTGGATTGGCTATGGATGGCCTTATGTGTTGAATAAATGAATGCATATGTGGACTTGAAGTACTTCTTTTGAATTCCATGGATGATTTGTGATCATGATGTTTGCCTAGGATGGATTGAGTATTGAAGGTCGAAATTACATGCTAGTTCTTGCATACCATCTAGGAATGAATGAGGCAATTCATCTTTCTCTACTTCTCATCTTGATCATGATTGTCTGAGCACCTCAATTGAGATAAATTTGACCTCTTTTGACCCAACCGGGAATAGGAGCATGTTAGTGTGTTGATGTGGTGAAAAGCAAGTGTGGGGTGAAGATGTTGATGAAAGAATGTCATCAATAAAATGCTGAATTTGTTGTGAAAAGTGTAGCCAAAAATATAGGTTTGGGGGCGTTGGTTTAAATGACAAGTAACTTGGTACACTTCACATAATCGGGTGTTGGTGCCTTGCCAAAGTCAAATAAACCAATAGTCCTAACGAGCTTTGGTATGTGTGCCCGGTGTGGATGCACCTCGAAAAATAGAAAAAGCCCGAGGATGGCTAATCACCAAGGTTTCGGCTTTTGTACACCAATGCCATTGTCTCAAAAATAAGTGAAAGAAGAAGAAAAAAAGAAAAAAAAAAAAAGAAAAGAAAGAAAAGAAAGAGAAAATATACACTTGAAGGAAGTTGATCGAGGACAAGGTTGTGGAGTTAGTTCCATTCCCGGATTAGCATCACATAGCCTAGAAAAATCCCCCACCTAATCACAACGTTTCTTGACCTTTTAATTCATAAGACCTTATGACCTATTTGCATGTTTGTAAGACTTAGTAATCTAGATTGGATATGCTCTTGATCTTCTTGGCTTCTTCATTTTTACATTTCATACATGCTTTTGAGTTAAGTACAATTGTCTTTCCATGCCTTCATTTATTTGATGCATAATTGCTTGTCTGTTGCCATAAAACACGACTATGAAGGTGATCCAATAGTAGAAGCACAAACCCAAAAATATTTTGCCATTTTTTTGCATACATAAATCATGTTATCTCGTAGTTTATAGTTGAGAATTTGCTCGGGGACGAGCAAACCTTAAGTATGGGGTATTTTTGATAACACGATTTATGACTTAGGTTTAGGTAATCATTTAGATAGATTTCTCGCTCATTCATGCATAGTTTAGCACTAGTTCATGGCGTTTGCACTCAATTCACGTATTTTGTCGAGATAGACGTCTACACGGACTTGTGCATTGCTTTGTAGGTGTTTTGGGAGATTTAGGAGCTAAAACGATACGTTTGAGGATCGTTCATCAAGACGACACACCCTCGGACTCATTAGGATGCAAGCTAAAGGCTAGGGAGGACTCATGGAACCTTGCCAACACAAGCCATGCACCAAATCGAAGTTTAATGATCAAAGGCAAGCTGAAGCACAAAATCACGGTTCACTGACAGATCACGGCCGTGATTCTGCCCGTGGTTTTTGCCAGATTTTCGTGACAGCTGTGCCACGATCTCTTGGCCAGCTCTTGCAAAGTTGTAGTATAAAAGTGGTCCTGCATTGGCTGAGAGAATCATCTTGGAGAAGCTCTCCATTATCCACTATCATCCAATCAAAATATTCTCTCAACAAGAATATTCTTGGGAAGAAGGAGGTAGAAGAAAGCCACCATTGGAGAAGAGCTTCATTGGAGAAGAAGAAGATCACACCATTGATAGATTTTGATAGCTTTGTAGAGAGGAATTTCGGAATCGGTTTCTAGAGTTGTTTGAACCATTTGAACCTTCTTTAAGAAGGGTTGTGAGTCATTCTAATTCCATTTTTCAGCTTGGTTTTGTTTACTTCTCTTGTTCATCTCTTTCTCTTCATTATCTTGCAAATGGAAGCCATGATTTTATGTTTGATGATTTTGATTGCTATGATGAATGTTGTAGGCTAAATAGATGTGATTCTAGGGTAAGGAAGTAATGGTTATGGCTAGGACTATGATAGGATGGACTTAGATCAACCCTTGGATGACTTGTGTGCTTGAACGTAGCCTCTGTTGGGATCCACGGTTTGTTCTTGCCAAACCACGGCCGTGGACTTGGTAGAACAACCCGTGATCTTCCCTGGTTCGATGGATCTAGTCTTAGATTGTTAAAATGTTGAAATCCTAAGTGTTTGTTGAGTTAAATCTATCCTAGGGTGACCTAGTGTTAGCAACTAAGTGTTAGGAGAGACTTACGCGGTAATCCTTACTCTTAGATTCCAAAGATAACAAACCCTAGGTAGTGGTGAGCCTCATAAGCCGCCATTGGACTAAGTGTGCTAGATGGTTGCTTAGGACTAACCCTTCCGAGACTTACCCGGTAAGGATAAGTTAGATCTCTAGGTGGCAATCCGGTTCGTGTAGAATTCCACCCCTTAGGTACTTAGAGACTTACCCAGTGATGAGACCTTAGGAATGGACTAGTAGATCATGAGACCTACCCGGTGATCGATCCCAATCTAGAAACACTTACTCCCAACATATCATAGTTAATCCAAGGAACGATTAGATAGCTTGAGTCATATGCCATAATCGGAACTTCCTAACCCCTAGAATCCGCTTTTCTATCTTTGATCTATATCTCGTAATTAGCTTGTTTGTTTGCGTTTATTCGTTAGTTTAATTGATTATTATATTTCGCATGATTCGTGATCTTTGATTGATCACCAAAAAACCAACCAAAAACAATTGAGATTTCCATTTTTTTATTTCTTTCTCTTTTCTTAACCTAGATCTTCACTAGACTTAATCATAAATTGAATCAATCTCACCTTAGTCTTTGTGTTCGACCTCGGAATACTATCCCTACTACAAAAGCCCCGTACACTGCGGGTCCGCTAGGAGTTAGGATAAATATAACGAGAATATAAATTTAAAACCCATTGCGTATCACATCCTGAGCGTGACAGCCTTCACCGCCCCTGCGGTGAAGAGGGCGGCCCCTGCGGCTGTGAGATCCGCCCCTACGGATCGTGCGACAGATCGCGATGAACTGTTTTCGTCGTTTTATCTTTCTTCCATAGATAGAATACCCGATATTCTATCTTATGGGCCGGTTTCCTTGTTTTCTTTCTAACCCTAGACGCCCTTTCCGTCTAGAGTTCTAGCCCTCCCTATATATTCTCTTCTTTCTCCCCTTTTTCCCGTTCCTTGCTATCATCTTCTTCAACCCTAGAGAGTTGCAGCAGTCCTTGCTTCTAGCAATCCCGCTGAATGTGTAAGTGCATCTTTTCTGGTTCTTCCTCACGTTCCTTTAGCGCTGCATGTCTTCCCTTTTATTTTGGTTTCTTCCTTTCGTTCTTCTCTTTCCTTCTTCTCCAAGGATCAAGCATGAGCCTTGATTCTTGTGGAGTGTTCAGTTGTTGACCCTTCGTTATTCTCAGGCTCTCTAGAGTGGAGTCTCGACGTGTTGGAACCAAAGGTTCGAGCTTTGGTTGCCCCTGTTGTGAGTTATGTCGAAGAAGAAAGCCGACAACACTTTTTGTCACGCCGCCGCCCCTGCGCCTGCACAGAGCCGTCCCTGCGCCTCTATTCAGCCGCTCCTGCGCCTCTGTCTAACCGCCCTTGCGGTTTCTCTGCAGTAGCTCCCATCTTTGGTGAGTTGCTTCCTTCCTTCCTTTCCTCGTTCCTTTCTTGGTTCCTTATGGTTGTTCCTTGTTCCCCTGAGTTGTTGTAAGACTAAGGTTGAGCCCTTAGCATGTGTTGATCTCTTAGAGATCATTGAGACTAGAAGTTATAGACTTCTAGCAACCATTTCGTTCCTGATTCGTGTTGCTTGTTCATACATGCTTTCCTTGCTCCTTTCCTGAGGGAAACTGAGCTTCCTTGTGTGTTTCTGAGTTGTTCGCTGATCCCTTGTGTTACCTTCGTGTGAGGTAAGTCCCTTGGATTACTTAGCTTCATTCCACGTATTAATTGGATTGTTTTGGCTTGTTTGTGTTGCTATCATGTTTATAACGGATAATTGGAAATAGGATTCACCCTTTGTTACCCTTAATTGGCCCAAGTGTATTATAATCGGGCGGTGACCACTTGTCTAGTTCTACAAGAGACTAGAATGTGCTCTTGCAACCCAGACCCGTAGGTAACGGATAGTACTGATCTATTCCTATTGGTAGACGGAAGCGGAGGCGAGTTTCGGGAGATTCCCGTGTGACAAAAGAAGTTGAATTACTAATGTATAACCTTAAGGAAAGATAATAACCGGTTGATGTGTGAACATGCTATGTGTTTCTTTACCTTATGTGTGTTTGTGCCTTTACACTCTTGCTTATACCTAGAATGTTAGCTAACGGTTTATACCGTCGTTGTAGATGTTCCGCATGTTCAGGATGCTGCTGAGTGATCCGGGTGGTGTGGTCAGTCGGGGTTCCCGTACATTATAGGACGGGATCGAGTTTTTGTTTCTTTTGGTGTTTCCCTTTTGGTTTTGAACCCGGCTGTGCAGCTTTTGTGTTTTCTTTTGGTGTGAACCTTTGGTTTTATATTGAGTTTTGTTTTCATTCGTTTGTGTCTTGTTGTAAGATCCGTTTGTTGCTGCTACTCTGAGGGTCGGGACCCATTGTGCGGTCCTAGCCGGTAGCACTTCGAGTTTCTAGAACTTGGGGTGTTACAAACCTCGGTGACGACCGTCCTGGCGGGAGTCTAGAGATGGCGCCATGTACTCGTGTCACGGGCTGAGTTTTCCCTAACTCCAAACCGTGCGGCTCTTAGCTTGTCTCGACCCCTTGTCGTGCTAAGATCAGCCTATCCCCGATGTTGCCAACGGAAGAGCTTAAGATTGATGGCTAAGAGAACTTTGAAGGCTTTGTGTGTGGGAAAGAAAGCTTTGTATTACAAGAGAACTTTACAATGCTTGGAACTTGGATTGTGGTGGCTGATGGAAATGAGGGGTGGCCTCCCCTATTTATAGCCTTGGCCACCTCCTCTCCGGGAAGGTTCCGGAACCTAACTCTCCTAGTTCATTCCGGATCCTTCCTTCCTTGACCTTATCCTAACAAATCTAGAACTTTCCCTAAGACTCTAGCTAAGACTTCAAGGTTCCTTCGAGTTCTAGAAGTCTCCGTCGTCTTCTGGGGAGATCCGCCTCCATCCGGATCTTCCCGACAACATCTACACAAGTCTAGAGACATCCGCCGGTTTGTAGACTTGTCTTGATCCTTTTGGTGCCTTCCTGGTCTCTTCTTGATCCTTCCGGATCCTTCCGGATGCTTCCGCCATTTTCCAGCATATTCCTCCGCCTTTCGGAATATTTCATCACCTTCTGGAATATTCCGCCATGTTCCGGATTTCTCTTGAGTATTCTGGGTCCTCCTTGATCGTCCCGGATCTTTCCGGAATACTCCTTGTCTTCCCGACATGTCATCTTGACAAGGTTTTTGTCTAGCCTCCCCCTTGGCGTTCTTCCCATGCCATTGTCGCTTGGACTTGTCAAATGGCGTCTTGATGGCGTCTTCCGGCAAGTTGTTTTGGCTTGTCGGTCTTGGCATCGTCACGGAAGAGCGGTCCGTGACATACTCCCCCACTTGTTTTCGCAACGTCCTCGTTGCGAGTCCGTTCCAAAGGTCTTCCTTGACCTTGTCAACCCCTTTTCCCAAAGAGGTTTTGTCTTCCAAATGCAAGCGTTGCGTCTCCTCCCGCAATGTCCCCGCTTGATCTCCCGAAGGATCTTGTTGCGTCTCCTCCCGCAACATGTCAACTTCTTCTTTTGAAGGCTCCCGTTTTATCTCCTCCCGCAACGGGCTAGCCTTGTCTTCTTCGGTGTCCCCGAGCGGCTTGCCGTCCTCACATGCCCCAGATGCTCTAGACTCCTTCTCCTCTGGTCTAGCAGCATTGCATATCCTCACGGCCCCGAGCCTTAATACCCGTTTACCCGGCTCCTCCTCGTGTGGCGACTATTCCTTCTTCGCTCTTTGTGGGCAGTCTCGGTTTTGGTGATCACCGTCACACATGAGGCATTTGAATTTCCTCACTCTGGGGGTACTCTTCACCATAGCCCCGAGCCTAAGCGGCTCCCTCCTCGGCTCCTCTTTCTCTGTTGAGACTATCGCGGCAAGCTTGTTCTTCGTCGGGCAGTTCCTTACAAGGTGCTCCTCTCCGCACAAGAAGCAACTCAAGCGGCGTCTTTCCTTTGTCTCGGCCTTGTCCTTGTTGAACATGCCCCTTCGTTCCGACGGACCCTCGTCGTCTCGTTGGAACTTCCTCCTTTCTAAGAAACTCTCATCCGTGTGAGACCTACTTCTCCTGTCCATGGACCGCTCATCATCACTCCTCGATGACTTATCATCTTGATCCGCTCCCCCACTTTTACCCTTATCTTGGGAGGAGTTACCTTGGTCTTGGTTTCGGAACTCAATGAGGGAATCTGCCTCAGTCATGGCTTCAGTAAGGGTTTGAACTTTCTGCCGGTGAAGCTCTTGTCTTACCCACGGCTTAAGCCCGTCCATGAATTGGAAGAAGGCTTCCTTCTCATTCATGTCTAAAATCTGCAACATAATCTCCGAGAACTCCTTTACGTATTCTCGGGCGGTCCCTCTTTGGGTGAGCGTGCGAAGCTTGGCCCGGGCTTCGTCGTCGGCATAGATGGGGTAGAATTGTTTCTTCAGCTCAGCCGAGAACTCGGCCCAAGTCGTAATTGGGGTCCCTCCGGTCCTTTCGCAGGTCCTCCTTCGCCACCATAATAAAGCTATGTCACCAAGATATAAGAAAGTGGTACTTACCTTCCTTTCCTCTTCCACGATCCCCATGACGCGGAAGTATTGCTCCATGCCCCATAAGAAGTTCTCAACGTCTTTGACGGAACGACTTCCCTTGAACGTCGTCGGTTTGGGTGCATCCACCTTCTGCAGTGGGTCAACTCCAACTAGGCCAGCCCCCATGGCTGCCCTGCATGCCGCCAACTCCCTTAAGACGGCCTTCATCTTGTCGGCCAGCGCCTCATATTGGGTCTTAAGAACTTCATGTTCGGCGACAAGTGTCTTGTTGGACGCGTTCATGGCCCCTTGGAACTCCCCCTTGAGTTCCTCAATTGAGGATTCCATTGAAGATTCGACGTCATCAACCCGCTTGTTGGCGTCTTCGATGGAGTTCTGCATCTCGCCCACGGCCAACTCGACTTTCTCCAGCCTTGTTTCCGTGCTTGACACCACGTCCCTTGATGGGTACTTTGCCTTCTTGCCTTTCTTGCTCTCGTCACCAACTCCGGACACACCTCCACTAGCCATAGTGTCTTGCCTCGGACCTTAACGTGCTCTATGTCCCTACCTACTTACCAACCTTCCTAGCAAACGCTTGACGATCTACGGAGAGCTCCTCTCGATCCGTACCCCTGCCTATTTGCCTCCCTTGGTTGTAAGCGTTGGGCGCCCAAATAGAATGATCCTCCGCCTTTCGGAATATTCTATCACCTTCCGGAATGTTCCGCCATGTTCCAGATTCCTCTTGAGTATTCCGGGTCCTCCTTGATCGTCCCGGATCTTTCCGGAATACTCCTTGTCTTCCCGACATGTCATCTTGACAAGGTTTATGTCTAGCCTCTCGCTTGGCCTTCTTTCCATGCCATTGTCGCTTGGACTTGTCAAATGACGTCTTGATGGCGTCTTCCGGCAAGTTGTTTTGGCTTGTCGGTCTTGGCATCGTCACGGAAGAGCGGTCCGTGACATACTCCCCCACTTGTTTTCGCAACGTCCTCGTTGCGAGTCCGTTCCAAAGGTCTTCCTTGACCTTGTCAACCCCTTTCCCCAAAGAGGTTTTGTCTTCCAAATGCAAGCGTTGCGTCTCCTCCCGCAAAAAAGCCTACTTAATCTACATTTATACAATAAAAGCCTACTTACCCCTTTTACTCAATTTAAACATATAGTTTTTTTCTTTGATGTTAATTTTCTATAATTTATTTTTATTTGATAATAAAAATATCATTTCTATATGTGTTAATTTTTTTATTTTTTTATAATATACTTTTCCATACTTTTAAAATTTTAAAAAAACAAAAAAAAAATTAAAAAAAATTTAGAATTAATTTATATAAAATTTAAGTTTAAAAAATAAATAAAATTTTATTATATTTATAATTCTCTACTCTTAATAAAATTTCAATATATTTTTAAAAATTTATCTATAATATATATTTAAAATCAAAAGTAAAAAGTAAAAAAAAAATATTTTAATTCAAAAATAATAAAATATCTATATTTTAAAAAATAAAAAAAATGTATAAAAATTATGGGTGTTGTTCAAGTAAGGCACATTATTTCGGTACGGCCGTGCGGCCGACCGTACGGCCGACACGTGTCCCATAAATTTTTTTTTAAAAAACGAGTAAAAGTAATAGTTCAAAACTTATTATGGAATAGTTCATAACTTATAAAAGGATAGTTCATGAATTATAATAGAATAATTCATAGTGCAAAATTTATAAAGGAATGAAAGTAATAGTTCAAAACTTATTAAGAAATAATTCATAACTTCTAAAAAGATAGTTCATGAATTATAATAGAATAGTTCATAGTGTAAAATTTATAAAGGAGTGAAAGTAATAGTTCAAAACTTATTATGGGATAGTTCATGAATTATAATAGAATAGTTCATGAATTATAATAGAATAGTTCAAAGTGCAAAATTTATAAAGGATAGTGCATAACTTATAAAATGATAGTTCATGAATTACAATTGAATAGTTCATAACATATAAACGATTAATTTATGAATAATTTGATAAAATATATTAAAAAGTAATAGTTCATGGATTATAAGGGAATAGTTCAAAGTTTATAGGAGAATAGTGCATAAATTATAACATGGTAGTTCAAACAAATTTTCATTCGTTTCTGGAAAAAAAAGTCGTTTCAGAAAAAAAAAATATATTTCTGGACACGTGTCGGCCGTACGGCTGTACCGCATTAATTGAACCGTACCTTAACAAAAGCCTAAAAATTATTTTATTATAAATTTATTAGTTTAAATTTAATGAGGTCATAATTTATTGTAAATTTATTTTTCTAAATTTTTTATTATTTTATATTAGATTTTAATATAATATATTAGGAAGGGATATAAAGATTAAACAAATAACACCCTAAGAGCATCCATAAAGCATATACTGTAAGTTTCTTAAGTTTTACAAAAATAAAGTTAAAACAAATTAAACCTGCTACGTTCATATTTTTGCATAGAGGTAGTTTCCTATTATTAGTTATTTAGTCCCTGCAATAGAGTATATTGGTAGAAAAATAAAAAACTTTATCTGACAATTCTTGTACCATGGTGTTTTACTTTTTATTTACCTTTATTTACTTTTTATATGAGAAACTTGAGGTTTCTTCGTTGTTGATGCTCTAAGGGTACCGAGGAGTTTTAAAACTTAGTGGATACTACGAAAAAAAGTTCAAATGTTGATGGCACCAAGAAGAAAAATCCTAATAAGTACATTTCTCGTGCTATAACTTATTAACCATCCCATTTAACATGCATAAATTCAAGTTTGTGACCCATTCATACACATGTTTAAATCCAATTTGGGCCAGGTCCGGCATTTGGGCATGGGTGGTGGCCAGGTCGGACCGACCGGGTGCCAACGGTATCCATTTGTTATTTTTAAAAAAAATATATTATTAATTGTTTATAGTATATTTTTTAACATATAATATATATTATAAGATATTTTTATATAATATATATTAAGTTTTTTATGATTATAATAAATATTTTACAATTGTACTTAATATTATAATAATTTATACTATATATTTTAATCCCGTCCGGCATTTTGGCACGACTGATTTGAAATGGTATCTTGATCCGATTCAACATGCCTTACTGATCGGGTTTTTCGGTCTAGTCAGACTCATCCGTTTTAACAAACGAACTGCCCATATATGATAAGCTCTACCAATTCCTTGTATACGAACAATTTTTATATACATATAGTAAAAGAAATCATACTCATATGAATTTGATAACTCGTAACATCTTTTTTTAATTATTCTAATTGGTGTTTATATTTACCTAGAATAATATAAAACACACTTCAAAAAATGTTGCTTTTTAAAACTATAACTAGGATATTATATGCCAACATATAAAACTCACCTAACATTCTTATTTGATATTTCAAAAATTATTTAAATTCAAATCTACTAAAATTCCGTTTGGTAGGACGTCGGACAAAAATTATTAAGACGAAGGAGATGAAATTAAATTTTCATCTATATTTTCTTTTTTGTGTTTGGTAAAAGAGCTGAAGAGAATTTGTGGATATGAAATGAATTTATTATTATTTTTTTTCTTCAAATTTTAAGCTTAATTATCCAAGTTTATTGGGATTAAGGAGATGAGAATTATATTTATTCCATATATTATGTCTCCTCAAATACTCTTTATTTGTGATTTCTATTTTATGGAATTAAATTATACATTTTTTTAAATTTTATCTATATTTATCTCTTTTATCCCAAATACTCAACTAATTTTATCTATATTGTTCATCAAAATAGTCTATGGCTCCGTTTAGTAAGTGTCCAATTTAAGGGAATTAAGATTATAGAAATTAAAAAGGAAGAAATAATTCTTGTAATTTGTTTGGTGAGGAAACAAAGGAGATTAAAGGGGTTAAATTATGGAGATTAAGAAAATTAGATTATGAGAATTTTGTAATCATGTAAAACTTCGATTATAAGGATACGAGAATTTTGAGGCTAAAATCTTACTTTTATCCTCTTTTTTTTTCCATCTCTTTCATCTATAAAAAATTTAACACGTATTCATTTCACTTATTTTCATATTCATCCTCTTAAACAATTTCATCTCCTTAATTCGTCATCTAAATAATTCTCTTCATCCTAATATACGTAATCTTACGTTGTCAAATGGGCCATATTCCGTATTCAACTTCATCAGCGTAATTTTAGGTGCCGTCAAGTAAGACAAAGGGGGTGATTGGAATTAGGTTGGGGCTTTGACACCTATGGGCCCCTATGGGCGTAGGCAGTACTGTATGTGACAAGGACAAACACCTTTAATCGGTGGGCCACTGGGCCGGCTCCACACAAGCCCATTTCTAAAGCCCATCAAAATCTGCATCTAAATTATCTCAAAACTTTTAATTAGGATAAAGCAGCTGATGCAGACATTTACAATTTATTTATTGATAATAACATGTTTATAGGTTATTTATGAGATGGAGAAAATGTTATAGAAATATGAAATGAAGTCAAAGGTGAATATGGTGCGTTCAAAATCAGTCACGTGAGAACATGTGGGTGTAAGACAGTGTTGAATTAGGACTAAATGATCAGAAAACGAAGCTTAATTAGGGCTACAACAACATTCAAAAGTATACGTAGCATGTCAAAATTTAAGTATGCATAGCTGAATGAATAACTTCAACACAACCATAATATCTATTCCTGCAACTTTGGTTAAAATCATGTGGAAGGGTTTTAATTTTTTATATATATATTCCGGTGAGAACACATCCACAGGTGTAGAATAAGAATAAATATGAAACGTTTATTTTAATTCTAATCAACTGTCAAATCACGGCATGTGATAGGCATGTGCGCCTCATAAGACACACAAATTTACATGTATATTAGACGCGGTACAGATGCGTCTTGTCAGACGTACATATGCCATGCATATGTTTTCTTATAAGTGCGCCTCGCACATGTACACCTTGTGACACACACATGTTTTGCTTATATATATGTGTGTGAGTCTTACACATATGCTCCTTGTGAGGCGTACATATGTGCAGCAGCCTCTGCGCTCGCCGTTGGATTGGACGCACTCAATAGTCGTTGTTTCTTCTTATTTCTTACGTTAATAACCATAAGAAATAATGGACGATCGACCGTCGACCAAGATTACAATGATTTGATGGTAAATGTGCATTGAATTGAGAAACCGTACATATTTATGATTTTACGCTAGGGCTCAACAAATGAAAGAAGATGAAAGTCACGTAGAAAAACATGCTTCTGTTAGAGCATATTTGTAATCTATCGATAAACAATCTCAATCAATAAACTTATACCAAATAGGACCTTACAATAGTCCTAAATCTTAAACGTTCATTATTTAATCTATGAACATTAAAGATTCCTACTTCCTATTATACCAGTAAGAGTAAGCATGTCCACGGGTCACCGACCCGGCGGGTACGGGTTCCCCCGGGTCGCGGGTACGGGTAAGGGTCATGAGATCCTTACCAATCGACCCGCCGGGTCGACCCGGGTAACGGTCAAATTTAAAAAAAAAAATCCCAACGGCTATATAGCCGTTGGGTTAGCCGTTGTAGCGGCTAGATTATAAAAAAAAATAAAAATAAAAAACAATAAATTATAATAAATCTAACCCAAAAACATTTCTATAAATACCTCAAACCCAATTCATCTCACACCAATTCTCATTCATTCATCTATTCACTCTCTCAATCTCTCCATAATTTACAACTCTTACATTCAATTACTCTCCTAATCTCATATTCTCATTCTCTTATTTTGTTATTAATTTTTCATTTTACTACTCTTACTACTACATTCTATTATTCAAAAAAAAAATGTCTAGCCGAGGAAGACGTTCCGTTAGCGGTGCCGGTCCTTCATCCGACGGAGGTGTTAGCCGAGGACGTCATTCCGTTAGCGGTCCTCCAACTGGTTCGGATTTAAGGCGGGGCTTATTAAGTGAAGATCACGAGATCCTCGAGGAGGAGGATATCAACATGGAATCACCTCCTTTCCCCAACACCCAAGAATCCGAGACTCAATTCCTGGAGGAGCCGGAGGAGCCGCCGTTGAACAACACTCAACTAACGGCGGCGGTCTTCCGATTTTGGTTCACAAAAGGTGCTCCCGATGCCAACGAGGTTTACTATGCCAAATGCAATTTTTCTTCGCCACAATACAAGCACAAAAAGGGAGAAGGCTACGGGAACTACAAGAAGCATATTCAGAACAAGCATCCCGAAAAAATGGGATTGACACGAGGGCAAACACAACTTACCGGGTACGCATCTACCTCTAACCAACCTCCTACTTTATTTACACATGATCATGCTTCTTCTATGGATGCATTTTCGAAAATGTTAGCCGTAGATTCTTTGGCATTTAGTTTTGCACAAAATGTTGGTTTTAATGATTAGATGCAAAATCATGCTCAACCCGCATATGAACCGATTTCTCGCCAAACCGCTAAAAGAAAAATGATGCATAAATATAAAATTCGTAAAGAAGAATTGATTAAATATTTTATGGAAAACGGTGATATTCAAGTTTCTATTTATAGTGATATTTGGACCGACGATTTTCAAAAAAATTCATATATGGGTATTACTTGTCATTTTGTTGATAAATTTTGGATTTTAAACAAAAAAGTTTTAGCATTACGAGTTTTCAACGAACAACACACCGCCCAAAACATTGCCCGTTTGATTGCAAATGTTTTGGAAGAATATAGATTAGTTTGACGAGTTTTTTCAATCGGTTTTGACAACGCCTCCGCTAACACGGCTTCCATTAGAGATTTAACCAACTATTGTAAGCCGACGATTGGAGGTAAATTTTTTCACATTAGGTGTGCCGCTCATATTTTAAACTTGTGTGTTCAAGAAGGTTTAGCATATGTTGGAGATTTAGTAAACCTATTCGAAAAATTCTTAATGAACTTTGGTCTAAAAAAAGTATACGTACTAAATGGTATGCATATTGTAAATAAAATGACGTTTATCCTAAAAAATTTCCAAAAGATGTTTGTACAAGATGGAACTCTACTTACAAAATGATTTCCGAATCATATGAATATCAAGATCTTTTAAGTGGTTTTGCCGCACAACATATTGACGGTGATTTTGTTTTCGGTGAATCTTGAGTTTTAGCAAGAGATGTAATGGAGGTTTTTAAATATTTTTATGATGCTACTAATACTTTTAGTTATGTTTATACACTAACTTCAAACATATTTTGTTATGTAGCAATTAATATTGCATTTGCACTTCAACAAGGTCTTTTAATTGATAATATTTGACAAGCTATTTATACAATGCGAACTAAATGGTTAGATTATTATACAACTATTCCCGATGTTTTTCTTGTTGCATTTGTGTTAGATCCTAGACGTAAAATTGATGGTTTAAAACAATTTTTAAAAAGTTATTATGAATTTTTAGAATTACAACAAAATCCCGATTGTCATGTTTTTACCATAATTGCTAGAGTTAGAAAATTATTTGATGAATTATTGGTTCAATATCGTGTTTTCGATCAAGTTCAATCTTCTCAACCCCCTCCTCGTCATTCATCTTCAACTTCATCTAAATTTAAATCAATTGCTAGAGATTTGTTTGGCCCAAAAAGGGCAAAAACCACGTCGAGTTCCATTCGCAACTCGACGAATATCTAACAATTTCTTTTGAGTTTGCCAATGATGAAGAAGAAGAGGATTTCAACATATTAGAATGGTGGAGCCGACCGGAGAGAACGAGGTTCCCTACCCTCTCAAGGATCGCGACACAAATTCTCTCCGTTCCCGCCTTAACGGTAGCGGTTGAGCAAACCTTTAGACGGAGCGGAAAGGTGCTCGATCCGACGAGATCAAACATGTTGCCCGAGACGTTGGAGGTACAAGTCCTACTAGCCGATTGGAGGAAGGCGGAAATGCGAACACAAAAAAACAACCTCTCGGCGGAGGAAGGCGACGAAGATGACGACGAGCGACAACAAACGCCATCGGATGTATCGGTGGGAGAGTCCGACGACTAAGGTAAGGGCCAATCGGGGATATAAACAAATATAAGAGAACTACGTGGGCTTTGATTCTTCCTCCCCGAGAGGATACGTAGGCAACCGGGATTCCGGTTCAAGCCCAATTCTTCCCTTTTTTTTATTTAAGTTCAAGCACAATAACAATTGAGTTAAAAGGGTAAGTAGGCCATTTATGTATTAATGTGTATTAAATAAGCTATTTTGCAATAATGTAGATAAAGTAGGCCCCAATTAATTTTCTAATAAAGATTAATTCCTAACTAAATGCATACCCCTGATGGAAATTAAAAAAGTTGATGTGGCAGTTTTAATTAAATAAGGTTATTTATTGTGGTCCCCTACAAATTAGGAAGTTGTTAGGAAAGGAAATATACATTCCTTTAAACGTGATACAAGAATCAGGAAGTTGTTAAACGTGGTCCCCTACATATATTTCTTCTATATATCAATTTTTTAAATAAAAATATGATGTGGCAATTTTTTAAATAAATATGGTTATTTAATGTGGTCTCCTACAAATTAGGATATTGTTAGGATATCAAATATACTTTCCTTATAAACGTGGTCCCCTACAAATTAGGATGTTGTTAGGATATCAAATATACTTTCCTTGTAAACGTGATCCCCTACATAAATTTAACAACTACATAATATTAGCAGATACATAAATTATGTATCTCAGTAATGATGAAGGTAACAAACATAATTTATGTATCTGCTAATATTATGTAGTTGTTAAATTTATGTGTCAGTAATGACGAAGGTGACGAACATAATTTATGTATCTGCTAAATATTATGTAGTTGTTAAATTTATGTGGCGTTGATTTTTATGTGCTGAGTGTCAGTAATGATGAAGGTGACGAACATAATTTTTGTATCTGCTAATATTATGTAGTTGTTAAATTTATGTGTCAGTAATGACGAAGGTGACGAACATAATTTATGTATCTGCTAAATATTATGTAGTTGTTAAATTTATGTGGCGTTGATTTTTATGTGCTGAGTGTCAGTAATGATGAAGGTGACGAACATAATTTTTGTATCTGCTAATATTATGTAGTTGTTAAATTTATGTGTCAGTAATGACGAAGGTGACGAACATAATTTATGTATCTACTAATATTATGTAGTTGTTAAATTTATGTGGCGTTGATTTTTATGTATCTGCTTAAAATTATGTACATCATCTTTCATCACTGTTGATTCGAATACATAAATTTCACAGAAATGGATAATTTCAAAATTAAGGCCATGTAGTTACAGATCAACAATGGCGGTTTTGAGTATGGATTTTAGGGAAAACGTTCATCAACTGTTTTCGATTTGAACGAAAATCGAAGCCATTAAAATGGTATATTGTTGAGAGAATTTGGAATACTTACAAGGATTGATTGTCGTTAAACAAAGAATAGATCAGCGAAGATGTTGAAGAAGGTCGAAGTTGAAGATTTGAAGATGGAGGTTGCAGTTGCAGAATCGCACGATACTATGGAGCTGTAGAATGACGCTTCCTTTTTGGATGAAATGATTAGGAGAGAAGAAGGAACGCCAGATCCGTATCACGCAGTTGCCTTTTTTTAAATTTAATTATCTTTAAATTTTAGGCAGTTATTATGCTACATTACTAATTTGCCCTTAACTAGCTACCTTATTAACCATGCTTTATAATTTCTTTTAGCTTTATTTTCTGGAAGAAAAATAGAGGGGCCTATTTTGTATCATGGATACAAAAAGGGCCCTTCTACACCAATTATCTCATAACAATTCTCCTCTCTATATTTTCTTCTTTTTTTTTTAAGTATAAGTCCAATTGTTTTTATTTTTATTTTTAAGTTGAGGTGGCCAAGCCGCCTGGTTTGACCCGTGACCCGGCGGGTCGGCCATTTATACGGGTCCGGGTCACCCTTCCCGGACCCTTGACCCGGCGGGTCCGACCCGTGGACATGCTTAAGTAAGAGTGGTTCTCGCTTGAACCCAATGTATATATTCGTCTCAAAGCTAGCTAGTATTATATTAACTCTTGATACGTCAGCTCGAGTCATGTATGTATTGTACGTGTGACTTGTGTCTCTTATAAGGAGAGATGACGGATCTTACTTCTCTGAATAAAAGACAAGTCTTCTATCATAAAGATTGAGAGAATGATCGAATACACCTGGTGTATGGCTAAGATCAAGCTTGCAATGACATTGACCTAAACGACGGAGGAGCTGAGCGCAATTCACGTACGTGTTATATATGTGTATATTAGTTGGACCGACTGTTGGTATATTTCGCATTCATTATGTCATAATAACATATCATACATTCAAAAAATGGAATGGTGACATCCAATTATTTAAGATTGTAGGTTTCAAAGATGAAGAATTAAGTAGGATGGTCCATAAAATTGTACGTACTTTTCCTACTAGAGTAGATGGTCCATGACCTTCAAACCCTAGCCGCTGAAAAATTCGTCCAAGTCGTATTTTGTCCATGTGAAGTCGTCATGGGCAACTTGTCTATCTGCATGTGATGTACGTACTTTGTGGGCACTGCATATATGATTATATGCAGTTTCCAATCCTATCTCTATTTTAAGTTATACTAGGTATTTTAACACTTGACCCAATTTGGGTAGTCGACTTTGTATTGAATATCTATGGACTCTAAATATATTTCAAGCTTGCTCATACACCTAACAAGGAAGCATTTCACATGTTTATCTAAGGGAAATTTAAGTATTTAAATATAAGTTAGCGGTTCATCTATATATTGATTTTAATTAGTTCAACCTTTTAGTGTTCAGTAGAGCTTTTTGTTGAGGCTTCTGCTTAGTTTTTAAACTTTTGAAAGTTATGCAATGTTAGGTGATATTAGATTATTTGAGAGATTAGAGCTTTCGTAGATTATTAAGGGCTTTTTGAGGAGTTTCTTTTAATCTCTTCCAAATAGTTTTTTTTATTAGCTTTTCATAATTTTGTTTCTCCTCAAAGCTCTTTGCAAGTTTTATCATTATTTATGACACTATCTTTTTGTAAATTCACAATAAAAATCTACCCATAAATCTCTACGTACCAAACCCTTTTTAACTTTTTCGTTCGATTTTCATATTTATAAAACTACTCAATACTCTACCAAAGAATACCCATATTAAAAAAGTACCCATATTAAACTACCTAAAAATATGCTTCAATGAGTATGCCCTAAGATTGGTTCAACTTTCACAAGGTGCGATGGTTGTTGAAAATAATAGTTCTTAGGTCAATGAGTGAGTTATTTCTCCTTAGGATGAAATTTCACCCAAACTTAATTGTTAAACTTGACTTTAGGTTAATCAGGGAGTTATTTCGCCTATAACTTGAGTTTAGGTTAATCAGCGAGTTATTTCCCCTAACTTATTATTGTTTAACACGTTCGTACACACATGGTTTCTATCTGGGGTCCAATGGACCCGGTGGACTTTACCGAGGTGGTAAACTGGTATTTCCGGGGATGTAACGCAGTAACGGACAAAGATGATGACACACAAAAGATGACAGATTCCTGTGTGACAGCTTATATAATATGGATCTTCTCAAAATGACAACAATCACACCAGCTAATGGGTTCCGTTTTTCTGTATCCTATTCCAGAATAGATAAATATTCGAGTCAGTATTTCCAGTCTTCATCTGATTCAATTCAAGGCATATGGTGATACAACATAAGCATCTGTCGTTTAATTTATCATACATGCAACAATCCACCATTGGCCCCAAAATGATGACGGAATAATGGAATACCAATTGGCTCTCCTAGAAACTGAAATAAAGTTCAATTCTGAGATCAAGTTGATTCTTATCCTGCACGACTCTCAGGTTAAAAAAGGAGCGAGCCGTGGCTCTGTTTGATGAGGAAGACCAGTTCGAGCTCCCAAAGCCCTGCAACCACAAGCTGCCTGCAATCACAACAGTTTAGGGAAACATCAACTTTTTACTCTCTCATAGCATACATGTTAGTGATGCAGCTCTAGTTAGTTCACTTACTACTTGAGCTGCAAATGCCAGCATTCTCTCAGGAGGCATGCCTACGGATAAAGCTGCAGAGATACCAAAACAGATATCAGAGATATAAACACCACATCTTTGTGTTGGTGTATCATTCTTAAGTATTAAACATGCTCCGGAGAAACATGAACAACTCACACACTACATAACACAGGGAGAAAAAAATCTGTTTCGGCATGTTCTTCTTTATCCTTCTTTTCCCTTGGGAATACAGTTTGATGTGGAAGCAAAATTTAAAGTTATGGACTATTATTTTGCAATTACCATATAGAAGTGCTCCTATAAATGCATCTCCAGCACCAGTTGTATCAACAAGCTCCAAGGGGGGTATCTTCTCAGCTGTCCCCACAAACAATCTTGCACATACAGTTCCGAATCCGTCTGCTCTCAGGTTCATGACACCCTGGCATATGCAAACTTTAAGTAATCAAAAAATAATGAAATACCTCACTTCACTCACATTGTTTGAGTATGGAAATCCTAGATAACGGACGAGCAAAATTGTTGGAATTTAAGAGATTCCAGCACAAAGGTCACTATTTTAGAAAATGAGAACACACATGTATTAGGAACTCGAATCTTTAATTATTTTCAAATGGAAGTAAGTTACTGATGAAACACATGTTGGAATGGTCGAATTCTGATCCACTCTCTGCATTAAAGATTTCAAAACTTCATCAACATCAATTTCCTCCAACCCTGAAGCTTCTGCCACAAACGAAAGCCATTAAAGTCATAAATACTCTACTCTCTGGCTCAAGCAAGGAGCTAGTATGACCAAGTTAGATCAATATTCAATTTATTAATCATCACTTGAGAAATGAACAGAAGAAAGTACTCACTGTTTGGACTTCTTTCAAGCATAATACAACCATTTTCACCAAGGGTCACTATTGCAAATTTGATCTTTGGCAATCTCAAAAGCAGAGACACTAAAGCCTTTGATGCAGATGATGCTCCCGTCCACGTCTGTGGATTCAAGGGGGGAAATTGTTTATATAAATGACATGATGTTCTCTTAAAAATCGGATGCTTTAGAAATGGAGATTAATTTGTGCACAATCCATGTAAATGCTGCTTAACGTCATACACTACTCAAGGGTCAAGATCCTCTCGACTTAGTCTGCATACTTAATGGCAGAATGGGAGCCCACTGCTATATATATATATATATATATATATATAGGGTGTGGTTCCCATGAGAACACCCCTAACATGAGAACATGAGAACAATTGTACACCGTTGGATGTGAGTATTAAGGGTTGAGATTTATAGTAGATATCATAATTAATAATAACTACGAATAATAATAATTAGGAATCCAACAATAATTACGAATAATCCACTCAACCAACAATAACTGCGAATAATACATAAATGATATGGCACATTCGTAACAAAACTAATAATAATTACGAATCTGTTCTCATGTTCTCACGTTAGGGGGTGTTCTCATAGGATCTATATATATATATATATATATATATATATATATATATATATATATATATATATCATGCAGTTGATTGCCCAAAAGCACCACTAGTGCACATAATCATGGTAGTGAGCACAATCAGTAACACTATCACTATGTGATTCTTATGAAAGCAAGTATAGTTTATGCAGAAAAATAACTCCCATTGACCCATTCTGAGTTCATAAAATGTCATAATCTTCTACCCAACTATTTGCAAGGTAAAAGCAATTTAGAAGGAGCAAAATTTTGTTCTTCAGAGAGAAGTACTAAGGTGGCAAGGAAAAATTGTCTTACCTGTGGAAATTTAGCTGAGCAAACTACATAGCTAGCAAAATTGAGGAGCTCATCTAATCCCTCTCTCTTTCTCTCAGCATCTACCAGAATAGGTATGTTTCGGCGAGCTGCCTGCACAAGAAGAGAATATTTCATGCTGTTACATGCAATTTGTTCCCTGTGAACTGATGGCTGCTAATAAATTTAGGTTTTTAACCAACGAATTTGTTCCGTATACTATGAACCTTGTTAAAGCAACAAGAATCACAATGAAAGGCCAAACAAGACAATTACCTCTTCAGCAACAAGCAAGGCGGTTTCATGAAGCCTTGCATCAAAGTATACCAGATGTACCCCATCCAAGGAAGATTTCAAATTTGACTTGGTAAGTTCATCTGGTCTCATTGGAGGAGATCCTGGAGTGTGAATACAAGTGCGGGTCTTCCTGTCACATTATTTCACGGACCAGGGGTAAGAACAATATATATTGAGTTGTTCTAGGTTGCCATATTTGGTACACACCTACGACTAAGGAAAGAGGGTGCATTGGACATTCCTCACCCCACAAAGAAGGATATATCACATAACATATCAACTATCGTAACCAAAAGGCAGAATGATTGTTTTGCCTCTTCAATCTACATAATGCCGGTCTTTTCTTGATTGCAAGTCAATACATATTGACAAGGTAAGAAAGAGGCATTAGAGTATTAGTTAGAAAATTAGAATACACCAGAAAAACTCACGTTTCATTATCAACTATGATATAGGTGAATGGTGAGTTGCCCCCCTTTGAAACCTGGAGGTAAAAATATCTTTAGAGTATAACCAGCATACATACATATTAAAATTCAGCTGAAAATTCAGACTCACATAATACTGATAAAAAAGCATTGTATAGGGGAATTTATCAACATACTGAAATCCAAGTTTAATATTTTGGTTTACCACAAAAATGACTGTATAAGCAGTGGTATAAATATATTAAGATGATAGATATAGAGCCTCCTAGTGTGATTTGGTGATACATAAGTATACCCATGGTGAAAACCTGTAAAAAATAACAGAACACGGACTTCCAATTCAAATCAGGTTTGGTACTGATTGATTCAGCAGCCAAATCAACAATCTTAATGAACCGCAAACAATTGCAGAAAATGATAGACAAAGAAAAGCTGCAGATCATTAATTCAGAAAACTAACCACTATATAGGAAGTATCTACACCGTCAGCTTCTAGCTCCTCCAGAATGCCTCTACCTTGAGAATCATCAGCAACCTAATAGTGTTAACGTTAAGATTTTAAGTTAGCTTATCAGACTCAATTTGGTTAAATTAACCTGCAAGCAAGTAAAATAAGAAAAGACAGCAAAAAAGAAACGACCTTAGAAATAATTCTTGGACGCAAACCCAAACGTGCTGCACATGTCAAGGCATTTCCAGCATTTCCACCACCTTGAACCTGGAAGGCAATATGACAACTAGATCATGTAGTGCCCCACAGTAAACATCAATATATAGATTCATTTAGGGCTCGTTTGGTTGAACATGGGAAATAGAAACCAAGTAATTTAACATTTCAAGAGAAGTTTCTTACAATCACTGTTTTTATTTATTTATTAAAAACAACTAAAACTAAAAGATATTATTATAAATAAATAGTGGTAGAAATATCTGAGGTAACTAGGTAAGCCTACTTCCTTCAATTTGGAGGAAGCGGAAATGGATGGGAAGTTACTTCCCACATTTTTTTGAACAAAAAAAATAAATTTGAACCAAACATGGTAACTAAAACAACTTTCATAGGAAGTAATAGGTGAAGCAAACGAGCACTTTGAATGTTAAAACGCAGAAAGTTGCCAAGATAATCATGAAAACTGATCTCTCCTATTCAAATTGGTCCGCCCTAAAATTGTGCACAAACATTACTAACACAAGTCACCCTAAGACATCTAGTTCTAAGGATCAGCAACTAGGGACTGATAATGCACATTAGGTTAGTGAAACTACAAAAATCAAAGAAAGCGCATATCAGCATCTAATCACCCAGTTCTGATTAGAACTCCCCAAAATTACCTTCAAGCTGGTGCTTCGGATCTTCTCGTCTGGCTTAGGATAAGTATCCACGGTCGCTAGTAAGTCAACAACCAAAGACCCACAACCTAGCTGCTAACAAACACTTGTATTTTCATTTTCCAACTAATAAATTAAAAACACAATTGTGGCGACAACAGGCAAGTAGAAAACATACAATCGCTGGATTATCGGGTATGGAGGCGAATGAAGGAGAAGAGGAGGAAGTCGACATTCTGGACCTGCGGGAAACCAAGAAAATGTCTTCCAACCACAAAAATCAGGAAACTGTGTAAATTCAAATTGGAATTAGGAAAGACAGTATGTTCAAGGTGGAGAGGGTGAGACCTTGTGATGACCGAGGAAGGAATCGGTGAGGGAGAGAGAGAAATGAGGACCATCTTCGCGAATCTTAATACAAACAGAAACTACTGGAATTGAACAGAGTAGGTGGAAAGCCTGGAGCTGTGGAACTTCAAGAAGGATAACTATTGAAGGTTTGTTATTTAGTTGCTGATGTCTGTAGGGCATATGCAGTCCACTATATTAGATAGGGGATAGAGGAAGTAGTTTTTAAATTAAATAATGGGCTACTATTTAGTCGGGTTGTTTTGGAGTTTGTTTACATACTCTTGAACCTTTTTAATGTCTTATATATGCCTTAGCTTCGTGAATAAATAAAAGTAGTTTTTTAATATCTGGTACGAGAGCAAATACTGAAATTAAGGAAGAAAGCATCAGTTTTTTTTAAGAGAGGATGAGTAAAGATTAAATGCTAACTAAAATTCTCCACTTCGATGGTCACTACGATAATTGGAGCGATGATGAAAAACTTGCTATGGGCTAAGAGACGGTGGAGATAGTGTGCAACTCGCTGAAGAGAAAGTACGGAGGAAGCGAGAAGGTGAAGAAGTCCCTGCGAAATGCACTAAGAAGAGATTTTGAAGTGTTGGATATGAAAAAATCTGAAACCATCACTAAATATTTCGCGAGGGTCATGGTTGTTTTCAACAAACTCCGAAGCAACGGAGAAGACATGCCTGACTACAAAATTGTGGAGAAAATACTGTGGACCCTAACTGAGAAGTTCACCTACGGTGTTGTATCCATCGAGGAGTCTATAAATATTGATGAAATCTTGATTGATGAGTTGCAGAGCAATGTGGTGATGCACGAACAAAAGTTCATTCGCATCATCAAGGAAGAGGAGTTTCAGGTCTTGAAAGTGGAGGATAGATCAAATTCATCAAGAGGTCGTCGTAGAGGATCGACTTGAGGGCGTGGTCGAGGCGGAGGCAGATACAACTACAACAAGGCATCTGTTGAATGCTTCAAGTGTCACAATTTGGGACATTTTCAATACGAATGCCCTCAAGCCAACAGGGAAACCAACTACGCTGAGCTGGAAGACGAAGATGAGTACTTATTGATGACTTATATCGAGTCCTGCAAGGTGAAGAGAAGTGGAATGTGGTTCATCGATTCTAGTTGCTCAAATCACATGTGCAACAACAAAGAAATGTTCTGCATCCTTGATGAAAGCTGCTCTCATTCCGTGGAGTTTGGAAACAATGATAAGCTTGATGTAGTTGGGAAAGGAGTTGTGAAGATGGTTCTAAGAGGAAGTAAGTATGCGATAAGAGAGGTGTACTATGTACCAAGACTTGAGAGCAACTTACTAAGGGCCCGTTTGGTGGAACATTGAGATTATTGTGAAGGATGAAAATTTTCAATAATCTCAATAATCTCTTTGTAGTTGGGTACTTTTTTTGGGTCAAAATAATCTCCCAAAATAATCTATGTACAATAATCTACCAAATAACCCCATTTTTTGTGCACGCCGAACGCACCCTAAGTGTTGGTCAATTTCAAGAAAATGGCGTTGATGTGTTGTTTCAAGGTAGTGTGTGCAAAGTGGTCCATCCTGAAAAGAGGGCTGATGATTGAGTCAGTCATGAGGACAAATAGACTCTACATGATTTTGCCATACGCAACGACCGGAGCAAGCTCTTCAAAGAACTCTGATGAAGAAAATTGCCTTCACATCACCGCAAATTTGTCTAAGTTACGGCATAAGAGATATTGGCATTTGAGTTATAAGGGACTGCACACCTTGATGAACAAGGACATGGTTCGAGGCTTTCCAAAGTTCCGGCTTCAACAAACACATGTGTGGGTTGTTTGAAGGGGAGGCAAACAAGGGCATAAATACCCAAACAAAGCACATGGCGAGCCAACATCCTGCTAGAGCTAATCCACTCTGATATATGCGGTCCTATTACACCAATCTCGAACAGTGGTAAGCATTATTTCCTCAGTTTTATTGATGATTATAGCAGAAAAGCATGAGTCTATTTCTTAAGTGAAAAGTCTTGATGCTTTAGATTGTTTCAAAGTATTTAAGAAATTGGTTGAAAAAGATTTGGGTGTGGAGATTAAATGCTTGAGAACAGACAAGGGAGGAGAGTTCACCTCTGCAACCTTCAATCAATTTTGTGACAAGAATGGCATCCGGAGGCAATTGACAAATGCCTACATGCGCCAACAAAACAGTTTCGCTGAGAGGAAAAACTGAACCGTGATGAACATGGTGAGATCAATATTGTCTACAAAGAAAATTCTCAAAGCTTTTTGGGCAGAGGCGGTGAATTGGAGATTTCATGTCCTTAATCGGAGTCCAACCCTAACAGTCAAAGAAGTTACACCACAAGAAGCTTGCAATGGCGTCAAGCCTTTAGTAGATCACTTTAGAGTCTGGGGTTGCCTTGCTCATGAACACGTTCCATCCGTCAAACGAGGTAAACTAGATGACAAAAGCTTACTTTGCATATTTTTGGGAGTTTGTGAAAATACAAAAGGCATTAGGCTTTATCATATTGAGTCAAATAAAATCATGGTGAGTCGAGGTGTGGTTTTTGATGAACATAAGTCTTGTGAGTGAGTCACTGACTATGAAAAACAGTTAAGTAAAACTTTAGAGTGGGAAGAGAAAAGTAATGAAAAAGATAGGAGTGAAGATGAGGTTGAACAATTGAGCAACAATCAAACAAATGTGGAGAGTACGGAAACACATGGTATAAAAAACACAAGGGAAACACTAGAAATATAGGAAAATATAGAGAATTCAGAAATTGCATAAGAAATTGGAGAGGAGTAATTGATTCTAGCTCAAGGAAGAGCTTGGCGTGCTCCCAGTTGGATATTTGATTTTATTATTGGAGATGACATTGATGATAAAATTCACATGGTGCAAGATATGCAAGCTCGTATGGTGCAAGATATGCAAGATGGGGATCCAATTTGTTTTGCATATGCCATCAAGGAAGACAAATGGAAGCAAGGAATGGACAACAAAATCAGCTCCATTAAGAAGAATAAAACATGGTCTCTCGCCAAATTTCTCAAGGGAGCTAAGAGAATTGGAGTGGAATGGGTATATATTACAAAGAGAGATGAAAATGGGGAGATTACCAAGCATAAGGCTCGACTCGTGGCGAAAGGGTACTCACAAAAACAAGGTATAGTTTATTCCGAGGTCTTTGCTCCTGTTGCTCGTCTCGACACTGTGAGGATGATAATCACATTGGCTACTCATAATAGGTGGGAAATCCTGCAACTCGATATAAAATCAGTTTTTTTACTTGGAGAATTAAGTGAAGAGGTATACATGGATCAACCTATAGGATATGAGAAAGAAGGGAAGGAGCATTTGGTCTACCAACCGCGCAAGGCTCTATATGGATTGAAATAGGCCTCAATGGCTTGGTTTAGTTGAACCAATACTCATTTACCAAGGAAGGTTTCAAAGAGTGTGACTTTGAGCAAATTTTATTCACCAAGAGGAGCATAGATGGCAAGATTATCATCGTCAACGTCTATGTTGGCAATCTCATTTACACCGGCAATGATGAAGATTTGATGAAGGAATTCAAGGCTTCAATGATGAGAGAGTTCGATATGTCAGATTTAGGGCATATGACCTACTTTTTGGGGATAGAAGTGTTGCAAAGGAAGGATGAGGTTTTCATCTGTTAGAGGCACTATGCAGAGGAGGTGTTGAAGGGTTTAACATGCTAGATTTTAACCTTGTTAACAACCCAATTGCTCCCGAGTTAAGATGGACAACGATGCTGAAGGTACACCGGTGGATGAGACTCTTTTCAAGCAAATAGTAGGAAGTCTCATGTACCTTACCTCAACAAGGCCAAATATTATATTCACCACAAGGCTTAAAAGCCGGTATATGTCCAGTCCCACATAGATGCATTTTCAAGCTGCCAAGAGAATACTTCGATATCTGAAGGGAACCATGAGTTCTGGTATTTTCTATAGACTAAATGAAAAGATGAGAGAGTTGGAGGCATATACCGACAATGATTATGCCGGTGATATTAATGATAAAAAAAAGATTGTGGATATGACTTTTTACTATGCTCAACATCCGTGGTGTGGAGCTCCAAGAAGCAACCCATTGTCACCTTGTCCACCACTGAAGCGGAGTTCATAACAGTTGCAGCTTGTGCCTGCCAAGCTGTTTGGATGAAGAGGATTCTCAATGAGATTGGACATGAGGGAAGTGCAAGAACTAAAATCAAATGTGACAATAGTTTGACTATAAAGATGTCCAAGAATCTAGTTATGCATGGGCGTAGTAAACACATAAATGTTCGCTATCATTTTCTGAGAAATTTGTTTGACGAAGGAATTGTATCCGTGGTATACTGTGCAAGTTCAGACCAAATTGTTGACATTATGACAAAGCTATTGAAAGTGGATGCTTTCAAGAAGCTTCGGTCTGGATTAGGGATGAAGGATATCACTGAGATAAGCTAAATATTGACAACATTTAGCTTAAGGGAAAGATCGAAGGGTTTGTTAATTAGTTGTTGATGTCGGTAGGGCATGCAATCAACTGTTTATATAATAATAACAAATATTCAATCCACTCTCAGCAGAAGAATAGGTCTCCACCGGTAGCTGTTAATATATCCTATTCTTATGCTTACATATAGGGATTGTTAGGTGATGATATTTACTTCTCTCTGTAATATATATATATGGTCTATCCTGATGAATAAACAAGCAAGCAACATTATCATCTTTAACTGTTATGGTATCAGAGCACTGAGGATTTTTTTTTTCAACCCCAATTTCCTCCCTTTCTTCAATGGCCAATACCACCCAACATTTGCTTGCGGCTGCCGACATGGCATCTCCAAATCTTCATTTTCAGTTTCCTTCGATCAGTATTAAACTCGATCAAGATAACTACACCCTGTGGCGCACAACCATCGTGTCCGCTCTTGAAACTTTTGATTTGGAAAGTTTTGTACTGTCTCCAAATCCACCGTCGGAGACCATACCTGCAGTTGATCCTACTGCAGCCCCCATCCCCAATCCGGCATATGTCGCTTGGAAGAAGAGAGATCGCCTTGTCCTATTGTGGATTAAATCCACCCTTTCCGAATCATCGTTAGCCCATGTTGCTCTTTCAAAATCATCCGTCCTTGCTTGGACGACTCTTGAGAGCACCCACCGGGCACACATTATGGCTCAACGACTGACGATGAAGTCACAACTGCAAAATATCACCAAGGGGGATTCCTCTATGAGGGACTACATCCATAGCAAACACACTATTGCGGACACCCTAGCGGCAAATGCCCGACCTGTGTCCGAAGAGGACCTTATCGGCCACATTCTGAATGGTCTCGACTCCTCCTACAACGCCTTTGTCACCTCCTTCATGATGCGGTCGGAGGATATGACGGTCGATGTTCTTATCGGTCTTCTTTTACAAGAAGAAGATCACATTGCGAGGGATCTTGCTCGCCAGACTGCATTGGCCCCACCCCTCGCTGCTCATAGTACCCCTCCTCCATCAGCTAACACGATGACTAGGTCAGGGGGCGCTCTTCCAACTCTTCTGGCTCCAACACTTCAAGTGGTCGAGTAGATTCTCGTAGCCAGGACACTCGGCGCCGTCGACCCCAGTGCCAACTTTGTGGCAAACCGGGCAATGAAGCCATAGATTGTTGGCAGCGGGGCAACCAAACTGACTTTCCCTCTCGTCGACCTAATCCCAGGGAGGTGCCGAGGCAGGCCCACATGACGGAATACAACAGCCCCTCCACCATCGATCCTTCTTGGTACTTCGACACCGGTGCTACCGATCATGTCTCTCCTGATATCCGGAAGGTCTCCCCTTCCGAAACCTACTCTGGAACCGACAAACTCCAAGTCGGGAACGGTAATCAACTGTCTATTTCGCATAATGGGTCATGCTTTCTCCATAATCTTAAACTGCCAAATGTCCTGATTGTTCATAAACTAACCAAAAACCTTATTAGTGTTTTCAAACTTTGTCGTGACAATAACGTAATGATGGAATTTTGGCCTCACCTTTGTCGAATAAAGTCTTTTCAGGGTCACACTCTACTCCAAGGGGACGTTAACCATGGTCTTTATCGGCTGCCCTCAACCTCAAACACCACTACCCCGTCCATGGCTCTCACAAGTGTCCGCACTTCCCTCCACCAGTGGCATTGCAGGCTTGGGCATCCTCATAAAGCAATTCTCCGCCGATTGATTTCAAAATTTAATTTACCCGTTTCTACAAATAAGTTTCCAAACGTTTGTGATTCTTGTC
This sequence comes from Fagopyrum esculentum, assembly GCA_033239045.1. NCBI lineage: Eukaryota > Viridiplantae > Streptophyta > Magnoliopsida > Caryophyllales > Polygonaceae > Fagopyrum > Fagopyrum esculentum. The sequence goes on along the minus strand of BSUD01000006.1, from coordinate 102,244,814 downwards.
AATTAGGGATGAGTCACCGTTTTCACCTTCCTTCTTCTCATATTCTATCATCGAGACCATTTGACTTAATTTATTCCGATGTTTGGGGTCCTTCCCCGATGTTTTTGATAAATGGAAATCGCTATTTTGTACTCTTTATCGATGATTGCACTAAGTTTGTATGGATCTATTTTTTGTCTCATAAATCCCAGGTTTATTCAACTTTTGTGCAATTTCGAAATATGATCAAAACTCAATTTGAGAGTGAGATAAAGAGTGTTCAAACAGATTGGGGTGGCGAATTTCGAAATGTATCCGCCTTTCTAAAAACTTGTGGCATTGATCATCGGATCTCTTGCCCCTACACTCCAGAACAAAATGGCGCAGTTGAACGTCGAAACCGGATAATTGTTGAAAAAGGTCTCACTTTGTTAGCTCAATCTTCTCTTCCTAAACATTTTTGGGAACATGCTTTTAAAACTTCCACCTATCTTCATAATAGGACTCTAACACCAATCATTGGTTATAACTCTCCATATCAAAAGCTATATAATAAAGTTCCGGATTTTGGTTTCCTAAAAACTTTTGGTTGTCTTTGCTATCCTTTCCTTCGACCATACAATAAAAATAAAATGGATTTTCGTTCTCTTCCATGTGTTTTTATTGGGTATAGTTCAACTCATAAAGGGTATCTATGTTTTCATAAACCAACGTCCCGAATTTATATAGCTCGGCATGTTGTATTCAATGAGGTTGTCTTTCCGTTTGCAAATGACCCCACATTTTCTGTGTGCACGACCAAGCCAAATTCCCAATCCACGTCATCGACTGCTATCCTAGATTTAGTAGCTTCAATACCTACCCCACCACCTCAGCCCATTCCAAGCCCAATAGCCCAAACATCCCCATATTATCAAACCCCACCAGCCCACACGTCCTCCCATTATCAAAGTCATACTCAAAGCTCCAGGGCAAAATTATCAAACCCCATTCATCCTCCAAGCTACTACAGACCAGCCGCACATAGTCAACATCCTATGACCACCCGTGCTAATACCAATTCCCTCAAACCAAGGACATTCTTCACCGTCACTGAACCCCAACCCACGGTCGAACCAAAAATTTTCCATCAAGCCCCAAAACACGAGTCTTGGCAAACTGCAATGAAGGAGGAACATGATGCACTCATGCGTAATAACACTTGGGAGCTTGTTCCCCGTCCCGAACGGACTAATCTTGTGGGTTGTAAATGGATTTTCAGGATAAAGCGACACTCGGATGGCTCGGTGGACAGGTACAAAGCGCGATTGGTGGCAAAGGGATTTAGCCAAGAAGAAGGTGTTGATTTCTTTTACACATTTAGTCCGGTCATCAAGCCGACGACTATCCGTCTCATTCTCTCTCTAGCGCTCTCCCATGGTTGGCCTATCAAGCAATTAGACATTAATAATGCCTTTTTGAATGGTGATTTATCGGAGGAAGTTTACATGGAGCAACCTACGGGGTTTATACATCCACTCTACCCTACCCATGTGTGTCGCCTACGAAAGGCACTCTATGGTCTTAAACAAGCCCCACGAGCCTGGTTCACCAAGCTCAAGTCTTACCTTGTCTCAAGTGGCTTCCACGCCTGTCAATCGGATACGTCGCTATTTGTTCATCACTCACCAACAGTTACTATTTACATACTTGTATACGTTGATGACTTGATAATTACAGGGACCAACCAAGCCTACATCAGCAACTTCATCTCTAGCTTACACTCAAAATTTTCCCTCAAAGACCTTGGTGATCTTCATTATTTTCTTGGTATTCAGATTACAAAAACACCTACAGGTCTCTCCATGTCTCAAAGCAATTATATTCGGGATGTCCTAGTTAAGAGCAAAATGTTGGATGCAAAGGCCATTTCATCCCCTGCCGATCCCGCGACTCGCCTCAGTCAAAAGGGTGAACCTTTCACAGACCCAACACTCTACCGTCAGACAGTTGGATCCCTTCAATACGCGACCATCACGAGACCGGACATTGCCTTTGCTGTCAACCGCGTGTGTCAATACATGCACGCCCCCACAACTCAGCACTGCAAGCTGTGAAACGGATATTGAGGTATCTCACTAGAACTCTTGCTCTTGGTCTACATTTCCGGTCGACAACAGCATCCTCCTTACTTGCATATTCTGATTCCGGGTGGGTATCAGACCCTGATGACTCTCGTTCCCAATATGTGTTCGCAATATTTCACGGCCCCAATCTCATAAGCTGGACATCTCGAAAACAAAAGGTTGTGGCTCGATCTAGCACCGAAGCTGAGTATCGTGCACTTGCGTACACTACTGCAGAACTTCTTTGGATTAAGCACCTTCTTGGCGACCTCAAATCACCCATCCAACAACCTCCCACCCTTCTCTGTGACAACATTGGCGCCAATTTCATGTGCAGGAATCCTGTTATAAGCACACGCTCCAAACACATACAAGTGGACTTCCATTTCGTTCGTGAGCAGGTTGAGTCCGGTGAGCTCAAAGTCAGTCATGTATCCTCCTTAGACCAACTTGCGGATATCTTTACTAAACCACTCAGCAAGGACCGTATCGCCGATCTTCGAACCAAGCTTCAAGTTCGTCCCTTTCTTGAGCTTGCCGGGGGGTAATAGCAAATATTCAGTCCACTCTCAGCAGAAGAATAGGTCTCCACCGGTAGCTGTTAATATATCCTATTCTTATGCTTACATATAGGGATTGTTAGGTGATGATTTTTACTTCTCTCTGTAATATATATATATATATATATATATATATATATATATGGTCTATCCTGATGAATAAACAAGCAAGCAGCATTATCATCTTTAACTGTTATATAAGCTCCACTATATTAGATCGTTGTTAGAATAAGTATCTTAAAATTAAGTAATGGGCTACTATTTAGCCGGGTTGTTTAGAGTTTGTTTAGATACTATGTAATTTGCTAATGTCTTATATATACCTTAGCTTCATGAATGAATAAAAGTAATTTTTCAACAACTATAGGCTAATTTACACAAAGTGACCCTCATATTGGGACTTTTTAAAAGAACCACCCCTAATTTAGGAGGAAAAACAGGAAGTTTTATCTTTGAAAATGAGGCGTTTTTTTTTTCTTTCTATCTACCCCGACTTCGGTAGTCCGACGACACAGCACTAGCGCCCATAGATGCCGCTGGAGCATATGGTTGGGGCAATCGGAAGCCAGCGATTCAAAAATCTTTATTTTTTTCCGACCCAGAAAAAATTTTAAAATATATGTGGCATTGTAATTTTTTTGCTTACGGGTATCCACCATTCCTAATTGTGCTTGTAACATGCGTTGAGAGTATGAACTACGCTTATAAAATGCCTTTAGAGTATGAACTGTTTACATTATGTTGCATGATCATAGTTATCAGTCAAATCTTTAAAATTGTATATATATAACTTCGGTACCCATTTGTTGAATCCTTTATGAATCTCATTGCGTGTAATTGGGATATGAATGGATCCCACAAAGTTTTAGTGCATCACAACATTAAATGTTAGGATATTATAGATATTAGAGATAATATCTTATAATATCGTAGTTATATTAGGTTAGTTTATATTTTATTCCATATTTATGATCTCTATTGTTCAATTGTAATCCCTATATAGGTCACATCTATATACATATATTAAAGCCAAAGCATTTCCTTCAACGTGATTCATCCTAACTTATTTTATGCCACATGTCATTTTCTTAGAATTTTGATTTTTTTAAAAAAAATTATAGATACATTTACCATATTTAAATTAGTCAATAATGTAATAGTATAATTATCCTATAATAGAAGTTATATTTATCTACTTACCATACATGTATTTTTATATATGTACACATATACATAAACATAGTTAAAATTATACTAATAGATTTATTATTCTATGATAAAAATTATACCAAAATAACTTTATATATATAGTTATACATATATTTATCTATACTGAATATACCTTTTTATTTTATGTATAGATGCTAATGTATTTTAATTTTATTAAATAAAGTGATTATTTTTATTAAACTTCTATCAATTAATCTATATACATATATTAAAGCAAAAACACTTTGTGTCACGTGTCTTGATCTTATAAACTTCACACCACGTGTCATTTTCTTGCGCATCTTAATTTTATAATTATAGTAATTAACAAATCAATAAAAAAAACAATGATATAGATAATAGATATATTATTTCCATTTATAATTTTATCACAATCTTAAATATATTCTTAAGATATCCTTTTCATTATTTAAAATTTTTTTTATCACTTTTAATTATAAAATGATTAGATTATTTATTATTCTAACTTTAACATATAAATATATAGTTTTTATATTAATTAGGAAATAATTACTGACTTAAAATGTATAAATTTTTATAATATAATTATTACATTTTTTTTTATGGATATATTTTAAAATAACCTAAGATAATTTTGTAATTGAATTTTTTAAATGTTCTCCACTTTAACATTTATATTTTAATTTTAAAATTTATTTATATTTTTTCTTTTGAAAATTTTTATTTCACTTTTATCAACTTTATAAAATAGTCTACCAACATTAACTAAGATATGTAAGAGCATGTACAACAGATACTCTATTTTAGAGAATGTTAGACTTTTGGAGAATTTTAAGGGGGTTTTTTATCCAACAAATTCCCTATCATAATCCCTAAAATAGGGAATTTGGGAAGAATATGCATTTGTTTCCCTATATTTGCAACAAGGTGAAGCTTCTCCAAATACTTCTCACCTACAAAATTTAACAGTTTTCATCTTTATTTTAAAATAAAAAATTAAATATATACATGTATCCCTATTATGGAGAAACTATTGGGTTCAATACAAAAATAATTTAGAGAAAACGAAAATTCTTTCTCCATTTTGAAGTATTTTTGGAGAAGTTGTTGCACATGCCCTAATATTGTCTAAATTAGTCTATTTTTATTGTTTATCTGAAATTATAATTAATTTAATTGTAAGTTTTAATTAATATTTTGTTAGTTAATTAAACCATTATGTTACATAATTTTTTTTATAGAAATTTCAAAAATTATAAAATTCAAATTATATCCGTGCCTTGGCACGGGAATTACACTAGTTCTATCAATACAAGTGTGATTCTAGGATAGAATAAAATATAAACTAACTTAATATAACTACAATATTATACGGTATTATCTCTAATATCTATAATATCCTAACATTAAATCTAAATTAGTTAATATAAATAAACTAGAAAAATTGTAAGAACATATACATTGCCGAAAAGAATGTTTTTTTTATCTCTACGTCCCGGCTGCAAAATATATAATCGTAATGATTATATTTACGTTAAAACAAGTCATTTGATGATTATATATTATTATTAATTTGGAAAAGAATGAATTGTAGACTTGTGAGTACATAATAATGTATACCTTAAAGTTGGTGCCTCTGATCTTGTCATCTGGTTGAGGGTAGCAATCGACGGACACCAACAAATCGATCCCAACACCACCACAACCGAGCTGCATAATACATGCAGATTTATATATGTGAATCTACAAATATTAGGAAAACGGAATGGCTATGTTATGCATGGCAACACTCACGATCATCTTGGTGGTAGCTAGAGAGCAACAGTGCACAAACTGGGACAACGGAATCTTATGTTTTGCATTAAGGGGATTGAGAATGTCGTTTATAATTACTTAAATCATTACAGGTGTACTCTTAAATAGCAGAATTGAACGCGTTTTTAGCGACCACCGCTAGCCGCTAAAAGCCAATTAAATTCAGAATTTACAATTAGTTTGTGACGTCAACTTTTCATAAGAACCAGTGTAGAAATTGTCAGGAATTTTACTCGATAACAATTTCCCTTCAAGGTGTTGAAAACCGCGTTTCGTAGATTCATATGGACTCCTCCATGGCCCTCAAATTAAAGGCTACAAAACCCAATGAGTAATGAATGCCATAGAGGTGGTTACCCAAACAGGCGGGGGTCATGAGTTATAACTTGACATTTCACATTATCACGAAATTACAATCAAATTGAAACCTATGCAGTAGAGATATCCAGCTGAGAATCTGCTGGCCTTATGATCTTATCAACCATGATGCACCAACAGGATATTGTTAACATATAAGGTCACACCAGATGGAAAAAGGATTCTAGTTGTTGGTCTGTAGGACGAGGAAGCCCTGTTCGAGCTCCTAAGGCTTTGCAGCAATCACCTGCCTGTAAAATGCAACCATTCTTAATACAATCTAGCTTTTTCTTTCTTCGAATGGACGTGCTTTTTCATTCTACTCACCACTTGACTCGCAAATGGAAGCATTTTCTCTGCCGGCATACCTGTGCATAAGGCTGTACAAATATACATGCATGCCTTCATATGTTACTCTACACTAACTCAAGTCAAGACAATATATGCAAGGGAGCAGAGGAGAACTCTATTTCTGCAGGAACAAACCTCCAATACTTGCTACTTACTCGAACAAACTATCTTATAGTTTCACAATCGTAATCGCCTAATCAGGTGAACTCATGTCTCCATGGATGGAACTTGTTTTCAAAAGAAATATGCAATTGTAAGGCTATCCATGTTATTTGGAGCAGATTTCTCCTTGTAAAATGATCAATAGTGTTTACAAGTCCGTGGAAAGATATATTCTCGGGAAGCAAAATAAACAACATGACAAATATGCTTCATATATTAATTAAACTATTCATATGCCAAGTGGGAATATAACAAGATCAATGGCATGCAATACAAATATGGTAGGTGCCCCTTCACAACTACAAATATACCAGAAAAGTAAGCAATCATGAGTTCAAAAATTAGAATTCCACTCCATCTCATGAAAATGAGTCCCGTTGAATCAAGTACAGCCTTGCAACAACTAGTGCCTCAGGCATTGTTGCAACTTGCAAGTAGCTTAGTAATCTATGCAGTATATGGCATTCCCAACAAATAAGTAATAAATCAAGCACTTGTGGTCCAAAAGTTTTAGAATTTATGAGCTATTTGACCAGCTCCTCGTTATGTTAAAGCAATGAACATGATGAACACACCGCAGGAAGCCATTTGACAATAAGTACAAGGCAACTCATATCCATAGATTATACAGGAAGTGATAAATGAGCAGGAAACAGATGAAGCCATATGTATATGTGCAGTGCATACCGTAAAGAACTGCTCCTATAAAAGCATCACCGGCACCAGTTGTATCAACAAGTTCAGAGTGCGGTATGCTCTCTGCTGTTCCCACAAATAATCTCCCTTTAAGTTCCCCTACTCCATCTGCTCTCAGCTTAAGCACAACCTGAGACCATTAAGATGAATATAAGCAGTAGATAAAGTCAACTATGCCCGCAATGGAAAATTGCCTCCGAACATATGAAATATCCAAATTTAGACAATTTTTGACATGCAACCAAAAAGCTTCCAATTGGAAGTAATGTGATAATTGTCTATCGTCAAAATTTAAATGTGTCTACCTCACAATTTCAACAATTAATTTAAACACAACAAAACTAAACACACAGGTCCTAGAGCATCATGTAAAACCGAATTACCGATGAAGCACATGCTGGGTTTATTTTGCTTCCACGAACAATTTGTCTCAATGAATCAAAACATAGGTCAACATCCTCCGATTTCAGTGCAGGATCCTCTGTAACATGTAAGATCCTAATGTTATTCTTGAAATGACAACATCCAAACTAATTGAAATCAAGATAAATAAGTATTTTTCATGCTTGAAAAGCAAGGGGTTGAGGCCTATCCTCACCAATTTGACTCCGCTCCAGCATTATGCATCCATCTTCACCAAGAGTCACAATCACAAACTTCAGGTTTGGCAACCTCAAAAGCATGGTAATAAGCGCACTTGGCATTGTTAAAGCATTTGTCCATGCCTATTGAACAAAAGACGGTAGAAATAAAGCATGGATATATTCCAAGGCATATTTATTTCTTTCTTCCCTTCCTCAAGATTGGGAAACTAAATCTCACGAGGATGTAACTTCCTTGCAGAAAATAATCAATGTCGAGATGAAAAATGAAACACACATAAGAAAAAATATACTCCTGTTTCGTCCATTTAGAGAATCCACATCACTACCTAACCATAATAACTGATGTAGGACACACATAAATGATATTACCGAGAGACACGAATCACGGGACTACACAATCTCATTATAAAGGAGCGCCTAAATTTGTTGTAGATAAGCAATAACTGACCTGAGGATATTTAGCAGAGCACACAGCATAGCTAGCCATATCCAGAAGATCTTCAAATCCTTCCTCTCCCATTTCTGCATCAACTAGTATTGGTATACTTTTGCGAGATGCCTATGATAAAAGAAATATTGTAAGAGATTCTCATCATCCAAATTGATATTTTGGGGAAACATAGATTCACCAAACATCACCACACATCTACCATTAAGGGGTTAGCTGAAAGTAGTATTTCTCAGTAGCTGCTAGACCATTAGACATTGATTGCTATGTTGCACTCTCTTTTGAGTAAGCTAATGCCTCTCAATACAATTTCTCGTTGATACAAGCAAACTGCTTCAAGTAATAAGATTGGCAATAGAATATAAATCACCTCCTTAGCTACAGCCAAAGCAGTATTGAGGGATAATCCATCAAAATACACAAGCTTGGCTCCATCTAACACTGCTGACAAAGTAGAGTTTGAAATATCATCAGGCGTCATGGGAGGATATCCGGGATGGTAGATAGCTGTTCTTGTTTTCCTAAAAGTGGCACAAAAGGATTATATTCCACAAAAAGAATGATAATGAAAAAACAAAGCTTAAATAGTATCCTAGTATTATCAAAAGCAAGAAATGAGAAATGATAATCGTTTACAAGGTCTTGTGAATAAGTAACAAATTGTGCATGTCTTCGATAGAACCTCGCTGCCAGGCGGGAGAGGGGGAGACTACACATCCTTTATGTGTTGCTAAAGTACTATTACAAGAAAAAGTGTTCTCACATTTCACTCTCAACTATGACATAACTGAACATTGAACGTCCATCCTTGGAAACCTGGATAAAGTTCAGAATAGTTGTTAAAGGTGAAAAGTAAATCTAAGACAGATTAGAGATCGTTACAATGGCAAAACAGAGGCCTCCTTCGAGAACTGATTGACATGTGAGGATTGGGAACAAGTACATGATAACCTAAACTAAAGAGTCATAAGATGCGCTGAGAAGATTATAGCCAAACAAAAAGAAGGAATACAAAAGCACAAATTTTCTTATTTGTTTTATATCTAAATATATCAAATTAAGTGTGCCTTGTTGCCTAAATAAGCTTGACCTTCCCATATATTTGAAATAATCAACAAACAAGGCAACAGCGTATGTTTTTTTAAAATGATCTGAAATATACTCAAACATGTTCTGTCACAGAGATTATATAAGAATGTTGGAGTTTTTTAAACTCACCACAACAAATGAAGTATCCACACCATCAGCATTAAGCTCATCTACCAACTTTTTTCCTTCAGAATCGGCTGCAACCTAGTGAGAATGAGGAGGTAATAATAATACATATAGACGATATAATTGAAGCATTTTACAAGGACAGCTTAGTAAAGCTCTTACAGAAAGACAAATAATAATAGGGTATAAGAAAATTGAAAAACCTTGGTTATTATTCTTGGTTTTAATCCCAACCGAGCAGCACAAGTGAGAGCATTGCCCACATTTCCTCCCCCTTGAACCTGTGAAACCACCTCATTATACCAATAGTACGTCATTGTCGTAAATCAGTTGTAACATGCAGAAAAAGGATGAACAAAATTTCTCTCTGGCGATCCCAAAGTCAAAAGCAATGCCTTGAAAGAGCAGATACGAACATATTTAACCAAAGAATCAGAATAGCCCAATCAAATTATGAGGGAGAAGAGATTTGGGATGATAAGCATAGCATCAGGTGTATGTCAAAACAGTGATCCGATTAAAGAGATGCTGAAATCATTAATGTGTAGCACCTTGTAGCTGGTACTCCTGATCTTATCGTCAGGATTGGGGAAAGAATCGACCATCACAAGGTAGTCGATGGACGCACCGCCGCAACCGACCTGCAACACCGACAAATTTACAAGCAGTTGGAAACCTAATTAGACCGATCAAAAATTGAGAAAGGGGTGAAGTTGACAGACGATGATCCGATCGTCGGTGAGGGGAAGAGACGAAGCAACAGTCCTGCAAAACGCATTTTTCACAGTCAAAGGCTAAAAGAATGACGATGTGATGGAAATATGAGGAGAGCAGGCGAAGATACAAAAAATTGCCTTGTTCTTCGATTAAGTGTAGGTGAGCCAAGTTGAGAGAAGCGCAGAGGATGAGCAGAAGGAGGGAGGTAGGAGAAAGGATTAGGGAGAACTGCGACATGCCCGTAGGTGATCATGCTGTTATCGCTGGAGAGAGAGGGGTTAGTGTAGCAACTGGCGCCACTGTCGTCACTCAGTAGCACCTTGTAGTTGTCGCAATCTTCTGTTTCTGCCAAAATAAAATGGAGACGAAGATGTGATTACTGATATGATATCCATATGTCTCCATGCATGCATATCCCAAGTTTCCCCCAAATTGACTGATCTGTCAATGTATCACACCCTGTATATTGAAATTGATGTCACTTTAAAAGGAATTCAATGGCCCTCATCCCTTCATCAACCACAAGGTATCAAATCTATGCTAATCAGCCAAATTTATTCTATATCGTCGTGAAGTAGATTATGAATAATAAATTATGTACCGTTTGAGTTATATTATGGCTTGATTAGTCTTTCAGTCTTTCTTCTGTTTGGTTCTTGGTTTAGATTTGTACTAGATCTTGTGATGTAATGAAAAACTAGGGTTATCGGATTGTTTCTTGCAAATAATTATAAGAACATTCCTAATATATCAAGAAAAAATAATAATAATTTAAGTGATTAATTTTAAGTTTGTAAAAAAACACAAAAAAAAAGAAGGTAGAGATCAGTGACAAAGAAGGGAAGTTAGTCCCTCAAAGAATTAAAAATGTCAATCGTGTGATAAAATTAACAAAAAACAAGTAATAAGGAAAACAACAAAAGTCGGCCCGATCGAAGGTATCAATCGGTCGGCTAAATTTGCAATGTAGGCATTTTAAAATGTAGAGTTTGGATTTTGGGTCTCCCAATTATTCATTTAGAAAATGGGCTCCTATTGTTGAAAAAAATCAGAAAAGTAAGGAACATAGGTATCCATCTGATTTGATGGGTGACATGTTGAATAGAATAAAAAACTCAATCAATTCAGCCTATCTTCTTCCCTCCCTTGTCCCTTCTTCTTCCCTCCCTTCAAACAACGTAAATGTATTTCTGGGTATCCATATGCAGGTTCCTTCTTCTTCCTTTCAAACACAGGTCCACTCTTGTTGAGCTTCTTCTTCACCGGAATCTGAACTGCTTACATATCCCTATTCTATTTCTGGGTAAGCTGTGTTTGGTTTTATTTTTGGGTAATCTCAAACTTTCTGGGTAATGTATTTGTGGGTAATCTTAAACTTCTCATCTCTTGTTTTTGTGAATCTAAAACACTGAAACTTCCTGTTCTATTTGTGGATAAGCAATGTTTGTTTCCATCCATGGATAATCTCAAACTTTTCAAACTTCCATGTTCTATTTGTGGGTAATGTATTCCTGGGTAATGTCAAACTTCCTGGGTAATCTATTTCTGGGTAAGCAACGGTAAGAGTTGTGTTTTTGTTTCCCTGTTCTATTTGTGGGTAAGCAGTGTTTGTTTCTATCCATGGGTAATCTCAAACTTCTTGGGTAATGTATTTCTGGGTAATCTGAAACTTTTCATCTCTTGTTTTTGTGAATCTAAAACACTCAAACTTCCTGTTCTATTTGTGGGTAAGCAGTGTTTGTTTACATTTCCCTATTCTATTTGTGGGTAAGCAGTGTTTGTTTCTATTTCTGGGTAATCTCAAACTTCTTGGGTAATGTATTTCTGGGTAATGTATTCCTGGGTAATGTGTTTGTTTACATTTCCTGTTCTATTTGTGGGTAAGCAGTATTTGTGGGTAAACAGTGTTTGTTTCTATTTTTGGATAATCTCAAAAAGTGAACATCAAATCATCTGAAAAAAGTCTGCAGCACCATTATTTCAATTCTTTCAAACAGTGTCCTACTTTACATTTTACAGACCTATTTTATCTAGTTAGCTTAATAGAGGTCCATTTTACAAAATGCAAAATTTTGGGGTCCTCTTTCTCTAATTATTTCAATAAAAAATCACAAAAAACCGTAACTTGGTAATAAATACATTTTTAATATGAACCACTGTAACAATGCACATTCAATCTCATAATATCCACAAATCATATATGTCATGATACGATGGAAATAACCTTGTGCAACTCTCATATCTTGCAGAAGGTACTAGTCACGTAATTCTCGCATTTTGTAATTAACACTTTAAAGAACATACAAAGTAAAATTATGTCAATAAGAAACTCTCACATCTTGCAATAGACAAACCCTAAACTACCATAACACATGAATTAAGACATGCATTTAAAGGGATATAAATCGTCAACAACATTAAAAATATTTCATGCAAAGTCGGGCTCTCCAAATCCTAGAACTATATAATTTTACTAGACATGAACTTAAAATTCGTCTTTTATTATCAATGATGAACAATGCTTGATCAAACCGATCGTTTGGGACACATCGGCCGATTGCTACAATAAAGTGGTGACATTCTTGAGTGAAAATTGGATAATCATGATAATGAGTGCAAAATATATTTATAGGAAGATGATATTTAACCTAACCCTCAAATGGTCTTTGGATAATATATCTTTCCGAAATCCTATATCGAAGGAGCAAAATAGTTAAAAGATAAATTATATCTTTCAATTAATACTACCCTTAAAGAAAGATATGATTAAGGGTTTGTTTGGTTGTAGATGAGCTTATATTTAAATTTTAGTATAGGTGAGATTATTTGAGGTTATATGTTATTTTTGATTTTTTAGTGGGATTATTGATATAATTTATGTATTGGTGTTTAGTTGTGTACTAACATAGTACCCTTACTTTGCACGAATTTGGTTAAAAAAAACTTTATTTTTGAACTGTGGTAAAAATTAAACCAAATAATAGTTATTATTATAATGAAACAATAGCAAATTAATACGAAAAATAAAGGTAAAAATTATAGAATTAATTAGAGAAATAGGACCCCTTGAAATTCTCTTTTGCAAACTAGGTCTCTATACAAAAGGAAGAAAAAATAGGTATGGAAACTAAAAAATAGGGGTAATAATTTCTCTAATTGAAATGATGGTGATTAGATGTTTACTTTTGATGTAAGTATCTTTTTTACATGGATTGGTTTTGTAGTATATTTCTTGAGTATGGTTTTGGGTATGATTGTGAAAATAGAGGCAATATATTTCTTGACAAATTTATTTTTGGGTATGATTATAACATTATTTGGGTAAACGGGTTTTTGGGTATGCTTTTATATGTGTATTGGCTTTGTAGTATATTTCTTATTATTAAGTATATTTTTAAAGTGATATCGTGGGTATGTTTTATGGTTACCCAAACTGTGTTATAATAATCAAATTCAAGCGAATTTTTGGGTAATGATCAAATGTCATTTGATATTGATGTTTGTGTATAATATCGAGTTTTGAAAATTTTGGGTATGACAAATTTAAATTGGGTGTGGTTTTTGTATTAAGTGATATTTAAATTGAGTATAAATATAAAATATTATCCAATTTATGGATATGATTTTATTTTGATATTTTATTTTTTGGGTATGTTGTTTTCGAGTATGTTTATGTACTTTGACAAATTTATTTTTGGGTATGATTGTGACATTATTTGGGTAAGCGGATTTTTGGGTAATAGGTGATAAAGTAGGAATGTTGGAAATTCCTTTTTCTAATTGATGTGACATGTGAGATAGTACAACATGTCACATCCGATGGGTTGTCAAACTTTGCCCTCTTTTGTACTCTATTTCCTCTATTCTATTTTATAGGGGGTCAAAATACCAATCCCAAATAGTATGAGTCTTCTTTCTCAATTGATTTGCTTAAAAGGCTAGTTTGCCAATTTTACCAAAATTATATCATAAGTGATAACTTAAAATTTTTTTTAATCTTTCTCAATAATATAAAGAGAAAATTATCTAAACAGTACCCCATCTTTTGGCCTGACTAAACTTTAGTACCCCATTGTTTTAACTATCATAACGGTATCTCATCTATTGACCCCGACCAAAAATTAGTATATAATGTTACTGTTCACACGTTAAATAATTTGAAACCTAAGCCCCAAATATGAGGGGTAAAATTGTCTCTACATGAAACCTAAGCCCCAAATTCATAAGCCCAATTGAAAATCGATCGCTCTCGTCCTATTTTTTCCTCTTCTTGTGATAATCTGTCAATTTTCGTGTTCCTGCGGGTTTCTGAGTTTCTCTCTTATTAGTAATTCAATACCCACTGAAATTGGAGTCCATAAAGTTCATTTTGAACTTCCAATTGAAGAACCCAACTCAGATTGAGTGTTTTGTAGCGTATTTGGTTCTTGGGGATTTGGAAGTTCTGTCATGTATTAACCTCAATTGAAGATCCGTACAGAAAATGTAAAGATAGATGATCATCTCTTAGTGAGTGATTAGGGTTTGTGTTCAAAATTTGAATTTGGGGAAAGGAAGAATCGAGAACGAGCGTCCATGGCGACACCGTGAGTTGACATCAAGGGCTTCTACAAGCCGAAGAAGAATGCCGGCGTTTTTCAGCCCACGAAATCCAGCAAGCAGAAGAAACCCTCTCATTGGTTCCGATGTTGCTCAAACTCCCGCCCTGGTCTCTCATGGTGGCTCCCTTGATCTTAAAGATGACTATGACGATAAGGAGGTAATCTTGAGGGAATTCGACATGAATATGGCGTATGGACCTCTGCTGCTCTTTCCTCTTCTTCCATGGCCTCTTTCTCACCCTCCTCTTCCCATCCTCAACAACTAGGTCCCAAAGAAAGGCATACTGGTGGGTCCCATCACTTTGTCACTAGTGACGTCACTAGCCATCGTCTTCCTAGTGCAAGTGAATTTGTGTATGTATTGAGAGAAAGTTGCAGCGGGCGAGAGTTGAAAACAGAGCATTGGGGAGGTATGTGCAGGAATTGAGGATGAAAGGTGCGAGCTTTGATCTATCAAAACAAGCGATTTCATGTTGTTCTACCAAGAAGATGAAGAGCTCTAGTGTGGAGATTAAATGGAGGCCTGTTGCTTGGGGTAAGCAATGTCTGGCTAGGATTTGTCTTGTTGGATTTAGTGGGTTATTGTTCCAGCCCCTGATCCTCTTTTCTGAACTTGTTTTCTTTTTTTTTTAAAGGATGAAGAATGGTTTGTTAGATAAGACTAACACCTAATCTAGCCCCTGATCTTACTTGTACGATTCTTTTATTCATTTTTTTTTGGTGAGAAAGGGTAAAGACCCTCCGCGCAAAACGCGCACTTATGATTAAATAAGAAATTACACCAGAATCGATCGAGGTAAACTTACCCCCCTACAATCATCTAATAGGATGTCTCTAATCCCCTCAGGAGGGGTAGTAAAAGAACGTAAGCCAAAGGAAGTCGAGAAGGCAATATTGGCTAGCGCATCCGCTACCCTATTACCTTCTCTAAAAATATGATCAAGTCCGACGACCCAATCTCTAGCTACTAAGCCATGATACCTAAGCACCAGGCTAAAGACGGGATGTGAAGCTTCAACCCCCTTAGTAACAAAATTGATAGCTACCTGAGAATCCACCTCAAGTTGCACTCTACGGATACCTCTCTCCCATGCCATTTCCAAGCCAAAAACCATGCCCCACAGCTCAGCAACCGGAGCTGTTGCAGTCCCCACATTTACATTAAAGCCCATAATCCAATCTCCATTCGAATCCCGTAGTACACCACCAGCGCAAGCGAGCCCGGGATTGCCCATAGATGCACCATCAGTATTAAGTTTCGCCCAACCCATCTCCGGCCTTGACCAGCAAATCAGAGCCTGTACCCGCGCCGGCCCCTCATGACAGCTTGATGACTTAATTTGGGCTTCTTTCAGCTCGCTGAGCCATTGTTTGAGGAACCTTGCCTTATCACCAGTACCTTGATCGTTGCGAAAGACTCGCATGTTACGCCAACGCCACAACCACCATATGGCAACAACAAACACACAGTTCTAGTTGAGACCATATACCGTCTCAGACTTCACCCGAAGATTAACCGTAATCCAATCATTCCAGGTAGTTGCAAAAAAATATGCTTGGTGCGTATAGGGCACTATATCACGCCAAACATCAGCCGCCCAACTACAATCTCGTAATACATGGACTAACGTCTCCACGTCCACATTACACGATCCGCACGTATCACTATCCGTCATATGTCGGCGTCGGCGTTCCGCATTTGTCAATAATACACCCCTTTGCACCAACCAGGCAAAAAACCGAACCCGTTCCGGAACATTCAGATGCCAAATAATATCGTAACATTTGACATTCATCCTCTCACCCAACAGACAGGAGTAAGCCGATGAGGTACTATGAATGCCTGAGGTTGTACCCAACCATTTGACCTGGTCCGGTCGATCCCCTACCTCCACCACCGTAGAAGATGCAAGCCGTAGAAGACACGATGCCGAGACTTTATCACTAATATACTGCCAACGCCACCCCACATTCGATTCCCATGCATCTCTAACCATGATCTCAAGATCAAGTCCATCGACGGGCACCGTAAGATGATCTCTTAGCGGTTCATTCATAAGCCACCTATCTAACCAAAATCTAGTAGACCGACCGTCCACCACATTTTTCCCGATATTCGGAGCTATCACTTCGTTGTACACTCTAACGATACCCCGCCATATAAAGGAAGCACTTCCACTTCTTCTTAAGATGATCGATGGCCAACTAATATCCAGGAGACGGTATTTCGAACGTATTGAACGCAACCACAAGTGTCCCGGTTGCTCAAACATACGCCATGCTAATCTACTTAAAGCTGCCATATTCATCGAACGAGAGTCCCGCAACCCCAAACCCCTAGAGGCCTTAGGCTGACACACATCCTTCCATTTCACCAAATGAATACGCCTCTCGCCCGGACTAGATCCCCATAGAAAATTACGGGAAAGTGCATCAAGTTTGTTACAAATCTGTTCCGGAAGCATCACAACTTGCATTGTATAAATTGGTATTGTTGACAATACTGATCGTACGAGGGTAAGACGCCCCGCCGCACTCAAAGCATGGGCCTTCCAACCAGCGAGTCTTCATGCTACTTGCTCTAACAGTGGATTAAAGGAAGCCGAAGTAGGACGATCATGAAAAACTTGCACCCCAAGGTAGCGGCCCAAGTCCCTGGTGAACGGAATCCCACTCAAGCTGCTCAAAGAAGACTCTATATTGCCCCGTATATTCGGTGAAACGTAAAGCTTAGACTTGGCTAGACTAATTTTCTGGCCCGACGCACCACAAAACCTGTCCAGATAATCCTTAACAACAACCAGTTGGTCAACAGAAGCTTCCGCAAATAACAAAATATCGTCGGCAAAGAAAAGATGAGAAATCAGGGGACCCCCTCTCGAGCACGACACCGGTTTCCATCTCCCTTCTAACACTGCTCTATCAATGATGTGCCAAAGTCTCTCGAGACATAAGACGAATAGGTAAGGCGATATAGGGTCGCCCTGCCTGATACCTCTAGTCATCCGGAAGGTCTGGGTTCGTTCTCCATTCCAAAGAAGGCTCATAGATCCTGTTGAAATGCAATGTTGGACTAGATTAGCAAATCTCGATGGAAAGTTTAGGTCGGCGAGGGTGTCCGCAATAAACTCCCAACGAAGCCTATCATAAGCTTTCTCTAAATCAAGCTTAAGAATCATTATCCCCTTCCTCCCCGTCTTTCGCTTCATAGTGTGAACAACCTCTTGAAGAAGGACAATATTATCCGCAATCATTCGTCCAGGGATAAAACTGCTTTGCATAGGACTAACGATTTCGGACATATAAGGTTTAATTCTGTTAGCGAACACCTTAGTAATGGCTTTGTAGAAGATATTACATAGGCTTATCGGACGGAATTGCGAGATCACCTCAGGCTTAGCCACCTTGCCAATTAGCGTAATAAGTGTTTCATTAGCCGAATACGGGAGGCATCCAGACTCAAAGAACTCAGTGATAAGCGCCATTAGAGAGGGTCCAATAATTGGCCAAAATTTCTTGTAAACGATAGGCTGAAAACCATCCGCACCAGGGGCTTTATAAGACCCCATCTCCTTAATTGCCTCCCAAACCTCTGTCTCAGTTATAGGGTTTCCTAGGGACGTGAGCTGAGTCGGTTCTAACCGGGGGAACCCTCCTCGTGAGATATGGGTCAACGGCTCTAGATTGTTGGGACCATAAAGATCACGAAAGAAAGTCACTGCATGGTTTTCAAGAATGATAGGATCATGACACCACTCACCAGTAGCTATTTTCAAAGCTCTAACCGAGTTCTGTTGCCACCGGATGATAGTTGACAAGTGAAAAAACTTAGTATTACGGTCTCCGCATGACAACCATTGTTGTCTCGACTTCTGAAACCACAGAATTTCCTCCTGCAAAAGGACTTCGTTCAACTTTCCGACCGCCTCATTCTCAGCAACAAGGAGGGCATTAGATGGTATAGTTGCTAAATCACGCTGAATGTTGCCGATAGTAAGCAGAAGTGCCTCTTTCCTCTCCTGAATACTCCCAAATACCTCTCTATTCCATTGGCGAAGGACTCTCCGTAACTTAGCAAGGGCGAGAGGAAGTGTGGCCACACTATCCCATGCCAAGGTAATGAAGTCCTTGAATTCCGGATGCTCCAGCCAAGCAGCTTGGAATCGAAAGGGCCGTCTATGTCTCCTCACAAGACCCACTCCATCAAAGGACAAAAGAAGCGGATTATGGTTGGAAGAGAGCCGGGGAAGATGGGAAATAGTTGCCTCTGGCCAACGCAACCTAGCCGTCGGAGTACAACAGACCCGGTCAAGACGCTTAGACAATCTTGCTCCACCACTATTTTCTCGGTACCAGGTAAACGGCGACCCTCGGTATCCAAGATCCACCAATTTTGTACGGTCTAGCCAACTTCTAAAATTAAGGACTCGTTGTGAGAGACGAGAAGAGCCCCCTAATCTCTCCTCGAGCGAGGCAATCTCATTCCAATCTCCCCCAATGAAAATAGGTTCGTCAATACCTTCAATCTCATATGTCAATCTATCCCAAATTGCTTCCCGAAAACCCGGGTCAGGACACACATATACTGCAAACACATGGACCGGACCGTCACTACTCTGAATAAGAAAGTGCACAAATTGTCGATCCTTATGTATGATCGTAAGGTTGCAAGCATTCGAATTCCATAGGATCCAGATTCCTCCACTTTGCCCATTTGCTTCCATTCTATCCCACGAGTCGAACGACATCTTACTACATATATCTTCGGCTTGAGCACCCGCACAATGTGTTTCAAAGAGGGCAACAAAGTCCGGGTGAAATTTACGAGTCAAATAACGTATAGAACGTTTAAAACTACTCTTCACTGTACCATAACAATTCCAAAATAATCCCTTCATTGATAACAATTAAAAGAAAAGGGTGATCGAGAAAGCCAACGATCATGGGATGGAACTCGGTACAAACTCCGAGAAGATTGGGGTTCATCAGTAATCTCGACATCGGTTTTATCAGTCATTTCATGGTCAATTGCCGCTGCCTCAAGCGTATGTACGGTTGGAGAGGGGTCTATGCTTTCCTTTTCATGCACACTAGGCGAAGTTGTTGGCCTTCTCGTAGAATTATCAAACACAAATCCAGGCGGATGCGACAAGATTTTGGGCTGTTGATTCTGTCTCTTGCCTGGGTCAGAAGTTAGGGCCGAGTTAGTTCCCTCCTTCTGAATGATTGTGGCCTCGGTGGATGGCCCATTAGTTTGGGCGTCATCAGAGAATCTCACTCTTTTCTGTCCAGTTCGTTTTCTATTCCGCGAACGGGTGGGTACCACCGTCTCCACATAATCAGCTCCGGGTATCTTACTATTGTAAGATGTAGTTGCCTTATCCAAAGCCTTTCCTTTTGGAACAGTAACTGATTGATTTTGTTTCGGGATCTTTTCCACAAGATCTGGGCGCACAATATCCTTTCCTTTTGCAAACCGGGATTTTCTCGCAACTACCATCCATGGACCTAACGACTCGTTCATCGACGGTACGGTCACCGGAGTTTCACAAACAACTCCGCCTTCTTCCACTACTGGTACCGGTACCTGAACATTCTCCGGTATTTTCAATTTACACTTATCTGCAACATGGCCATAGTGTCCACAAGAGAAGCAGATGACATGCAGATTTTCATACTCTAATTTCAGTAGCTTATCGTCCACCATCAGTTCGCCTTTTAGAGGCTGAGATAGATCAACTTCAATGCAAACCCTTGCAAATTTGCCTCGATCCCGCTTCAAAGTATGCTCATCCACCTTGAGGGGGCGCCCAATAGCGGAACCAATGGCCATTAACAGATTCCACTCATAAAGAGAATAACGAAGTCCTGAGAACCTCACCCAAACCCCCGTAGTCGTAATGACTGACTCCAATGGATCAAAAGTAGGATCCCACTGGCGGACTAGCATATAGTGGCCGAACATTGCCCAAGGACCTCCAGACAGTGCACCAATCATGTCATTCTCAAGCTCGAAGTTGACCATAAAGAAGTCGTTTTGGAGGTCGACAATCGACCATCCCCCTTGCGGTTTCCACATCGATCTCAGCGTCTTCACAAACGCTCCATAAGAGATCATCCTCCCCAACAACTTCACAACAACGGCAAACTTGCAGGAACTATCAAGATATTGAACCATCTCTTTATCCAGTGTCACACATGGAGTCTTGTCGGCGCCCTGCGGATGGGAGATCAATACTTTCCCTACTTCAACTAAGTTCTCTGGAAGTACCGGGATAGCCTGCCAGGCTCCTTCGTCAAACAAATGCTTGCTCCATTGTCTCTGGTGTTCCGGGGGTGTACCCGGGGGGCGGCCTCCAGTAGCCGAGAAGACCATGGGTGGGACGTTAGGGCTAGGGTTCATTGAGATGGGGTACTAATCTTTGGTCGGGGTCAATAGATAAGGTACCGTTTTGATAGTTAAAACAATGGGGTACTAAAGTTTAGTCAGCCCAAAAGATGGGGTACTGTTTAGATAATTGTCTCTAATATAAAATAAGACTTGTAATTATGTTATTAACTAAGTTAACTACTTATTTGTTTGATTACGCTTGTTGTATAATATAACTAGTTTAATTCTCGTATCTTGTACGGTTAATCTAATATAATAATTTATTTTATTTTAAAAAAGTTTTGGAAATAAAGTTTGTGCTTTTTGATTTTATAAATACTCGAACATATATAAAACGTAGACGTAATATCTAGTTTAAATAGAATTGTATTTACAACGGAATTAAAATCTAACCTAATTAGATCACAATTGAAGTAAAATATAATTTAAATATAAGGTGAGATCAATATGAAAGTGAAAACATTTTTAAATAAAAGTTGTCTAATTAAAAAGATGTATCCAATTTTTTAGAAGTTATTTTATTTTAATGGTAATCAAAATATATATAATCTACGTAGAATTTATTTTTTAAAAAAAAGGAATTCAGTGACTTAAATTCTCATTGCAACACGTAGACGAAACGAACGTGGGTGCGACATGTAAGCTTTGTTATCTTGGATTTAGTATAGTACTAGTTTGATCATCGTATCTTGTACATGTTGATCTAATATAAATAATTTATTTCTAAAAAAAAAATTATTAGAATTAATGTTTGTGCATTATGATTTTACAAATAACCGGACATATATAAAATGTAAACGAAATATCTAATTTAAACAAAGTTTGTAGTAATAACGGAATTAAAATCTAATCTAAAAAAAGATGTTGTTTTAAAAAGAAATTACAACGGAAATGTTATCGCAATGAAAGTAAAATTTAATTTAAAAAAAAGTTGTGATCAAAATGGAAGTAAGATATTTTTTTAATAAAAGTTGTCTAATTATAAAAGTTGTATCTAATTTAAATAGAATTTATTTATTTTAATTGTAATGAAAGTAAAATATGATCCATATAGAAATTTATTTTATTTATAAAAGGGAATTCGGTGACTTTAATCCTCAGCTTGAGACGTAGGCGAAACGTACGTGAACGCGACATGTAAGCTTTATTAATCTGCTTTAATACTATATAGATATAGATATAAATATAGATTATTATAATAGTATACCATTTTTTATATACTTTTATTTACATATTTGGATTTTTAAGCTTAACTAGACCACCCATGTTATTTTCTCAGCCTACAACTAAACACATTCAAAATATAACCTCAAGGAAAATTACCTAAGATAATTCCCATAACCTATGACTAAACGAGCCCTTAGGAAAAAGAATGATAGATTATCCCATTTGACGTTGATGATGGGACTAGTCAGGTTGACTCATTAAGGAAATTGGGCCGATTGCTATAGTGAATGGCTCGACACATAGCGCAATGCAACATTCTGTATGAAAAGATCATATGCTCAGGACATGGGATTGATCGAGACGACAAATGATGCAAGTCGGGTCGATGTAGTGCCTTAATCGATCTTTATCTTTTCACTCTCAAATCCCAATCCATTCCGTATTGACCTGGACTTAACCGTAAGAAGAATATTAGAGGGTTTTTAGACATTCTTGCGATAGTAGCTTCATTCTAACTCTTGGAAATCCTAAAACACATGCAATATCATGATTCATGAACGCACATAGATCTCCAAAATACATAAAGGAAATGAAATCCACCATAATACGATGCAAATTTATATTGTAGATGGATGAAAACAATGTTGAAAAAAGACGTTAAATGGATGTTATCAAGATCTCATCATTTTCAAATATAACTATTTTACCATATAAATAAAAATGTGTGTAACAAAATTGACATTAGACAAAAAATACCGATGAGAGCCAAAATTGTTGACATTACACAAAAAACTATATATCGTCTTCGATGTCCATAAACTTTCAATTCATTGGCCAAACAACAATATTCTCAAGGTACCAATTAACGAAACATAAATAAAAACACATATGAAACTAATTTGAAACGTCAAAATTAATCAATGGCCGAATCAACTGTCTAATTTAGAAACCGTTAGGTTGAAAGAAAGAATCAGATAAGTACAAAAATAAGTACCTCTGAATAAGAGTGGGTTTATGGAGAAATATCCAATTAAGAATAGTGTTGGAGAGTAAATGAGAGGGTGGTAGTAAGAGGAGGTGAGAAATTGACCACCAGCCAATGTGACGTAGTTCGGTGGTGGCCATAATGGTTTATGTGAGGGAAGAGATTAGGGCTGATACATGAGACAAGCTTCTCGGGCTCGGCTTGCGTTCGGCTCGTTAAAATCTCGGCTCGGACTCGGCTCGTTTATAAACAAGCCGAGCTTGAGCATGTCAATGTTCGGCTTGTTCGGGTAAAGCTCGGATCGTTCGTCTAAAATAACACTATATGAGCATTATTTTAGACAAGCTAATCGGACTCGGCTCGTCAAAAGCTCGGTTCGGACTCGCCTCGTTTATAAACGAGCCGAGCTTGAGCATGCTAAGGCTCGGCTCGCTCGGCTCGTATAACACCCCTAGAAGAGATATCAATGTTTGAAATTATTCATTGTGAGTGTGATTTTTACGATAACATAATTGAGAACCCGTCAAGTACTAACCACTATAGACCAAGGCAGTGAAAAACTTTTCACTAGGATAGTGAAAAGCTTCTTTTGAACCGGAAAATTCCTAAAACAAATTAATCATACATCCATCGCAATGCTACATGAATAAGCATAGTAAACATCTAGAAGAAGCGTGAATAACAATTATTATTATGACAACCCGACATTAATTAGACTTATTAACGTAGAGAAGCTTGGAGAGCAAAAAAAGGTTGAAGAGTCCACTATTAACTCATGAACACTCAAACGGCAACGCCACAATAAGGAAATGATGTATCCTCTGAGTACTACACATGCTGCCACTAAGGGGAAGGAGACTGAAGTTCAGAAGGCCCCATATCATACGATGCTTGATATCGCTATTGCTAGTGACAATAAGGGTACTCAATCTCCTACAAGCAACGACCCAGCCAGTGAAACAACAGCCTCAACATTAATGATACAAGAATCTGTAGAGGCGATTGAAGGACCAAATCACAACACTGGAGAAGATATATAAAGAAAGTCAAACGAGGAGATGATAGAAAATGTTGGTTCAAATTCAAGCCAAGAATCATCCCAGCCTGGTATGTGATTCTTCGTATGATTTGGTGGTCTTTTTCCTATGATTATGGTTATCATGAATTATTTACTATGGAATGTGTTCGGAGCCTGTAAGAACGGGTTTCGATGTGCCATCAAATGTAACGACCCGAGTTTTAAGTAACTCAAGACGTCACTAGGCTAAGAACCACACAGTGGGTCCCATCAGTTAGCCTGACAACAACTTCACAAATAGGACCTTGCAACAAGAAGCACGAAGAAATAATGAAAACATTCAACCTGTCATTTAAAAAACATTTACATAACAACCGTGCATGCAGTTAGTATGTATATCCCAAAACGACACTTTAAAACATGACACCTGAACATGTGTCTTAAAACTTCAGCCTGAAATCAACATGTGTACACAGTTGCACACAACCAACAAAAGACTCGCTTGCAAGCGATTAGTTTCAAAAGTAGTTCAACCAACCCTTGGGTTAACACTGCCTCGGCTGCCCACTTCCTACAGCTGACATCCCTGAAGCGTTCCTATGTTCGGCATTTCCTAAAAAGGATCGGTTTAAAACCGTTAGCTACCGATCATAATCTATCCACGAGAGATTATATCAACACATCACAACACAACAAATATATTCAAATACCATATACCGTGCTCATGAGATGATATCATGCTTTTATGAATGATGCACGTGAATGCAGTATGAAATTTACAATTTGCGATCCCGGACCAAATCCGGAATCATTGCTTATACGGTTCTGGCTTTGGTGTGAGCTCACCATTGCACAAATTAGGTTAATTCAGACATTTGCTCTTAGGTCGTAGCCAGACTAATCAAGTCTATGGGCCAGACTTTCTCGTGGTGGGTTATGTTCTTAACCCCTAACCACATGCAACATTTTGTCATTCATGTTAATGCAAACATTTACCATTTTCGTTAGGTGTGCGACACGAGCCTGAAGTCCATCAGACTCGGTGTCATTCTTATACAAACGCAAGTGATCCGGGCTTGGCCGAGCTCCGGCATTCACTGCAATAGCTAGCGACCTGGCTAATGGTTAGCTCAGAGTCTTAAACAATTTACATACTATTGACCTTTACAGGTCATCATCATATCACATGCCTCAAAAGGCTTATCATCTCATACATTATCATGTTTCAACAAGCTTATCATGTCATTCAATAGCACGCCTCAATAGGCTAACACATGTTCATTTAACCATTTCTCATAATTATGACATGATAATAATCACAACAACATTAAGCATGCTTTACACATCATAACGTCATTTTCATCATAAACACATCAAGCATGCTTCACACATAACACATCTCAATGCATATCAACATTCACATTTCAGCACAACAAGGCATTTCAAAACAACAACACATATCAACACAATGAGATATAAATCTCTCAGGCACGGGTTTTTGCAGATCGAAGCTAAGTAAGTCCGAAGACTTACCTGGATACGCTCACTGAGCAACTAAGCTATAGTTAGTCTACCGTCTTCAACACCACCTGCCGAGAATATCATATTCCTCGTATTAAACTTCTTGCTTCAAACATCAATTAAATTCATTCCTTTGAATTTAATTAGCTTATAGCATTTTCTAGATTCCTAATTTAATTAATTAATCTTTAATTAATTAATTAAATTTCACCAGAATAACGTTTTGCCCGCAGGCAGTTTCTGAACCCAACTGTCATCAGATCTCATCAAACAAATATCCCATAATCACCATAATAAAGTAACGAGTATAATGGAATTTCCAATTATCCATTTTGACAAGCCGAAGGTCAATTTAGGCCAAATCGCAATACTGAAAACGAATAAATTCATAACTTATTCGTTACTAACCCGATTGACGATCCGAAAGAAGATTCGGAATCACAACGACGCAGGCTACGCTCGGACACCATCAAATTCACCGGAATTTGAGCGACGAGACCGGCCATATAAGGGGAGGCTCGACCTGGCCTTAACTTCAACGGAAACGCAGAAACTCGGTACCAAAATGAAGAGGACGAAGAGAGGAATCCGAAAACTCAAACGGAATTGAAATCGGATTACAAACGAAGAGTAGATCTGAATTTGAAGGTTGAGAGAAATCAGAGCTTTTACGAGGAAACGTGAAAGGAAATGAATTAATAAATGAATTTCCGCTATTTATAGCGAAGACGATAATTATCCTTTAACAAAGTCGATAGTTATCCTTTAACCAATCCGAAGGCGGTTCGAGCCCCTTCTCCAAACTTCTCGAAATTGGAATAATAAATCTGACATATTGTGTGGATAAATATTCCGCAACTTTCTCGGAAAACGCATAATCCTAAGCCGTCTTTCTTAGGCGCTAAGAAACGAAATTGCGACTCTTTTGACCATTTTGCCTTTCCATGTTATTTCATATCTAGAACATATCCGATGTCCTGATCATTTCTCTCAACTGCAGTTTTATTAATTGAAGCTCCCAAATGCTCCAAATAATACGAGAGGGTAAAAATTATTCCCCGGAGGAAAAAGTAAAATTTCCCCCATACGTCAAAATTTACGCCAAAATCATAATGGTGAAATTCATACTCGTCATCTACACACAATTCGCGAGTTATGAGTCAATTGTTATCGATGATTAACTTAATCACTCTTATCATCCTTTATTAGGATTCGAAAATCCTAGCTTTTACATCACACACCCCTTAAGAAAAATTTTCGTCCCGAAACTTTAGTACACAGCTCATCGGAAGACTGAATCCGTCAATCACATAATTAACCTATCTTTGCATTTCGTACAAGCATAGATTATTATCACGTTAGCGGGGTCATCACGCTCATACTTGGAAAGTCTATCACTTCCTATGTTAGCAAACACAAATCAATTCACACACACATAAATCACATAAACCTAGAACTATATAAGCACATTAGTTAGTGGAAAAGTTAAGTACTACTCTTTGCTTTTGTCCCAATTATTGATCAAAGAGCTAAACACCTCTGGATAATCTCTCTCCACGTGTTCAACTGTTTCCCATGTACCCTCTTCCATTCCCCTTCGGGACCACTGAATCTTCACTAATGAAATTTCTTTATTCCTTAACTTCTTCTTCTTTCTGTTTAGCACGGCCATAGGGAACTCGACATAGGTCTGATCAAGCTCTATCTCAATAGCATCATAGCTGAGTACATGGATCGGATCTGGTTGATACTGCCTTAGTTGTGATACATGAATGTACACCATCCATTTTTTTTTACGGTAATGCTAAACGATAAGCTACTTTACCAACTTTTTCCAAAATCTCAAACGGTCCAATATACCGAGGACTTAACTTCCCCTTGATACCAAACCGTTTGACTCCACGAGTCGGTGAAACTTTCAGCCAAACGTGTGTCCTTGTTTCAAACTCTAGCGGACGTCGGCGCTTATCAGCATAAGATTTTTTTCTACTCTGTGCAGCCAACATCCTTTCTCGAATCAAAGCAACTTTTTCAATATCACTTTTAACTTTGTCTGGAGCCGTATCAATGACATCGGCAGGCTCATCCCAACACAATGGGGTTCGACATTTCCTTCCGTACAGTGCTTCATATGGTTCCATCCCAATGGATGCATGTCAACTGTTGTTGTAGGTGAACTCAACCAACGGTAAATGATCTGGCCATATCGGTCCCTAATCAAGCACACATGACCTCAACAAGTCTTCTAAAGTCTGAATAGTCCTTTCGGACTGACCATCTGACTGTGGATGAAACGCTGTTGTAAAATTTAGCTTGGTTCCCATTATTGTCTGTACCTGGCTCCAGAATCGGGAAGTAAATTGTCCATCTCTGTCTGAAACTATGGTCTTAGGAACTCCATGTAATCTGACTATCTGATTCACGAATTCCTCTGCTAACTTGTTCACAGTCCAAGTTTCCTTGATAGGAATAAATCTTGCAGTCTTTGTTAATCGATCAACCACCACCCATATGGAGTCATAACCCTTGCTACTACGTAGTCTGGTTACAAAATCCATCGTGATGTGTTCCCATTTCCACTCCGGTATCTCCAATGATTGGAGTTCTCCTCCTGGCCTTTGATGTTCAATTTTAACTTGTTGACATGTTTGACACCGTGACACAAACTCAGCAATATCTTTCTTCATACCTTGCCACCAAAAGTAAGGTTTAATATCCCGATACATTTTGTTCGATCCTGGATGTATGGAATATGGTGTTGCATGGACTTCCACAAGAATCCTTTTTCTAATCTCTTCATCTTGAGGAACATACTCTTCCCTGATATCTCATTATATTGTCAGTATCAATATGGAAATCTGAAGATTCACCATTTCCGATCACTGACCTTATTTTGATTAAATTAGGACAACTTAGTTGTTTTTGTTGAATTTCTTTCAACCAATTGGGCACTATCTCCAAGGTACACAAATACCCTTGTTTTTTCTGAACCCATATTTCAATGCCACTACAAATCAGATCTTTTTGTATTTCAACTTGTACAGTTAATCGAGCAATCGCTTTTTCTTGAGCTGACTTCCTACTCAAAGCATCAGCCACCACATTAGCTTTACCAGGATGATATAGTATCTCTAAGTCATAATCCTTTATCAACTCCAACCACCTTCTTTGTCTCATATTCAACTCTTTTTGAGTGAAAATGTACTTTAGGCTCTTATGATTTGTCATGATCTTACACGTCGTCCCAAATAGGTAATGCCGCCAAATCTTAAGTGCATGAACTACTGCTGCTAACTCCAAGTCATGTGTAGGGTAGTTCTGCTCATATTGTCTTAGTTGTCTTGATGCATAGGCGATGACTCTTTCATTTTGCATCAAGACGCATCCCAAGCCCATTTTAGATGCATCACTGTAAACAATGAACCCTAGTGTTCCATTCGGCTGAGCTAACACAGGTGCAGTAGTCAACCTCTTCTTTATCTCTTCAAAGCTTGCTTGACACTTGTCAGTCCATATAAACTTTGCCTTCTTCTGAAGTAAGTTGGTCATAGGTCTTGCTATGATGGAAAACCCTTTTACAAAACGTCTATAGTATCCTGCTAATCCTAGGAAACTACGTATCTCTTTGACGTTCTTGGGTGGTTCCCATGCTAGCATAATTTCAATCCTGGATGAGTCAACTCTGATTCCATCTGCAGTGATCACGTGTCCAAAGAATGTTACTCCATTCATCCAGAAGTCACACTTGAACAACTTGACATAAAGCTTCTCTTTCATCAATACTTGGAGAATTGCTTTTAAATGTTTTATGCTCTTCACTACTTCGTGAATAAGCCAATATGTCATCGGTAAAGACCACAACAAACCGAGTCCTGAATGTTGTCTTATGGATATTATCTTCTTGAATCTTCAACTTGTGATAGCCTGACCGTAGGTCTATCTTGGAGAACACCTTTGATCCTTGCAACTGATCTAACAAATCATCAATTCGTGGCAGTGGATACTTGTTCTTAATCGTCATCTTATTAAGTTCTCTATAGTCGATACATAACCTCATTGTACCATCCATTTTTCTTCACGAACAATATTGGCGCTCCCCATGGTGATACACTTGGCCGAATAAATCCTTTATTTGCCAATTTTTCCAATTGCTTCTTCAACTCAAGCATTTCCACATGTGCCATTCTGTACGGAGCTTTAGAAATTGGTCTAGTTCCAGGCTCTAGATCGATTCTAAAGTCAACTTGCCTAGTAGGTGACAATCCAGGTAATTCATCTTGAAAAACATCCTTAAACTCGCGTGCAACTGGAATGTATTTCAATTGAATCTTTCCTTCTTTCTCCAAAGCATAACATAAATATGCTTCACGTCCTTTCCTTGCCAACTTACTTGCTTTCATCGCAGAGATCATCACTAACGGGTCGTGTAGCTCACTTCCTTTGAACACATGACAAGTATCATCTTTGGCTAACATCATTTTTGTTAGCATTTCCGCATCTATCTTATCCATATACTTGATCATCCAATCGATGCCTAGAACCACGTCATCATTATCCAATCCGGTAATAAGGATATCGGTTGGCTACTTTACTTGCCTAGTTTCCACGTAAACTTTGACTTTCTCCTCCTCTCACATTAGGACAAGATCCTTGAGTTAACATTAGCCCCTAGCCTCACAAACTTTATCATATCTCTAGGTTAACTACATTTGAAACATGTAGTTGGACTTTTTGATCAGTCCTTCTTGTAATAATTTAGGTCTCCACAATTTAAAATGTTCTTCCCTCCAATTTCTCTTATGATCATGGTTGTGGAGAAGGCCTTATTTCTTGACTCACACGTCTCGTACTCGCAGGTTCAAGAAACTTGGAGTAGACTTCTGCCTCTTTCCTCCACTAGTTTAGGAATCCGCCTCTTTCCTAAAGCCTTGTCTTGCTTCAAGCTTTATTATCCTCTCCTAATACTCCAATAACGTTATATCTTAGGTGACAATACCAACTAAGAGGTTGTTTCATCCTATCGTAAACAATCTTATCAATTGATCATAAAGTGGTGCACTCTCATCCAACGATGTATACTCCTCGTGAAATTCATCTCCATCATAGGAGACCCTCCAAATGTTGCTTCCTGAAAAAACTTTAACAAGTTAGTCCAAATCTGACTCTTGAAAGTCTCGTAATCCACAATGATTGCACGATTTCTCATCCACCAACATGCACCAATGTTCTGCATGAAGGTTGCTGCAAGTTTCATCTTATACTTTCTAGCCCTCCAATGTCCCCAAAAGTCATGTTTATGTGATTCAACCGCCAATCAACTTGCATTACATAAGCTCTTGCAAACACTAACACATCTCTTCTTTTTATGGCCTTAGCCACTTCTCTAATGAAGTTCACTACCTTCTTGTTCCTCATATGGAACTTCTAGTGTTTGGGGTTCAACAACTCGTGCTTGCCCTTACGTTTCTATCGTAGCAATAGCCCTTTCTATATATCGCTATATTCTTGCATCTTCTCATCTCATGTAGCTCGATGGGTAGAGGTACTTGACCTTGACCACTTACTTTAAACATTATACTCTCATGTACTTCTAGCTTGTCTTACTTCCACTAACACACTTGCACATTGTGCTCCCATTGACATACTCGTAATGAAGTTGCAACTTCCTTGTCTCTTAATCAAAACGCTTACGGTTGCCTTTATCACGGTTTCGACAAACCGGAACATTCACGATCATTCTCTCTTCATATATATCCACTACTTATAACAATAGTGATATATATAAGAATACTATGATCTTAACAAGTTAGAGAGAGAGAACTACACTTACAAGGAGTCACGCTGAGGAGTGGAAGGCATTGTCTTTACCCACAATCCCGACTATGCATATGATTTTAAATTCATTAAAATCATATGTCAGTAATTTCCAAAATCTTTTGAAAACTTAAATGTCCTTTAAAACCCAACCCGGACTGGGTTGTATTTAGTTTGAACTATCATGTCTCATCTCAAGTCACATGTGCCCTTGTTGTCAACCTAAGCTCTGATACCAATCTGTAACGACCCGAGTTTTAAGTAACCCAAGACGTCACTAGGCTAAGGACCACACAGTGGGTCCCATCAGTTAGCCTGACAACAACTTCACAAATAGGACCTTGCAACAAGAAGCACGAAGAAATAATGAAAACATTCAACCTGTCATTTAGAAAACATTTACATAACAACCGTGCATGCAGTTAGTATGTATATCCCAAAACGACACTTTAAAACATGACACCTGAACATGTGTCTTAAAACTTCAGCCTGAAATCAACATGTGTACACAGTTGCACACAACCAACAAAAGACTCGCTTGCAAGCGATTAGTTTCAAAAGTAGTTCAATCAACCCTTGGGTTAACACTGCCTCGGCCGCCCACTTCCTACAACTGACATCCCTGAAGCGTTCCTATGTTCGACATTTCCTAAAAAGGATCGGTTTAAAACCGTTAGCTACCGATCATATTCTATCCACGAGAGATTATATCAACACATCACAACACAACAAATATATTCAAATACCATATACCGTGCTCATGAGATGATATCATGCTTTTATGAATGATGCACGTGAATGCAGTATGAAATTTACAATTTGCGATCCCGGACCAAATCCGGAATCATTGCTTATACGGTTCTGGCTTTGGTGTGAGCTCACCATTGCACAAATTAGGTTAATTCAGACATTTGCTCTTAGGTCGTAGCCAGACTAATCAAGTCTACGGGCCAGGCTTTCTCGTGGTGGGTTATGGTCTTAACCCCTAACCACATGTAACATTTTGTCATTCATGTTAATGAAAACATTTACCATTTTCATTAGGTGTGCGACCCGAGCCTGAAGTCCATCAGACTCGGTGTCATTCTTATACAAACGCAAGTGATCCGGGCTTGGCCGAGCTCCGGCATTCACTGCAATAGCTAACGACCTGGCTAATGGTTAGCTCAGAGTCTTAAACAATTTACATACTATTGACCTTTACAGGTCATCATCATATCACATGCCTCAAAAGGCTTATCATCTCATACATTATCATGTTTCAACAAGCTTATCATGTCATTCAATAGCACACCTCAATAGACTAACACATGTTCATTTAACCATTTCTCATAATTATGACATGATAATAATCACAACAACATTAAGCATGCTTTACACATCATAAAGTCATTTTCATCATAAACACATCAAGCATGCTTCACACATAACACATCTCAATGCATATCAACATTCACATTTCAGCACAACAAGACATTTCAAAACAACAACACATATCAACACAGTGAGATATAAATCTCTCAGGCACGGGTTTCTGCAGATCGAAGCTAAGTAAGTCCGAAGACTTACCTGGATACGCTCACTGAGCAACTAAGCTATAGTTAGTCTACCGTCTTCAACACCACCTGTCGAGAATATCATATTCCTCGTATTAAACTGTTGCTTCAAACATCAATTAAATTCATTCCTTTGAATTTAATTATCTTATAGCGTTTTCTAGATTCCTAATTTAATTAATTAATCTTTAATTAATTAATTAAATTTTACCAGAATAACGTTTTGCCCGCAGGCAGTTTCTGAACCCAACTGTCATCAGATCTCATCAAACAAATATCCCATAATCACCATAATAAAGTAACGAGCATAATGGAATTTCCAATTATCCATTTTGACAAGCCTAAGGTCAATTTAGGCCAAATCGCAATATTGAAAACGAATAAATTCATAACTTATTCGTTACTAACCCGATTGACGATCCGAAAGAAGATTCAAAATCACAACGACGCAGGTTACGCTCGGACACCATCAGATTCACCGGAATCTGAGCGACGGGACCGGCCATATAAGGGGAGGCTCGACCTGGCCTTAACTTCAACGGAAACGCAGAAACTCGGTACCAAAATGAAGAGGACGAAGAGAGGAATCCGAAAACTCAAACGGAATTGAAATCGGATTACAAACGAAGAGTAGATCTGAATTTGAAGGTTGTGAGAAATCAGAGCTTTTACGAGGAAACGTGAAAGGAAATGAATTAATAAATGAATTTCCACTATTTATAGCGAAGACGATAATTATCCTTTAACAAAGTCGATAGTTATCCTTTAACCGATCCGAAGGTGGTTTGAGCCCCTTCTCCAAACTTCTCGAAATTGGAATAATAAATCTGACATATTGTGTTGATAATTATTCCGCAACTTTCTCGGAAAACGCATAATCCTAAGCCGTCTTTCTTAGCCGCTAAGAAACGAAGTAGCGACTCTTTTGGCCATTTTGCCTTTCCATGTTATTTCATATCTAGAACATATCCGATGTCCTGATCATTTCTCTCAACTGCAGTTTTATTAATTGAAGCTCCCAAATGCTCCAAATAATACGAGAGGGTAAAAATTATTCCCCGGAGGAAGAAGTAAAATTTCCCCCATACGTCCAAATTTACGCCAAAATCATAATGGTGAAATTCATACTCGTCATCTACACACAATTCGCGAGTTATGAGTCAATTGTTATCGATGATTAACTTAATCACTCTTAATCATCCTTTATTAGGATTCGAAAATCCTAGCTTTTACATCAAATATCTTTGTAGACACCACATCATCGATATACTAGCTATCTTTGAGCCTAGGACATTTGGTGCTAGGGCTCAAGCTATTTGTGATCGCCTTAACTTTTCGGGCTGCTTTTGGGTTGAAGTTGAAGGCTTCGAAGGTGGTTTGTGGCTTTTTTGGAAGAGTGATAAGTTCACTATGAGTATCATTAGTAGTAGTAAATATTACATTCATGCAAGTATTATGGAGGGCTCTAATCCCTTTATCCTCGTGGTTGTTTACGCGGCCCCTAACTACGTCCGGAGGAAAGTTTTTTGGGATGAGCTTGATAAAGAGCTTTCTACTATTACTGATCCTCTCATTATTGGAGGGGATTTTAATGTGATTCGGTTTCTCCATGAAAAACAATGAGGATCTGGACAACTTCATGCAGATTTTACGTAGGATGATGGGCAATCGGCTAAAAGAAGTGTTTTTAAGAGACTTGATAGAGTCCTTATGAACATGGTAGGCCGCTTGAAATGGTTGAATGCCCACGTCAGACATCTTGTCAAGTTTTCCTCGGATCACTCTCCTTTACTTCTCTCGTTAGATTGTATAACTAGTTGTAGAAAGGAGAGAAGATCCTTCCGGTTTGAGGCAACTTGGATAACGCACAAAGATTTTCAACCTATGGTGAAAATGTGCTGGTTCAACAACCCGAGGTTAGTCAAGCTCTCCCTAATCTTAAGAACTCCCTTATTGTTTGGAATATATATCTGTTTGATAATGTCTTCCGTAGGAAACAAGAAGTTGTTGCTAAACTCACCAAGGTCCAAAAAAGAAGAGGGCACAAAGATTCAGGGAGACTCCAAGAAGAGGAAAAGAAGTTGCAAGAGGAAGTGGAAAGTATTCTTGAGCAAGAGGAGTTATTATGGCTACAGAAGTCTAGAGAACAATGACTTGAGCTTGAGGACCGTAATACCTCTTTCTTTCATACTTCGACCATTATCAGAAGAAGCCGCAATAGAGTGGTTGATTTAAAGATGGAGAATGACATATGGGTGGAAGACCATTCTTTGCTTGAACAACACGTTGTGGAATATTTCTAAAAGCTCTATAGTCTCGAGACACATCACTTCAGGCTTCACAATTCCTTAGAGTCCATTGGTTTTCTTGAGATTGACAAAGCTGTTTGGCTTAATATTTTTAGGCCGGTTAGCATGACAGAAATCTAGAATGCTGCTTGTTCGCTCAAAAAGTGTGTGCGCCAAAGTCTTAATATTTATATCTAGAACTCAAAGCAAAGCGAACCCGCAGTGTACGGATCAACTGTATTAAGGTAAGAATTCCAGAGTCGAACTCAGGGATTTGGTGAGAATAAATTCAAACTCAATTATCTAGCGAAAATGCAAAAGCTTTTGTGATTAATAAAGGGGAAAATGATTCCAAGGATTCAAGTATCCGATTTCGGCTTTCGATTCAAGACACTTCTAAATGATATAAGGACATAGTTTATATTGCCAAGATTATATGTTCAAAGGCAGGTATCGTACGGCGAAGTTCCGAAACCTATTAGTCTAATCCAAAGGTTCTCTCTATAAGGGTTGTTGAGGCTGCAATATAGAAAGATCTAAAGACAAGAATTATGTTCAAACTAACTATCTAAAACCTCACGATATGACTCTCCAAGATAAAGAATAGAAAGCACATTTAAAATCTTAATAAAGGATGTTGAGTCTCTCTATTACCCAAAGCTTAAAATCTTAATCTATTAAATGTAGAATCAAGTTTGAAGTCTCTTCATACATTCAATTAGAGGTTAAAAAGGTTAATCAAGGTTGAGATTTAGGTCAGGGTTAACTTTGGTTAAGGAATGAATCAATTAAAGTTCGACAGGGTATTAAATCGACCTACCATAAATAAATCGTCCGATTTATCTCAAGAACAGAGCGATTTTCCTGTGTGTCGCAAAGTTAAAATCTAAACTCTCAAGGTCCAAATGTTTGAATGAGTTCAGTCTATCATCATCTAAGCCTCAATCATCAACTATTCTCCCCAGAATCACAATGGATTTAACCAACCATTTTCAAAATCAAATCAAATTAAAGATTGAGTGAAATATTGCAAATAAATCCGAATCTTGAATTAAAACTCAATAACCTTCAAATCAGTAAACCAATCTCAAATGTAATCAATGTATCTCTCAATTAACTCAATATCGTGTTCAAAAACCATAAAGACTTCAATGGAATACAGAAATCTCACAAATATGATCAATATTGACTTCCCGGTAAAAGTGCTTCAATCCTTCTCCTTGGATCTTCAATCTCTCACTAACATGTAAAGATTTCCCGCTGCGGCCTCTTAAGTCTCCCTTTGGAGAATTTCGCTCCCCTAGTTCTGGGGCTGTCACCGTCCGCCTTTCAATGTTGAAGGTTATCGAATATATTTAAGGATCAATCTAGGGTTTAAAGATAAAACCCTAAATATTTGGTCTGAAAAGAAGTCGAATCCGCTGGTATCAGAAGATACTCTGGGCCGCGTCATAAGGTATCAGAAAATACTTTGGCGCGTCAGACGGTATCAAAGAATACTTTGGGCCGCGTCCGACGGTATCAGAAAATACTTTGGGCCGCGTCCGAAGGTATCAGAAAATACTTTGGCGCGTCCTAAATTCCTTTTATGCTCCTTTTTTCCCGCTTCAAGGCTTAATCCTTAAATGTGCCATTTTTGCTCCATAATTCGCCAAATTACCTACAAATGCAATAAAACTCTGTGTAGACCTCTATTCTTGCAAAGTAGGTGAATATAACCATAAATGCCATGAATGTATGTCTATGCATGCAAAATAAAGGGAAAATCTATATAAATATATGCCTAAAAATAGGTCATAATTCATGTCATCACTGCTAAGAGAATGAGAGCCTTTAAAGCTCTGGGAGTAGATGGATTCCAACTGGTATTCTATCAAAAGTACTGGAGCATTGTGGGATAACCTTTGAAAGAAGAAGTATCACAGTTTTTCGCCTCCCAAAAGCTTTAACCGGGGAGCAATGATACTCTTATATCTTTGATTGCTAAAGTCGGTAACCCCGAGTATATTAGCCAGTTCAGACCCATCGCCTTTTGCAACGTCAATTACAAGATCGTTTCAAAAGTTCTTGTTCAACGTATGCAAAGTATTACTGGTAAGCTTGTGGGACCCGTCCAAGGAAAATTATCCCAGGTCGGCTTATTTAAGATAATATCATGCTCATGTAAGAAGTGGTTCACTCTATGAGGAGGAAGAAGACCGGAAATAAGTGGATGCTTTTGAAGCTTGATCTTGAAAAGGCGTATGATAGGATCATGTGGGACTTCATAAAAGATACAATCACTATAGCAGGGTTCCCGATTGAGTGGAGGCGGATGATTTACGAGTGTGTTATCTCAACTAGGATGCAAGTCATTTGGAATGGAGAAGTTACAGAACTGTTTACCCTGGAACCCCGCACCTATTTGTCCTTTGTGTGGAAAGACTTAGCCACCTCATCTTAGATTTCGTGGATAGAGGAGAATGGAAATCTATCACTTTATCTCGAGGAGGTCCTACTTTGTCACATCTATTCTTTGCAAATGATATCACTCTTTTTTGCGGAAGCGTCTCATTCACAAATTAGAGTCATTATGAAATGTGTCGATGTGTTCTGTAAAGCGTCGGGCCAAAAGGTTAGCATCCAAAAATCAAAAATCTTTGTGTCTCCTAACATCTCTAGAGAGCTTTGTAGTGATATAGAGCGGTTGGGTGGTGTTGAAGTCACCAAGAACCTTGGGAATTACCTTGGTATGCCCATTCTACAAGGAAGAGTACCCAAGGATACTTTTGCAAATCTCTTGGATAGAATAAATGAGAAACTCAATGGATGGAGGAGTAAGACTCTAAGCTTTGCCTGGAGAATCATATTAACCAAATCCGTGCTCACATCGATTCCTATCTATTCTATCGCTACTATGTCACTTCCAACAAGTGTTTGTAATGAGATCGATAAGTTTTGCCATAACTTTGTATGGGGTCATTATGAGGATCTTAAACGCATGCACACGATCAAGTGGAGTGAAATGTGTATGCCGAAAGATAAGGGTGGCTATCATTCATCATACGAATAAAACACTTCTTGGCAACCTTGGATGGCATTTTTTAAAGAATGTTGAGAGCCTATGGGTGAAGGTGCTAAGAAGAAAATAAATACGTAACAACACTAGTACCCTTACGACATCTTCCCATGTCTGGACTGGTATCGTCAAGGGTATGAGGTAAGTGGTGGCACGAGGAAAAAGATGGAACTTAGGTGATGGTAACTCTATTGAATTTTGTTCCGACCCGTGGTTAATGTCGAAACCTCTATAAGCCCTTATCACTCAGGATATCAACCCAACAGAGCTAGCTAGAAATGTGAGGAGTCACTAGGTGGAGGAAGAGGGGTGGGACTGGCAAGAGCTTGGAGGTAAGCTCCCTATGTTGTTCATTCTCAATCTGGCCTCGATCAGTCCCATGTGCACCACTACTGGGACCTCTAATAGCGAGTTACGCCGGTTCCATAGGGATCAGATGAGCTTGGTTGGGGGCTATCTCAAGATAGAAATTACTCGACTTCTTCGGCTTATAGATTACTAATTGAAGCAGATAATCTCCAAGTTCCAAATACTTATATTTATAAGGAGATTTGGAAGATGCGAGTCCATGAGCGTATTAAGGTCTTCGTCTGGAAGCTCATGAAGGCAGGGATTGTTGTGTAACTCCAAAAGAAAACGCAAATAGTTGGTGAGTGATGATGTTTGTGCTGTGTGTAATCAGGAGTCATAGAGCTTTAGCCACTTGTTTAGAGATTGCTCGAAGACCCGGAATCTGTGGAGTGCCTTGAACGCAACCAAGAAGGACGCCAATTTTTTCAACACGGAATTTGCATCTTGGCTGCGAGGTAACCTCTCTTATAAAACTTATTTCAATCATAATTGTATGTGAAATGAGGTTTTTGCAATTATCCTATGGTGGACGTGGAAGTGGAGGAACGAGACAATATTTCAAAATTCAAGTCCGGTTGGAGAGAGGAGCGGGTTTGTGCAGGCTAGAGTGAAGGAGTATATTAACATCTAGACTAGTAGAGACAAGAACCAGAAGCGCAAGCACACAAACATTATTAGCGTGGTATGGGAACTTCCCCTGGAAGATGTCGTCAAAGTCAACACGGATGATGCGAAGACTAAGGATGGGAAGACTTCAGTGGCACGTGTTATTAGGAATCATGTAGGAGAATGACTGAGTGAGTTTGGTGTCAATCTTGGGATATGTACAGTTCCCATGGATGAACTATGGGGATTGGTACTTGGACTCAAGATTGCTTGGGGTTTGGGTTATCGCTCAGTTATCATTGAAACTGATTCCCAATTGGTTACCAAACTCATCAATAAACACATCGCCCCTCACAATCCTCTTTCCAGTTTGGTATGTACGTGTGAAGACTTTTTAAAAAGAAACTGGACTATCCAGTTTCGGCATGCCTACCGCGAGGCAAACAGAGTTGCGGATTGTATTGCTAGTTTTGCTATTAAGTTTCAATTGGTTTGAGTGTTTTGTATGACCCACCGGAGAGTGTAGTGGACCTTTTTCTTGATGATGTAAGGGGTTGAGCTATCCCCCGTCTGATGACTACTTAGCCCTCTTTCCTATCAATAAAAGTGCGTCCAGATGCGCCGGAGACCGGTGGCTCTCTTTCCCACAAAAAAGACTTGTTCACGTTAAAACTCAATGTTACAAGGATTATAAGGATTCTTCACGTTAAAGCCCAACTGAAGAACCTTTAGGTGAATATAAAGGATAAAGATACTCTAGAAGGGGGGTCGAATAGAGTATGGGAACTTTTCGCAAAACCAATCTCAAGGCCTTGAAACCAATTTCAAGGGCCTTGATGTCGATCTGAGCTCTTTGTGATAAACTTTGATTCAAGGGCTTTGAAATAACTTTCAAGGGCCTTGACTTTATAATCCTGCAAAACAAAGTTAGTCCCAATAAAACAAGATAAAATGCGGAATGTAAAATATCTACACAAGGATTGTTTACAAATCTCGGCTCAAATAGCCTACTCTCCGTCCCAAGTTATGATCTTAGGATCTAACTATCTATTATCAGCTTCAAAGAGTCCTAGATACAAACTAGAAGAAATCCCCTTCTTCTCTCACTGTAGGCAATGCTACAATCTTGCTCTAACTCTTCACCTTGCTATAATAGCCTAGTTACTTCACAGAGTAGCACACACTCGAGTATAACAATCTTTAGATATACAAATGGAGCTCTCGAGTTTTATCTCTCTCTAAGGGATAAAGCTTTTGTAGAAAGAGAGAAAGAAAAACTTAGAATCGAATGAAGATGCTTTGGATCACTCGAAGACTTTGGATATTCTCGTGTAAGCTTATGTCCCTTCTTCTTTAATTGACATCTTCATTTATAGTCTTCAATGGAGAGGTCTTCTAGCCGTTTTAAAGATGACCATTGTAGATATTTCTTCTTCTACATGGAAAACGCTTCTTGGTTGAGATGAGATAGCCGTTGTAGATCTTCTTTATCTTCTTCATCTCCTTAAAGCACATTGCTTCTTCTTCTCTGTAATCTTCTCACGCTGTTGAAGATCTTTGTCTCTTGAGCATCGAGATCTTCAGATCTTGTTGTGATTTGTTGGATGAAGATCTTTGAATTTTGTTGAGAAGAATCTTGCGTTTTTGTTTGAGAATCTTTGCGAGATCTTATTGTGAACATAATCCTCTAGGTCATCGAGATCTTCTTTGTTGAGCGTATCTTCCTGTTGAGCGTATCTCCTTTGGAAGATCTTCTTTTGATTCTTGGTTGATTTGGTTGATAGAGATTTGAATTCCTTCAAGCCGTTTTGTCCTTTGAAACTTGTTTCAAGGTTGTGCCTTCCGATCCCTTGAAAAGACTTTCAAGGCCTCCATGTTGAACTTCTTCAAACTCTGCGCTTGTCCCTTGTATCTGGTTTCAAGGCCTTGCTTATCCCTTGTATATGATTTCAAGGCCTCTAACTGTCCCTTGAAATGCTTTCCAAGGCCTGCACATATTTAGACAAAACACCAAACAAACCAAGCAACTAGAAATACAATCGATATTTTGTTAGTATAAAAACCGCTTTATTTGTGTTAAGTCTTCCATCATCACATATTCAAAATATAATCAAGGTGGAGTCTTCAATCTTCCCCTTGATGGAAGACAACACAAATATCGTATCTGCATTGTAGAGTTAGCGATGCATATATGAATATCAAAACAAACTTAAATGCAGAATTATCAAATTTCGGATCATAAATTTCTCCCCCTTTGTCTTTCAACAAGGGAGAAAAACAGTTAAAGCGCGGGAGTTTTAAAGGCATTACATACCCAAAAGTATTTCAAAAATCATAAAACGAGTTTAAAAACAACAAGCCCACAACCATCATATGCTCAGTTTGAATCCTCCTCATAAAACTAGCGTCGTGCCTTGGAAGAAGTAGGCATGTGATTGTCATCCATTTCTACTGCTAAGCATCGTCTCTTTTCTTCACCTCGTCGTTCCTTAACAACCTCGTATTCTTCCTAAGCATGTCCACGGATCGGACCTGCCGGGTCGACGGGTCAGACCCGCCGGGTCAGGGGTCAGGGAAGGGTGACCCAGACCCGTATAAACGGCCAACCCGCCGGGTTTGCGACCCGCCGGGTCACAGATCAGACCCAGCGGGTCGGCGGGTTTGTCAAACTCAACTTTTAAAAAAAATAAATAAAAAGAATTGTACTTGAACTTAAAAAAAAAAGAAAATAAAAAGAGGAGAATTGTGCTTGAACTTAAAAAAAAGGGAAGAATTGGGGTTGAACCGGAATCCCGGTTGCCTACGTATTCTCTCGGGGAGGAGGAATCAAAGCCCACGTAGTTCTCTTACCTTTGTTTATTTCCCCGATTGACCCTTACCTTAGTCGTCGGACTCTCCCGCCGATATATCCGATGGCGTTTGTTGTCGCTCGTCGTCATCTTCGTCGCCTTCCTCCGCCGATAGTTTTTTTTTGTGTTCGCATTTCCGCTTTCCTCCAATCGGCTAGTAGGACTTATGCCTCCAACGTCTCGGGCAACATGTTTGATCTCGTCGGATCGAGCACCTTTCCACTCCGGCTAAAGGTTTGCTCAACCGCTACCGTTGAGGCGGGAACGGCGAGAATTTGTGCCGCGATCCTTGAGAGGGTAGGGAACCTTATTCTCTCCGGTCGGCTCCATCATTCTATTATGTTGAAATCCTCTTCTTCTTCATCATTGGCAAACTCAAAAGAAATGGTTAGATATTCGTCGAGTTCCGAATGGGAACTCGACGTGGTTTTTGCCCTTTTCGGGCCAAACAAATCTCTAGCAATTGATTTAAATTTAGATGAAGTTGAAGATGAAGGACGAGGAGGGGGTTGAGAAGATTGACCTTGATCGGAAACACAATATTGAACCAATAATTCATCAAATATTTTTCTAACTCTAGCAATTATGGTTGAAACATGACAATCGGGATGTTGTTCTAAATCTAAAAATTCATAATAACTTTCTAAAAATTGTTTTAAACCATCCATTTTACGTCTAGGATCTAACACAAATGCAACAAGAAAAACATCAGGAATAGTTGTATAATAATCTAACCATTTAGTTCGCATTGTATAAATAGCTTGTGAAATATTATCAATCAAAAGACCTTGTTGAAGTGCAAATGCAATATTAATTGCTACATAACAATATATGTTTGAAGTTGGCGTATAAACATAACTAAAGTATTAGTAGCAAGCATCATAAAAATATTTAAAAACCTCAATTACATCTTTTGCTAAAACCCAAGATTCACCGAAAACAAAATCACCGTCAATATGTTGTGCGGCAAAACCACTTACAAGATCTCGATATTCATATGATTCGGAAATCATTTTGTAAGTAGAGTTCCATCTTGTACAAACATCTTTTGGAAATTTTTTAGGATAAATGTCATTTTGTTTACAATAAGCATACCATTTAGTACGTATACTTTTTTTAGACCAAAGTTCATTAAGAATTTTTCAAATAGGTTGTACTAAATCTCTAACATATGCTAAACCTTCTTGAACACACAAGTTTAAAATATGAGCGGCACACCTAATGTGAAAAAATTTACCTCCAATCATCGGCTTACAAAAGTTGGTTAAATCTCTAATGGAAGCCGTGTTAGCGGAGGCGTTGTCAAAACCGATTGAAAAAACTTGTGAAAGTAATCTATATTCTTCCAAAACATTTGCAATCAAACGGGCAATGTTTTGGGCGGTGTGTTGTTCGTTGAAAACTCGTAATGCTAAAACTCTTTTGTTTAAAATCCAAAATTTATCAACAAAAAGACAAGTAATACCCATATATGAATTATTTTGAAAACCGTC
Source organism: Fagopyrum esculentum (assembly GCA_033239045.1). Classification (NCBI taxonomy): domain Eukaryota; kingdom Viridiplantae; phylum Streptophyta; class Magnoliopsida; order Caryophyllales; family Polygonaceae; genus Fagopyrum; species Fagopyrum esculentum. The sequence continues at coordinate 102,200,915 of BSUD01000006.1, read as the reverse complement.
GGTCCAAATATCACTACAAATAGAAACTTGAATATCACCGTTTTCCATAAAATATTATATCAATTCTTCTTTACGCATTTTATATTTATGCATCATTTTTCTTTTAGCGTTTTGGCGAGAAATCGGTTTATATGCGGGTTGAGCATGATTTTGCAATCAATCATTAAAACCAACATTTTGTGCAAAACTAAATGCCAAAGAATCTACGGCTAACATTTCTGAAAATGCATCCATAGACGAAGCATGATCATATGTAAATAAAGAAGGAGGGTGGTTAGAGGTAGATGTGTACCCGGTTAGTTGTGTTTGCCCTCGTGCCAATCCCATTTTTTCGGGATGCTTGTTCCGAATATGCCTCTTGTAGTTCCCGTAGCCTTCTCCCTTTTTGTGCTTGTATTGTGCCAAACAAAAATTGCATTTGGCATAGTAAATCCCGTTGGCATCGGGAGCACCTTTTGTGAACCAAAATCGGAAGACCGTCGCCGATAGTTGAGTGTTGTTCAACGGCTCCTCCGGCTCCGGGAATTGGGTCTCAGATTCTTGGGTGTTGAGGAAAGAAGGTGATTCCATGTTGATATCCCCTCCTCGTGGATCTCGTGATCTCCACTTAAGCCCCGCCTTAAATCCGAACCGGTTGGAGGACCGCTAGCGGAATGACGTCCTCAGCTAACACCTCCGCCGGATGAAGGACCGCTAACGAAACGTCTTCCCCGGCTAGCCATTTTTTTTGAATAATTGAATGTAGTATTAAGAGTTGTAAAATGAATAATTAATAACAAAATAAGAGAATGAGAATATGAAATTAGGAGAGTAATTGAATGTAAGAGTTGGAAATTATGGAGAGATTGAGAGAGAGTGAATAGATAATTGAATGAGAATTTGTGTGAGTTGAAATGAATTGGGTTTGAGGTATTTATAGAAATGTTTTTGGGTTAGATATATTATAGTTTATTGTTTAACTTTTTATTTTTTTTATAAGATAGCCGTTACAACGGCTAACCCAACAGCTATATAGCCGTTGGGATTTTTTTTTAAAATGTGACCGTTACCCGGGTCGACCAGGCGGGTCGACGGGTAAGGATATCATGACCCTTACCCATACCCGCGTCCCGGGGGAACCTGGACCCTTGGTGACCCGGACCCGCAGGGTCACCGACCCGCCGGGTCAAAACCCGCCGGGTCACGGGTGACCCGTGACCCGTGGACGTTCCTAATTCTTCCACCGTCAGAATGGTTGGCTCAACATGAGTAGGATACAAGATAAATTTGTTGTGTGCTCGTTGTTTACAGTTCATCATAACATTTTCAACCTTTTCCTCGGTGTGTTGAGCTGCATCTTCAGTCATAGGTAATATTCTTCCCATGGTGGTGTAATATCCGAAATTTTTCATTTCATTTGATTCCGTAGCAAACCGGAGTTTAATCCGTGGATTTCCTCTATCTACCTAGTAGTACACTATCTCAAAATTTCATCAGTTTATGTAACCTCACTTCACATAAAATGATAGAATTTTATATCAAACTCTAATATATCAAACCCTAGTTTTATCATGACATGTCCTTGACAAAGTCATGACACCCCTTCTTACGAGACCAAGACGAGACCATGACGAGTTATGACGAGACCATGACAAGATAATGACAAAGCCATGCATGGGCTTGACAAAGCCATGACATGTTTTGACAAAGCCTTGACAAAACTCAGCCCACTTTTCCCTATTGCTTCAGCCCAGCCCTTTCCTTGCTTCAGCCCATACCTTTACCTTGTTTCAGTCCAGCTCTTCCTTACTTCAGCCCAACCCTATGACGCGGCCCAACAGCTGGAGAAGGCCAAGCGGATCTCAGAATTTACTCCTCTCTCCTATCTTACGTAACTGGAAATTAGGAGCAAATCTTTTCCCCTAAATGCACAAGATCACGCCGGCCTTCACTCCTTCTTCCCACGATCTGCTGAGCGAGATTTGACGATCGATTTACCTCAACTGCTCCAGGATCACGTGCAGCCCCATTGATCTACAGAAGCACGCCCAGTCTGCTGAGCGAGATTTGACGATCGGTCCGTCCTTCTGTACGAGATCCATTGCATCCTCCCTTCTTGAGCACATGTATCCTCTTCACTCTTCATCTTTCTGTCACCAACCAGCACAAACCGACGCCATCCTTCTGCATGCTATGGTCTTCCCTGCTTGCTGTTGAGCCATTGGGTAAGCACAACAGACCAAGGCGCCCCTCCTCCCTCCTAGTGGAGATTATAGTGAGTATGACATGCTCTTCCTTCCCTCCGTTTATATATATATGCGTAGCTGCTGCTAAGCCATCCTAGAACCCATACTTTGCAGCCAAAGGAGCAATTACAAGGAGCTGTTACTTTTTTTTCAGCTTTCCAACATTTACGAGCAGTCAACTTCAGGTCCAATTTTGGGTAAGCTATACTCTTCCTTTTTGGCTAGTTTTCGGATATGTTATAGATGATATTTCAAAGTAAATCATACTAAAATTTCAGAGGAATCCATGTTATGGTTTGAGAGATATGGGGTTTCAAAGTTCAGTTTTATAAATGTGCTGAGTTGAGAAAAACAGCATGGGATGCTGTTTTGTGAGATAGTTTTGAATAGGCTTTTGATCTCTGTTAGGCTTGAATTTTTGATATGATATAGTTGACATCTTGTTGTAGATCATATTAAAATTTGGGAAGAATCGGAGTTACGGTTTGAGAGTTATTGTGTTTCAAAGTTGACGTTTTTATATATGTGCTTAGTGTTGGAGAAAACAGCAAGTGATGCTGTTTTGTGAGATGATTTTGAATAAGCTCTTGATATCCGTTGGGCTTGAATTTTGGATATGATATAGTTTACATATTTTTGTAGAACATATTAAAATTTGAGAGGCATCCAGCGAGTGGTTTGGGATGTATGATTTTTCAAAGATTGAGTCGTAAGCAGTTTTTCTGTGGTGCTGAAATTCGGTTTTGTGAGATAGTTTTAAATAGGATTTTGATCTCCTTTGCGGCCGAATTTTGGATATATTATAGATAAGATTTTATAGTAGAACATATCAAAATTTGGGATAAATCCAGTGAGTGGTTTAGGAGTTATGATTTTTTCAAAGTGTACTCAGATTTTGGCTAAGTATAGGAAACTTCAAGTGTTGTAACCAACTTTGGAATTTTTATAAAAATGATGGATGAACAGTTTTGAGAAATTCTTGCTCCTAAGGGTAGAGGGAACATCATAGATGATCTAGAGAATTGTTTTGGAATTTTTATAAGCTTTTACGAATTTTATATTTGAAACCGAAGTTGGACCTTTACGATCTTTCGGAAAATAGGAAATAAGAAAAGTGACAGTTTGTAACTAAACTAAACTTTAGGACTTAGAATATGACTTTATAGTCTCAAATAGAAGTTTAGACTTGAGTTTTGGAAATTCTGGGAGTTTCGGGACCAAGGGTAAAATAGTCATTTTACCATAAATTAGTACTGTAATTGGTTATGTCCTATTACGATCTTCTATCTTAGAAGTCTTAGACTTCTAATTACGTGGGAGTGTGCTAATGCACTTATCTCCTTTGGCAGGCAACTGAGTTGCTACAGTTTACAGAGCGAGTTTGGTTTACAAAGAGTCGAGATTTATAACAGGTAAGTCCTTTGGGCTTACTTAGCTGACTTCTGAATATGAGCATGAATGATGATAGTGGTGTGTGATTGAGATGTTTATATTTATATTTTAGAAATAATTAATTTCCGACCTATACTTGGCCTACGAGTAACGGGCGGTGGCATTCTGCTCAGTTAGCTTGAGGGCGCTGAGGGTTTCTTTAGGGACTAGTCCACACTCGGTTTGTAGTGATGCTACCGGCGGAGGTAAGCTAGACCTACACCCAGTTGGATAAGGAACGGAGGCGAGAACTCTTAAGAGTTCTCGTGCCACAATTGTAAAATTGAATAAGATGAATCACCTAAATAATAGATAATAAACGGTTGGGTGCCAGCATGATGTTTGTTTATCATTTTTCTGCGTGTGTTTGTGCTGTTGTTATTCTACTTATATTTGGATAGTTAGCTAACGGTTTAGCCGTGTTGTAGATCTGTAGAGATAAACAGTTGCAGAGAGATTCGGGACGGATGGTCAGCCGGGTCCACGTACTCATTAGATGGGGACGGGGGAGTCTTCCATACGTCATGCATGTTATGTATCTTTATATATGTTTGTAAGGCTGTCACATGTGTACCTTCATACCATTAAAAATATTATGTTTTGGAAATTGTTTTAATTACATTTGTGCCTTGTTGTAAAATCTTAGTGAAGTTGTTGTTAAACCAAGGTCGGGACCCATTGTGAGGTCCTAACCAGTAGCTCCCTGAGTTCTCAGAATTTGGGGTGTTACAGGTGGTAAGAGTAAGAGCATTCATTAGATACATCTCATTTACCTTGGCATGCATAATAGACAACAGTTCATAATTTACATCCATTCTTCTTTTAGTATCAAACTAAAAATCAGAGAGTTTGTGATTCAGAGAAACCAATTCCTTTTTCCATCCATCTAACTTGATATCTGAAGTAGGATGAGAAGATGTTGGAGCTGCTTGGGAAGGAGGTGGAATAACTCCTTTCCCTTCAATGTACATGCCCTTGCAAGAGTCTTCTCAATTCCTAACCTTTCCAAGCATGATTCATCATTTTTGCCAGAAGCTATCTGTCGATCTTCAGTGGATGTTTCAATTGAAAAATGTTCAAAGATCTTGGGCAGAAGGTTTCCATAAGGCAAAGAGATGGCTCGCTTAGAGTTGACAGTATGGACCATATGGTTAAGGATTAGATTAGGTACGTCAATGTCCAATCTAGACATGATCAGATGAATCAATTCCAAAGATTGATCTGTCAACAGTTCTTTTGAGTTTACATGAGGGATAACACATCTAACCAGAATGGTAAAACTATTTTAGCATCTAGGGTTAGAGAAGTGTGAGTGAGTTGGCGTGATGTTGAGTTTGGAACCAGAAATTTCTCTTTGGCAAGTCGAACACTTTTTGATCAGGAGGGGTGTGTGAATGAACGTTCTGTAGGGATTGCTGAAATCTCACATAAAACAGTAGAGGTGAGAATAATTTGAGTACCTTTTACAGAAGATTCAAGGGTGAGCTTTTTTCCGTTTTGTGATGAGGTTGACATAGAACAGTCTTGTAAGCTTTGAAAAGGCAAAATCGCCAGGGTTAAAGATCTTCCAGACCATGGAGCTCTTAAGCATTGCAATGCAGGGGATCTGAAGGATTTCCAAAAACACAATGTCGACCGTATCACACATACACAGAGGACGATTGTGAAATCCATCAAGCTAAGATCCCGTAGCTAGAAAATTTATGAACCAGGAAGTTGGAAGACCATTTGTCCGTGAAATCCATTTTTAGAAGATGAAGTTGGAGGAAGAGCAAATTTCTTGCTTCTTGGAGCCATATATGGTTTTGGAAGAGAAATCAAGGGTTTTGAAAGGTGTTTTTGTAAAAACGTTGAATGCGGAAGAAAGAAGTTTTACGCTTAAAAAGAAAAGACAACCATTTAAGTTATAAAACAAGATCTTGAGAGAATCAAGGCCTTGAAAAGCCAAAATTGTTTCCATTTAATCTCAACAACTCTTTTCAAAAATTTGAACCCGAAAATAAATGATTTTGAAATCATTTTAAAAATCCTTCTTTAAAATAATTTAGGAATCAAAATATCTAAAAGATATTAATTCCTAAATAGATTCGTGATATTCAATTTTTCCCTTGAATTTCGTTTCAAGGCCCATGAATTGCATTTCAAGGCCCTTGAAAGCAAAAAGTTGGCTGCATACGAAGGAGAAAATAAAATGATTTACTCCCCCTACGTTAATGCTTCCTTTTTCAACATACCAAGCTCTAATCGAATAAAATTGAATTGATCTTCAGGTTGAGGCTTAGTAAAGATATTTGCAAGCTGCACGTCAGTTGATATAAAAGAAATCGAAACATCACATTTCTCAACATGATCACGTATGAAGTGATGCCTTACATCGATATTCTTTGTCCTTGAATGCTGCACAAGATTTTTAGTAATCGAAATAGGACTAGTATTATCACATTTAATAAGGATACCTTTCAAATCAAAGTCAAGATCACGAAGTTGTTGAGCTATCCATAGAATTTGTGCACAACAGGCTCAACAACTATGTATTCGGCTTCAGCTTTGGATAGGGCGACAAAGTTTTGCTTCTTAGAGTGTCAACTAAATAGGGATGCCCCTAAGAATTGGCAACATCCAAAAGTACTTTTTCTATCGACCTTATAACCTGCAAAGTCTGCATCTGAATAGCCAATGAGGTGAAACGAGCTTTGACGTGGGTACCATAACCCTAAATCCTTAGTGCCTTTAGATACCGGAATATCCTTTTCACAGCTATCAAGTGTGACTCTTTAGGATCAACTTGAAATCTTGCACATATGCACACGCTAAACATAAGGTCAGGTCGACAAGCGGTTAGATATAACAAAGAACCGATCATACCTCGATACTCCTTTTGTACAACACTTTTGCCATCTTTTTCAAGGTCAAGCAAAAGTGTAGAACTCATAGGAGTCTTTGCGACCTTGGATTGATCCATCTTATACTTCTTAAGCAAATCTTTGGTATACTTGCTTTGATTGAGAAAAATTCATTTCTTTGCTTGTGTAACTTAAAGTCCAAGAAAGAAAATTCCTTGCATAGAGATTCGTTAGTAGCACCGAATAATATATCATCAACATAAATTTGTACTACTAGAATATCGTTGCCTCTAGTTTTGATAAATAAAGTTTTTTCAATCAAACCCCTTTAGAAATTGTTTTCAAGGAGATACTTGAACAATCTTTCATACCAAGCTCGAGGAGCTTGCTCAAGACCATAAAGAGCCTTGTCCAATTTAAAAACATGATCCGGAAAATTGTCATTTTCAAAACCAGGAGGTTGAGCAACGTAGACTTCTTCTTCTAAGAAGCCGTTTAGAAAAACACATTTTACATCCATTTGAAATAACTTTATGCTCATGAAAGATGCAAATGCAAGTAGCATACGTATGACTTCTAACCTGACAACCGGAGCAAAAGTCTCCTCATAATCAATACCTTCCTCTTGGTTATAGCCTTGAGCTACAAGTCGTGCTTTATTTCGAATAACTTTACCATTTTCATCCAACTTGTTTCGAAAAACCCATTTCATGCCAATGATAGATTGATGCTTTCGTCTTGTAATAAGAGTCCAAACCTTGTTTCTCTCAAACTCATTTAGTTTATTTTGCATGACAATGATCCAGTCGGGTTCTTGAAGAAATTGAATATAATTCTTGGGCTCAATAAGAGAAATGAACACCGAGAACGCACATAAGTTGTTAACTTTGGATCGAGTTTGAACTCCTGCGTTTGGATCTGAGATCACATTCTCTTGTGGATGGTACGAAGAATGTTGAAGCTTACTTCGTTTGTAAGATGGAACAGATCCTGAAGATTGAGGCTCATATGCTTGACTAGATTTAGGTACCCCTGGAGTGTTGCCCTTGGATCCTATATCAAGGCCTTGAAGTTGGGTTTCAAGGCCTTGAAACGGAGTTCTGACATCGCAGTTTTCTGTTTCAAGGTCTTGAAGATGCGTTTCAAGGTCTTGAGATTTTTCTCCGGTATCTTGAATCTTTTCTTACATATTCTTTTCTTGAGCATTATGATCTTCCTCTTCATCAGAATTGTGATCTTCACGTTGATTCAGATTAAGATCTGCAAAACTTTCACTCAAAATACCATTATTGCTTTCATCAAATATGACATGAATATTTTCCTCAACAATTTTGGTATGCTTATTATAAACACGATAAGCTTTGCTATTTGAAGCATATCCAATGAATATTGATTCGTCACTACGTGCATCAAATTTACCAAGGTTATCTTTGCCATTGTTATGGACAAAGCATGTACATTCAAAGGGTTTAAAATAGGAAATATTAGGTTTTCTACCCTTAAAGAGTTCATAAGGAGTCTTTTTCAAAATAGGGCGGATTAAACATCTACTCAAGATGTAGTTAGCAGTGTTTACTGCTTCAGCCCAAAAACTTTTCTAAAAGCATAGTTCTAGACATATCCTCTAGGATGCGGTTCTTACGTTCCACAACCCCGTTTTGTTGAGGAGTTCTAGGAGCTGAAAAGTTGTGTGAAATACCATACTTTGCATAAAACAAATCAAACTTTAATTGATCAAAATCTCTACCATGATCACTTCTTATCGAAACGATAGGTAGGTTTTTCAAATTTTGCAACTCCTTACACAATTTTGAAAATTCAAACAATGCTTCAGATTTTTCCCATAAGAATGATATCCATGTAAAATGAGAAAAATCATCAAACAATAACAAGGATGTATTGTTTACCTTTGGGAGATTTGACACGCATAAGACCACAAAGATTCATATGTAAGAGCTCAATGGGTCGAGAAGAACTTACAACCTTCTTTGTTTTGAATGAACCTCTTGTTTGTTTACCTTGTGTACAAGATTTACAAAGTTCATCTACCTTGGAGTTTAGGTTTGACAATCCACGTACCAAATCCTTTGAAAGTAACTTCTACATTGTATGCATGCTGATAGCATGTATTATAGTCTATGTTTTGGACTGGTTTGGACGTTTTATCATTATAAATCTGCATGCATGGATGTGTATTCTTGATCATTATGTTATTTTATTTACCTTTGCAAGAATCGAGGTCTACACCTTGTTTTGTTGTAATTGTAGGAAAAATGGAAAGCTTTGGAGTAATATGGAGCCAAGGGATCTAAGGAGTCATTGGAGCTACATTATGGAACATTGAGGAGCTACAAGAAAGGCATAAGAACCATGGAAGTTGGACAAAAGTTTGATTTTAAACCAGTTTTGAGAGATTTATACGTAGCTGAAGATCACCTCGATTGGATACAATATCACCTCTACCGAAATAAATTATTGGGCTGGATCGAGACGCACGACCCATGACCCATAAGATCTTTTATTTTTGGCAAGTGATTCTCCTATAAATTGGAATATTTTTTTTGGATGGAAGGAGATCAATTTCACGGCTGGTTAACTGATTAGTTTGGAAGATTGAAGATATTCCAAGGAAGGAAGAAAGTTGAAGGAAGTTGGCTTTGAAGTTAAAGTTAAAGACTTTTTGAAGGAAGTTGTAAGGCTTTCTTAGATTGTTTGATTGTTGTCTTTTGGTTTGTGATTGAGGAACACAGTTTGTTGTTTGTTTGATTTGTTTGATTGTTTGATTATTGAGACCTTTGTGTTAAGGTTTCCTTGTTTGGATATTGCTTCTTTATTCATATATTTGATTGTTGTTATCATGACGATTATTGGTTAAATTCTTGTGTGTTTCTAGGGTGATTGGCTAAAGGTTATGGGAAAGACGATGAAATAATAAGACTTTACCTTATTGGACCCTGAAAGCTCGAGCCAAACCTTTGTTGAACCACACCTCGGGTAGGTTCATAGAACATCTCGACCGAGATCGGACATAAACTGAGTGAGGCGTGACCTTATCTGATCCATACCCGAGTTTAGGTTTTAGTTTGCCAAATCCTATCCTTGCTGCACCTTTCCCGGTCTATACACAAGCTTAGGATGAGACTTACCCAGTGATTCCTTTGCTTGTATACCTATGATGATGAGTGTTAAGTAATATAGGGTTATCCTTTATTAGGGTTAGAGTGTGCCTTCATCCTACCTTTGTGAGTTAGCTTGATACTTACCCGGTAAAGGCTAGTTCTATCCCCTTAGGTGGTGTGTTGGTTTGAGATTATAGTTCCTTTTCTTAGTTCCTTGAGACTTATCCGGCGAGAAGATCTTTGATTTGGGATTGTGAGTAGTGAGACTTACCCGGTGATCTATTCCCACCTTAGAAACACCTTCCTTTGCAACCTCAACTTTGTCCACGTTATCCTTTGAGATCTTGAGTCGAAACCACAACTGGATGCCTTGACCTCTAGAATATGCATTCCTTTATGTGATTATTACATCATCTTTGATATCTTTGCTTTGTCTCTTGCTTTCGGTTGACAACCTTATATACCGTGCTTTGTTTCACCATAGTCCATGTGTTCGACCCTGGAGTATTTGCTGTTATTACAATTGATCCGTACACTGCGGGTTCGCATATTGTTTCAGCCTTATATTTTAGGTTATAAATTTTAAAGCTATTTCGTTCACGATTACACACACGCCTGAGAGCGAACAAGTTTTTGGCGTCGTTGTCGGGGACTTGGTCAAGACCAAGTTCGGTAATTTTGTTTCTTTTAGGGTTGCTTCCCTTGTTTCTATTTATTACTTTACTTGAGTGATTTCGCAGGATCTCTATTTAGGTTTATGCGAAGAACTCGTGATGGGAAAGAAGTCGTTCCCTACGATCCCAAACCAGAAAAGACATACAAAAGGAGATTGAAAGACGTTAAGATGGCTGACCAAGATAATCGAGATCTTGAAGCCGAATTGAAGGATGTATTAGAACAACTTTGGCTGAGTAAAGAAGCTTTACAAAGAGAAAACGAGGAAACTCGTGCAAGAACAGAAGATATCCAAGCTGATATGGCCGAACCGCGGGCCAAGATCCTACCTCGACCGAACCTAGTTGTTGGACCGAGGCAGGATCTTGACCTAGTTACACCGGCCGAGATACATCCACCACCTCGGTTTCCGGCTATGGTCGACCGAGGGAACATGTTCGCTGGAGCACCGCAAACCCTAGGTAAAAGGATGGACACGAATCAACAAGTGCGGCGTCCTAGAGTTAATCTAGGAGATCCAGCTGAGCATGATTATGAGCTTCGACCTCAAGTCCTCACAATGATTCGACAGTGTCAATTTGGAGGCATGGAAAGAGAATCTCCACATCAACACTTGCAAAACTATGAGATTCTTATGGAGACCTTAAGACCATCAAGTGTGGAGAACAACAACTACAAGCTAAGGCCATTCTACTTCTCTTTGAAAGACAAGGCGCTAGCTTGGTATCAATCTCTTCCATCTAGAAGAGTTAATACATGGGAAGAGATGATTTCGGAGTTTCTTACTAAGTTTTCCCCAATCAAAAACTGTTGAATTGAGGGGAAAGATCAATGCTTTTGTCATGAAAGATAAAGAAAGTTTGTTCAAGTCATGGGAAAGGTTCAAGGACCATTTATTGGACTGCCCTCACCATGAGATTCCAAAGATTGAGTTGCTAAAGATTTACTTCAAGGGGTTGGATGAAGAAACTCAATTCAAACTCCAATCACTTTCTGCTGGCACTTTTATGGATACACCGGTTGATGAAGCTTGGGAGTTTATTGAGAAGCATGCTTTACACATGGAGAAGTACTCCCATTGAAGAGATGAAGATGGAGTGAAGCGAGTTGGCTTTCCGGATCTGAATCTTACAAATTCTAGCGTTGCTTAACTCACTACACTCAACAATGAAGTCAAGACTTTGAATGAGCTTTTGTTAGCTCAAACTAAGGCAACATACAAGGAGCAAGATGCTGGATACTTGGGGAGAGGAAACTATCAAGACCCGAGGAACGACAATTACAACAACAACAACAACAACAGGAATTTCAACAACAATTGGAGATCAAATCAAATAAATCCCGGGAACCCTTATTCTCATGCTGAAAATGCTCTAACTCCCCCATCTTCTTCTTCTATCCCATTTAAGAGTCAAGAGCCGTCATCAAGCTCATCCCAGCAGCCCAAGGAGAAGACGCTATTATGACAAAACTCAACGCTATGGAGAATTCTATGAACACATTTTCAAAGGCACAAAAAGCCTTAGAACATCAAGTTTTCAACAAGGCTAATGAAGCACCAAGAGATCCTGGTAAACTTCCAGGAAGGACAGAGAACAACCCAAAAGGGCAGGTCATGACAATCACCACACGAAGTGGATTGAAGATAGTTGATCCAATACCTCGGTCGGACCACGACCAGACAAGGAACACCTCGGTCGATGTGCCAACCGAGATGGAGCCCTAGAAAGCGAAAGAGAAGTCTGATGTTTATGTTCCACCACCTCTTACAAGCCTCAACTCCCGTTCCCTCAGTCTAGGGCATGGGCACATCTAGACAAGCATTTTGGTAAGTTTCTTGACCTTATGAATAAGCTACATATTAACATCCCTTTCATTGATGCTATCCTAGGAATGCCTATGAGAAGTTTCTGAAAGAGATCTAATCAAGGAAGAGAAAGTTAGAAGACTTTGGAGAAGTGCGGATGACCTCTGGATCTTCGGAGCTCATTCAAATCATGAAAGAGAATATGCCGCCCAAGTTGAGAGATCCCGGTTCATTTTTCATTCCCATCGAGGTTGGGGATGTGACTTATGATGCACTTTCTGATCTAGGAGCTAGTGTGAGCATCATTCCTCTAGCGCTTTGTGAAAAGATCGGCCTTGGAGATCCCAAGCATGTGAAGATGACGTTATACATGGCGGATCGTTCTATCACTCGTCCCGTTGGAATCTTAGAGGACGTTCCCGTCAAGCTAGGTAAATTATATATACCTATAGACTTTGTTGTGTTGGACATTCCCGCAGATTACCTTATTTCCCTCATTCTCGGAAGATCATTTCTTGCAACATCGGGTTGCAACGTTGATTGTAAGAACGTCAAGTTGTCATTCAACATTGATGGCAATAATGTGGAGTTTTCACTTTTAGCCACAATGAAAGGAGAGCCCTTGGAAGATGATATCTTCAACATATGATGAAGAAGATTTTCGAGAATTGGTGAGCTCTATCCTAGTTAAAGATCCTCTTGAGAAAGTTTTGAGTTTTTGTATGATGGAGGAAGGTGTAGATGTTTTGTGTGATGCAGATGTACGAAACTTGGAAGCATTGGAAGCGGATCCTGGAGTTGGATTCGACAAACTCATTCAGGAGACGAAAAGCACATTAGGTTTCGGTCACAATTCCAGTACCTCGACCGCAATGGTTTCCGGAGCAAGCGAGGTGACCTTCTCCAGAAAGTACCTCGGTCCATCATCTCAGTCCACGACCGAGACAACTTCCAAAACAAGCGAGATGGGGTCAACTGAAGACAACCTCGGTTCACCACCTCGGTCTAACCCTAGATGTCTCGAGAAGGACGATCTATCCATTGATGATTCATTCTTTGATGAACATTCGCATTTGGTGGAGCATTGGCTTCGCCAAGTTTCTGATGGTAAAGAGCCTTGTGAAACTCCACCTTGATTATATAACTGTACAAGTGATGATGATGGAAGACTTAAACACAAATGAAGTAGTTTAATACACTAACAATTTATTGATTATATATCGAGTTGCTTGCTTTGGTTTGGTTGTTTGTATTGAATAAGTGCGGTTTTAAAAGAAACTTTAAAGAACCTTGGAAGACCTTGAAATCGGATGGAAGGAAAGACAAGGGGTTTAGAGTAATTAAAAGACGGAGGCCTTGAAATTCATTTCAAGGGAACAAACACGTCAAGGCTGCACGCTAAAGGAATTCAAATCACTAAAGAAGATCTTCTAGGAAAGATTTGCTCAACAAGAAGATATGATTGAACGAAGATCTCAACCGACAAATAAAGATCTTGCAAAGATCCTAAACCGAAAGCACGACGATTCTCTATGATGGAATATGATATCGTTACAACAATACGAGAAGATTAAGGAGCAGAGAGATCAACGTGTTCTCAGGAGATGAAGATCCACAACGTCTATCTCATCTCAACCAAGAAGTTATCTTCATGGAGAAGAAGAATCATCTTCAAACGGTCATCTTTCCAACGGCTAGAAGACCCCTTCATAGAAGGCTATAAATGAAGATGGGGATTGAAGAACAAGAATACAAGCTTACACGGAAACATCAATAGTCTTCAAGCGATCCAAAACATCTTCATTTGATCAAATAGTTTTTCTTTCTCTCTTACACTAAAAGCGTTATCCCCTAGAGAGAGACAAAACTCGAGAGCTCCATTGGTATATCTAAAGAGTGTTATACTCGAGTGTGTATTACTCTGCGAGGTAACTAGGCTATTATAGCAAGGTGAAGAGTTGGAGCTAGATTGTAGCATTGGCTACAGTGAGAGAAGAAGGGGATTTCTTCTAGTTTGTATCTAGGACTCTTTGAAGCTGATAATAGATAGTTAGATCCTAAGGCCATACCCTGGGACGGAGAGTAGGCTATTTGAACCGAGCTTTGTAAACATATCCTTGTGTCGATCTTTTACATTCCGCATTTTATCTTGTTTTATTGTGACTAACTTTTTTTTGTAGGATTACAAAGTCAAGGCCCTTGAAAGTTGTTTCAAAGCCCTTAAAGTTTATCACAAAGAGCTCAGATCGACATCAAGGCCCTTGAAATTGGTTTCAAGGCCTTGAGATGGGTTTTGCGAAAAGTTCCCATACTCTATTCAACCCCCCTTCTAGAGTATCTTTTATCCTTTTTATTCACCTACCGGTTCTTCACCTTGGTATGCTGATATTATTAACTATCTTGTTTGTTAGGAAGTACCTCCGAGATTGACATATGCTCAAAGGAAGAAATTCTTCAAAGACGTACATCACTACTAATGGAACAAACCTCTACTCTTCAAGAGAGATCCGGATGAGATGCTTCGGCGATGTGTTCCGGAGGATGAAACTGTTAGTGTAATAAGATATTGCCACTCGCTTCCTTGTGGAGGACATGCTAGTGCTCACAAAATGTGCGCTAAGGTATTATGTTCCGGTTTATTTTGGCCTACATTATTTAAAGATGTGCAAGCGTTTGTTGTCTCTTTTGATGCATGCCAAAGAACAGAAAATTTATCTAGGAGGAACGAGATGCACTCAACAATATTCGGGAAGTTGAGATCTTTTATGTATGAGTAATTGATTTCATGGGACCTTTTCCATCATCTGCACGAAACCTCTACATTCTCTTAGCTGTTGACTACGTCTCTAGATGGGTGGAAGCCATTGCTTCTCCCACTAATGACGCCATGGTGGTTGTGAAGTTCTTCAATGGAACTATCTTTCCACGTTTTGGAACACCGCGAATCATCATCAACAATGGAGGGACACATTTCATCAACCGGTAGTTCAAGGCACTTCTATCAAAGTATGGGGTGACCCACAAGGTAGCAACCCCTTATCCTCCTCAAACTAGTGGGCATGTGGAGATCTCTAATAGAGAAATCAAAGCAATTTTGGAAAAGACCGTTTGGAGGACAAGGATGGATTGGTCCATGAAGTTGGACGATGCTCTTTGGGCATATAGGACCGCATTCAAGACTCCCATTGGTACCACCCCTTACAATTTGGTATATGGGAAGTCTTGTCATCTTCCCGTTGAGCTAGAGCACAAGACATATTGGGCGATCAAATGGATAAATTTCGACATCAAGGAAGCTGGAGAGAAGTGACTTTTGGACATCAATGAGTTGGAAGAGCTGCGCTTAAACGCTTATGAGAATATAAAAATCTACAAAGAAAGAACGAAGAGATGACATGATAAGCATATCGTCCCTAAGGAGATGAAAGAAGGAGATCTTGTTCTACTCTTCAACTCCCGCCTCCGCCTCTTTCCAGATAAGTTAAAATCTAGATGGACATGACCTTACATTGTGAAAAATGTATTTCCCCATGGTACAGTTAAAATATGGGGTGAAGCTAGTGGAAGCTTTAAGGTCAACGGTCATAGGATAAAGAAATATCAACCGGAAGTTCCGGCTGAGGATATTGCACCCTTGCATCTTGTTTGAGAGTGACGTACGGTCCAGCTAGCGACCTTAAACCAAGCGCTTCTTGGGAGGCAACCCAAGGTATTGCTTTCTTTTCCTTTTTCTAGTTTAGTTTAGATAGTTTGCTTTGTGTTTTGTGTGTCTTCCTAGACAGGAATCAGGTGTTCTCTAAGAAGAAATTACAACTCAGGAGCTACATGTAAGGATTGATGTTCGAGAAATTGAGAAAACGGAGTTTGACCGAGACACATCTCGGGTGCTGTTAAAACGCCTCGACCGAGATGTTATTCACCAACCGAGATGCCGTTGTTTGACAACTACCTCGTTCTGACACCTCGGTCCGTCCAGAAACACCTCGACCGTGGTGAAATCAAATTCTGCGAGGGGTATAAAAGGAGATCGACTTTCTCTCTCCTCACAACCCTACTCCCTCTCTTTGCTCCACCTCGACCGCGGCTGCTTCTACTCCCAAATCCTCAAACCTCGCTTGTTTTCAACGATTCTTAGCTTCAAATCATCGGGAGAAGCAAGAGAAACAACTTACAAGCATCAAACAACACGAAAATCCACTACAATCTGCGCATTTGGGGTATTTTGTTCCAAACCCTAACTTGGTTCCTTTCTTTCGATTCTGCACAGATCTGGCATTGTTTGCTATTGATTGTTGTTGGAAGAAGTATAAGTACCCCATAGGAAGCAATTGGTAGTGAAATCTGGGGGAAAAGCTTACAGCTTTTCGAACCTCGATCGAGCAACACTTCGCATCGGTTGCTTTTGCTATGTCTCGGCCGAGGTGTTCTTGAGCTCAACCGAGGTGATTCTCATAAATGGAGAATTTGAGGAGATCTGATCGCCAGCTAGCTCTTAGGGATCGTCCGAGTAGTTCCCAACATTCCTCTCCTTCTCCTTCTCCGCAGCCTACAGTCCTGTGATCCACAAGAGATTTCAGCGGGACTTTGATCGGATTTGTGGCCGACCGATTGTTGTCCCAAGGTATGTTGATATTGATGATTTTGAGTTCCTGCATGTGGTGGAGGACCTGAGGAATATGGTATCCATGGTTGGTCTGGAGGACTTTATGGCCATCCGGAGGCCGGCTTATCTAGAGCCGACGTTCGAGTTTTTGAGCTCACATGCTAGAAAACAGAGGGATAAAGTACCGGCTGCTGAACAATAATTACATCGTCCCCTTAGAGCAGTTTGGGGAGATTTTTGGGTTTCCTACTCCTACAGCTACAGACTTTGCTTCTCGAGCGCAGGCTCGCAACTTCTGGGAGGGTATTGCTCATATCACCTCTCACTGTGACAAATGGCAGCCCGGGGATTCTCAGGAGCATATCATCTTCCATTTGGCCTTCCGTATTGCTCACAGGATTTTTAGTGAGATGCTTCTGGCGCGTACTGAGATGCCCTAGAAGGTCTGACAAGGTGAGCTTTTCAGCTTGTTTTGTAAGGTGGCTCGAGGTATCCCGGATTTTGTTGCTATGCTTGTTGAGGATCTGCAAAGAGTGAAGGGGAAGGCAAAGTGAGATATCTTTTGTGGTGGACTGGTGATCCACATTGCTACATATATGGGGTTAGACCTCTCTGGATACACTTTAGTGGCGGGGGCGAAGCCGCTTGGTTTGCAAGAGTTCATCACACGGCGCATTCTCGTTCCCCGTGGTCTTGGCACACCTTGTGTAGTCATGCCATGGGAAACGAAGTTCCCGAGAGGTATTGTTTGGTCTTCCCGGTTCTCGGTCTATGACCATGAAAACTAGTCTACTGTTTGGTTCCCGATTATGCGGGATGATGTAGCTAGAGAGGCAGCAGGAGGATACACAAACGATTATGGAATTGGAGGAGTTGCAGCCATGGATACCGGTATTGATACCGGCGGACCTAGCATTACCACCATTGACCTTGATGACGAGGCCATGGAGGACGAGAGAGAGGCGCCTGCACCTCCAATTGACATTCCACAACCACCCCAACAAAGATCCCGCTGCCGTCGTGATCCTGAGGCACATCACAGGATAGATGATCTAGAGAGGCAGATGACAGATTCTTACCAGGCTCTGTGAATCGAAATTACCCGGCACTTCGATGCATAGCGCAGATCTATTGAGGGATGGACGCAGCGTATGGAGAAGAGTCAGCACTACCAGCGTTAGATGATGCAGCTGCAGTTTCAGCAAACTATGGGTTATCCTTTCGATCCCTCCCAGTACCCTTACATTCCACCACCATCACCGCCAGTTGATCAGGATTGAGCGTTCATGGAGTTTCTTTTCTTATTTTTATGTAGTTCTGCTTATGTCCGGTGAGTACTTTGTTCTTATGACTTCTTATTAGACCCATTGGGACAACGTGTCCTAAGTATGGGGTATTTGTATAACTTGTTTATGGTTTGTATGACCCTACTTGAATTTGGTTTGATCTTATTTGGCTTACATGCGCATATAAGTCATTCACATGCATTGCATACAGGTTTCTATTTGAGAAAAACGTCAAAAATCGATTTGAAAAATTTTTTTGGATCGACCAAGACATTTTGACCAAACGAGGTCGTGATAAATGAGATTTATCTCGGTTAAACACCTCAGTCGCCGTCATATCATCTCGACCGAGATGGGTTTTAAACTGAAAGATTTTTGAAACGCTTTGTGCTTCCATTCCAGATTTGACCTCGATGACGATATTTGTTTGCAGATTAGCTTTGAAATCTTTATATGCTCGAAAGGTTTTATGATATGTTTAAGTTGCTAAATGTTTTGTTTGAAATCCTAGCATGTTTAATACTTTGTTTTTATCAAAATTATGTTGGATTTGAAGGTTGACACCACATTATGAGTTCTCTCACATTCATCTTGGGATGATTAAGGTACTTCATTCTCTTCTACTTCTTCTTGATCATGCTTTAACCCCTCATATACATATATGTCTCCCTTTACCTATCCGGGAATTCGGATGCAGTTGATGAAAAGCATGTGAATTGAAGTTCAGATTATGGCTGAAAGTGTTAGAAAAAATAGGTTTGGGGACGTTGATCTTGATGATGAGTAACTCGGCACCATTCACATAGCTGGGTGTTTGTGTCTTGCCAAAGTCGGATTGATCGATACTCCTAACGGGTCATGGTATGTGCATCAAGGGGTTCAGGTATCTCGAAAAATTGATGATGACTGATTTACTAGGCTTCGGTTATTGTGCACCTCTGTCCATGTTCTCAAAAATAAAGTAAAAAAGTGAAAATAAGCAAAGTTTATTGGTGGAAGATGTTTGTGATTCAAAGAAGTGAAGTAAAGATCCTATTCTCAGATTCTAGCACCACATTATCCTATATACATCTCACCTAGCACGTTTCTTGACCTCTTTTGAAATCCCTTGAGACCTTGAGTATGTTGATTGACTTGGTGGTTTAAACTGGATTATACATGATTAATTTCGATAAATGTGATTTATATTGCATTCTATGATTTTATGCAAAGATGATCAGCTTTCTTATATTTGTAAAATGTTTTGTCCATATGTTGATTTTATTTGCTATGAAACATTCTCTCAGGGTGATCTATGAATGAAGCGCACTGCCAAAAGGTTTTGTAAAACGTTTT
Source organism: Fagopyrum esculentum (assembly GCA_033239045.1). Classification (NCBI taxonomy): domain Eukaryota; kingdom Viridiplantae; phylum Streptophyta; class Magnoliopsida; order Caryophyllales; family Polygonaceae; genus Fagopyrum; species Fagopyrum esculentum. The sequence continues at coordinate 102,181,591 of BSUD01000006.1, read as the reverse complement.
TCGTTGATCTTTTTGATGACTTACAATTCATTCTATCTTGTATCTAAGATTTGAATCTTGCTTGGGGACAAATAAGGGACAAGTATGGGGTATTTTGATAGCATGTATTATAGTCTATATTTTTGGATTGGTTTGGACGTTTTATCTTCAAAAATCTACATGCATGGATATATATTCTTGATCATTATGTTGTTTTGTTTACCTTTGCAAGAATCGAGGTCTACACCTAGTTTTGTTGTAATTATAGGGAAAATGGCACGCTTTGGAGTAATATGGAGCCAAGGGATCTAAGGAGTCATTGGAACTACATTATGGAACATTATGAAACATTGAGGAGCTACAAGAAAGGCATAGAAACCATGGAAGTTGGACAGAAGTTTGATTTTGGACCAGTTTTGAGAGATTTATACGTAGTTGCAGATCACCTCGGTTGGCTACAGTATCACCTCAACCTAGATGAATTACTGGGCTGGATCGAGACGCACGGCCCATGGCCCATAAGATCTTTTATTTTTGGCAAGTGATTCTCTTATAAATTGAAAGATATTTTCTAGATGGAAGGAGATCGATTTCATGGCTGGTTAATTGATTAGTTTGGAAGACTGAAGATATTCCAAGGAAGGAAGGAAGTTGAAGGAGTTGGCTTTGAAGTTAAAGTTGAAGGCTTTTTGAAAGAACTTGTAAGGTTTTCTTAGATTGTTTGATTGTTGTCTTTTGGTTTGTGATTGAGGAACACAGTTTGTTGTTTGTTTGATTTGTTTGATTGTTTGATTATTGATACATTTGTGTTAAGGTTTCCTTGTTTGGATATTGCTTTTTTATTCATATATTTGATTGTTGTTATCATGACGATTATCGGCTAAATTCTTGAGCGATTCTAGGGTGATTGGCTGAAGGTTGTGGGAAAGACGATGAAAGAATGAGACTTTACCTTTGTGGACCCTGAAAGCTCGAGCCAAACCTTAGTTAAACTTCACCTCGGTCAGTTCATAGAACATCTCGACCGAGATCGGACATGAACTGAGCGAGGCGTGACCTTATCTGATCCATACCTGAGTTTAGGTTTTAGTTTGCCAAATCTTATCTTTGTTGCACCTTTCCTAGTCTATACGTAAGTCTAGGATGAGACTTACCCGGTGATTCCTTTGCTTGTATACCTATGATGTTGAGTGTTAGGTAATAAAGGGTTATCCTGTATTAGGGTTTGAGTGTGCCTTCATCCTACCTTTGTGAGTTAGCCTGAGACTTACCCGGTAAAGGTTAGTTCTATCCCCTTAGGTGGTGTGTTGGTTTGAGATTATAGTTCCTTTCCTTAGTTCCTTGAGACTTACCCGGTGAGAGGATCTTTGGTTTGGGATAGTGAGTAGTGAGACTTACCCGGTGATCTATTCCCACCTTAGAAACACCTTCCTTTGCAACCTCAGCTTTGTCCACGTTATCCTTTGAGATCTTGAGTCGGAAACACAATTGGATGCTTTGACCTCTAGAATATGTATTCCTTTATCTAATTATTATATCATCTTTGATATATTTGCTTTGTTGCTTGCTTTCGGTTGACAACCTTATATACCGTACTTTGTTTCATCATAGTCCCTTGTTCGACCCTAGAGTATTTGATGTTATTACAATTGATCCGTACAATGTGGGTTCACATATTGTTTTAGACTTATATTTTAGGTTATAAATTTAAAGTTATTTCGTTCACGATTACACACACGTTTGAGAGCGAACACATGCTTACGTGATCATGTCTTCTATGCGAAAGCCTTGGATCATCAGTCAAGGCCTTGAGACATTTTATCTTAGTTCCTGTAACTTGGTTAGTACTCATAGAATAAACATTGTTGCATCTAGGAGCTGTAAGCACAATATCACCCGATGTCTTGTCTTAAACTTCACATTTTTCATAATCAAACATAACCTTGTTTCCTTTATCACATATTTGAGAGATGCTAAGCAAGTTATACTTCAAATCGTCAACAAGATATACATCATCAATAAAGTTAGATGAATTATAACAAATTTTACCAATGTCAATAATGTCACACTTTCCTTTATCACCAAGCGTAATGGTTCCAACTGATTGCTTCTTTAATTCGGAGAACAGTGAGCTTTTTCCACTCATATGTCTTGAGCAACCACTATCTAATATCCATTTATGCTCATTTACCTTGGTGATATCCTGCAAAACAACAAACATCAACCTTTCCGGGTCGACCAAATGACATATTTTGGTCCATATTCAGGCTCAATCATGTTTGGTGGTCTAGTACCTTTAGGAACCCATATTTGCTTAACCTGTTTCCTTAGACATATAGGATAAGTTTTTCTAATGATGTAAGGATCATTTCTTCTATATAGACATGTAGATTTGACATGACCCTTTTTACAACAGTACAAAAATGTGGCCATATGAATACTTTATTTAGCTTGACAAAAGTGGTAGTTGTTTTTCTAGGAAAACTGACATGATATCCTATACCATTTTTGTTAAAGGAAGATTGTTGCTCACCCATCATCCCTTCAAGATTGGCTTTCGAACGAGTAAATTGAATAAGTGCAGCCTTCTGGTCTTGACATATCACAGTTAGGTCAACCTTTTCTTTCTCTAGATCGATATATTCTCGATAGAGAGAAGAAAGATTTCCCTTGAGAATTGCATTTTCAGATTTCAAGGCCTTGATATTGATATCAAGGTCTAACTTTTCAGTGTTAAGATTTTCAATCTTCAAAGACATATCACTTAATCTTTTCTCTTGTTTAATTTGAGAAGCTTTTCTTTCAAGAAACTTATCCTTAACCTATGTTCTTTATCACATATGATAATGTCTTTAAGGAATTGTGTGAGATCAGATTCAGGTTGGGACATGATGATACTTATCACCTTATCAAGGTATTGATTTGGATCTTCTTCATGATCGGCCATGAGACAAAGGTTTGCTTGTTCTTTTTCGTCTTTGAATTCATTTGAGGAATCTGAATCACTCCATGAAGCTACCATAGCTTTCTTCTTTCGATCATTCTTCTTAAAGTTGGTCCTCTTCTTTTGCGGAAAATTCTTAACGAGATGATTTGTTTACCACATTCAAAATAAGTCAGAACTTCAGTTTTCTTGTTAGAGTTAGAAAACTTACCTTGAGGCCTTGATGTTTGCGAATATTCTTTTTTGTTTGCAAATTGTTTCTTTATTCTAAGAATCTTCGCAAGACCCCTGGAGATCAACGCAATTGCATCTTCTTCATCATCAATCTTCATTATCTTCCTCTTTTGATGGTAACTCATCCTTTTTCGATCTTAATGCCAGATTCTTTGTGTTGGATGGGAGCTCTTCATCTTCTTCACCAAGAACCATCTCATGTGTGATGAGTTTTCCAAGGAGGTCGTCAAAAGGAAGAGTTGAGAGATTCTGAGCTTCTCAATGGTAGTCATTTTTGGTCCCCACTTAGCTTTAGGTAGGCTCCTTAGAACCTTCCTGACTTTTTCTTTCAGTTGTGAAGACCTTTCCAAGTGAGTCCAGATTGTTCACGATCTCAGTAAATCTTGTAAATATTTCTTTGAATGGTTCATTTGGATTCATCTTGAATAGCTCATATTGTTTGAGGAAGATGCTGATCTTTGTTTCCCTGACTTGACTTATTCTTTCGTATGTGACAACGAGTTTGTCACATATTTCTTTTGCACTCTTGCATGATGAGATGCGGTTGAATTCATTTGCATCTAATCTAGTGGCGGCCACAGGATTTTGAAGGGGGGGGCGAAAATTTATTTTCGATAAAAATATCTATGAAAATAAAATAGCGATAAAAACAAAGTCAAGTCAATATGCCATCTACTTACAATAAACAAAAATACAAAAAAAACTACACTTAAAGGCGCGGTCGTTGACCGTGCCTATATATTTTTTTAAAAAAAAAATAGCTGCCCTATAGGCGCGGTCTATAACCACGCCTCTTTAGTTTTTTTTTCTTTCAAAAATGTTACCCTATAGCCGCGGTCTAGGACCGCACCTCTATTTGTGTTTTTATTATCTTTATTTCGGATATTAAAATGTTGTCCTCGACAACGCGTTTTACAAATAAGAGTGTGGTCTAAGACTGCGCTTCTAATCCAAACAACAAATCTCGTACATTTTGGTGAATTATTTCACTCCGAGCCTAAAACGAGAAATTCTTTTGAAGTTTCGTTCACTTCGGCAAAAGATCCAAAAAAGCATGTAAATGTAACACAAGAATAGTGATATTTAAAAAAATAATAAATCGTAAAAAACAATTTTATAAACGAGAGAAGACACAACCTATTTTGAAACGATTTTTTTTTTGAGGGGGGTCATGCCCCCCTAGGGCCGCCCCTGATCTAATCCAAAGTAGAGCAGGTTCATGGCCTTTTAGTTCTTTGAAACACTATCCAAGTCGGCTTGTGTGAAGTCATCTTTCTTTGAAACACTATCCAAGTCGGCTTGTGTGAAGTCAACTTCCATCTTTGCGACTTGGACACCTTCAACTGTGGTAGTTGGGACTTTGGGGCCATTTTGAATAATGCTCCATAGTTCGATGTCCTGATCAATAATGAACATCCGCATTAGTGCTCTCCAATGGGAAAAGTTGTTGCCACAGAAGAGTGGTGGTAGAGATGAGGATATTCCTTGAGCAAATCCTCCATCACCTACACGATTCATGATTAGTCTCATTGATGGTTAAATCAAAATACGTGAGTCTAGCTCTGATATCAATTGAAGAACCGTTAGGTGAATATAAAGGATAAATATACTCTAGAAGGAGGGTTGAATAGAGTATGAGAACTTTTCGCAAAAACCTATCTCAAGGCTTTGAAACCGATTTCAAAGGCCTTGATGCCGATATGAGCTCTTTGTGACACACTTTGATTTCAAGAGCTTTAAAATTGATTTCAAGGGTCTTGACTTTGTAAACCTGCAAAACAAGGTTAGTCACAATAAAGCATATATGGTGCGGAATTGAAAAGATCGACACGAGGATATGTTTACGAAGTTCGGCTCTAAATAGTCTATTCTTCATCCCAGGGTATAGCCGTAGGATCTAACTATCTATTATCAGCTTCAAAGAGTACTAGATACAAACTAGAAGAAATCCCCTTCTTCTCTCACTGTAGCCAACGCTACGATCTAGCTCCAACTCTTCACCTTGCTATAATAGCCTAGTTACTTCGCAGAGTAACACACACTCTAGTATACCACTCTTTAGATATGTCAATGGAGCTTTCGAGTTTATCTCTCTCTAGGGGATAAAACTTTTGTAGAAAGAGAGAAAGAAAAACTTTGGAATCGAATGAAGATGCTTTGGATCACTTGAAGACTTTGGATATTTCCGTGTAAGCTTTTGTCCCTTCTTCTTCAATCGACATCTTCATTTATAGTCTTCGATGAAGAGGTCTTCTAGCCGTTGTAAAGATGACCGTTGTAGATATTTCTTCTTCTCCATGGAAAACGCTTCTTGGTTGAGATGAGATAGCCGTTGTAGATCTTCTTTATCTTCATCATCTCCTTAAAGCACGTTGATTCTTCTTTCCGTAATCTTCTCACGCTGTTGAAGATCTTTGACTCTTGAGCATCGAGATCTTCAAATCTTGTTGTGATTTGTTGGATTAAGATCTTCGAATTTTGTTGAGAAGAATCTTGCGCCTTTATTTGAGGATCTTTGTGAGATCCTGTTGTGAACCGAATCCTCTTGGTCGTTGAGATCTTTTTTGTTGAGCGTATCTTCATGTTGAGTGTATCTCCTTTGGAAGAACTTCTTTTGATTCTTGGTTGGTTGATAGAGATTTGAATTCCTTCCAGCCATTTTGTCCTTTGAAACTTGTTTCAAGGTTGTGGCTTCTGATCCATTGAAATGGCTTTCAAGGCCTCCGTGTTGAAGTTCTTCAAACTCTGCGTTTGTCCATTTGTATCTTGTTTCAAGGCCTTGGTTATCCCTTGTATCTGAGTTCAAGGCCTCCGACTGTCCCTTGAAATGCTTTCCAAGGCCTGCACATATTTAGACAAAACACCAAGCAAACCAAGCAACTAGAAATACAATCGATATTTTGTTAGTATAAAAACCGCTTTATTTGTGTTAAGTATTTCATCGTCACATATTCAAAATACACTCAAGGTGGAGTTTTCACCAACGGTTTTAAAGACTCTTCACGTCAAAATCCAATGTGAGTAGTATTGTACCACGTGTGCTATCAACATGGATATGGCTTATTCACGGTGAGCTTTATGCATTACAACACCTTCGTAATATCCACGTTAACGTACATTTTGATCGTTTTTTAGAAAAGCTATACTTGAAATACGTCGATAGTTTGATGTAGATTTATTTGAAACCTTCAAATGTTGATTTGACTAAAATTTCGGTCCTTAAATTCAATTTAAAGATTGATGGAGAAAATTTGAGAACAAAGGTGGCAGGGTAAGAAAATAGAAAAAATTAGTAATGAAAATTTAAAGATTATAATAATTACTGACATATATGCTTTGACTTTATATCCGAATACACTATGATTATATTTTGGAAGTTGCAAAGGCACGAATATAGAAATTACTTTCGTGACATGCAGACGGCTTTCGGATTCGTGATGCATTCGGAATGCGCATCCGATTGGCAATTTGTAAATCGAGGCTCGAGCCGTACACTTAAAATCGCTCTTCTATTTTGTAACTGCTGTTATTTTTTTATAAGAATTTTACTGAACACGTGCAAGTAACACTACAACAGTCGATGCATTGTAAGACTCTCCATTAGAGTGTTCCGAAAACCAGCATGGCATGAACTTTATTCTATCCTTTCCACGTTCAAAGTTGTACAACTGTTCAACAACCTAATTTTAATATACTGTAAGTGGTAGGAATGTGCGGGCAATCATTTGGTCCGAGTTCTGTCAAATATGATACTCCAAAAGGGTCTCACTACCCAATCTTATATTTATAACCCAAGAGTGCAAGACAACGAGATTCTCACTAGGTCTGCAGATATTCAGAGAGGACTGGAAAATCGGACCGGATCGAACTGAAAATTACAGTCCGATACGGTCCTCGACCGTAATTGTAAAAATCCGGTCCGGTCTAAGATATTACGGTTCGGTCCGGTTCTGGACCGTAATGTTCCGGTCCAGACCGGATTTTTATACTTTTAATATTTTTTAACTCGAAAAGCATCTGGTCCGCTCCGGTCAACCTGGACCGGACCGGATTTAATCCATACAAAAAAATATATTAATTTTTTTTATAAATAAATAAAAATAAAATGGTCCAGACCGGACCGTGGTGGACCGGACCATTACGGTCCATGGACTATTTCACACAAGTGATGAAACGATCCGGTTCGGTCCGATCCAGTCATGAGTTTACGGTCTGGTCCGGTCCGGACCATTTGGAAAGCCTTAATTCTCACTGCCCCATGACTTGGCCACAAAAGGGGATTCTTTCAATGATAAACAAATGCCAAGTTTTTGAGTCTTCAATGCCACATGATATATGTTGATCAAAAACTTTTGGGGCGAAGTCCCAATCCTAGAGGATCTTAACTGAATGCCTGCTTTTGAGATCATGAGATGCATAGTGAAACTAATTGACATATCATAGCAAGACATATGAAGATATATTTGGTGATGAACTTTATAAACAATTTCAAGATTTCTATTCATTTAAAGAAGTTGAAGATCCAAACTTAAGATTTCTTGTATGAGGAACTGACAAGCATGCTGCAAGTAGTAAAACAAGATACTGGGTACCTGGAGACCGTCTTTCTTCACAAATCAGGCATTGTATATGTATGTATTGGCAGTAACTTGATGTACAAAAACGAAGTCCAACTCTACTGTAACTACTGTGGTAAAATGTAATTTATTTGCTCAGTCTTCTAAGAGTTTTTTTGCTGATGAATTACTGGAATCCCCTTCACCTTTCTTCGGCTTGGAGAAGAAAGGATCCCATTCATGGGGTCCTACCTCACGCTTCCCTTTCTCCAAAAGAGCGTACTTCCAACTGATCTCCTCTATGAAATTATCATTTCTTCGGCCCTCGGTGATGTCGTTTCTCAACATTGTTACTTTGTCAATAACTGCCTGAACAGCAACATCAAAGGCATCTTTAAGTGTCTCCAACTTAGAGCGAGGATCAGCATAGATCAAGCTAGGAATGAGATTGATGATAGTCTCCCTCATTATCTTCACCTGCTCGGGAGGAATTCGGCGCAGCCTCTCCTCGATACTCATGTTCCTCTTGCGGATATCATCCTCCGGAATGAACACCGAGTAACTAGAATAATTCCTCGGAAGGTGCCAATTATACTGTGCGTAAGCAGAACCCGGGTGGAAAAACACAGGAATGCAACCTGCTAACATGGAGTCAAAAGCTGATCTTCGAGTGTAAGAATCCCCTTGAGGTTGTAAGCAGAAGAGGGAGCTCTGAAACATCTTCATGATACTGCTTGGGGAATGGCATTTGCTCTCTCCAAAATCACATTCCAAGAGCTTGCATAGATTATTGGAGTGTCTGCATTGATTGATTATCTGACCCCTGATAGACTTGGGATCTCCTGGCCTTGGAGCACCAGCAAATGAAAACAGATACTTCCTGTCCAACTTCCTCATCCTGTCTTGCCACACAAACACATCAGCATCCTTGGCAGGATGGAAGTAGGTTGGATAGGGAATGCCGAAATCATTAGCATTCCAAGGGCTTGATTCAACCACAAGCATAGACATGTTTCTAGCAGCAGGTAAAAAGAGAAGCTTGTTACCCCAATCTGTCTCTGCATCAGTCAGCCTTCTAAAATCCCAAGTTATCCTGCCAGCAACCAAGAAATGGTCCTTTCCTCCCATGATCTTCCACTCCGGCCTCTTCATCAACCAATCAACCAGATCAAGAGACGCGGCATCCCTAACAGTGATATTGTACCCCCACAGATACCGGGCTATGTCAAACCCGGCATAGAAGGGGACAAAAATAGCAGCAGCAATAGAAGAATCATTGGTAAGGCACTCGTATTGCTTCATCCGGTTGCTAAAGATCACATCGACAGCGAACTGATTAGTAGCGTACCAGCCAGTGTTGGAGAACACACCTTCCACATTCTCAAGAGGAGGACCAAGCCCAGCGTTACTGGTGAATTTACACATGTTTGTCCAAAGACTAAGCTTCTTGCAGTCCCTAAGCATATCCTCGTTGAACCTGGAGGGGAGATTATGAACATAGATATACCTCCCACCACACGGATCATTCTCCCCTCTCCTGTCCTGTAAACTCTGCGGTTTAATCGGAGCAAAATTAGGAACCCTAGGCTCAGAAGCAGCGCGGGGAGCCACATTGACGGGCTCGATTTCAGTTAGGTTGCTACTGGATCCCACCATACCGACGGTCTCGATTTTGATGGGATTCGACTGCAATGGAGCAGATTGGAAGTAACCGGTATGGGCTCCAAAGAGCACATAATGAAAATGAAAAAGCAAGCCGGAAATCAAGGCGGAGATGGAAGCCAAGTAACAGAGCCGGCAGCGGAGACTCCTTCCTTTTTCCCTCTCCGTGTGCATAGGAACGACGCTCAGCGTCCATCGGCGTCTCATGGTGCAGCGAGCAAATCAATGAAGCAAGCTATAAACAGATCGGACAAGTCCGTACATGAATCACGCATCAATGAAACCGCAACTCCAAGTGCTGGCACGGAATTAAAAAAGGCAATGGAGCATGATGAAAATTGGAAGGGATGGTGAGATCAATGGGAGTAGCAAAGCTCCATTGTTGAAGGTTGGAAGAGGGATTCCAGTTTATATGTATGCGGAGTGGGGCTGTGCAGAAAACGGGGGCGCACGTTAGTGATGGGCGCCTGTCGGCAAGCGCTTGATCCGGTGGCACGTGGCATGTCCGGCCAAGGCTTCTGTTATTTGCAAAGTAGGGTTCCATAACACATGAGCCAATTCAAGCTTTGAGTAGTTTAATAATTTATAGTGCTAGTAATTCGAGAGATTGAATGAATGCATGATAAGTAGAAAATATGAGTGTATGAGTAGGTGCAGAAGTAGATAGGAGACATGGATCCACGTAATAAGGAGATTTGTTCGAGAGCATAAAACTATATATACAAAATTAGAAGCAAATGTTCATTTAGAAAGAAGTAGAGGAATATGAATTGGTAAATATAGAAGCTTTGTGTTTTGAACAACACTCAAAGACGATGCGTTTTTGTTGTTATTGGTACTACAAACACGTTAGGATAAAATGTTAAATTGCAAGCATGATCCATCCAACTCATTTGCCCACCGGAGCTGCTGTTAGACGACATTAGGGCCCTTTGTACTAGCTAGCTTCCAATCTTTTACTCTTAATTACGCGGCATGTAGCTTTAATGCGGTGGCTTCTTACCTTGCTCGCGTCATACCGAGTGGGAAAGGTGAACAATATTTTGAGTCTGACTAATCACTTATTATGGTTAACACTATTAGTGGATTGTGTAAATATTGAAATGTGACAATATGATATTACGTGAATCTAACATATAATTTATAATATTAGTCCTTTTATAGTCAATAGGTTTTAGACCCGAAAGATCTAAATGATAAACTAATAGTAAATAATATGAGTTTTAAAGCCTTGAATCATTTATATAAATGATATGTCCGATAAACATGCAACAGTGTAGAAAAAAAGTATGATAATAAGTATATTACTTGGTTGCCCCATCTGGTATCTACTTAACATCACATCCTTGGCAACACCTCAAAGTACATTTAGTTTTATAAAACTCGAGATATTTCTCACTCCATAACATGACACCTTTTGCTCATCCCTTATGCCCACTCGTTCAGATGCAGCGCCCTTTTGCATCATCATCTACCATCCTTTCTTTCTTCCCTACTATTCGGGATAGGATATGGAAAGGGATCGTCCATTGAAAAAGTTGATAGAATGGTCAAGAGACCCTCTACAATTTTTATCATAGAAATGAACGAATATTATAATATTTACCAACTTGAACTTTTTGTCGGGGGCAAGAAGCATATATGAACTATTTCACGAAGGATGTGGCTGGATAATTCAAAGTCCTCGACTAAAAGATAGGAACTTTTTTTTATCATAAATAGATAATAGACAAATGAATATAAATTAATAATTTTATTAATGGATATAAATATATTTATTAACACTCCTGTGGTGATTCAACCACACTAATCTTGGATCGTATGAACTTGAAGCGATCCGATAAATATTTAGTTTTCAATATACTTTATTCATTTGTGGCAATAATTTCCTCATTTGAAGCAATGAGTCTTGAGCGAAAATGTTGAAGTGAAGAGATGTAATAAGGTATTGTGGACTACTTCTCTTCTTTGCTTTTGTTCTGATGGGACAGTAGGTTAGCAGTCATATGCCTTTGTTTTGAGGAGAACAATATGTCTTAGTTTCGTTGGCGGCAATAGGGTGTCGATTGGTGGGCGACAATAAGACACCGGTTTGTTTAGCAGTAATAAGGCTCCGGTAAGTTGGCAACACTAGGACGTTGGTTGGGTCGACGATGTTAGGGTGCCGGTAGGGTTTTAGGTCCGGATCAGACTGTATTGATACCATCTAGTGATCGAATATGAGGTTTAAAACACATTTATTTCATTTACTTGAATCGTTTATATAAACAATATAAAAACGTACTTTATCCAGAAGATAGAAAATAAATAATAAACTATAATACATTAATGGGTATGAATTTATCTACTAACATATATTAATAACATATTACTGGATACAAATTTGTCTATTAATTAACAAATTAAAATTTAAAAAATTATAAACCAACAATTGTGAATAAAAATAATCAAACTTTCTACTTTTGAAAACTATTTAAAAATATTTGTTGATGACCTATCACTTATTATAGTTAACTATTTGTTACATTATCAACAAACTTTCTACTTTTGAAAACTATTTAAAAATGTATTCATGAAAAAAAATCAAAATAAAAATTCGGGTTTTGTTATGCAGTCTTTTTATAGATATTTACACCCAAAAAAAAATCTGAAAAAAAATCAAAATAAAAAAATTAGACAATTTATTGATGATGTAACTTTTCAATAGAATAAGAATTATAGTAAATGAAGTTGGAGGGGAAGGTGGAGAGGAAAAACAAGAATGAAGACGAAGGAGATAAAATCGATAAAATTTGATTGGGTATTTGATACGAAGAGAATTATTTAGGGTATGAAGAGAAGTAATATAGGTGAAATTATGAAAAAGGTATGTAATATAAAATTTTAATCTCAAAAAAAAGGGATAAATTGTGAAAATTGATTCCTTCAACTCTTTAATTCCCCTTCAACAAAATTATGAACTTAACACCAAAATTAGAATTGAAGCAATAATTTTCATGCTCAACTTTATTTTCCACCCCTTGCTGAACGGACCAATGATGTGATATTACTCAACGAAAATAAATGACAAGTTATCGGGAAAAAAAAACTTTTTAATTGTTTATTGATAATATGACGATCATATCAAAATTGGTTGTCATAGTTTGTACACGAATAATAAATTTTTAAAGGTTGTATATTTTTCTGGATAATTATATTTATTTTGGTCTTTTATTTAATTTAAATATATGCTTTCATAAACGGAGTCTCCCTCCTTCCTCTTTCGAAGAATGAAAAAGGTCCAATCAAATGAAGATTAAAATAGAAGGTGCTTACTCGACAATCCAATTCTAAACATGAAATTTATCAAAGGTTTCACGTTGCCGGAGACAATCAAAGCTCACGATTGTGAAAAGTGCACGATCGTACACCTAAGAACCACACGCTGCACAAGTGTTGAAATCTATGTAAAAAAAAGGAAACGATTTACATAAGGAAACGATTGAATCATTAAAGACAAACATGTGTAACAACTTTTGTTCGATTTGAATTTTGTACAACTAGTACATAGTTTCATTTTCTGAATGATATGTGTCGCATAAATGATAATTAATACTTATATGTAGTCTCATTACATAAATGTGTGCAAAAAAGTACATCAATTATTCTTTACCGTAACAAGTGGATGTATTTACACCACTCCCTAACCTAAATTGTATTGTCAACTATTGTTGACAGACCATAATACAATTGTCAACGATTATTGACGGTAAATATTTTTTAAAATAAAATAAATAAATATAATATAATAACATATATTTTTGTTTTTAATTAAACGAATAAAAATTTTAAATTTATTGAAAAAATCGTATACATCCAAAAAAAAAAGAATTTTTTTTTATGGTAAATCTATAATAACTTTATTACATACATTTTTTACAATGAGTAAAAGCTGAAAGCTTTCGGATTCAGCATCCCACCAAGAAAGGGATGACCAACCAACCTGCCTTTAATAGTAACATTTCGTCAAGGTTATTTGATGCACAACTATTATGGTACAAGTAAAAATCAAAATTCCATCTCTACTTACAAGAACAATTTTAGCATCCACTTGAATGGTTCTCATCACCCTGAACTGCAAGCACCAACCAGCCTAACCAAATACTTAAACCTAGTTGCTGCTCACGACTAACTTTGTATCATGCAGTGTCAATATAACAGTCAGCTAATCCGTTTTAGATTATAACTTTCCCTGCTCAAATTGTTCCAAGCGAAAGTCTGATAGTACTGAAAACATTTGGGTCTCTAAAAATAGCTGCATACATTAAATGTGCGATGCATGCATAAGAGAATCTGAAGAAATAAAACATTCACAGGCTTTAAACCAACCAAAGTTAATACAACTTTGTTACCTTGACAAATGGTCGATCCCTACTTGGAAAAGAATCTACAAAACTATCCTTGAGCAAGATGGAGACCTGAAAGTATGTACAAACCGTTAACAGACCATCTTCCAAAAGGCAAACTCGAGAGTTTCTACACCATCTATCATTAGAACATTGATCTGTATGACACAATTTTCTAAATACATGAGAATATCTGAACATCACTTACCCTGTCACTATGTGATTGCACACTAGTAATTGTATTAGACCTTAAATCTGCGCAAAGGGACTCCATGTATCGCCTCATGACATCCATAAATTCCGCAGCAGCTTCAGCCTGAAGCACGAAAACATGTAGTGCTTGCTTAAGCAAAAGAAAAATGTAAAGTCATAACATTGATGCACAACTTTTCTGTTCGAAGCGCAGCAAAAATTCAGCTTAATTTACCACACCCATAGCACCTACTTCTATAGTTTTATGCTTAATGATTAGGTTTGCAACAGCCATTAAGAATTATAAATAAATGTTCAGTGATTGAAACTCATAAACCAAGAAGAAAGAAATATAAAACTGCAATAATTGAATATCAATGTGAAATGAAATTTCTGGTCTTTAGTTTCTCACTATCCCACTAGACCTTACACTTTGTGTGAATTGCCAACAAGGTTTTCGTAAAATTTATCAAACATGTACTATACCTCAAAAATATCAAAGAAAGAAACATTTAAAAACACACGAGTTCCTACAGAGAATGAAAAACAACCTGCTCTTCGCTGCACCTATATACGGGGTGTCTTTCTGCTATTGAGTTTTGACAAGCAAGTCTAGCATGGATGGGGCGAAGTTCAGCAACAAGCTCTTTGCGCCGGGGAAGTAAGGGCAAATAACACGTTCTCAGCTACATGGACACATATGAGAAGAAGGTAGAAATGAATATACTGTACTTGGCTGACATCAGAAGATATGAAATTTGATGTTATGTACATTTTAACTCTTTACTAGAAATTTTAAGGATATCATCAAACACGCCATTTATCTGTCTCTTTTGGTTACAGGCAAGAATAACATGAATTGGACATACGTATTGCTATAAACCCTACCCTTAATCTTGAAAAGCAAAAACATCATTCAGAAAAGAGAGAAAAATGATATCATGATCAGAATCTGAACAAAACCTGGTCTTTGAACACATCAATATGTACAAGACTATCAGTTTTAATCTTCAAGCCAGATGGTTTTCTCTCCAAGCCAACCTGCAGATTGAATTGGAAACAAAAACATGGCTCAAAAAGATGCAGAAATATTTCTGAAATCACTTTTTTCAGCATCTATAGTTAGAGTTGGTGTAGTCTTGTTCTATAGAACCTCATGTCATGGCAACTTCCATGTAATTTACAAAACCAAAAATTTTTTTAGTACAAAATAAATCTTACATCACTCAATATCTTTCAGCCTTTTAGACTGACAAGTATCCAAGCAATAGGATAACAAAAATAGTTATGCCATGGTAGGATCCATTTCCAGAGCTGTCCTTCTTGGTTGATTTAAGATTCAAGAATAGTCTTTATTAATCAATAAGTCATCAAAGTTTAATTTCACTATCAAGGACATGAGTAGAAAACTAATTTCATTTCATCTATTTAATATTTAACTATTAAGCACACCTTAGCACTTGAGTGTTCACAAGGAGATGAACTCCAACTTCATTTCGAATTCTACTCACTCTAATGTGGTCACTTTTGACAATTGAAATTCAATATTATTCAACAAGAACATCAGTTTGATAGCCTGTATATAAATTAAGGAGCTTGTCCGGACCAAAAGCTCAAATAAATTATGCCGGTGTGTTCTGAACAATGTGACAACTATCATGGTATCAGGTTAATACCTCGCAAGGAATCACTACTACATAATAAAATTCACCAGGACTTACAAGAAATGGAACAGGAGCCTCGAGAAAATCTAGCATCTTCTCTGGTAGAATCTGAAATGTTTAAAATATGAGAGGGACATCAAGAACAAAATATTTAATTTATAGGGGGTAAATTAAAAGGAAAATTGCCCATCCATATTTTCATTTATTGAGAGCTAACGAGATATAGATTCCTTCAGCTTGTGAATGCGAAGATAATTTGTGGTTCAACATGTGACCAATCAGCCAATTATTCCCATCTTAATTTTGTTTGAACAATCATTAGACGGGAATATTACAAATTCTGGAGCCGTCGTTAACTCATTATATGATGATTTTCCTTCTATGCAAGGGAAAAATCCCTCCCATTTCTCAAAACCACAGGACTAAGCGAGAAAGAAGCAACAGAACATATAGATATCGGCATTATACTCCATAAAAACATCAACTTACTGGAAGCAATAAACTCTGCCATTCAAATGGTTGAATCATGGGTACAACAGATGATACAACAGCTGATAAAACTCCCTGAAATTGACGAATATTAGTAATAGAAGAAACAAATACCAAACTAGTTCCAAGCTCATCTTTTTCTTTTCTGCTACTTAAGTTGTCGCTTCATTTAGGTCATGCCACATGAAGTTTACATATATTTTGATAGAGCGTAAAATCGGGACTCAACTCAATTAAAACTCACAATAGATTAAACACACAAAATAAGAACAATGTTAGGGAAACCAAAAGGAATCCACTAAGCTACTCAAGGGAGCAACTCCACAAGAGCCAATCTCAGAGGAGAACACCTCCTAAGAGCCAAAGGCAAAAGCCTACAAATGTAATTCTGGATAATGAGCATAGAAGGTCTACTGCCTTATTTATGCTCATATTCACCTCAAAGTCACCTACATGTGACATTAGCAAATCCCTCTAACGGCCTAACAGCTGGCATTTCCCTCACAGTCCTAACAGCAGGCATTTTCCAATTACTGTCCATTACTATTCTAGCCTCAGCTATCCATATGCCTAACATATTTCAACTCTAGGCTAGTAGAAAGGTAAGGGAATGTGTCTAATGACCACTTATCTTAGTTTTATGGAAGAAATTTGCTCATGGTATCTCATATGTTTCCCTTTCCAAATTACATAGCATTTTGACCTCATGGTGATCAAAGAATTTTTGTGCTGCCCCTGATGCACATGCACCCTTTTCACAGACGTCTAACTTCAACTATGGTGCATGTGAACCTGGGGGAGCAGAAGTTTCAGGGAATAAATGCAACCCAGTGGATTGAAATCAACAAACGTACAGGATAATCATTATCAACATCATTATGCCATATTAAGCTTCACAGTACAATCAGATATATGTGGAATTACAATTCTCCATCCTGCTTAATGGTAATCACGTTACTCTAACTATACATTTATATTTTATACACCTACCATTCATAAGTTTCTATTCAGAATATATTGGTCTGAACATGAGTCTTTTACGTAATATTTCCCACAAATTTCCCTTTTTGGTATGTTATATTTAAACAAACAATCTAGATTGTGAGAACTATTTATCTCATTTGTTGCTTTAGGCATTTCTCTTAGCAAAGAAGCTTGTGAACTCAACAAAAGCCACTCATCAGAAGATAAGCCTGTAACTGTAACAGAACAACTACTTCAATGGTGCAGATTCTTGAAAAAGACATAATAAACCCACCAGATTTGGGCAGACTAGTGCCACTTGCTTTTCTAACAACACTCCAGTAAGCAAAGCTAGAACCTGAAACATACAGCACAGAGGCAGTCATGATCCCAATTTTAAGTAAACCAAAAACATGTTTAAAAACAAATGTATAAGAAACTAAAAGCATGTACAAACAATACTTTTAATGTGTGTGTAACTACCACCTCAAAAATGAGAATGTCTTAGACAACTTTGATTCATGTTTCTCGGTTAAAAATGAGATCACTCGGGATAACACCAGCGTAAGAATCCCAAGAAAATTATAAAGATCACCATTAACATATCCTAACATGAGCTAATGACACAACAACTTCACTCTTTCATCTAATTAAAATGAAATCTAAAAGCAAATGAACACAAAATAGCCAGCTAGATTGACACAAATACTTCTTCGTACGGTATGAAGTGGGTATCTGTGAACAGACTGCTTGTACTTTATAGTGATTTGGAGAGCATCATTTGTGGAAGATAAAATGTTTTAAATAAGAACTAGGACAGAGAAATCATATCATAGACAGGGGTAAACTTGTAGATGAAAGTTAACTCTGATCAAATCATCAAAGGGGTAAACTTGAACACAAACATTACATTATCAAGACAAAGAACTCGGCAAAGGGTTGCAGTTGTCCACACTGACAAAGCAAACGCATCTTCTGCAGCAGCCAACTTTGCATTGACCTGCAAATTATTGTATCTACATTTAGCACGGACAAACTTAAGACCAAGACCAACAGTTAAGCAATAGAAACCATGCCTCTGCCAATTTTAGTGGATCCTGAGGTTCCAGCAACAGAAATTCTTTAGCTATACCAAATTCTGACACTGCTGGGCGCCTATATGTGATAGCTTGAAGGTGTTCAAGGGGGTGGAAAATTAGTTCACTTCCTCGTTCAGGAATAGGCAAAGCACCATAACAACACAGTATCTTTAAGAAATCATTCATATTCGTCTGTTAGAGGAAGAACAACAAACAATAAGTTTTTTACACTAAGCAGGCAAATGATGATAATCGCTTTACAAAGGCCAAGTTACTTGGATAATAACTACAGCAGAACAAACCTTTGCCCACTCCGTGTTCATAAAATCACCAGAAAAATCACTCTCTTGGGCGGAGGAATAAGCATCATCTTCGTCTTCTAGACTCATTGCTGAACTGTCAGAAGTGACCAGTGGGATCCAAGATTGTATGATTGAGAATTTTTACAGAGAAAAGAAATAAAACTATCCATATTGCAACATAGTTTATCTACAACAACAATGACTGTGTTCTTTAAAGGAACTGAAATAAATAAATGGAGTATAGTAGCAAAGGAAAGGGTGTATTATTTAACCTGTTAAATACATGCTATCACTTCCCACCCCACTCTAAAAACATAAAAGGAAGAAGATAAGGATAGGTCAATACCTGAATAAGGAGGTGGAGCTACCACTCCGATCAAATTTTGGACTGCTAGGACGTGATAAGAATGAGGGCCCAGGAGAAAGCATCCCATTTTCTGAGTTCTCATAGGATCTGTCAAAATCATTAGGCTGTTCCGAAACATAAGAGGCATGATCATCAGAGCACTGTGAATATTTATCATCTTTGTCTATATCTTTTTCGTGACTAAAAGAAGCATCACTTGCTGCAAGACTACAAGGAGAGTGAGTTTCCTCAAACTTATTTGAAGAGGTTTCAAGTTCATCATCAGGTATAATACCAGCAGCAGCAGCAGCAAGGACAACTGTACTATCAAGAGGTATTGCAGATGACATATAATCCTTGTCAGGGGAATCATCAACTGAATTAACGCGTTCTTGTGACCTCCAATGTAAGGGAATGTTATAACTGACATTGATTTCGCTGACGAACTGGGTGATGCGATTCAAACGCTCCTGAGCAACAATACTGGAGCAAGGATCATAAAAATTAGTGAAGTAGAAAATATTTCAAAGATCAAACTCAAGCACTTCTATAACTCAATTTCAACAACTATAATTCTTTCTTGTTCAGAAGACTACTGGAAATGAGGATAACCTGTTTAAAATTTCGTAGTGCAATTCAAAGAAAGGAACTCTTGTCAGTAGACAATAACAGCGTGGTGCTGAAACCAGAAACCGGCTTGCTGAGTGTCCATGACAAACAGGAGTTGATCCACCAAGAATGCCAGGGGACCGCTGAACCATTTCAGGCACAAGCAAGCAAACACCATAGAGTGTCGCATTGTCCGCACCCTGATTGAAACCACAAACCTTTAGCAACAATGGACAAGCCACTCTCCACCAATAGTATCAACTAATAAAGTAATTATATGAAAAAATATAAATAATAGGCAACAAGAAATCTTGTAAAAACTGAAAAATAGGAGGGGGGG
>BSUD01000006.1:102066378-102161738 GCA_033239045.1 Fagopyrum esculentum | reverse complement strand
GGGGGGGGGGGGGGTGCAGATCTTTGATGACCAAAGTGTCAAAACGGAATTTTGAATTTTTTGCTAAAATTGCTATAGTTTAAATGTGAACCTTTTTTGCCTTTGCATGAAAGGAAAGGAATACATTTTTTGCCTTTGATAAGAAGGATATGTGAACCTTTTTCAATGAGTCCTAAATGTAAAGATCTTTTAAGAAATTCTGCCATTAAATTAAGATGGTATTGGCTTTCAAGAACAAAAAGAAAAAAGCTTTGTCGTTGTACACTATTTTACAACATATCTATTTAGAATGTTTTGATATGCCTTCATACATCACCGAACTTCCATTTTTGTTCCCTTCTAAACATAAGACCTTCTTGATCTCTCTTTACTACAAATTCTTATTCCATCTACTAAAATTTAGTTGTACCACTTCGTACAATGAGCCAACACAATCTTCAACATTTCACACATGACACCTGCATCCTACATATACATTTTGCATGGCCATCTAGGAAATTATTATTTTCCTAAAAAATCACTATATGTCAAGCAGCATTGAACTTGGAAGCTTAAAGGGTTAAAGAGAGAATTACTCATCATTTGTTAAATGATACTTTATTCACTGATAATCAAATGGAATCATACTACCATCAAAAACCTTATTCATGTCCCATAAGAAGCCTACAAAGTGCATCAAGTACAGTGAACTACTAGGTGACAGCTGACCAATATATGAAGGATCAAATGAAAGTGAAAGAGAGACATGTAACCACAGATACTATTTGAGTTTCACATATACTGACCTTAAGTGAAAAAATAAAAGCTGAAGTATCTTTTCCAAGATGCTCCTGTTTACAGTTACAATGCAACAAATAATTAGGGTCTTCAAACTGTAGCGATCACTTTAAGAAATATATAAATCTTGAATTAGACATTAAAGCTAGATGAACTGAAGAAACAAATCTGAATTCCTACTACAGATACTTACGATGATTTAATGGAAACAATTGTATTAAACTGTTGTAGTTCTGAACAGTGTACACTTGTTAGAATTGTTCAATAGTACCATTGTTCACAAATATAAAGAACCGAAATTACCAACTATAGTGCAACCTCATGGGCACTAAAAAAAACTCAAGCACCTTTCCTACATGAAGTGACATTAATAGCACTTTTTTGTTCGTATATACCACATGATCACATGTTTAGAGCTGGGGAAAAAAAGAAGAGTAATTTTGGAACATATTCAAGAATTTTCCAGGTGAACGTAAATATAGAAGGGTATTTTTAGCAAAATAATACACGTTTCAATCCATTACAGTCAACCAACCTGGAAAAACTAACAGTACAGCACTAATAAAACATATTTTAACTGTTTTAGTAGCAATATAGAGAACCTCACCCGGCCATAAACGAGTTCATTTAGATCACTAAGCGATGGAGTTCTTTCGACTAACTGAGCCTGTTCCAAATAAAATTGTAAAAATCAATAAGAACATGGATCAGACTGTGATTGCCTCCACAAAGTTCAGCCTATTGCATATATCCTGTTCTTTCATATCTTCCATTCTCTCTCATCCTAGCTTACATCTATGAATGTACAAGAACATGAATTGGAAAATGCAAACCTTAACACCTCCGGGAAAACAGAAGGAACATATATCGATCGAGCGCATCGGAAGCTTCTTCCCTGGTGGGTACTTAAAAAGCATCTGCATAATAAGTTATTTAGTTGCCATGTAAACATGAAGTACCATAAGACTAAGCATTTTATCACATATATATAGTAGGTTTACATCGTTCCCGAATGACAAAAGTAAGCGTTTTATCAGACTATGATAGAGTTGGACTAGTAAGGGAGAAGTTTTATCTTGCAAAGCCTGATGCATGAGAAGTAAGGATGTCTGACTTAGGAATGAAAGAGCCGAATTTGAAATATAGAAAAAGAACGAAAATATTTTGACATGGAAAGCAAAAGGGCTAAAGTGCGCCAAAGGAAAAACATAAAGCAAGAGCACAAACAGGTAAAAGAAAATAAACCTGAGGCTCTAATGCTGGAGGTATTGGAATCTGCTTCTGCAAATTTCTTTTATTGGCTGGCTTGGCTCTTGCCATTTCTAATTCCAGTTTCTTTTTCATGGCAAAGGCTTCTTCAATGGGTGCAAGATTAGCGTCAGGGTGCAGCCCTGTGACAATGAAGTGCTCAAAAAGTGCAGTGGGCTCCTTAAATTTGGTGCGGTCCTGAAATAGCATTAACACAGTGAATCTTGGCCAAATTAAGTACAATGGCATAGGTTTACTCATGGCAGGAACTACAAGTCTATAAGTAACATAGCAGTAGTACAATGGCCAAATTACCGGAGTGTTAGACTGGAGCTGATACCACTGCCGTTTGAGATTGGCCAACTCCTCAGGGTTAAAATGGCGGTGCCTGTTATCCTCTTGGGAGGGGGCTCCCCATCTCAAAGCCCTTTGAAAGTGAGATTTGAGATTCTGAAGGCTACTACTACGCCTGTGTCCACGCCCCCCTGACTCACTCGGACTGTTCTGATTCCCCGCACACAACGGAGACAAGTCCCCGCCGTCGGAACTTCCGCTGTACACATTCTGTATAGCCTCGTTGGCAACTCTTACCGCCTCCTCCGAAATCAGCTGTAAAACCACCAGCGGCGATGCCGGACGATCATCTATGGCCACCGTGGGACGATCAACCACCTGCCTAGGTGGCAAGCGACCAGATATTGGCGGCCGTCCTGCTGCCTTCCCTTCGTCTTTCCCGTCCATTCCGAAATTTATTAAACGCCGTGGTCACCTTGGATAAAACCCCAACACCATTGATTCCAACTCCCCGTTATTCAAACTTTAGGTTTAATTCACCAACTCTACGTGCTCCTGATATCAAATTAAAATCTTCTCAAGGAAATCAAACACAGCCACGAATTTACAAAAATCATCCTTGGAAGAGCTACTTACAATCGATCAAACTCGTGGTAAGCTAAGAGAATATTACGCACGATGAATTTGCAAGTGAAATGCATCAGATTCCTTCATGCACCTGTTAATTTGCCAAAATCAACACCCAGTGGAATAACGGTAATCGTACACATTAAATGTCAAATTTCAGGGAGATTAGCCGAAGAATCTCAAAACAAAACACAAAAAAAACAAGTCTGAAACAGGTTCTTGATTCTCCGGCCGGCCAAACAAGTATGCCAATTCGTGGAGAAGAGAGAAGGAGAGATAAAGATGAATGAAGAGGAAGGTGGAACAGAGAAAAAAAGTCGATAAAAATAGCACAGGTCGTGGGAAAGCCGAAGAGAAGATGAGAGAGGAGGTCAAAATTCTTAACGACAACTGTACATGTCAATTGCAAACTCAACCGTTGGGCACCAAAAAAAAAAAAAAAAAAATATATATATATATATATATAGGGCGTGGTTCCCATGAGAACACCCTAACGTGAGAACATGAGAACAATCGTACACCGTTGGATGGTGAGTATTAAGGGTTGAGATTTAGAGTAGATATCATAATTAATAATAACTACGAATAATCCACTCAACCAACAATAACTACGAATAATACATTAAACGATATGACACTTACGAATCTGTTCACATGTTCTCACGTTAGGGGGTGTTCTCATAGGATCTATATATATTTATAGTTCAAGAGTTACTACGTTTGTTATCGATTTTATGAGCATTATAATATATATATATATATATAGGGTGTGGTTCCCATGAGAACACCCTCTAACGTGAGAACATGAAAACAATCGTACACCGTTGGATGTGAGTATTAAGGGTTGAGATTTAGAGTAGATATCAAAAATAATAATAATTACGAATAATAATAATTAGGAATCCAACAATAACTACGAATAATCCACTCAACCAACAATAACTACGAATAATACATTAAACGATATGACACATTCGTAACAAAACTGATAATAATTACGAATCTGTTCTCATGTTCTCACGGTAGAGGGTGTTCTCATAGGATCTATACTCTATAGATCTATACTATATATATATATATATATATATATATATATATATATATATATATATATATATATATATATATATATATATATATATATATATATATATATATATATATATATTATAATAGAAAAAATTAAAATTTGAGTTTAAAAAAAATTCAGCTTGCGATGAGAAACATTAGAGTGAAGAGGAAGCGACCGACGAGACTTATCACAACATCCGTACAACTCGACGAGTTAAACTTGCCTCAACATCCGTTCAAGCACCTGTAGAGGCATCAGTTCATGCACCTGTAGAGGCATTAGTTCATGCATTTGTTGATGCATCCGTTCACGCACCTGTACATGCACCCGTAGAGGCTTCTAGCGATGAGGATGTAGGACTAGTTTCACTTACTACTGATTACGATGCGGAGGAGTCCCCGCACGCTATTTCTCATCTGGATGATATACTAGAGGATGAACATGAGGAGATACATGTTCAACCAGAGGATGTACCTGAGTAGATACCTGTTGAGGGAGAGCAGCAGGATGACATACCACTACAGGTGTAACACCCCAAGTTTTGGGAACTCGAAGCGTTACGGGCTAGGACCGCACAATGGGTCCCGGCCCTCAGAGTAGCAACAACAAACGGATCTTACAACAAGACACAAACGAACGAAAACCAAAACTCAATATGAAACCAAAGGTTTAAACAAACAAAGCGGAAAAGACTCGCAACCGAGTTCAAAACAAAAGGGAAGCAACAAAGGAAACATAAACCCGATCCCGTCCTATAATGTACGGGAACCCCGGCTGACCACACCGTCCGGATCACTCAGCAACATCCTGAACCTGCGGAACATCTACAACGACGGTATAAACCGTTAGCTAACATTCTAGGTATAAGCATGAGTGTAAAGGCACAAACACACGTAAGGTAAAATAAACATATAGCATGCTTGCACTCAACCGGTTATTATCTTTCATTAAGATATTCATTACTAATTCAACTTATTTTGTCACACGAGAATCCTTTCGAAACTCGCCTCCGCTTCCGTCTACCAATAGGAATAGATCAGTACTATCCGTTACCTACGGGTCTGGGTTGCAAGAGCACGCTCTAGTCTCCTGTAGAACTAGACAAGTGGTCTGGCCACACATGTCATCCTGAATCACTGCTAACATCATCTCTGTGCTGCTAACATCATCTCGAATCACTGCTACTCGAGCCATGTCATCCTGAATCTGCTCGGGTGCTACTTCGCTAGCACTACTAGGCTCGTCCCAACACAGCGGCGTCCGACATCTCTATCCATATAAAGCCTCATAAGGAGCCATCCTGATCGATGCGTGCCAACTGTTGTTGTACGAAAACTCCACTAGGGGAAGGTGATCTGGCCACACATGTCCCTAGTCTAACACACAAGCTCGTAGCATGTCCTCCAAAGTCTGGATGGTCCGCTCAGACTGACCATCGGTCTGAGGATGATAAGCTGTCGTGAACTGTAGACTCGTACCTAGGGCGGCAAGAACTTGCTGCCAGAACCTCGAAGTGAACCGTCCGTCTCTGTTGGAGACTATGGTCCTAGGTACTCCATGAAGTCTCACTATCTGCCTCGTGAACTCCTCTGCCAATCGACTCACCGGCAACGTGTCCTTGATCGGAATGAGACGTGCGGTCTTCGTCAGTCGATCTACTATCACCCAGATAGCATCGAAACCACGACTCGGTCTCAAACCGGTCACAAAATCCATAGAGATGTCTTCCCACTTCCACTGAGGAACGGGGAGTGGGTGTAGCTCGCCTCCTGGTCTATAATACTCGATCTTGACCTGCTGATAGGTCGCACACTGAGCTACATATCTCGTGACGTCTGGCTTCAGACCTCCCCACTAGTAAGAGCGTTTGATATCCTGATACATCTTACTCGCACCAGGGTGTACTGAGTAAGATGAATAGTGAGCCTCCTAAAGGATTCTCTGTCTCAACTCTCGATCTGACGGCACACAAACACGCTCTTGGCGTCTCATAACTCCATCAGCACCAACTGCAAAGCTGGGCAACCAGTCTCGGATTTGTGTCAAAGCTGGGCAACTTTCTTGCTTCCGTCGGATTTCGGCCAACAGATCAGGTACTATCTCCAAGGTGGACAACTAGCTGCTGAAATCCAAGAAGTAGATATCCATCTCTACCCATGTCAGGTCTTGCTGTAACTGTGGCTGAGCTGTCAGCCTAGCAATCGCCATCTCTCGGGGAGTCTTCCTACTAGAGGTACTTGCTACCACATTAGCTTTCTCCGGGTGATATAAGATCTTAAGATTAAAATCCTTGATCACTCCAACCACCTGCACTGGCGTTTATTCAATTCCCTTGAGTGAATAAGTACTTCAGACTCTTGGGGTCTGTGAATATCTGACACGTGGCTCCGTATAGATAATATCTCCAAATCTTCAAAGCATGAACAACAACAGCTAACTCAAGATCGTGGGTAGGGTAATTCTCCTCGTACGTCTTCAACTGTCGAGACGCATAAGCAATCACCTTTCCCCTCTGCATCAAAACACATCCCAAGCCCAGCTTGGGTGCGTCGCTGTAAACCACAAAATCCTCAATGCCCTCTGGCTGAGCTAGAATAGGAGCAGAGGTCAATCTCTTCTTCAACTCCTTGAAGCTCTGCAGGCACGACTCAGACCATATGAATCTCGTAGACTTCCGCAACAAGGAAGTGAGCGGTCGGGCGATAACAGAAAATCCCTCCACAAAACGCCAGTAGTAGCAGCCAATCCTAAGACGCTGTGGACCTCCTTGACGTTCTTAGGTGGCGGCCAAGATGCCACTGACTCGATCTTCACTGGATCTACCTTGATCCCTTCAGCTATAACAATGTGACCAAGAAGTGCTACCTCGGACATCCAAAACTCGCACTTAGAGAGCTTGGCGTACAACTCTCTATCCTGTAAGACCTGAAGAACAATCCTCAAGTGTCATGCATGCTCCTCCTTACTACGGGAGTAAACCAGAATGTCGTCGATGAAGACAACTACAAACTGGTCTAGGAAGTCGATGAAGATGCTGTTCATCAACTCCATGAAGACTGTGGGCGCGTTCGTAAGCCCGAATGGCATCACTACAAACTCGTAGTGTCCATATCTAGTCTGAAATGTTGTCTTAGCTAAGTCCTGCTCTCTCACCCTCAGCTGGTGATATCCAGATCTGAGATTGATCCTCGAAAACACTGAAGCTCCATGCAGCTGATCCAAAAGATCGTCGATACGGGGAAATGGGTACTTGTTCTTGATCGTCACCTTGTTCAGCTCCCGGTAGTCGATACATAACCTCATTGACCCATCCTTCTTCCTGACGAAGAGAACTGGTGTACCCCAAGGAGATACACTAGGGAGGATGAAGCCCTTCTCTGCTAACTCCTCAAGCTGCTTCTTCAACTCAAGCATCTCGATAGGCGCCATACGATAAGGAGCCTTAGAGATCGGTCTCGTACCGGGCTCTAGATCAATGAAAAAGTCTACACTCCGTTGTGGAGGTAAACCTGATGGCTCTCCAAAGATGTCAGCAAACTCGCAAGCTACTAGAATCTCCTCCAAAGCTGGACTAGTACTATCCTTCATGGCATAACACCAAAAAGCCTCACATCCCTGACTGATAAGCCTCGCAGCTCGAACTGCACTGATGACTGTACCTGTCTTTCCGAGATCCCATCCTCGGAAAATCTCAACATGGCATGCATCTGTAGTTATTGTCACTGTCCTCTTGCCGATGTCCAGAACTGCTCGATGTCGATCCATCCAATCCATGCCAAGAATAACTTCTTCATGTACTAAGTACATGACGAAGATGTTAGCTGGCCAATCGCGACCTCCCAATCTAATAGGGCAATCGCGAACCTCTCGCGTACCTCGAATCTTGCCCCCATCGGGTAATGTTACGCTAAGATTGTGACACGCAAAAGTCTTACAATTTATAAACTCGATATAATTTCCTAACTCCTAGGGAACCCACAGTGTATGGGTCGTTTTGTAGCAAGGATGGTATTCCGAGGTCAAACACGAAGACTAAGGTGAAATCAAATCAAACAAGTGATCATAGATAGTGCAAACCTAAACTAAGATGAGATGAGGAATAAAGAAAGTGCAAAACACAATGTTTTTGGTTGGGTTTTTGTGGTGATCAAGCAAAGATCACAATTCATGCAATGTTATAAATCAAACTAACAACTCAAACTAGCAAGACAAAAAAGCAACACAAACACAAGATATGTGATCAAAGAGAGAAAAGTGGATTTTAGAGGTCAAGATTTCCGGTTATGGAATTGGACTCAAGCTTCTAAAGATTCTAAGGACAAAGCTGCGGTGTTGGGAAAGGGTGTTTCTCTAATGGAAGCAATTACCGGGTAAGTCTCATGCTTCACTAATCCCGCACCAAACTCCTATTACCGGGTAGGTCTCAAGGGGTTAAAGTTGGTAATTCTACACAAACCGGACTCTACTTAAGGGGCAAACCTCTCCTTACCGGGTAAGTCTCGGAAAAGGCAAGTATCAAGCAACAATCCTAGCACTCTCAATCCAATAGCGGCTTATGGGGCTCACTACTACCTAGAGTTCATCATCTTAGGTATCTAAGATCGGAAATCACCGGGTAGGTCTCTTCCCTCACTTAGTTTACTAGCATTAGGTCACCCTAAGCTATATTATGCTTAACAAACACTAGGATTTCAACAACCTAATATCCTAACATACAGATTCATCAATTATAGAGCAACATAGAGAAAAATCGGGTGGATCATAGCAAAAATCGGATGATCTGCTTGAAGAACAGGTCGATTTTTCCTTCCGGGTTAGGTTTTATGCATACGAATCATCCTAAACTAACATATAAGTCCATTCCATCATCACCCAAGCCATAACTGTTAGCATGAAATATTGTGATATTTTAGGCACGTTTTCTAGATTTTTTTCATCCATTATAGTGTTCATTGATAAGGCATTGAAGCAATTGTTAGCTAGTTTATCTACATTGTCGATATAGAGGTCTACATAAGCTTTGTGTTGATTATAGGTGAGTGAGAGCTAAAACCGAACCAATTAAGAGAGGATGGAGATGAATTGAGCACATCTAAGGATTGAGGACATATCAAAGAAGCCAAGGAAGATGCTAGGATGAGGAATGGCACGAAACAAAGGAAACTACGAGCAATTTACGCTTCCACGCTCTAAAATACGCTCGTAGAGAAGTCCACGCCCAAAACCACGGCCGTGGATCTTGGCAACATGAACGTGGAGCATTCCAGAGAGTTACATGGTATAAAGTACGGTCGTGGAAAGTGTGAAGAACCGTAATCCACTCCCACGCTCTAAACCACGGCCGTGGAACTCCATGAAACCGTGATTTAGGCAATCTTTTGATGAATAAAATATGGACACATTGTTTACACATATGGGCTGGACGGTTATTCTATCCTTCCCTATAAAAGGACTGAAGGAGGGAGAATTTGGCACCTTCGCTTACGCTCACTTACACGTTCCTAGGGTTTCATTGGACGTGCGAAGAATTGCATTTTTGCAACGGAGATTTACGAAGGCTTGAAGATTTGGAAGTTGTGTGTGGCGCAAGTTGCGCCTTTTATTCCTAGGTTTGATTAGAAGACAGATTGACATCCCGCTCTTCGTTCTTATCAAGGATTGTTATTGGTTTGTGTTATTCCAAATCTGTTACATTATTACCCCTGTTTGTGGATTTGAGATTGATTTGAAGTTTATTGAAGGTTTTCGAAGGTTTTCATCTTTCATTCTTCTTAATCTTGAATTTGATATCATAATGACTGTTGTTGGCTAAAACCCTTCAGCAATTCTAAGGTGAAGGGTTGATAGTTGTGGCTTAGATGATGATAGATCGATCGTAAACAGATTGGACCCTGAGAATTAGAGAGATTTTGCCGACGCCCCAAACCACGGTCTGTTCTTGAGGTTCCACGGCCGTGAAACTCAAGATCTGCCCGTAATTTGTATCAGTTTACGAACCTTGTTTTTACTTTGATCCAAGGTTAAAGATTAGCTTTAATCTAGTCTTGGCTTACCCTTTTCTAGGTAGTAGTGAAGCCTCAACAACCTCTACTTCGATTTCGAGTGTCACAACCTTAATCGGTTTAGTTAGTCTTGATCCTTGGGTTAAAAGTTTGGGTATTTGAGATTAATTCTTGTCTTTAGATTCTTTCTATACTGAAGCCTCAACAACCTTTATAGAGAGTATTTCTAGATAACTCATATAAAGCCTTGGAACTTCACCGTACATTGCTTTACCTTAGCATACCTTTGCAACTCTTAACTCTGTCTTTAGTTCTTTAGTATATCTTGAATCGATTGCCACAATTAGATACCTGGATCTTTAGGGTTGCTGTTTTCCCAATATATTTACAAAGCTTTACCCTTTTACTTGCTTGACAACTTTACAATTAAATTTGTTCCCCCAAATCCCTGTGTTCGATACTCTAGAATACTTGCTAATCTACGCCGATCCGTACACTGCGTGTTCGCTTCCTTTTATTCAAGTTTTATAAATTTAAAGCTTGATTGCATGCACGCTAAGTGGCGAACAAGTTTTTGGCGCCGTTGCCAAGGATTTGGTCTAGGCCGAACTCGGTTACCGGTTGTCAAGCGTGGGAGCTTAGCTCTTGTTATTTGATATCTTTTGTGAGTGATATTTGCAGGTTACTTTAGGTTTATGCACAGGTCTAGGAACAAAAAGGACCTCTTACCTCTTGATCAAGAACTTGAGAAGACTTTGAGGAAGAAGCTCAAAGAAAAAAAGATGGCTGAAGAAAAGGAGCGAGATTATCAAACAGAGTTAGTGGAATCCGAAGCCCAACTTAGATGGAGCGAGAAAACTCGCAAGGAAGAATCAGACCGTCATCAATCAAAAATTGATGAACTATCGGATATGATGTTTCAAATGAGGCTGGAATTAAGCGACCTCAAGAAGAAGGAGAGGAGGAAACTGACGAGATCGGTTAGAGCCAACTCATCCGATGAGGATAGCGACTCCTCCATGCCATCCCTTGAAGACCTTAACCCGACGGTCAACATGAATCAATTTAATCCAAGACAAAGACCGGCTGCTAACTATCGTGTTCCAGCTGGGGATGCGAGAGCTACTCGTGTAGATGGAGAGCCAAGAACTCTTGGCCAAAGGATGGATCCAATTCAGCAACCACGCCGTTTAGGTGTGAACTTTGATGCTGATGATATGCAAGGGTTTAGCTTCAACCCACAAGTTATTACCATCGTTCGTCAAAACCAGTTTGGAGGAACGAGTGTTGAATCTCCACATCAACATTTACAAAATTTCGAGATCATGATGGAGACAATGAAGCCAAAGAATGCAACCACTAACAACTACAAGATCAAGCCATTCTTCTTTTCTTTGAAAGGGAAAGCTTTATCTTGGTATCAAGCTCTTCCAAATGGAAGACTTAACACATGGGAGGATCTCTTTTCGGAATTCCTCACCAAATTCTTTCCGCCATCCAAGACGGCGGAGTTGAGAGGTAAGATTAATGCATTTTCTATGAGATCTAACGAAAGTTTGTTTCAATCTTGGGAAATATTTCAGGACTTACTATTGGATTGCCCACACCATGGCATTTCCAAACTGGGTTTATTGGAGATATACTATAAGGGGCTGGATGTGAAAACACAATTCAAGCTCCAATCCCTTTCATGTGGTACATTCATGGACATGAGGGAAGATGACGCTTGGGACTTTATTGAGAAGCAAGCCCGAGTCATTGAGAAGTATTCTCACCGGAAAGTAGAAGCAAATCATGTGGAGCAAGCAGTAAAGCTATCACAAGCTCCTCAAACTCAAATCTTTTCTCTCAATACCGAGATTAAAGAGTTGAAGGAAGCCATTAAAACCAACTTTCCAAAGCAAAAGGGGCAAGATATGGGTTATTTGGGAAACAATAATAACCACAGTGGGAATGAGAATACAAACCGCAACAACCGGAACAACAACCGGAACAATTGGAGCAACAACAACCGGAATAACAGTTGGAACAACAATAGGGGTTCAAACAATAACAATTGGCGGTCCAACCAACAACACAATTCTGGTAATTCTTATCCCAATTCAGGAAATTCACTAACTCCACCTTCTTCTTCTTCCATTCCTTTGAAAAGTCAGGAACAAGCATCTAATAGCGGAAGCACTTCGGGGAAAGAGAAGCCCGATCCCATGTTGGAAACAATCTTAGGAAAGCTTCAAGGATTGGAGAGTCACATCATTAAGGTCGATGATCACATTACTAAGGTTGATAAAGCCCAAAAGGTTTTAGAAAACCAAATGTTTAGCCATGCTGGAGAAGTTCCTAGGAATCAAGGAAAACTTCCAAGAAAGACGGAGGATAACCCAAAAGGAAGGGTGATGGCTATCACAACTAAGAGCGGAGCAACAACCACCGACCCGCAGCTTAAGTTTGTAGAAGTTCCCGTCGAGAAGGAGAAAGATAAGGGGAAGGAGAAGGAAGACATCTACGTTCCCCCTCCAGCTTTCAAACCTCCCCTACCATTCCTGCAATCTAGAGCAAGAGCGCGTCTAGACAAGCAATTCGGTAAGTTTATTGAACTCATGAGCAAACTGCATATTAATATACCTTTCTTTGATGCAATTGTAGGTATGCCAGCTTATGGAAAGTTCTTAAAGGAGATCCTCTCTAGCAAAAGGAAATTAGAGGATTTTGGAGAGGTTAATATGAGTTCGGATTCATCAGATCTCATCAAGACAATGAAGGAAAAGATGCCCCCAAAGCTGAAGGATCCGGGGTCATTTTGTATTCCCATAGGAGTGGGAGATGTCACATATGATGCATTATGTGATTTAGGAGCAAGCGTGAGTATCATTCCGCTTGCCTTACGCAGGAAGATCGGTTTAGGCGAACCTAAACCGGTGAAGATGACGTTATACATTGTGGATCGATCTATAACTCGTCCCGTCGGCATAGTTGAAGACGTCCCGGTCAAGCTTGGTAAGTTCTATGTTCCTATAGATTTTATTGTGCTTGACATTCCTGCAGATAGTCCGGTCCCGATCATACTCGGAAGACCGTTTCTTGCAACATCCGGTTGTATAGTTGATTGTAAGAATGCTAGACTCGCCTTCGACATAGGAGAAGAAAAGGTAGAGTTCGTTCTCTCCACTTTGGTGAAGGAACCAGCTTTCGATGAAGATATATTCAACATCCATGACGAAGAGCTATCTAGAAAGGAGGTAAGTTCGATTCTCTTCAAAGATCCATTGCAAAAGGTTATCTCTATGAGCATTATGGATATAGGGGAAGAAGAGGAATGCAATGAGGAAATTGAAGCTTTAGAGAAGCAAAAAGAAGTGTATGAAGAAGAATTTGAGAAACTCTATGATGGGTCAGAAAACGTAAGAAATCACGGTCAGTCTTGCTATTCCACGGCCGTGGAATCCACCAACATGACCGTAATTAGCTATTCAGAGGACTCCAGTAAGTTACACGGCCAAAACCACGGCCGTGGAACAAACAAAGGCACCGTAATTGATTTCCACGCCCAAAACCACGGCCGTGGAGGAAACAGGGGAGCCGTAATTTTGGGTGAATCTGAAGGAGATTGTATTTTCTCCGCCACTTCTTTTGAGTCTTCTCCAACATCTTCTACATCCTTAGACGCTTCTAAGGAAGCATTGGATACTCCTCAAGAGCCATTAGAGACTCCTATAGTGATGGAATTGAAGCCACTTCCTGCACATCGAAGGTACGCATTTCTAGGACCTAATTCTACTTTTTCGGTAATTGTTAGTTCCGATTTGAGTATAGATGAACATAGTAAGCTTATGGTTGATCTTAAGAAACATAGGAAAGCCTTAGGGTACACCATAGAGGATCTAGTAGGAATCAAACCTTCACTATGCATGCATAAGATCCTAATGGAAGAAGACTTTAGAACTTCGCGACAACCTCAAAGACGGTTAAATCCGACCATGAAGGAGGTTGTCAAGAAAGAAATTCTTAAACTACTTGATGCAGGTATCTTCTATCCTATCTCCGATAGCAAATGGGTGAGTCCCGTACAGGTAGTTCCAAAGAAAGGAGGGATGACGGTCATTACCAACAAGAACAATGAACTCATTCCTACACGAAACGTTACAGGATGGAGGATGTGCATAGACTACCGCAAGCTAAACAACGCAACGAGGAAGGATCACTTCCCACTACCCTTCATCGACCAAATGCTTGAGAGGTTAGCACAACACTCACACTTTTGCTATCTTGACGGTTATAGTGGTTTCTTTCAGATCCCGATACATCCCGACGATCAAGAGAAGACCACATTCACGTGCCTGTGGGGAACGTTTACTTATAGGAGAATGCCGTTTGGGCTTTGCAACGCCCCAGCCACCTTTCAAAGGTGCATGATGGCTATCTTCTCCGAGTATATAGAGGAAATCATGGAGGTTTTTATGGATGATTTTTCTGTTTATGGTTCCTCTTTCGATAACTGTCTTTCTAACCTTGGTCTTGTGCTACAAAGGTGTGAAGACACTAACCTAGTTCTTAATTGGGAGAAGTGTCAATTTATGGTGAAAGAAGGCATTGTATTAGGACACTTAATCTCTAGTAGGGGGATTGAAGTGGATAAGGCTAAGATAGAGACTATAGAAAAGCTTCCTCCCCCAACTTCGGTGAAAGGGATAAGAAGTTTTCTAAGACATGCTGAATTCTATTGACGTTTTATAAAGGATTTCTCCAAGATATCAAAACCGCTTACTAATTTATTGATGAAGGATGCAGTTTTTGATTTCTCGCAGGAATGCTTAGATGCGTTTAATATGATTCGGGAAGCTCTAATCTCAACCCCGATTATTCAACCTCCGGATTGGAATCTTCCATATGAGGTTATGTGTGATGCAAGTGACGTAGAAATAGGAGCTGTGCTTGGGCAAAGAAAGGAAGGACGAACCCACGCTATCTACTACGCTAGCAAGACGCTAGATGAAGCGCAGCTCAACTACGCCACTACCGAGAAGGAATTTTTAGCAATTGTATATGCATTTGAAAAGTTTCGCTCTTATCTTGTAGGTGCTAAGGTGATTGTGTACACGGATCATGCTGCGATCCGGTATTTGCTTGCAAAGAAAGATGCGAAACCAAGGCTAATTAGATGGATTCTTCTCCTACAAGAATTCGATCTAAAGATCCGTGACAAGAAGGGTTCAGAAAATTCTGTCGCGGATCATTTGAGTCGTCTACCACATCTAGAGGACGACAATCTACCTATAGATGACTCCTTTTCAGACGAGCATTTACATATCATAGAGGAGTGCATTGACGTGATCACCAAAGGTAACGAACCATGGTTTGCTGATTTTGTTAACTATTTGGTTTGCCAGGAATTACCACCCGGATTATCCTACGCACAAAGAAAGAAGTTCTTTAAGGATGTTCGGGAATACTTTTGGAATGAACCTCTCCTCTTTAAGAGAGGTCCTGACGGAATCATTCGACAATGTGTGCCGGAAGATGAGATGCAAAATGTCATCCGTCATTGTCATTCACTACCTTGTGGAGGACACGCTAGTTCAAACAAAACTAGCGCTAAGGTATTGCAATCTGGATTCTTTTGGCCTACTTTATTTAAAGATGTGCAAACCTTTGTTTCCTGCTGCGATGCATGCCAAAGAACAGGGAACATATCTAGGAGAAACGAGATGCCTCTTAACAACATTCAAGAGGTGGAGATCTTTGACGTTTGGGGAGTAGACTTCATGAGACCTTTCCCATCATCTTGTGGAAACCAATACATACTTTTAGCCGTAGATTATGTTTCGAGATGGGTTGAAGCAATTGCCTCTCCCACTAATGATGCCATGGTTGTGGTTAAGTTCTTTAACAAGACCATTTTCCCACGATTTGGGACATCACAGACTATCATTAGTGATGGAGGTTCTCACTTCATTGGCCGACGATTCGAAGCTCTATTAGCTAAGTATGGGGTGACTCACAAGATCGCCACCCCTTATCATCCACAAACTAGTGGACAAGTGGAGATCTCGAACCGGGAGATCAAAGGGATCCTAGAGAAGACGGTTTCAAGGACAAGGAAGGATTGGTCTTTGAAGCTAGATGACGCATTATGGGCATACCGGACTGCATATAAGACTCCCATCGGAACAACACCATACAACCTTGTATATGGGAAGTCTTGTCACTTACCGGTAGAGTTGGAACATAAGGCATATTGGGCAATAAAGTGGTTGAACTTCAGCATGAAGGAAGCAGGAGAGAAGCGTCTCTTGGACCTTAACGAGCTTGAAGAACTTCGCTTGAACGCCTACGAAAACGCCAAGATCTATAAAGAAAGAGCAAAGCGTTGGCATGATAAGCATATCATCCGAAAGGACCTCAAAGAAGGAGATTAAGTTCTCCTCTTCAATTCAAGGCTTCGTCTCTTTCCAGGTAAGCTTAAATCTCGTTGGACTGGACCTTATCTAATCAAACGTGTTTTTCCCCATGGTGCAGTTGAAGTATGGGGTGAAAAGGGCGGAAGTTATAAGGTGAGCGGTCAACGACTCAAGAAGTATTCGCCGGAACTCCAAGCTGAAGAGTTCGCGCCCACCGCACTCGAATAAGTGCAAATTTGGTCTAGCTACGGACCTTAAACAAGCGCTTCTTGGGAGGAAACCCAAGGTATCGCACTTACGTTTTGTTTTTTTTCTTGATTCGTAGATTAGAATAGTTTAGACGTTTTTGTTTGTTTTGCCTTCGATACCTTCCTATATGTTCGTGTTTTTGGATGTAGGATCAGTGGAAGAGGAAAAGAGAAGGAAAAGTTAGAAGAAAGTTGACAAAACTTGGACTTTGGCACATTACAGAGAGTTCCACGGCCAAAACCACGGCCAAAACCACGGCAGTGACAGCTACAGTGACCGTAATTTGCAAAAGCCTAAGAAAAATCACCAAAACCACGGTTCCGTACATTTCCACAGCCGTGGAAACCCCCGAGTGACCGTAATTTTCGAAAAAATTTACGGCCACTATATAAACCACGTTCCTTCACAAAACACCCCAAAACACCCAACTCCACGCCCAAAATCGCCGAATTGATCCCCGTCTCTCAAATTTCCGTTCGTTAATCGTTTTGAACGATTCTTTAACCCAAATTGGAGCAAATTCAACCATCTACAAGATCCAAGCAACGATTCGAGTGAATAATCGCCGGAGAAGACGGAATTTAGATTTTAAAATCAAAAACCTAGGTTTTTCTTCTCTTCTTTCACTTTGTCGATTTGATTCAGTTTTTGCAAGAATTATTAGGAGAACTGATTGGAATTGCATTGGAATTAGTCTAGGGCTGCTGTCTGTTGATTTTGGTGTTGATTGAGTGATTTTTGAGAAATTACGAACCGAACCACGGTCCATGAGCATTCCACGGCCGTGGAAAATCAAGAACAAACCGTGGTTTTGAACAGAATATGGACTTTGTTAGGAGAATGTCTAATAGGACCAAGAAGAGGAAAGGTAATGCTTCCTCCTCCTCCCAGACACCCCCTAGTGAACCACCATCACCACCATCACCCTCACCCCCTAGAATTCCACAAATTCATGATGATTATCTAGATGCTTTAGAGAGAATTGTGAAGAGACCGGTCATAGGACCTCGATATTTGCTGCTTGAGGAGTTAGAGCCACTGAATGTGGTAGGTGACCTTACTTGGTTACTAGATAGAACTGGGTTGATCGTCTTCTCCGCTATTCGGGAAGACGCTTATGAGGAGATCACTAGAGAGTTTGTGATCTCTTTTGAGCATAGCCATGTGGATAGGACAGTTTCTTTCAGGCTGATGGAGAGGAACTATGAATTTTCGATCCGAGAGTTTGGAGCCTTCTTTGGGTTCCATGAGACCTTCAATGGTCGATTTCCTAGTGGCGTGTACGCCAAGGATTTTTGGGAGGACATTGCCATGGTATATACTAGCGAGGACCGTTGGCAACTTGCTGATACCAAGACTAAGTTGATTTATCACTTAGCCTTGAAGATTGCCCACCGAGTACTTTCCGAGTGTCTCTTCCCTAGGACGGAGACTCCTCAGAAGATCAAGACTGATGAGCTATTTTTGTTGTATTCGATGCTGCATGGGAGGCCTGCTGATTGTGCCACCCTCTTAGCTTCTACCATGAGTAAGCTAAAGAACAAGAGGGCTGACAATATTGGATATGGTGGGATGGTCACCCACATTGCTAGACAGTTAGGAGTAGACTTCTCCGCCTGCACTAGGATAGCGGCGAGGCCGTTAGGACTTCAGAGTCTCATGACTAGAGGGTTGATTTCCCTAGACATAGAGGTCCACCCACCGCCGCTATGCCTTGGGAGGATAGAGGAGGTAGAGGTGTGGCATGGCTTCCCGAGTACTCCATTATGGCCGGACGCCATAACTGGAAGGAGACATTCGCTGCCATGCATACGAATAGATTGATAGCACCTCCTTACGTTTCCCCTGAGGCACCTGCTGTAGATGAGGAGGAGATGAGAGGAGATGATGATTTTGAGGGAGGAGGTGAGGAGCACGACTTTGGTACTTTTTCGGATCAGCCGGATACATTTCCCGACCTCCCTAGACATTCTCCCCGCCCCACTAGACCCTCCGGTTCTTCCTCTCGCCGTGCCAGCGTGAGTGAGAGGCCGACATGGATGGCGACCCCTCCCGATTGGTATAACACGCAACAGGAGTGGATGGGAGCTCCACCGACTTGGCATGCACAGCCACCACCTGCACCAGCACCATCAGATGCACCAGCCTGGTACAGTCAGGTGCCGGAGTGGTACGAGCAGCTGCCGGATTGGGCCACCGACCTTTCCAGGAGAGTTGGAGCCTTGGAGATCCGCGCGGATGCTAGGGATGCACGAGCCGATGCACATGATAGGATGATGAGAGACATCTACCGCCAGCAGTTTGGGCAGAACTACGACCCCAGCTTCTTCCCGTTTCCACCACCACCGGCACCCCAGTGAGGATGATGATGATCTACCGCATTAGTCGCTCCACCGCCGTCTTGTGAGTTCATTTTCTTTCTTTCTTTTCTTTATTTCTTTTTGAACATTAGGGACAATGTTTATCTTAAGTATGAGGTGGGGTGTGACTATTCGTTTGTAATAACTCTACTCACTTTTGCTTGCCTTGATTAAGAACACTTTGCATGTTTCATTCCATTGTTACACGTTTCATCATCGCATTGCATGAAAAAGCTTTTGAAAAACCCATAAAAATCGAAAAATTTTAAAAATTTTGTGCTTCTAAGAATTGAGATGATTTCTATGATAATCACTACTTGTGAATTGAGTTTTTGATGACAATTGTATGCCTAAACAAATAGTGAATTGAAAAGAAATTGAATGTGTTAATTATTCCTCTTTTGCAAGTTTCATAATGTGAAGAGTGTTATCTAAATCATATTGAGAAATCAAGGTTGAAATATCATGATAAGTTCTTATACTTCTTGTTGAGATGATTAAGGCAATTCGATTTTCTTTCTTCTTTCTTCTTTCTTTGATCATTTAGCCCCTCAATGAAATAATGGCCTCCCTTACCTATCCGGGAATTTGGAGGAGTTGATATTTGGCATGTTTCATGTGGGAGGGCCATGAAAGCAAAAATTTGCATTCAAAGAATAGAAAGAACTTGTAGGTTTGGGGAAGTTAATCATGACGATAAGTAACTCGGCACCATTCACATAGCCGGGTGTTTGTGTCTTGCCAAAGTCGGATTGAGCGATATTCCTAACGGATTATGGTATGTGCATCAAGGGTTTGAGGCATCTCGCAAAATTGAGAATCGCCAATCTCCTAGGCTTCGGTTTTTGTGCACCTTTGTCCATAACTCCAAAAATAAAGTCGAAAAATAATGTGAAAAGAAGAGAGCAAAGCTCTAAGTTGAAAGTGTTGCAAAACCGCAAGAGAAAAAGAAAGAGTTAGTTATCCACTTTCCCGGATTCATGCACCACATTCCTTATAGTTTCCCCTTCCTTTCCGCATTCTAGACCTTATTTGAAAGTTCTTAAGATCAAGAGAGATGTTATATGACTTGGTGATCTAAATTGAAGTTTCTTATGATTGATTTTGATAATGTTTGAAGGTTATGATGCTTACATTGAAGTTTGATCGATTCATGATGTTCCTTTCTTTTTATTCTTTGCTTATGTATATGAGTGTCTCATGAATGAATGAAGCAAGGTTTGAGAATGATCTATTGACTAGAAGCATATTCACCTAAAAGATGTTTTGTTTTTGAGATTGCATGCATATTTCATCCTAACTTGAGTTCTAAAGCTTTTGAAAGACCTTGCTTGGGGACAAGCAAGTGGCAAGTATGGGGTATTTTGTTAGCATGAAATATTATGATATTTTAGGCACGTTTTCTAGATGTTTTTCATCCATTATAGTATTCATTGATAAGGCATTGAAGCAATTGTTAGCTAGTTTATCTACATTGTCGATATAGAGGTCTACATAAGCTTTGTGTTGATTATAGGTGAATAAGAGCTAAAACCGAACCAATTAAGAGAGGATGGAGATGAATTGAACACATCCAAGGATTGAGGACATATCAAAGAATCCAAGGAAGATGCTAGGATGAGGAATGACACGAAACAAAGGAAACTACGAGCAATTTACGCTTCCACGCTCTAAAATATGGTCGTAGAGAAGTCCACGCCCAAAACCACGGCCGTGGATCTTGGCAACATGAACGTGGAGCATTGTAGAGAGTTACACGGTATAAAGTACGGTCGTGGAAAGTGTGAAGAACCGTAATCCACTCCCACACTCTAAACCACGGCCGTGGAACTCCATGAAACCGTGATTTAGGCAATCTTTTGACGAATAAAATATGGACACATTGTTTACACATATGGGCCGGACGGTTATTCTATCCTTCCTTATAAAAGGACTAAAGGAGGGAGAATTCGGCACCTTCGCTTACGCTCACTTACACGTTCCTAGGGTTTCATTGGACGTGCGAAGAATTGCATTTTTGCAACGGAGATTTACGAAGGCTTGAAGATTTGGAAGTTGTGTGTGGCGGAAGTTGCGCCTTTTATTCCTAGGTTTGATTAGAAGACGGATTGACATCCCGCTCTTCGTTCTTATCAAGGATTGTTATTGGTTTGTGTTATTCTCAATCTGTTACATTATTACCCCTGTTTGTGGATTTGAGATTGATTTGAAGTTTATTGAAGGTTTTCGAAGGTTTTCATCTTTCATTCTTCTTAATCTTGAATTTGATATCATAACGACTGTTGTTGGCTAAAACCCTTTATCAATTCTAAGGTGAAGGGTTGATAGTTGTGGCTTAGATGATGATAGATCGATCGTAAACAGATTGGACCCTGAGAGTTAGAGAGATTTCGCCGACGCCCCAAACCACGGTCTGTTCTTGAGGTTCCACGGCCGTGGAACTCAAGATCTGCCCGTAATTTGTGTCAGTTTACGAACCTAGCTTTTACTTTGATCTAAGGTTAAAGATTAGCTTTAATCTAGTCTTGGCTTACCTTTTTCTAGGTAGTAGTGAAGCCTCAACAACCTCTACTTCGATTTCGAGTGTCACAACCTTAATCGGTTTAGTTAGTCTTGATCCTTGGGTTACAAGTTTGGGTATTTGAGATTAATTCTTGTCTTTAGATCCTTTCTATACTGAAGCCTCAACAACCTTTATAGAGAGTATTTCTAGATAAGTCATATAAAGCCTTGGAACTTCACCGTACATTGCTTTACCTTAGCATACCTTTGCAATTCTTAACTCTGTCTTTAGTTCTTTAGTATATCTTGAATCGATTGCCACAATTAGATATCTGGATCTTTAGGGTTGTTATTTTCCCAATATATTTGCAAAGCTTTACCCTTTTACTTGCTTGACAACTTTACAATTGAATTTGTTCCCCCAAATCCCTATGTTCGATACTGTGGAATACTTGCTAATCTACGCCGATCCGTACACTGCGGGTTCACTTGCTTTTATTCTAGTTTTATAAATTTAAAGCTTGATTGCACGCATGCTAAGTGGCGAACAATAACCATCAATCCATAATTCCAGAATCACAATAAACTAGCTAATAACATGCATTTCAAGATCCAAAATCATCACACAAGCATACATGGTTTTCATAGGTAGATGATGAAAGATAAGTAAGCAAAACAAGAAATCTCAGCTGAATATAAGTTTAAGCAAGACTTACAACCCTTCAAAAGAAGTTCTAAAACGTTCCTAACAATCTTTCCAAGAGTTCTTCAATCAAAATCTCTAAAAATCACTCAAAAACTCTCAACAACTCACTTCACTCTAAGTTTTGGTTAAGCATGTCCAAGGGTCGGACCCGCCGGGTCGACGGGTCCGACCCTGCGGGTCGGCGGGTCGGCCACGTAAGATTAAAAAAAAAAAGGAAATAAACATTATAAACTTTAAAAAATTAGAAAATAAATATAACATAAAAATTGAACTTAAACTTAAATAGAGGACTTAAAGTCTTAAATAAACTTAAAAAAATTGGACTTAAACTTAAGTTTAAGTAATTAAGTCTTAAACTTTAAAAAAAAAAATTGGACTTAAACTTAAAAAAAAATGGGACTTAAACTTAAAAAAGAATTTTATAAACTAATAAATAGATTAATAGAGGACTTAAACTTAGAAAAATTGGACTTAAATTTAAGTTTAAGTAATTAAGTCTTAAACTTTGAAAAAAAAAGGGAAGAATTGGGCTTGAACCGGAATCCCGGTTGCTTACGTATCCTCTCGGAGAGGAGGAATCAAAGCCCACGTAGTTCTCTTACCTTTGTTTATATCTCCGATTGGCCCTTACCTTAGTCGGACTCTCCCGCCGATACATCCGATGGCGTTTGTTGTCGCTCGTCGTCATCTTCGTCGCCTTCCTCCGCCGAGAGGTTGTTCTTTTGTGTTCGCATTTCCGCTTTCCTCCAATCGGCTAGGAGGACTTGTGCCTCCAACGTCTTGGGCAACATGTTTGATCTCGTTGGATCGAGCACCTTTCCACTCCGGCTAAAGGTTTGCTCAACCGCTACCGTTGAGGTGGGAACGGCGAGAATTTGTGCCGCGATCCTTGAGAGGGTAGGGAACCTCATTCTTTCCGGTCGGCTCCACCATTCTAATATGTTGAAATCCTCCTCTTCTTCATCATTGGCAAACTCAAAAGAAATTGTTAGATATTCGTCGAGTTCCGAGTTGGAACTCGACGTTGTTTTTGCCCTTTTCGGGCCAAACAAATCTCTAGCCATTGATTTAAATTTAGATAAACTTGAAGATGAAGAGCGAGGAGGGGGTTGAGAAGATTGACCTCGATCGGAAACACGATATTGAACCAATAATTCATCAAATAATTTTCTAACATTACCAATTATGGTAGAAACATGACAATCGGGATGTTGTTCTAAACTTTAAAATTCATAATAACTTTCTAAAAATTGTTTTAAACCATCCATTTTAAGTCTAGGGTCTAACACAAATGCAACAAGAAAAACATTGGGAATGGTTGTATAATAAGCTAACCATTTACTTCGCATTGAAAAAATAGCTTGTGAAATATTTTCAATTAAAAGACCTTGTTGAATTGCAAATGCAATATTAATTGCTACATAACAAAATATGTTTGAAGTTGGTGTATAAACATAACTAAAAGTGTTAGTAGCATCATAAAAATATTTGAAAACCTCCATTACATCTCTTGCTAAAACCCAAGATTCACCGAAAACAAAATCACCGTCAATATGTTGTGCGGCAAAACTACTTAAAAGTTCTCGATATTCATATGATTCGTAAATCATTTTGTAAGTAGAGTTCCATCTTGTACAAACATCTTTTGGAAATTTTTTAGGATAAACGTTATTTTGTTTACAATATGCATACCATTTAGTACGTACATTTTTTTTAGACCAAAGTTCATTAAGAATATTTCGAATAGGTTGTACTAAATCTCCAACATATGCTAAACCGTCTTGAACACACAAGTTTAAAATATGAGCGGCACACCTAATGTGAAAAAATTTACCTCCAATAGTCGGCTTACAATAGTTGGTTAAATTTCTAACGGAAGCCGTGTTAGCGGAGGCGTTATCAAAACCGATTGAAAAAACTCGTGAAACTAATCTATATTCTTCCAAAACATTTGCAATCAAACGGGCAATGTTTTGGGCGGTGTGTTGTTCGTTGAAAACTCTTAATGCTAAAACTCTTTTGTTTAAAATCCAAAATTTATCAACAAAATGACAAGTAATACCCATATATGAATTTTTTTGAAAACCGTCGGTCCAAATATCACTACAAATAGAAACTTGAATATCACCATTGTCCATAAAATATTTAATCAGTTCTTCTTTATGAATTTTATATTTATGCAT
The DNA here is from genome assembly GCA_033239045.1 of Fagopyrum esculentum. Classification (NCBI taxonomy): domain Eukaryota; kingdom Viridiplantae; phylum Streptophyta; class Magnoliopsida; order Caryophyllales; family Polygonaceae; genus Fagopyrum; species Fagopyrum esculentum. The sequence continues at coordinate 102,137,320 of BSUD01000006.1, read as the reverse complement.
CATTTTTCTTTTAGCGGTTTGGCGAGAAATCGGTTTATATGCGGGTTGAGCATGATTTTGCATCCAATTATTAAAACCAACATTTTGTGCAAAACTAAATGCTAAAGAATCTACGGCCAACATTTCCGAAAATGCATCCATAGAAGAAGAATGATCATATGTAAATAGAGAAGGAGGTTGGTTAGAAGTAGATGCGTACCCGGTAAGTTGTGTTTGCCCTCGTGCTAATCCCATTTTCTCGGGATGCTTGTTCCGGATATGCCTCTTGTAGTTCCCGTAGCCTTCTCCCTTTTTGTGCTTGTATTGTGTCGCACAAAAATTGCATATGGCATAGAAAACTCCGTTGGCATCGGGAGCACCCTTTGTAAACCAAAATCGGAAGACCGCCGCCGTTAGTTGAGTGTTGTTCAACGGCGGCTCCTCCGGCTCCGACTCCTCCGTGTATTGGGTCTCGGATCCTTGGGTGTTGGGGAAAGTAGGCGATACCGTGATATCCTCCTCCTCTTCGAAGATCTCGTGATCTCCACTTAATAAGTCTCGGTCTCGCCTTAAATCCGAACCGGTTGGAGGACCGCTAACGGAATGCCGTCCTCGAATAACACCTTCGCCGGATGAAGGACCGGCACCGCTAACGGAACGTCTTCCTCGGCTAGACATTTTTTTTTGAATAATAGAATGTAGTAGTAAGAGTGGTAAAATGAAAAATAAGAGAATGAGAATATGAGATTAGGAGAGTAATAAGTAATTGAATGTAGAGTTGGAAATTATGGAGAGATTGAGAGAGTGAATAGATGATTGAATGATGAGAAATTGGTGTGAGATGATATGAATTGAGTTTGGGGTATTTATAGAATTGTTTTTAGGTTAGATTTATTAAATTAAATTGTTTTTTTTTTTCATCAAAGCTAACCCAACGGCTATATAGCCGTTGGGATTTTTTTTAAAAACTAGCCGTTACGGGTCGACCCGCCGGGTCAACTCGCCTGGTCAACCCGGCGGGTCACGGGTAAGGGTATAACCGACCCTTACCCGTACCCGCCACCCGGTGGGTTCCCGCCGGGTCATGACCCGCCGGGTCACGGGTGACTCGTGACCCGTGGACATGCCTAGTTTTGGTGTGCTTCTTCTTCCCCCAAAATGAGAGAGTTTTTTCTTCTTCTCCAAGTCTATCCTCCAATGGAATGAGGTGTGTGTGAGAGAATGTGGAAGAGCTCCCTCAGCCACAGCCTGCAGGACCACTTATATTCTCCATCAAGAGCAAGGGCCGGACAAAGAGATCGTGGGACACGTGACGAAAGCTGTCAAAAGCCAGAAAATCGACCCAGACAGAAAAATCATCCGATTTTCCTGAGTGTTGGGTCGATTTCTTCAACAGGGGCTTCTTATGATCGTCTAGCCATGAGTTGCTCCATTGCTCACACCAATAAGGGTCCTTGTGTCCTTTATTGCTCCAATTATGTTCCTTCAAAGCCTTGGATGTGTACCGCCATGAGACTTGACCCTCAAATGTATCGATTAATGTCCAAAAGATCCCCGAAATACCTACAAAACCGACAAAAGCTCGTGTAGACGTCTTTTCTAGAAATATGCATGAATTAGGCGTAAACGTCATGAACTAATGTCAAACCGTGCATGAATAACGGGAAAAACTATCTAAATGAATGCCTAAACTAACGTCATAAATCACGTTATCAAAACACCCCATACTTAAGATTTGCTCGTCCCCGAGCAAGACCCAATTATAGACTAAGAGATGACATGATTTATGCATGCAGAAAAACAACAAAATCTTTTTGGAATTGTGCTTCTAACATTGGATTACCTTCATAGTCATGTTTCATGGCAATGGACAATCAATCATGCATCAAATGAATGAAGGCATGGAAAGACAATTATACTTAACTAGAAAGCATGCATGAGAGGTGAAAATGAAGAAGTCAAGATGATTATGAGTATATCCAATCTAGATCACTAAGTCTTACACACATGCAATTAGGTCACAAGGACTTAGGAAAAAAGAGGCTGAGAAATGTTGTGATTAGGTGGGAATTTTCAGGTCATGTGATGCTAATCCAGGAAAGGAACTAACTCCACAATTTCGTTTTTGATCAACTTCCCCCACAAGTGTATAATTTTCTCCATCTTTTCTTTGTTTTCTTTTCTTTTTCACTTTCTTTTTCTTTTATTTATTTTTGAGACAATGGCATTGGTGTACAAAAGCCGAAACCTTGGTGATTAGCGAGCCTCGGGTTTTTTATTTATTTTTCGAGGTGCTTCACACCGGGCACACATACCAAGGCTCGTTAGGACATTCGGTTTATCCGACTTTGACAAGGCACAAACACCCGATTATGTGAATGGTGCCGAGTTACTCGTCATCAAAACCCAAGTCCCCAAACCTATATTTTTTTTCTACACTTTTCACTACAATTCAGCACTTCATTCATGACATTCTTTCATCAACAACTACACCCCAAAACTTGCTTTTCACACACCCAACACACTAGCATGCTCCTATTCCCGGATGGGTCAAAAGAGGTCAAATTTTATATCAATTGAGGTGCTCAAATAACATGATCAAGATGAGAAGTAGAGAAAGATGAATTGCCTTAATCACTCCTAAATGATCTGCAAGAACTAGCATGTAATTTCGACTATCAATCCTCAATCTAATCAAGGCAAACATTCATGATCACAATTCACACTTGAGATTCAAGATAAATACTTCAAGTCCACATATGCATACATCAATTCAACACATAAGGCCATCCATAGCCAATTCACAAGACAATTTCATCATAAGGGTCATACCCAAGCTTAGAAGCACTAACAATTTTTGAATTTTCGGATTTTTTTTTTTGATTTTTAGAAATATATATGTACAATGCAAGACATAATGAAACATGTGACAATATTTTACTATCCTAGATGCTAATCATGCAAGTGATCATGAAAACCCCACCCCCATACTTAGAAACACATTGTCCCCAATGTGCAAACTAAATAAAGAAGTGAAAGAGAGTCCTCACAATGTAAAATTGGTGATGCTTTGGTATTTCGGTTCACATCGAATGATGATGGTGGATGATCGATCAAGGATGGTAGAGAGCTCTTGATGTTCATTATGGTGTCGGAACCCGCGCTTGGCACCGCAAGCCGTCCAAGTTCCACGTCCACTCCACCCATGCTTGTTTGGAGATCATCACTTTCCTTGACAGAAGGAAAAATCGGACCATCTACCCAGGAAAATCGGCCGATTTCTGTGCAAGAACAGTCCGATTATCCTGGGTGCTTTCTTCCTCGTCCATGTGCTCGGATCTTGTACCTTCAACAGTTCCATGAGGTTTTCACATGACCTCCAACATCTCATCACACATGACAATCAACAAGATCTAGCACCCAAAAACATAAAAGAAAAACAAAGCACACCAAGAGCAAAATCAAACAAAAACAAGAAAAATAAAAGGGAAAAATATGTACCAATGGGTTGCCTCCCATTAAGCGCTTCTTTAAGGTCATTAGCTTGACCAAATTCAGGAGCGTTTCACTCAAGGTGAAGTGGGGCAATCACTTCCACCGGGGCTTCCGGTATTTACTTCTTCAAACGGTGCTCATTCACCTTAAAGTTACCACAATGATCTCCTCCTATCTCCACCGCTCCATGAGGAAATATCTTCCTCACAACATAAGGACCCGTCCATCTTGACTTGAGCTTTCCAGGGAAGAGCCGCAGCCTTGAGTTGAAGAGAAGCACTAAGTCACCCTCACTCAACTCCTTTGGGATGAGACGCTTGTCATGCCAACGCTTGGTCCTCTCCTTGTAAATCCGGGCATTTTCATAAGCATCCAACCGGATCTCCTCAAGAGCGTTCATGTCTAGCAACCTCTTCTCACCGGCCTCCTTGAGGTCAAAATTCAGCCACCTTATGACCCAATATGCTCTATGCTCCATCTCCACCGGAAGGTGGCAAGACTTGCCATAAACTAGCTTGTAGGGAGTGGTGCCAATCGGTTTCTTGAAAGCGGTTCTATACGCCCACAAAGCATCAATGAGATTTATAGCCCAATCCTTTCTTGTTCTAGAAACCGTCTTCTCAAGGATCCCTTTTATCTCCCGGTTGGAGATCTCCACTTGGCCACTAGTTTGGGGATGGTAAGATGTTGCCACCTTATGAGTCACCCCATACTTAGCCAAAAGTGTCCCAAATTTCCTATTAGTGAAGTGCTTTCCTCCATCACTTATGATCACCCTTGGTGTCCCAAACCTAGGAAAGATCACTCGGTTGAAGAAACACACCACAACCTTGGCATCATTTGTGGAAGAAGCGATTGCTTCCACCCATCTCGACACATAGTCCACAACTAATAGGATGTAGATGTTGCCACATGAAAAAGGGAATGGTCCCATGAAGTCCACACCCCATACATCAAATATCTCCACCTCTTGTATGTTGTTCAAGGGCATCTCATTCCTCCTTGAGATGTTGCCCGTCCTTTGACAAGCATCACATGCCACTACAAAATTCTGCACATCCCTAAACAAGTTAGGCCAATAAAAACCAGATTGCAATACCTTTGCACACGTCTTGTGTGAGCTAGCATGGCCTCCACATGACAAGGAGTGACAATGGCGGATCACACTCTCCACCTCATCCTCCGGTATGCATCTCCTAAAGACTCCATCCGGCCCTCTCTTGAACAAAAACGGTTCACTCCAATAGTAATGCCTCACATCCTTGAAGAACTTTTTCCTTTGGACATAGGATAAACTGGGTGGCACCTCCTCACACACAAGGTAGTTCACAATGTCGGCATACCATGGCTCATTTCCCTTGGACACTTGAAGCAAGCACTCCTCCACCATTTGCAATTGCTCATCCCGGAATGAGTCATCATTCGGGATGTCATCTCTCTCAATCTCCAACGGTGGGAGCCTACTAAGATGGTCCGCCACAGAATTTTCGGACCCTTTCTTATCCCGGATTTCCAAATCAAACTCTTGAAGAAGAAGGATCCACCGAATCAAATGAGGCTTGGCATCCTTCTTTGTAAGGAGATAATGGATCGCAGCATGATCCGTATACACAATGACCTTCGCTCCAACAAGATACGAGCGGAACTTCTCAAATGCATACACAACCACTAGCAACTCCTTCTCGGTGGTAGCATAATTGAGTTGGGCATCATCTAGCGTCTTTCTAGCCTAATAGATGGCATGTGTACGCCCATCTTTCTTTTATCCTAAAACAACCTCAATGGCCACATCACTTGCATCACACATCACTTCAAATGGTAAGCTCCAATCCGGAGGTTGCATGATAGGGGCGGTGATCAAAGCATCCTTCAACCTACAAAAAGCCTCAAGGCAATCCTTGGAGAAAACAAACTCAACATCTTTCATTAGTAGGTTAGTAAGAGGCTTAGAAATCTTAGAGAAATCTTTAATGAATCTCCGGTAAAAACCGGCATGTCCTAGAAAACTCCTTACCCCCTTCACCGAGGTAGGTGGTGGCAACTTCTCTATCGTCTCTATCTTAGCCCTATCAACCTCAATGCCACGGTTGGATAACAAGTGTCCTAACGCAATGCCTTCACTTACCATGAAGTGGAATTTCTCCCAATTCAAGACAAGATTTGTCTCCTCACATCTCTTAAGCACCAAAGACAAGTTAGCTAAACAATCATCAAATGAAGATCCATAAACAGAGAAATCATCCATAAACACTTCCATGATGTTTTCAATATATTCAGAAAAGATAGCCATCATACACCTTTGAAAGGTGGCGGGTGCATTACACAACCCAAATGGCATTCTCCTATATGCAAATGTACCCCAAGGGCATGTAAATGTTGTTTTCTCTAGGTCATTGGGGTGGATAGGGATTTGGAAGAATCCACTATAGCCATCTAAGTAACAAAAATGGGAATGTTGAGCTAATCTTTCTAGCATTTGGTCAATGAAAGAAAGAGGAAAGTGATCTTTCCTAGAGGCCACATTTAGTTTCCTATAGTCTATACACATCCTCCATCCCGTAACCGTTCTAGTTGGGATTAGTTCATTATTCTCATTAGTTACTACGGTTATACCACCCTTCTTAGGAACCACATGTACGGGACTAACCCATTTACTATCCGAAATCGGGTAGATGATTCCCGCATCTAGCAACTTAATGATCTCTTTCTTGACTACCTCTTTCATTATAGGATTCAATATTCTTTGATGTTCAATAGAGGGTTTATGGTCATCTTCCATCAATATCTTATGCATGCACAAAGAGGGCTTAATGCCAACAAGGTCATCAATGGTGTATCCTATTGCCTTTCTATGCAGTTTCAATTCAGTCAACAATCTATTAAGCTCATCATCATTCAAAGATGCATTCACAATCACCAAATAAGTAGAATTTGAACTAAGGAAAGCATACTTTAAATGAGAAGGAAGAGATTTTAGATCAAGTTTAGGAGGACCTTTATCGGTTGGAGATGATCCATATAATGTAGGTTGAGATGATTCCAAAGCCATGGAAGCCTCACCTAAGTCCCTTGATGATTGCTCACAAACACTTGGATGATGCTCAAAAGACTCAGGAAAATCGACCCTCTGGGAAGAAAATCGGACGATCTGGGGGTCGATTTCAGCTACGGCATTTGCAAAATCAGATGAAAAATTCAGGATTTATGCAAAACTCGTCCGATTTTTGCCCCTCTGGTCCGATTTTTCTACAGGTATTTGTCCTTTCTTCTAGCACTTCAAATCCAACTCTTGGTAGCTCATCCAATACATTCAAGGCCTTGATCACTTCATTGCTACTCTCTTCAACTCCTTCCTCCATCAAACTCAAGCTAAGAACCTTATCAAGTGGATCCTTGAGCAAGATTGAGCTCACAACTTCTCTAGACTTCTCTTTCTCAACAATGTTGAAGACATCTTCACCTAGGGCTGGCCCCTTAACCATTGTGGACAAATTGAACTTGATGTTCTCCTCTCCAATGTTGAATGAGAGGGTTGCATTTTTACAGTCCACCAAGCATTCCGAGGTGGCTAAGAAAGGTCTCCCCAAAATGATAGGAACCGGGTAGTCCGCCGGGATGTCCAAAACAACGAAATCGATTGGCACATAGAACTTCCCAAGTTGAACCGGTATGTCTTCTAGGATCCCCACGGGGTGAGTAATGGATCGGTCCGCCATGTAAAGGGTCATTTTGACCGGCTTCGGTTCTCCTAGCCCAACCTTTTTGCAAAGTGCAAGCGGGATTATGCTTACACTAGCACCAAGGTCACAAAGGGCTTCATACTTCACTTCTCCCACTCCGATTGGCACACAAAAAGATCCCGGATCTCTTAGCTTAGGAGGCATCTCCTCCTTCATTATTTGAATCAACTCGGATGACCTCTTTGTCATCCTAACTTCTCCATACTCTTCCAACTTCCTCTTGTTGGAGAGTATCTCTTTCAAAAACTTTCCATAGGCCGGCATACCTAGAATAGCATCCATGAACATAATGTTAATATGCAATTTAGACATAAGTTCAAGGAATTTACCGAAGTGTTTGTCCAAACAAGCTCTTGCTCGTGATTGTGGGAATGGTAGTGGTGGCTTGTATGGAGGTGGTGCCACATATGTTGGCTCATCATCCTTGCTCTTTCCTCCATCTTCTTGCAATGTCTCTTCTTCTATCACCACTTGCTTTCCCTTATCATTTCCCTTAGGTAAGGGATCGTTCATGCTCAGCCCACTCCTTGTTGTGATGGCCAACACTTGGCCTCTTGGGTTATCTTCGGTTCTTTCGGGAAGCTTTCCCGGATCTCTATGAGCTTCACCTGCATTTTGGAACACTTGTGCTTCCAACACCTTTTGACCTTTAGAAATGGAAGTCACCGTGCTCTCAAGACCACTCAACCTTCCAAGCAATTGCTCAAACATCATCTCGGTTCTATCCTTTGGAGGTTGAGTAAATCCGGGTGGAGGCTCTTGTGAAGCTTTAGGCGGTGGAGTTGCGCTTGTGGAAGCGGGAGGGTTCAAGGCTCCATTCGGGTTAGAATAGGAAAACCCGGTATGGTTATGGTTAGGCCGGTAATTGTTAAATTGCCGGTTGTTGTTGAAGTTCCTTGGGCCTTGATAGTTGTTGTAGTTTCCCTTTCCCATGTAGTTCACATCTTTCTCCTTGGAAGACAAGTTTGCTTGTACTTGCACTTGAGGGCTTGCTTGACTCTTCAAAGTTCTAGCACACAACTCCCTCAAAGACTTAAGCTCATTGTTGATTGCATCAAGCTTGAAATTACTCATGGTGACTTCACTCACCTCATATGCTCCCGCTTTCCTCCCATCACTCTTTTTATGGGAGTACTTTTCAATCACCAAAGCTTGTTTCTCTACAAATTCCCAAGCTTCATCCACATTCTTTTCCATGAAAGTCCCACCGGAAAGAGATTGAAGCTTGAATTGGCTATCTTCATCAAGTCCCTTGAAGTAGATCTCCAAAAGCTTTATTTTTGGTATACCATGGTGTGGACAATCTAGGAGAAGGTCCTTGAACCTCTCCCAAGACTTGAATAGGCTTTCTCTATCCTTCATTACAAAGGCATTGATCTTCCCTCTTAGCTCGGTAGTCTTGGAAGATGGGAAGAACTTAGTCAAGAGCTCGGTTGTCATTTCCTCCCAAGTACTCACACGCCCTAGTGGAATCGATTGGTACCAAGCCAAGGCTTTATCCTTAAGAGAGAAGGAAAAAGCCCTAAGCGTATGATTGTTGTTCTCCAACCTAGGCGGCCTTAGAGTCTCCATCAATATCTCGTAGTTCATCAAATGTTGATGAGGGGACTCTCCTTCCATCCCTACAAATTGATTATGCCGGATCATTTGTAGCACTTGAGGGCGGAGCTCATAATCATGGGCTACGGGATCTCCTAAGTTCACACCCGGACGGTGCACTCTTTGAGCCGGATCCATACGTTGCCCTAACGTTTGTGGCTCCTCCATAGCAATGGGCATAACCCGAATATTGACCGCCGGCTGCGGTGGTGATGGAGGTGGAGGTTGTTGACGATTAAGCTCTCTTTGCACAAGAGCTTGCCTAATCTCTTCAATCTCCCTCCTAGTTGCTTCTTGCCTCTCATTGGCAAGTCTCCTTTCATTCTCCAAGAGCTCATCTCTTAAGCTTATTTGCTCTAAAGCCTCATCCAACTCAGCTTGAAGATCTCTTGCGGCCATCTCCTTTCCTTTTCTAATGCTCTTAGACCTAGCCTTAAGGGTTTTCTCCGGTCCGGGATCGAATGGAGCTAAATCCTTGCCACGAGATCTTCGCATGCACCTAAAGAGTGAGAGATGTCCTGAAAATGCAAAGGCACAAACCAAACAAGATCAAAAGCGACAAGAAAGACCTACACTATAAACAATCACAAAAATGACTCAATCTAGACCTAGTCCCCGACAACGGCACCAAAAACTTGTTACGCTAAGATTGTGACACGCAAAAGTGTTACAATTTATAAACTCGATATAATTTCCTAACTCCTAGCGAACCCACAATGTATGGGTCATTTTGTAGCAAGGATGGTATTCCGAGGTCGAACACGAAGTCTAAGGTGAAATCAAATCAAACAAGTGATCATAGATAGTGCAAACCTAAACTAAGATGAGATGAGGAATAAAGAAAGTGCAAAACACAATGTTTTTGGTTGGGTTTTTGTGGTGATCAAGCAAAGATCACAATTCATGCAATGTTATAAATCAAACTAACAACTCAAACTAGCAAAACAAACAAGCAACACAAACACAAGATATGTGATCAAAGAGAGAAAAGTGGATTCTAGAGGTCAAGATTTCCGGTTATGGCATTGGACTCAAGCTTCTAAAGATTCTAAGGACAAAGATGCGGTGTTGGGAAAGGGTATTTCTCTAATGGAAGCAATTACCAGGTAAGTCTCATGCTTCACTAATCCCGCACCAAACTCCTATTACCGGGTAGGTCTCAAGGGGTTTAAGTTGGTAATTCTACACAAACCGGACACTACTTAAGGGGCAAACCTCTCCTTACCGGGTAAGTCTCGGAAAAGGCAAGTCTCAAGCAACAATCCTAGCACTCTCAATCCAATAGCGGCTTATGAGGCTCACTACTACCTAGAGTTCATCATCTTAGGTATCTAAGATCGGAAATCACCGGGTAGGTCTCTTCCCTCACTTAGTTTACTAGCATTAGGTCACCCTAAGCTATATTATGCTTAACAAACACTAGGATTTCAACAACCTAATATCCTAACATACAGATTCATCAATTATAGAGCAACAAAGAGAAAAATTGGATGGATCATAGCAAAAATCGGACGATCTGCCTGAAGAACAGGTCGATTTTTCCTTCTGGGTTAGGTTTTATGCATACGAATCATCCTAAACTAACATATAAGTCCATTCCATCATCACCCAAGCCATAACCATCAATCCATCACTCCAGAATCACAATAAACTAGCCAATAACATGAGTTTCAAGATCCAAAATCATCACACAAGCATACATGGTTTTCATAGGTAGATGATGAAAGATAAGTAAGTAAAACAAGAAATCTCAGCTGAATATAAGTTTAAGCAAGACTTACAACCCTTCAAAAGAAGTTCCAAAACGTTCCTAACAATCCTTCCAAGAGTTCTTCAATCAAAATCTCTAAAAATCACTCAAAAACTCTCAAAAACTCACTTTCACTCTAAGTTTTGGTGTGCTTCTTCTTCCCCCAAAATGAGAGAGTTTTTTCTTCTTCTCCAAGTCTATCCTCCAATGGAATGAGGTGTGTGTGAGAGAATGTGGGAGAGCTCCCTCAGCCACAGCCTGCAGGACCACTTATATTCTCCATCAAGAGCAAGGGCCGGACAAAGAGATCGTGGGACACGTGGCGAAAGTTGTCAAAAGCCAGAAAATCGACCCAGACAGAAAAATCGTCCGATTTTCCTGAGTGTTGGGTCGATTTTCTTCAATAGGGGCTTCTTATGATCGTCTAGCCATGAGTTGCTCCATTGCTCGCACCAATAAGGGTCCTTGTGTCCTTTATTGCTCCAATTATGTTCCTTCAAAGCCTTGGATGTGTACCGCCATGAGGCTTGACCCTCGAATGTATCGATTAATGTCCAAAAGGTCCCCGAAATACCTACAAAACCGACAAAAGCTCGTGTAGATGTCTTTTCTAGAAATATGCATGAATTAGGCGTAAACGTCATGAACTAATGTCAAACCGTGCATGAATAACAGGAAAAACTATCTAAATAAATGCCTAAACTAACGTCATAAATCACATTATCAGGTAATCCTATAAAGAAGGGTCTACCTTCTACAGTAACTAAGGCCAATTTATCTACACAAGCATCAAATATAAAAGAATGCGTAGCACCAGTATCGAAAAGAACTTTGACAGGAAAACCATTAATATGAATGGTACCTGTAGCTGTTGGCACTGTCGGCTCTACAACACTCTTCAACTCAAACACTCTAGCTGGCGCATCTCTGGTGTCTGCGGATCCACCAACACATCCTTTACCTCTCCCCTGTCCCGGAGTGGAACCTTGAGGAGCGGTAGAACCAGAAACTCGCTGTTGTTGGTACTGCAATCTCTGTCCTCCTCCAGCAACAGTAGTAGGTGAAGAACCCTGTTGAGATAGCGTCTTGCGCTGACGGCAAGCTCTATGTCTGGGCTTGCCGCAAGAAAAGCAAGTCAATTCTGGCTTCTTGCAATCAGCTCGGATGTGTCTAGCTACTCCGCAGTTATGACACTACCGTGCTTTGTCAATACTCTCCTGAAAACCAGAATATCCAGGCGTCTGACTACGCCCAAACCCAGCTGCTCCAGCACTAGCTAATCCAGTCTTTTGTCTCTTCGTAAGGCCTTCTGCCTGAAGATCTCTTTTGAAATCCGGTCACTTCCTGAGCATACTTCTTATTGACTCCAACACTAAATCCATGTGGTCTAACCAAAGCTCAACTTCCGAACTTGCTCCCTCTTGAGCTCTGACGTTCTCAACTACTCTCACGGGTATTGGCGGTGTTGGTGTAGGTCCTCCAGTCTTGATAGCTTCTTCAACTCTCTGCACGTAATCTCGATATGCAGATACTTCGATGGTCACTTGACCGGACTCGATCGTTTGTGCTCTCCGCGCTCCAGACTTCTTGATAGTCTCATTCCTGGCTTCGGGAACACCTCTCTCGGCAACTTCTTCTACGAACGCCTCCGCGATAGGCGGATCAGCAATTGGGGCTTGGCCCCGGCCTCTAGCTAGTGGAGGTCCTTCTGCACATTCTCGTCTACGAACGACAGGTGGAAGAGGTGGTCGACCCCTTCCTCGCCCTATAGAAGATGTAGCTCTAGTACGCGTCATCCGCTATAAGGATAAATATATAAGACTATATATATAGATATAAGGCCACGCTACAGCTAAAGCACAAATCCAAGAAAAGCACATATAAAGGCCACATATAAGAAACTACACTGTTGAGATCCGCGGAGGTAGTGGTGGTCGCCCGTACATCTATCCCAGACCAACGGTTTAAAACAAAAATCCCCTTTTTAAAACGTTAGACCCCTTGCGGGCTCTATTTATTTATCCATCCGACCTCTAGAAGATTTCGAGTGCCATTGATGCCAACCTAGAGCTCTGATACCATATTGTAACACCCCAAGTTCTGGGAACTCGATGTGCTACGGGCTAGGACTGCACAATGGATCCCGACACTCAGAGTAGCAACAACAAACGGATCTTACAACAAGGCACAGACGAACGAAAACCAAAACTCAATATAAAACCAAAGGTTTAAACAAACAAAGAGGAAAAGACTCGCAGCCGAGTTCAAAACAAAAGGGAAGCAACAAAAGAAACATAAACCCGATCCCGTCCTATAATATACGGGAACCCCGGCTGACCACACCATCCGGATCACTCAGCAGCATCCTGAACCTGCGGAATATCTACAACGACGGTATAAACCGTTAGATAACATTCTAGGTATAAGCAAGAGTGTAAAGGCACAAACATACGTAAGGTAAAATAAACATATAACATGCTTGCACTCAACTGGTTATTATCTTTCATTAAGTTATTCAATACTAATTCAACTTATTTTGTCACACGAGAATTCTTTCGAAACTCGCCTCCGCTTCCATCTACCAATAGGAATAGATCAGTACTATCCGTTAGCTACGGGCCTGTGTTGCAAGAGCACATTCTAGTCTCCTGTAGAACTAGACAAGTGGTCACCGCCCGATTATAATACACTTGGGCCAGTTAAGGGTAACAAAGGGTGAATCCTATTTCCAATTATCCGTAATAAACATGATAGCAACACAAACAAGACAAAACAATCCAACTAATACGCGGAATGAAGCTAAGTAAGTCCAAGGGACTTACCTCACACGAAGGTAACTCAAAGCTCAGGAATACTCAAGAGATCTCAGTTTCCCTCAGGAAAGGAGCAAGGAAAGCCTGTACGAACAAACAACACGGATCAGGAACGAAATGGTTGCTAGAAGTCTATGACTTCTAGTCTCAAAGATCTCTAAGAGATCAACACATTCTAAGGGCTTAACCTTAGTCTTACAACAACTCAGGGGAACAAGGAACAACCACAAGGAACCAAGGAAGGAACGAGGAAAGGAAGAAAGGAAGCAACTCACCAAAGACGAGAGTTACAGCAGAGGAAACCGCAGGGGCGGCTAGACTGAGGCGCAGGGGCGGCTGAACAGAGGCGAAGGGGTGGCTCTGTGCAGGCACAGGGGCGGCAGCGTGACAAAAAGCGTTGTCGGCTTTCTTCTTCGACCAAACTCGCAGCAAGGGCAACCAAAGCTCGAACCTTTGGCTCCAACACATCAAGAATCAACTCCGAAGAGCCTTTGAACAATGATACATCAACAACGGGAAGCCAACAAGAATCAAGGTTCAAACTTGATTCTTGGAGAAGAAGAAAAGGAGAGAAGAAGAAGAAGAAGAAAACGAAAGGAAGGAAGCATGTTGCAGTACAAGAACGTAAGGAGGAACAAAGGATGAAGAACTTACACGTTCAACAGGGTCGCAGGAGGCAAGGGACGGATACAGCTCTCTAGGGTTTGAAGACGATAGCAAGAAACGGGAAAAAGGAGGAAAGGAGGGAATATATACAGAAGGGTTGGAAGGGTAGAAGGAAGGGACGTCTAGGGTTAGGAGAAAAGAAGGAAGACGGGCCAAAAGCCCAAGGATGGAATAAAATAGGAGAAGAAGAATATAAAATAGCCCGTAGACGGGCTTGGCTTAGCCGCACCTGCGGCTGGGCCGTGCCGTGACCGCGACAGCGAGGTTGAGCCGCGCTTGCGGCTCCCCTTCACCGCGGGGGCGGTGAAGGCAAAAACCTAGGATCTTACAACAGGAGCAGATATCTGTTGAGCAAGAGCAGGACGACTTACCAGAGCAGGTACCTGCTGATGAGTAGGTAGAGGAGGACGTACATGTTCTATTGACAGGCTATGCTGACCACAGAGCTATCACTATATGGGCCAGGATGGATTCCGGAGTGATTAGAGTTGTTAGGTGACTCGACGCGCTTAGTAGATTATGCGAGTGGCAGCGAGATCTAGATGACCCATTTTAGTGGCTTGGCTTGTCTAGACGCAAGGACTTACGGATTTAGAGGACGTACATTTTGGTTGCGTCGATCATTGTTTGATTATGGCGTTTGTCGAGAGGTGGCACCAAGAGACAAAAACATTTCATATGTCGTGGGGGAAGATGGGTATAGCGTTGCATGATGTTCAGGTGATTATGGGACTAGCAGTTGATGGAGATGCATTACTGACTTCCGTCGATGATAGTGTCCGACATGATTGACTGATTCATCATTTTGGGTTTTCACCTGTTGAGGCTAGACGTCAGACCAGACAGTTATTCTGCGACACTTTTAGGACTAGAGTCACTCACATGTTGGACCTTTTAGAGCCTCCACATGACGCTGTTGCATCTGCTTATCTGTTATTGTTCATATCGTCGACTTTGGTGGTCGACAAATCTACCAACAGGATGCGAGCATGACTTATTGCTCTAGTACGAGATCATGTGAGGACAGAGGCATATGCTTGGGGCACCGGGATCCTTGCTTTTCTTTATAGATGTTTCGGAGACGCTACCAGGAAGAAGGTGACGACGATGGGAGGATGTACTACACTTTTACAGGTGCGGTTTTATAAATATTTTCCTTTACAAAACGTAACTTTATTGTTGAGATTAAAATTAATAACTTTTTTTGTACAGTTTTGGATTTATGCGCATTTCCCATCATTGGGATGTGCAGCTGTGGAGGATCCGGATTTGCTAGGGCATGCACGTTGGTCTTCGAGACTTTATATCCCGAAGACTTCGTCGATTAGCGCATAGAGGCTACATGCATTACGAGCTCAGTTGGACCAGATAAGGGCGGAGGATGTGTGTTTTACCCCGTATGATGATCGTGTGCTTGATTTTGGGGGAGAGTTTGGTGTTTCTCGCTATCGAGGTATATATCATATGGATATCCGACATACAGGAGGCGTACATGAATACAAAAGCCCAGTCATAGTGATCTCTATTCTCCTGTGCCATGAATACAAAAGCAATTGTGAATGTCTTCTTGGTGCTAGTGATGCCTACGATCTTCAACAATGACATATTGTATCTAAAAGTAATACAAAACAACGATTAAGTTACAATTTCTAAGGAAAAGATGATTGAGTGTAGGAAATAAAGTAAAAATGTGCCTTGAATTGAAACTTACTTGTTGGTCTTATATGTCGAGTCCATCACAATAACATAGGGAAACATGTTGAACAAATGCCTCGAGTCGGGATGTGAGATAAAGAAATCAATCACCTCATCGTAATCTTGACTTCTCCGAGTGTTTACATAATATCCACGTCCCCTCAACGTATAAAGTGCTTGTTGTAATGAATCTCTTCCTTCGGCTTATTCCATTCTAATCTTCAAAACGGTGTTGTAAACTTGCCGGATGGAGGTGAAATTGCCAAGATCCTCTAATTGCACGGAATTTTAATATATGTCTCAGTTTTAAGCCGGAATTCAATTCACGCTCCACCTTTCGGCTCTGCTTGGGAGTCATACGTCCAACATATGCATGACCTCTTAACACCGAAGGAATTATGTGGTTTCGGATTCCACATACAAGCCTCACCGTCCACTTTTCCTCTTCAATTTGGGTTCCTACAAGCTCAAACAAACACATACACTTCTTCGAGTTTTTTCCCCGGCTAGAACTTGAAACATGATCGGGATCTACGTCTTTTTCTTTTCTAGGTCCTCCGTGTCTATCACAACCCAATTGTAGGATACGAATGCCCCTTCTATCAGAACATGATTTTAATGACCAACACCATATTCATTGCGTTTTCCACATACCGAGCCCACCCCAATAAGTTCTCTCTATCCGCAAAATATCCGTGAAGCTCAAATTTTGACGAATAACCGGTACCGAGAGCACGGGAATATTCCATAAGATCCTAAATAAAATAACATAGAGTATTATTTTAAAAAAATACACGTATTTTATTCTTAAATGTCTAAACTACAATTTCGAATCTCTATTATAATTGAGAGACCGGAGGTCTTAGGGACGTTGTTCCCGTGCCAACCATGCTCGCGCAGAAAACTTCCCAAGAGGTCACCCATCCTGAAATTGCTCCCGCACGAGCACGCTTAACTCCAGAATTATTTGTCCTCACTCTACCACTGAAAAAGAAGAATTCTTGTTGACATGGGTAGCAACTCATCCCTATAAGTCAATCACAAATCCCCATTCAAATGATTCGGGATGACAATTTTACGGGATGTTACACTAACATTGCTAATTTTATAATTCTGATTCTCTATTCTAACATTACCAATTCTACAATTCTGACTAAATAAAATAACATAGAGTAAAATATAAATGAGTTTGTACACTTACTTCAAGTTGTGCAAGAATTTCTTTCGGATCACTATATTTTTCAAGGCAAAATAGAGCTTTCACCATCGGATTTTACATCTCCTTCTTCGAAAAACGATGACATTTTAACGGATTTCTTTCTTTACGTTGTTGTGGTTTGCTTGTAAGTGAATGATACAATGATTTGACATGTTATTATATAGGCTCCAAAATTTCCAACGGCTATAATTTACAACGGCTATAATTTCCAACGGGTATTATCCAACGACTCTTTTTTTTAAAATATTAACGGCAGAAGGAGGCGGAGGCGGACTCCACTTCCGCCTCCTTCTGCGCGCGGGCGGACTCCACCTATGTCAAGGCGGATATCCGCCCGAATATTAAGCCAGAAATTTATTTTAAAAAATAATTTTTTTATATCAAAATTAATTGCATCTGTTTATTAAAACTGTTAATACAAAATAGTTAAAAAGATTTTGTTCCATTTAATCGATGCAGTATTCCATTTAAACCGATTTCTTTTAATTTTAATTAACATCTAAATCTATAAAAGATATTCAACTTTAAATCTATATTATTTACTAAAACTAAGGACACTAATGCCATGTAACATCCGGAAATTTTATTCCGATCTTTAAGCGGTTTATCGCCCTTCCCGCGTTAGCGGCTCAACTTTCCCGCAGGCACGAGATGTTGAGTAACGAGATTCTTCCCAAATCCCATTCCGACCTTCCGTTTTTGTTTTTGGACCTTTCGGTTCTAGCACAAGGGACAAGAGGTTAGCTGACCCCTTGTTTCCCTCTCCCTTTGTGCAGCCTTGTGACCATCCTCTCACTCCTCACTTTGCATTTCATGTTACTCTCTCACACACATTCCCCTCTTGGTGCCCTTTCCTCTACCTTCTCCTTGAAACTCTTGGCTTGTGATATGCAGTAGTGGGAAGCTTTGAATTCAGTTTGGGTAAGCTTTCTCTCCTCCCTTCTCCCTTCTTTCCAGTTGCTACCTTCTTCTTCTTCTTCTTCTCTTCTTCTCCATTGCCATGTATGAAGCTCTAGAACAGGGTTCTTGTTCAATCCTTTACATGTGTGTGTTGTTGGCTCGATTAGGTCATGGGGGAAGAGCCTATATACCGTGGATGGTGTTTGAAGAAGACCCAACAAGAGAAGGAGGTCATTGAAGTTCAAGATCCACAGTCGAAGACGAAGAAGACGTTATTTCTGGAGTTCAGCCGCGGGGTGGAACCAGGCGCCGCGGGGGTGGAACCTAGCCAGCCGCAGGGGCGGTGAGCAGCGCCGCGGGGACGGCATCAGGATTTCCAGGCGCCACGAGGCCGTGACCTGCAACACGCAGCCGCGCCAACTTGTTTCCACGGCTGCGTTTCTTCAACAGTAGGCTCTTCTCCTCCTTCTTTCTTGGTTCCTTCCTTTGTTTAGAGGTTGATATATGTTAGTAGCATGCCTAGGATGGACCTAGGGTAGTTGCGAATGCCACCTAGTGGTTGAGAACCTAGAAGCGCTTATGGCTCGATGTAGTTGATGGCTTTGAGTTGTTTGAGCATGTTGGATCTTTCTAGGCAAGATTGGCTCTCCTAGGATGTTGTTGATGATCATGTGAGCTTTAGATTGTTGTGAGTTTCTTTTGCTTGTTGAGAGTGTTATGAGTACCATGAATCCTAGGATGCTTTCCTAGTTTGAGAGTTGGGTGATCTTGCTTAGATCACTAGAGTGAAGTCTAAGACTTCTTGAGCGTGAGCTTGTGTTGATGAGTGTATTCTTGTATGAGCAGGTTGTGTGCTTCCTCTCTAAGGAAGCTAGAGTGTTGTGAGTTGAGAGACGAGGTAAGTCTCCGGACTTACTTAGCCGTATTCGACGTATTAGATTCATTGCGTGCTTGGTAATGTGTATTTTATCGCTTTTGTTATAACTTATAAACCGGTAATAGGACCACCAACCTTTATTTTATCTGGCCCAAGTGTATGATAATGGGCGGTGACATCACTGGCTAGCTCTTGCGAGAGCTAGGAGGTTCTCGGCGACTAGCCCGTACTTGTTAGACGGTCGGAGGCATCCGTACCGTTCCATTGCCGGAAGTGGGGACCGAGACGAGTTTCGGGAGATTCTCGTGTCCCAAAAGAAGTTGAATTAGAACGGGATATGACCTAATGAATGAAGATAAATAACCGGACTTGTTTGTTGAGCATGATTATGTGATGTTATGATATATGAGTGTGTATGTGCCTTCACCATGTCTTTAATGCTTTGAATATAGCTAACGGTTTTAAACCGCTTGTGTAGATGCTCCGTAGGTTAGGGACGCCGCCGAGTGAGGTGGATGAGTGTACAACCGAGGGTCGCCGTACATAATAGGATGGGGGTGTTTTTGGGATTGTTTATCGTTATTACTATTATGTTGGATTATGGATTGGTGTACGCTTAGGATTTACGTCTTGTGGAGTCTTTGTGTCGTTTTGAGGAATCGATTGAGTTTCCACGTTTTACCCCTTTACTATTCAGTCTTGCATACATTATAAACCTTTTTGGAGTTTTACGCCTTTATTTGTTCCATGTTGGAAATGTCCGGTGAGATTGTTGTCAAGCTAAGGGTCGGGACCCATTGTGTGGTCTCGCCCGTAGCATTCCGATATCCCGTGGATTCGGGGTGTTACATGCCACGTGTCAAGCAACGAGGGATGCTACATCAACTTTTTTGTAAAATATTTACTAAATTCCATTTCTAATTTATTTTGTGTTAGTCATATTATTAATTAAAACAAAAAGATTTCGTTAACTAACTAGATGCTAAATTAATATATTTTAAAATTTTTTTTTGCAAAGTAATTTTCATAAATCTATATACTTTACTAAAACAAAAATTAAATATTTTTAAAATCTAAAAACTTTTAAAAATATTTTTAAATAAAATTTTCAAAAAAAATTGATCTAACGTAACATTTATGCCTAAATTTAAATATTTTTTTTAAATAAAACCTAATAAATTTTAAATTTTTTTTTAAGATTAAACTTTAAAATTGAGCTTCTCTGAGAAGTTTTACTAAATTTATAGATTGCATCTGAATTATATTGTTGAACGTAAATGATATAATTTACCGTAAATATATAGCTTATGTCAGTTACGTACCTAATTAATCTTCTCCGAATCGCAGGATAATCTCTTTTTAAAACTTCTTAGAGAAGCTCAATTATAACGTAAAAATATTCGATGATTTACATTAATAAGACTTTATCTATTGAATCTTCCCAAACAAGTCGTACGTAATTGGGCTTTACTTTCACTATATAAACACATCCATTGAACATCTTTCGTGACTTTGTTTGTTGATCCTACGTCCGCCGTCACTACCGATGTCCCTACCCTCACACCAGGTAAACTATTCTTCTTATGCTATTCTAGGTTCCTGCTTCCTAACACAAATTTTATTGCTTTAATTTTTTAAAATTAGTTTCTCCATTTTAAATTTGATTATACAGCGTCCTGACTAAGTTTATATTGCTTAATTTTTTTCATTAGTATCTCATTCCAATTTTATTTATATAAAGTGTTCCTTTTACCAATTAATTTGATTTGCACTGATCTTGGACTCATCCCAATATCCAACAACTAGCTTCAACCATGATCATCAATAATTTGCATTTTTAGTGGGGTTATTTGAAAGTTAAAAACATCAGTAATCTATATTACTTACTAAAACTAAGGAAACTAATACCACGTGTCAAGAAACGAGGGATGCTACATCAGTTTTTTTGTAAAATATTTACTAAATGGTCATTTCTAATTAATTTTGGAGAATTTGACATACTAGATTACTAGGCCTTTTTGAGTTTTTGTTTAAAAAAATGTACCCCAAATTTTTTACCACTTTCGTTTAATAGTAGGTAAAAATTATTAACCCTTTCTATTTAGAAAGAAAGAATAAATTATTT
Organism: Fagopyrum esculentum; assembly: GCA_033239045.1. Lineage (NCBI taxonomy): Eukaryota > Viridiplantae > Streptophyta > Magnoliopsida > Caryophyllales > Polygonaceae > Fagopyrum > Fagopyrum esculentum. The sequence goes on along the minus strand of BSUD01000006.1, from coordinate 102,116,462 downwards.
TTTTATTTGTTATATAAGTATAAGTTTTAATTTTTAATTACTGAATTTGTTTTTTTATTTTATTTTTTTGTCTTTTTATTTTGTTTATTATTTTTTATTTATTTTTTGGAATAAATTTATCTTACCAGAAATTTCTCATACCAGAAATTTTATCATACCAGAATTTTAAACATACCAGAATTTTAATCATACCAGAAATTTTATCGTACCATAAATTTATCATACCAGAATTTTATCATACTAGAATTTTTTCATACCAAAAATTTTATCATACTAGAAATTTTATCATACCGGAAAATTATCATACCAAAAATTTTATCATACCCGAAATTTTATCATACCGGAAATTTTATCATACCATAAGGTTTTTTTTTGTCTTATTTTGTTTTTTTATAATTTTTTGGTATGAGAGTTTTTGGTATGAAATTCATACCAGAAACTCATACAATATTTTTATTTATTTTCTTTTTGTCTTTTTTTTTTTTTATAATTTACATACCGAAAATTCACTTACCGGATTCACATACCAGAACTAAAAAAAAAAGTATGAAATAGAAAATTCAGCATTGACACTTGGTAGAGGTATGTTATAAGCTTGGTTTGCAGAGAGATCCAATCGGTTGTGTTGTAAGCAAAGTCGCAAATATCAGCTCCCATCATCGGAATTCCGAACAAGCCGAAGTCGAGCATTGTAGGAATGGAAGCTGCCATATTAGTCCATGTTGCAGCATTGTCTACTCTCCTACCAGCAAATCCTTTGCCTCTCGCTCCTCGGATCGATCGTTTGGACTCCATTGTTAGACCCAAAATCTTCGCAACTATCTTCACAATCTTCGCAACTATCTAGAAAGTGAAAGCAAAGTATGTTCGTCGCTCTTCTATGAGCCTCGCAGCCCTGAAGGTATTACAGATATTGAAGGCTCAACAATAATAGAAAAGAAGAAATTATAAGACAAATCTCTGCATGAACAAGGTAACAAAAACACAAACAAACAAAAGAAGAAATTATAGCAGCTAGTAGAAAAATTTCAAGGTATAGGAACTATAGACCAGACAAGAACAAAGAAAAAATAGCATCAGACAATAGAGAAGAAGAGGCTGAATGATACTCACAGGAAAATGAGCTTGGGAAGCGTCGATATGGAAGTAGGAAATGGACCGCTCAAACTATTATTGTTGAGCCTTCTGAATTGAACAAACTTAATTACAATATAATTAATAGTAGAATTTACAAATATAAAAAACATAAAAAGAAATAAGAAAATGAAGGTATTACAGATATTGAAGACTGGCTAATTGACCCAAAGATTGAGTAAGGTTCCCAGATAATCGGTTACGCACTAACATCCTTCCACCCAGAGGTGACGGTGAACTTGTCAGTAGTTGCGACGAGGGCAACAACGGCGGGAGGTAGAAAGTGAAAGCAAAGTGGGGAGGCCAGGGTGGAACGAAGGATGACAGAGGGAAGAAGCGAGGTTTGCAGGTCGAGATTGAAAGTTAGGCTCTTCTTGCCATTTGCGGCTACCAGAGAGGGAAGAGAGAGAAGAGAGTGGTGGAGAGTTAGGATTCACGGTTAAAAAAAAAGGGGGCCTACTTAAATAACAAAAAATAAAAAAAGCTTAGGTAGTAGATGCAAATTAAAAAAAAAAAAAAAAGCCTACTTCCCTAATTAGCCCAATTAATTTTGTGTTAGTCATCTTTTAATTAGAACAAAAAGATTTTGTCAACTAACTAGATGCTAAATTGATAAACTTTAAATTACTTTTTTTGTAAAATAATTTTCATAAATCTATATAATTTACTAAAACAAAAAATTAAAATATTTTTAAAACCTAAAAACTTTTAAAAAAAATATTTTAAAATAATATTTTCAAAAAAATTGATCTAACGTAACATTTATGCCTATATTTAAATATTTTTTTAAAATAAAACCTAATAAATTTAAAAATATTTTTTTTTAAAATATGATCTAACGTTAAAATTGAGCTTCGCTATGAAGTTTTACAAAATTCATAAATTGCATATGAATTATGTTGTTGAACATAAATGATATATTTTACCGTAAATATATAGCTTATGTCAGTTACGTACCTAATTAATATTCTCCGAATCGCAGAATAATCTCTTTTTAAAACTTCTCAGAGAAACTCAATTCTAACGTAAAAATATTCGATGATTTACATTAATAAGACTTTATCTATTGAATCTTCCCAAACAAGCCGTACGTAATTGGGCTTTACTTTCACTATATAAACACATTCATTGAACATCTTTCGTGACTTTGTTTGTTGATCCTACGTCCGCCGTCACTACCGATGTCGCCACCCTCGCATCAGGTAAACTATTCTTCTTATGCTATTGTAGGTCCATGCTTCTTAACACAAATTTTATTGCTTTAATTTTTTTAAATTAGTTTCTCCATTTTAAATTTGATTATACAGCTTCGTGACTAAGTTTATATTGCTTAATTTTTTCTTTAGTATCTCCATTCCAATTTTATTTATATAAAGTGTTCTTTTTACCTATAAATTTGATTTGCACTGTACTTGGACTCATGCCAATATCCGACAACTAGCTTCAACTATGATCATCAATAATTTGCATTTTCAGTGGGGTTATTTTGAAAGTTAAAAACATCAGTAATCTATATTACTTACTAAAAATGTAACACCCCAAGTTCTAAGAACTTGAAGAGCTACGGGCTAGGACCGCACAATGGGTCTCGACCCTCAGAGTAGCAACACCAAATGGATCTTACAACAATGCACAGACGAATGAAAACCAAAACTCAACATAAAACCAAAGGTTTAAACAAAAGAAAGCACGAAACTCCGCAACCAAATTCAAAACAAAAAGGGAAACAACAAAAGAAACAAAAACCCGATCCCGTCCTATAATGTACGGGAACCCCGGCTGACCACACCATCCGGATCACTCAGCAGCATCCTGAACATGTGGAACATCTACAACGATGGTATAAACCGTTAGGTAATATTCTAGGTACTAGCAAGAGCGTAAAGGCACAAACAAACATAATGTAAAGAAAACACATAGCATGCTTGCACACAAACGGTTATTATCTTTTATTAAGGTTATCCATTACTAATTTAACTTCTTTTGTCACACGAGAATCTCCCTAAACTCGCATCCTCTTACGTGTACCAATAGGAATAGATCAGTACTATCCGTTACCTACGGGTTTGGGTTGCAAGAGCACATTCTAGTCTCTTGTAGAACTAGACAAGTGGTCACCGTCCCGTTATAATACACTTGGGTCAGTTAAGGTTATCAAAGGATGAATCCTATTTCCAATTATCCGTTATAAATATGATAAACAACACAAACAAGCCAATACAATCCAACTAATACGCGGAATGAAGCTAAGTAAGTCCAAGGGACTTACCTCACTCGAAGGTAACACAAAGGCTCAGCAACAACTCAGAGAACACTCAAGGAAGCTCAGTTTCTCTCAGGAAAGGAGCAAGGAAAGCCTGTACGAACAAGCAACATGGATCAGGAACGGAACGGTAAGTCTCTAACTTTTGGGCTCAACGATCTCTAAGAGATCTCCACAAGCTAAGGACTCAACCTTAGTCTTACAACAACTCAGGAAACAAGGAACAACCACAAGGAAAGGAACGAGGAAAGGAAAGAAGAAAGCAACTCACCAAAGACGGGAGTTACTGCAGAACAAACCGCATGGGCTGCTGGACAGAGGCGCAGGGGCAGCAACGCGCAAGGGCGGCCAGGTGCAGGCGCAGGGGCGGTTGCATGACAGAAGCGCTGTCGGGCTTCTCTTCGACAGAACTCACAGCAAGGGCAACCAAAGTTCGAACCTTTGGTTCCAACACGTCAAGACTCAACTCCAGAGAGCCTGAGAACCACAAAGGGTCAACAACGGAACGCTCCACAAGAATCAAGGATCAAACTTGATTTTTGGGGAAGTGTTCGCCCCTAAAGGTGTGTGCAAATAAGCTTTAAATTTATAAAACTAGAATCAAGCAGTGAACCCGCAGTGTACGGATCGACGTAGCTAAGCAAGAATTCCAGAGTATCGAACACAGGGATTTGGGTGGGAACAAATTCGATTGCAGATTATCAAGCGAGTAAATATGAGAGTTTTGCAAATATTGGGAAAACAACAATCCTAAAGATCCAAGTATCCAGCTGTGGCAATCGATTCAAGATATACTTAATGATATAAAGACAGAGTTGAGATATGCAAAGGTATACTAATGTAAGGTAATCGTACGGTGAAGTTCCAAAAACCTTATGTAACTCACCTACAAGGCACTCTCTATACAGGTTGTTGAGGCTCAATATAGAAAGATTCTAAAGGTGAGAATTAGTGTCAAATACCCAAACTTGTAATCCAAGGATCAAAACTAACATAACCGATTAAGGTTGTGACACTCCTAATCGAGGTAGAGGTTGTTGAGGCTTCACTACCACCTAGAAAAGACAAGTCTAAACTAAGTTAAAGCAAATCTTTAACTTTGGATTAAAGTAAAAGCAGGCTCGTAAACTTAAGGGAAATTACCGTTGGATCTTGAGATTCCACGGTCGTGGAACTCAAGAACAGGCCGTAATTTATGGTTTGTCGGCGATTCTCTCTAACTCTCAGGGTCTAATCTGTTTGCGATCGATCTATCATCATCTAAGCCACAACTATCAACCCTTCACCTTAGAATTGTTAAGGGCTTTTAGCCAATAACAGTCATGTTGATATCAATTCAAGAATTAAAAGATAAAAAGATGAAAACTTTCAAGAACTTTCAATAATCTTCAAACCAATCTCAAAGTCACAATCAAGAACAAATATTGTCAAAGGATTCAGAATAAAGCAAACAATCGCAACCTTAGGAAAGAAGAGAAAACGGGATGTCAATCCGTCTTCTAAATAAAACCTAAACAAGAAGAGAAGTCTTCTTGCAAGAAACCTTCCGAATCTTCCGTCAATCCGGGAAATATGGAAATCCCAACGATAATCTCCACCAAGTGCGAGATTAGGGCAAATCCAAACACGAACTTCGATCTCTAATGAGATGTCTAAATCTTCTAAGCTATGATGTAAAGCGAGGTAACGGGCGTGTAAACGAGGATAAGCGAAGATAAGCACCGATGACGGAATCTCCTTTCGTCCGTCTTTTTATAGTTGTAGGGCAAAATGTCGGCCCGGCCCAATCTTCAAAAGATCGTGGCTTCAAAGTGTGGCGAAAAAGATTCGTCAAGATCACGGTCGTGGAAGTTTCCACGACCGTAATTTAGGGCGTGGATTAGGTCACGGTTTGTACCATATATTCCACGACCGTAATAGTTACTGGAATGCATCACGCTTCTCTTGCAAGGTTCCACGGCCGTGGAACTAAACGTGGTTTGTAGTACGGCCGTATTTTAGAGCGTGGTTTAGGGCAAGAACGTGATTCTTCCCTAGCCTCGTGCATTCCTCAAGCTAAACTCCAATTTGCTCCTTAAGATGCCCTCAATCCATGGACATACTCAATCAACTCTTCTTTGCTCGATTCCGTTCGGAAATAGCTCTTAAGTACCTATAATCAACATAGAACTAGTGTAGACATCCATATTGACAATATAGGAAAACTACCTTACTTATGCAACAATGTTCAATCAAAGACTATCAATATGAATCAAATATGTTTAGAAAACGTGCTTAAAATATCACAATATTTCATGCTAACAAATAACCTCATACTTAACACTTGCTTGTCCCTAAGCAAGGTCTTTCAAAAAGCTTTAAACAAGAGTTAGGATGAAATATGTGTACCTTCTTTTGGTGAATGTGACTTCTAAAGAATAGATCATTCTCAAACCTTGCTTCAATCGTTTATCAAACTTTCACACACCCAATCAAAGAGTAAAAAGCAAAGAAAATTCATGAATCAATTTAACTTCTAAACAAGCATTATAACCTTCAAACATTATCAAAATCAATCACAAGAAACTTTAATTTGGATCACCAAGTCATATAATATTCTTTTGATCTTAAGGACTTTCAAAGAAAAGGTCTAGAATGTGGAAGGGAAGGGAAAACTTTAAGGGAAAGTGGTGCATGAACCCGGGAAAGTGGACAACTACCTTCTTCTTCTTTTGCGGTTTCCGCAATACTTCACTTAGAGCTTCGCTCTCTTCTCTTCATTTTTTCGACTTTACTTTTGGAGTTATGGACAGAGGTGCACAAAAACCGAAGCCTAGGAGATTGGCGTTTCTCAATTTTTATGAGATGCCTCAAACCCTTAGCGCACATACCATAATCCGCTAGGAATATCGCTCAATCCGACTTTGGCAAGACACAAACACCCGGCTATGTGAATGGTGCCGAGTTACTCATCGTCATGATTGACTTCCCCAAACCTACAATTTCTTTCTATTCATTTGATTGCAAATAATTTCTCTCATGGCCCTCCCACATCAAACATGCCTTTTTCATTCACTTCTCCAAAATTCCCGGATAGGTAAAGGAGGCTAATATTTAATGAAGAGCAAAAATGATCAAAAGAAAGAAGAAAGAAAGTATCGAATTGCCTTAATCATCTCAACAAGAAGTATAGGAACTTATAACGTGATTTCAACTTCAATTTCCTAGCATGATTTAGGTAACATAATCACATTATGAAACTTGCAAAAGAGGTATAATTCATTCATTCAAATTCTTTTCAATTCACAATCCTTTTAAGCATGCAATTGTCATCAAACTCAATTCACAAGTAGTGATTATCATGGAAATCATCTCAATTCATTAGAAGCTCAAAATTTTCAAAAATTTTCAATTTTTATGGGTTTTTCAAGTTATTTTTCATGCAATGCAATAAGGAAACGTGCAACACATAATGAACATGCAATGATAGTCTCGAATGAAAGCGAACATAGTAAGTAGAGTTATTACAAACTTTTAGTACATCCCACCCCATACTTAGGACGAACATTGTCCCTAATGTTCAAAAGAAAGAAAGAAAAGAAAGAAAAAGAAAAAGAAACTCACAAAGTGGTGGCGGGAATGTCTAAAACGAACGGTCATGCATCAAATCACTGCAGCGCCGGCGGAGGCGGGAATGGGGAGAAGCTGGAGTCATAGGGCCGCCCAAACTGCTGGCGGTAGACGTCCCTCATCATGTGGTCGAGGTCGTCGAGGCGTCCGTCTCTAGCATCGGCTCGGATCTCCAATGCTCCAACTCTCTCTGAAAGTCCGGTAGCCCAATCCGGCATCTGCTCGTACCATCCCGGGGCGTGACTGTACCATGCTGGGGCATCGGATGGTGCTGGTGCTGGTGGTGGTGCTGCTGGCTGCTTCGTCGACCAAGGAGGGGGAACGCCATACCATGTGGGAGGTGTGGTCATCCACGTAGGCCTCTCACTCACGCTAGCGCGGCGAGATGACGAGCCTGAGGCTCTAGCTGGACGTGGAGAGCGTCTAGGTACATCTGGGGCCGCCTCCGGCTGGTCCGGAAACGTGCCAAACTCCTGCTCCGCTCCTCCTCCACTCTCAAACTGATCTCCCATATCCTCCTCCTCGACAACCGGTGGTGGGACATAAGGGGGAGCTACTATCCTGTTCGCATGCATCGTAGCGAACGTCTCCTTCCAATTATGGCGTCCCGCCATAATGGAATACTCCGGCAGCCACTCTATACCCCTGCCCGTCCTACTCTCCCAAGGCATGCCCGCATAAGGCGGACCTCCATGTGTGGGGAAAATGAGACCCCTAACCATGAATGCATGTATCCCTAAAGAAACGGCCGGTATGCGGGTGCAAGCAGAAAAATCCACACCAAAACTCCTAGTAATGTGGGTAACTATCCCACCATATCCGATGTTTCCCTTTGCCTTGTTCTTGAGCTTGCTCATAGTAGCAGCCAAGAGAGTAGCACAATCTGCACGACGTCCATAAAGCATGCAATAGAGCAAGAATAGCTCATCCGTCTTGATCTTTTGGGGCGTCTCCGTCCTAGGAAAGAGACACTCCGAAAGAACACGGTGAGCTATCTTCAAGGCTAGATGGTACATCAATCTAGCCTTGGTATCAGCGGGTTGCCAACGGTCCTCGTCGGCGTAAATCATTGCAACTTCCTTCCAAAAATCCTTGGGGTAAACACCACTCGGAAATCGACCATTGAAGGTCTCATGAAACCCAAAAATAGTCCCAAACTCAACGATACTCAAATGGTAGTCTCTTTCCATGAGACGGAAAGAGACGGTCCGATCTACGTGGCTGTGCTCGAAAGACGTCACAACCTCCCGGGTGATCTCCTCATAGGCGTCTTCTCGGATAGCCGAGAAGATAACTAATCCGGCTCTATCCAAGAGCCAAGTAAGATCATCAACTATGTTGAGAGGATATAGATCCTCCAACAACAAATATCTAGGGCCAATCACTGGCCTCTTCTGTATCTTCTCGAATGCAGCAAGATGGTTCTCATGTATGGTCGGGATTCTAGGGTGAGGAGGTGAGGATGGAGGTGAGGGTGAAGATGGTGGTGAAGGTGAGGATGGTGGTGGTGCCCTAGAGGATGAGGAGGAGGAAGGATTCCCCTTTCTTTTCTTATTCTGGTTACCCTTCTTCTCTTTTATCCTTCTCGAAACTCTCCTTACAAAATCCATTTTGCACAAAAATTACGGTCTGTTCTTCAAGAATTACGGCCGTGGTTTACCCAGAGACCGTGATTCGTCTCAAAAAATCACGAATCTCAACAAATCAGCAATCAATCACCACAACAAGCAGTCCTAGTCTAATTTCTTCCAGTTTCTATCAGTTCTTCCTAAAAATCTATAGCAAAAACGAACCAAATTGGCGAGAATCAAGAAGAAAGAATAAACCTCTTTTTCGGATTGAAAAATCCGAAATGCGCGTTTGTCGGTGAATTTCCGTTCGATTCGTCGCTTGGATCTTGTTTGTGGTTGAATTTGCTGCAGTTTGGGAAGAAGAATCGTTAGAAACGATTAAGAAATGAAGATTTAGAGGGGGTCATGGATTTTTGGCAATTAGGTCGTGGAAAGAGGGATTTTTGGGATGAATTTGTGAAGAATGTGGCTTATATAGTCGCAGGCAAAATTTTGAAAATCACGGTCTGTCGGGGTGTTCCACGGCCGTGGTAGTGTACGGAACCGTGGTTTTGGTGATTTTTCAAAGGTTTTTGGAAATTACGGCCACTGTAGCTATGACGACCGTAATTTAGACCGTGGAACCTCCTGTAAAGCTCCAAAGTCCGAATTTCGTCGCTTTTCTTCAACATTGTCCTCCCTTTTTCTTTTTCCACCGATCCTACAACCAAAAACACGAACATACCGGAAGAAATCGAGGCAAAATAAAGCGAAAACATCTATTCTAAGCTAAACTATGAATCGAAAACAAAAACGAAAATGCAATACCTTGGGTTGCCTCCCAAGAAGCGCTTTGTTTAAGGTCCGTAGCTAGACCAATCTCGCACTTATTCGAGTGCGGTAGGCGCGAACTCTTCAGCTTGGAGTTCCGGCGTATACTTCTTTAGTCGCTGGCCGTTCACCTTAAAACTTCCGTTAGCTTCACCCCATACTTCAACTGCACCATGGGGGAAAATACGCTTAATTAGAAAAGGTCCGGTCCAACGGGATTTAAGCTTACCTGGAAAGAGGCGAAGTCTTGAATTGAAGAGGTGAACTTGATCTCCTTCTTTGAAGTCCTTTGGAATGATATGCTTATCATGCCAACACTTTGCCCTTTCCTTGTAGATCTTGGCGTTTTCATAGGCGTTCAAACGGAGTTCATCCAGCTTATTGATGTCTAGGAGACGCTTCTCTCCCGCTTCCTTCATGCCGAAATTCAGCCACTTGATAGCCCAAAACGCTTTGTGCTCCAGCTCTACCGGCAAGTGACAAGACTTCCCATACACAAGGTTGTATGGTGTGGTTCCTATGGGAGTCTTGTACGCAGTCCGGTACGCCCATAATGCATCATCTAGCTTCAAGGACCAATCCTTCCTAGTCCTTGAAACCGTCTTTTCTAGAATTCCTTTGATCTCCCTATTTGAGATCTCAACTTGTCCACTAGTTTGTGGATGATAAGGGGTAGCGATCTTGTGAGTAACCCCATACTTAGCTAGAAGAGCTTCAAAGCGACGGGCTATGAAGTGAGAACCTCCATCACTAATGATCGTCCTTGGTGTCCCAAATCGCGGAAAGATGGTCTTGTTGAAGAACTTAACCACCGCCATGGCATCATTTGTGGGAGAGGCAATTGCTTCCACCCATCTAGAAACGTAATCTACCGCCAATAGTATGTATTGGTTTCCACAGGAAGATGGGAATGGTCCCATGAAATCGACTCCCCAAACGTCGAAAATCTCCACCTCTTGGATGTTGTTGAGGGGCATCTCGTTCCTTCTAGAAATATTGCCTGTTCTTTGACAAGCATCACAGCAAGAAACAAAGGATTGCACATCTCTAAACAATGTAGGCCAAAAGAATCCAGATTGCAATACCTTTGCGCTAGTCTTGTTCGAACTAGCGTGTCCTCCACAAGGTAGTGAATGACAATGGCGGATGACACTTTGCATCTCGTCTTCCGGCACACATCGCCGAATGATGCCATCCGGACCTCTCTTAAAGAGGAGAGGCTCGTTCCAATAGTATTCCCGGACGTCTTTAAAGAACTTCTTCCTTTGTGCGTAGGATAGTCCGGGCGGTATCTCCTGGCAAACCAAATAGTTAACAAAATCAGCAAACCATGGTTCGTTACCTTTGTAGATCACGTTGATGCACTCCTCTATGATGTGTATGTGTTCGTCCGGAAAAGAGTCATCAATGGGTAGATGGTCGTCCTCTAGATGTGTTAGACGACTCAAATGATCCGCAACAGAATTTTCTGAACCTTTCTTGTCGCGGATCTCAAGATCGAATTCTTGTAGGAGAAGAATCCATCTAATTAGCCTTGGTTTTGCATCTTTCTTCGCAAGGAGGTACCGGATCGCAGCATGATCCGTGTAGACAATCACCTTCGCACCTACAAGATAAGAGCGAAACTTGTCAATAGCATAGACAACAGCTAAGAACTCTTTTTTGGTAGTGGCGTAGTTGAGCTGTGCTTCGTCTAGCGTTTTGCTAGCATAGTATATGGCGTGGGTTCGCCCTTCCTTTTGTTGTCCAAGAACAACTCCAATAGCTACGTCACTAGCATCGCACATAATCTCAAAGGGAAGAGTCCAATCCGGAGGTTGGATAATAGGTGTTGAAATTAGATCTTGCCGAATGGTGTTAAACGCCTCCAAACATTCCTGCGAAAACTCAAAAACCGCATCCTTCATTAATAGATTAGTGAGAGGTTTTGATATCTTAGAAAAGTCCTTAATGAAACGTCTATAAAATCCAGCATGTCCTAGGAAACTTCTTATCCCTTTCACCGAAATTGGGGGAGGAAGTTTCTCTATGGTTTCTATCTTAGCCTTGTCTACCTCTATCCCTCTACTAGAGACTAAGTGACCTAATACGATTCCTTCCTTAACCATGAATTGACACTTCTCCCAATTAAGAACTAGGTTAGTGTCTTCACATCTTTGCAAAACAAGAGAAAGGTTAGAAAGGCAATCGTTAAAAGAGGAACCGTATACGGAGAAGTCGTCCATGAAGAATTCCATGATTTCCTCTACGTATTCGGAGAAGATGGCCATCATGCACCATTGAAAGGTGGCTGGGGCGTTGCAAAGCCCGAATGGCATTCTCCTATAAGCAAACGTACCCCAAGTGCACGTGAATGTGGTCTTCTCTTGATCATCCGGATGTATCGGAATCTGAAAGAAACCACTATAACCGTCAAGGTAGCAAAAATGTGAATGTTGTGCTAACCTTTCAAGCATTTGATCAATGAATGGCAATGGAAAGTGATCCTTCCACGTTGCGTTGTTGAGCTTGCGGTAGTCTATGCACATCCGCCATCCAGTCACGGTTCGGGTAGGAATGAGTTCGTTGTTCTTGTTGGTGATGACCGTCATTCCTCCGTTCTTCGGAACTACTTGAACTGGACTCACCCACTTGCTATCGGAGATAGGGTAGATGATACCTGCATCAAGAAGTTTAAGAATTTCCTTCTTGACAACCTCCTTCATGGTCGGGTTCAACCGCCTTTGAGGTTGTCTTGAAGTTCTAAAGTCTTCCTCCATTAATATCTTATGCATGCATAGGGAGGGTTTAATTCCTACTAAGTCCTCAATAGTATAGCCTATGGCTTTTCTATGTTTCCTAAGGACAATCATGAGCTGTTCATGTTCATCTATGCTTAGTTCGGAACTAACGATAACCGGAAAGGTAGAATTAGATCCTAGAAAAGCGTACCTTAGATGAGTAGGAAGCGGTTTTAATTCCATCACTTTCGGAGCTTCCAACGATCCTTGAGGAGCATCCGATGTTTCCTTAGAGGTTTCTAAGGGTGTTGAGTGAGTTGGAGAAGGATTAGAAAAAGTTGAAGAAGTGTGCCGATCACCCTCTTCCACGGCCAGAATTACGGGCTCCTTATATGTTCCACGGCCGTGTAATCCCCTGGAATGGAGGACGGTCTTGGTTGTGAAATCCACGGTCGTGGAATACAGGGTATGACCGTGGATTCTAACATTCTCAGCCTCATCGTGAAGTTTCTCAGACTCCTCTTCATGCATCTCTTCTTGTGCTTCCAAGGCTTCAATTTCCTCTTTGCACTCTTCTTCTTCCCCTACATCTGTTAGACTCATGGTAATGACTTTTTGTAAAGGATTGTTAAAGAGAATCGCACTTACCTCTTCCCTAGATAAACCTTCTTCATCTTGGACATCGTAAATATCCTCGTCGAAGATCGGCTCCTTCACTAGAGTGGAAAGAACGAATTCTACTTTCTCTTCTCCAATATCAAAAGCGAGTCTACCATTCTTGCAATCGACCATGCAGCCGGAAGTTGCAAGAAACGGTCTTCCGAGTATGATCGGGACCGGACTATCTGCAGGAATGTCAAGCACGACAAAATCAATGGGAACAAAGAATTTACCTAGCTTGACGGGGACGTCTTCTACAATACCAACGGGGCGAGTGATAGATCGATCCGCCATGTATAACGTCATCTTTACCGGTTTAGGGTCGCCTAAACCGATCTTCCTGCATAACGCAAGTGGTATGATGCTCACACTTGCTCCTAAGTCACATAAAGCATCATATGTGACATCTCCCACTCCAATGGGAATGCAAAATGACCCCGGATCCTTCAATTTTGGGGGCATTTTCTCCTTCATGGTCTTGATGAGATCCGCACTCATCTTGACCTCTCCGAAATCTTCTAGCTTCCTCTTGTTAGAGAGAATCTCCTTCAAGAACTTGCCATAAGCCGGCATACCTACAATAGCATCAATAAATGGTATATTAATATGCAGCTTGCTCATGAGTTCTATGAACTTACCGAATTGTTTATTGATAACACGATTTATAGCATAGTTTTAGGTGTATATTTAGATAGGATTCTCGCTCAATCATGCATGATCTAGCACTAGTCCAATACGTTTTGCACTCAAAACATGTATTTTGTCGAGATAGACGTCTACACGGACTTGTGTGCGTTTTGTAGGTATTTCGGGAAGTTCTGAGCTAAAACGATGCGTTTGAGGGTCGTTCATTTAGATGACACACTTCCGGACTCATTGGAATGCAAGCCAAGGGCTGAGGAGGACTCATGGAACCTTGCCAACACAAGCCATGCACCAAACCACAGCCTAATGATCCAAAACGAAGTTTCTGCACAGAATCACGGTTCTCTGAAGAACCACGGCCGTGGAAATGACCGTGGATTTTGCCAGATTCTCGTGACAGCTGTGCCACGACTCTCATGGCCAACTCATGCACAATTTGTTATAAAAGTGGTCCTTGATGGGTTGTTTGAGGCAGCTGGAGTAGTTTGGGAGCAGCTCATCCATTATCCATTTCTCTAACAAAATATATTCTCAAGGAAGAAGGATTTTTCTAGGAAGGAAAGTGCCAAAGAGGAGAAGAAAGGTTCCATTGAAGAGGAGAGAAGAACACACCATAGCTTTCTTGTATTTTGGATTTTATTTCTGGAGTTTGTAAACCCTTGAAACCTTCTTTTGGAAGGGTTGTAAGTAGCTCTAATTCCATTCTCGGATTTGTTTGTTCTTGAAGTTCATTGTTCATCTCTTTTCTTTCATTATCTTGCAATGGAGGTTATGATTTTATTTATGCTTGCTTTGATTTCCATCATGAATGTTGTAGGCTAAATTGATGTGATTCTAGGGTAAGGAAAAGATGGTTTTGGCTAGAACTATGATAGGACGGACTTAGATTTACCTTTGGACGATTTTTTTTTGTTTATGAACGTAGTTTCTGTCAGAAATCACGGGTAGTTCTTGAAGAACCACGGTCGTGGTTTCTATAGAACAAACCGTGATTTTCTCTGGTTCGAAGGATCTTACCTTAGATCTATATAAATGTTGAAACCCTAAGTTTTTGCTAAGTTTAACCTACCCTAGAGTATCCTAGTGTAGAGACTAAGTGTTAGGAGAGACTTACCCGGTAATCCTTGCCCTTAGAATTTAAAATAGCAAAACCTTAGGTAGTGGTGAGCCTAATAAGCCGCCATTGGATTAGATGTGCTAGGAATGTTGATTAGGACTTCCCATTCCGAGACTTACCCGGTAAGGATAGGTTAGATTCCTAATTAACAATTCCGGTTTGTGTAGAATTCCTAACCTTAGGTTCTTAGAGACTTACCCGGTAATGAGACCTTAGGTGTGGACTAGTTAGACCATGAGACCTACCCGGTAATTGATCCCAATTTAAAAACACTTAATCCCAACATATCAAAATCAATCCAAAGAATGAATAGTTAACTTGAGTTCTATGCCATAACCGGAATTTCCAACCCCTAGAATCCGTCTTTCCTTTTCCCTTGATCAATATCTTGTTTGATTTGTTTATTTGTGCTGATTTTTGGTTTAGTTTGATTGTTTGCTTTGGATGAATTGTGATCTTTGATGTGATCACCTAAAACCAACAAAAACAATTGAGATTTTCTTCCTTTATTTCCTCCCTTTCTTTAGACTTAGATCTTGCTAAATTCAATCACAACTTGAATCAATTTCACCTTAGTCTTTGTGTTCGACCTCGGAATACTTATCTTTCTGCATACGTCCCGTACACTGCGGGTGCGCTAGAAGTTAGGATAATTATAACAAGTATAAATTTAAAGCTTATTGCGTGCACACTCTTTTTAGCGTGACAAGTTTTTGGCGCCGTTGCCGGGGACTAGGTCTAGATTGAGTCTATTTTTGTGATTGTTTCTAGTGTAGATCTTTCTTGTTTCTTTTTATCTCTTTTTGGTTTTTGTCTTTGCTTTTCAGGACATCTATTACTCTTTAGGTGTATGCGAAGATCTCGTGGCAAGGATTTAGCTTCATTCGATCCCGAACCGGAGAAAACCCTTCGATCTAGATCTAAGAACATCCGAAAAGAGAAAGAGATGGCCGGTAGAAATCTTCAAGCTGAATTGGATGAAGCCTTAGAGCAAATAAGGCTAAGAGATGAGCTCTTGGAGGAAGAAAGGAGACTTGCCAATGAGAGGCAAGAGGAAACAAGGAGGGAGATTGAGGAGATTAGGCAAGCCCTTGTTCAAGGAGAGCTTAATCGCCGACAACCTCCACCACCTCCACCACAACCGCAGCCGGCGGCTAATGTTAGGGTTGTACCTATTGCTATTGAGGAGCCACAAACCCTAGGGAGTCGTATGGATCCGGCACAAAGAGCACACCGACCGGGTGTGAATCTAGGAGATCCCGCAACCCACAACTATGAGCTCCGCCCTCAAGTTCTACAAATGATCCGGCACAATCAATTTGGAAGGATGGACGGAGAGTCTCCTCATCAACACTTGATGAATTATGAGATCTTGATGGAGACTCTTAGACCACCAAGATTGGAGAGCAACAACCATAAGCTTAGGGCTTTTTCCTTCTCTCTTAAGGATAAAGCCTTGGCTTGGTATCAATCTATTCCACAAGGACGAGTTGGTACTTGGGAGGAGATGACAACCGAGTTCTTGACCAAGTTCTTCCCACCTTCTAAGACCACCGAATTAAGAGGGAAGATCAATGCCTTCGTGATGAGGGATAGAGAAAGTTTGTTCAAGTCTTGGGAGAGATTCAAAGACCTTCTCCTAGATTGTCCACACCATGGCATACCGAAAATTGAGCTATTGGAAATCTACTTCAAAGGACTTGATGAAGATAGCCAATTCAAGCTTCAATCTCTTTCCGGTGGGACTTTTATGGAGAAGCATGTAGATGATGCTTGAGAGTTTGTGGAGAAGCAAGCTCTAGTGATTGAGAAGTACTCTCATAGGAAGAGTGAAGGAAGAAAGGCGGGAGCATATGAGGTGAGCGAAGTCACCATGAGCAATTTCAAGCTTGACGCCATCAACAACGAGTTGAAGTCCTTGAGAGAGTTGTGTACTACAACCTTGAAGAGCCAAGCAACTCCTCAAGTACTTCCACAAGCAAACTTGTCTTCCAAGGAGGAGGATGTGAATTACATGGGAAGGGGCAACTTCAACAATTACCAAGGCCCAAGAAATTTCAACAACAACCGGCAATTCAACAATTACCGGCCCAACCACAACCATCCCGGATTTTCTTACTCTAACCCGGATGGAGCCTTGAACCCTCCCGCCTCCACAAGCACAACTCCACCACAAAGAGTTTCACAAGAACCTCTGCCCGGCTTTACTCAACCTTCAAAGGATAGAACCGAAGTCATGTTTGAACAATTGCTAGGAAGATTGAGTGGACTTGAGAGCACCGTCACTTCAATTTCTAAGGCTCAAAAGGTCTTGGAAGCACAAGTCTTTCAAAAGGCGGGTGAAGCACATAGAGATCCGGGAAAGCTTCCCGGAAGAACCGAAGACAACCCAAGAGGCCAAGTTTTGGCTATCACAACGAGGAGTGGGTTGAGTATGAAGGATCCTTTGCCCAAGGACCAAGCTAAGGGAAATCAAGTAGTGGTAGAAGAGGGAAGAAAGCAAGAAAATGGAGGGAAGAGCAAAGATGTAGAGCCAACTTATGTGGCACCGCCTCCATACAAGCCGCCACTACCGTTCCCACAATCGAGAGCAAGAGCTCGTTTGGACAATCACTTTGGTAAGTTCCTTGAACTAATGTCCAAGTTACATATTAACATTCCGTTCATGGATGCCATCTTAGGAATGCCGGCATATGGAAAGTTCTTGAAGGAAATACTCTCCAACAAAAGGAAGTTGGAGGAGTATGGGGAGATTAGGATGACCAAGAGATCCTCGGAGTTGATCCAAACGATGAAGGAGGCAATGCCTCCCAAGCTAAGGGATCCGGGCTCTTTTTGCGTCCCAATAGGAGTGGGAGATGTGAAGTACGAAGCCCTTTGTGATCTTGGGGCAAGTGTAAGCATCATACCGCTTGCACTTAGCAACAAGGTCGGGCTAGGAGAGCCAAAGCCGGTCAAGATGACCCTCTATATGGCGGACCGCTCTATCACTCATCCAGTTGGGATTCTAGAGGACATTCCGGTGCAATTGGGAGGATTTTACGTGCCTATTGACTTTGTAGTGTTGGACATTCCGGCGGATTATCCGGTTCCCATCATCCTAGGAAGACCTTTCCTAGCCACCTCCGGATGTTTAGTGGATTGCAAGAACGGGACTCTCTCCTTCAACATTGGAGAGGAGAACATCAAGTTCAAGCTGTCCACAATGATGAAAGGGCCAACCCTTGATGAAGATATCTTCAACATAGTCGAGCAAGAAGAATCTAGAGAAGTTGTGAGCTCGATCTTGATCAAGGACCCCTTGGAGAAGGTTCTTACCTTGAGTAGGATGGAGGAAGACATTGAGGAGGAATGCAATGAAGAGATCAAGGCCTTGGAGGCCTTGGAAGAGGAGCCAAGAGTTGGATTTGAGAGCCACAAAGAAGTTGTGAATAGCTGCAAGTTCCACGGTCGAGATTCAGGTTCCACGGCCGTCAAACTCTTTGGACAACTCCGAGAAGCAAGCTTGGCAAGGACCACAGCCGTGGAAGATGAACAAACCGTGTTTCCGACCGTGGTTTTTCCTGAATCAACTCTTGATGATGATCAAGCTTTTAGGAGCCATGAGGAGTCTTCATTTGCTTTGGATTCATCTCATCCAACCTTATTTGGATCGTCTTCAACCGATAAAGGTCCTCCCTCACTTGAACTTAAACCCCTCCCTTCTCATTTAAAGTATGCATTCCTTGGTGATAATTCTACATATCCGGTGATTGTTAATGCATGCTTGAGTGATGACGAACTTGCTAAATTGCTACATGAACTAAGATTGCATAGGAAAGCCATTGGTTATACTATTGATGATTTGGTCGGCATTAAGCCATCTTTGTGCATGCATAAGATAATGATGGAAGATAACCACAAACCCTCTATTGAACATCAAAGGAGATTGAATCCTATAATGAAAGAGGTGGTCAAAAAGGAAATCATTAAGTTGCTAGACGCGGGAATTATCTACCCTATCTCGGATAGTAAGTGGGTTAGTCCCGTTCATGTAGTACCTAAGAAGGGTGGAATGACGGTAGTAACTAATGAGAACAATGAACTAATACCAACTAGGACGGTCACGGGATGGAGGATGTGTATAGATTATAGAAAGTTAAACATGGCCTCTAGGAAAGATCACTTCCCTCTCCCCTTCATTGACCAAATGCTAGAAAGGTTAGTTCAACACTCTCATTTTTGCTATTTAGATGGGTATAGTGGATTCTTCCAAATCCCTATCCACCCCGATGACCAAGAGAAAACGACTTTTACATGTCCATGGGGTACCTTTGCATATAGGAGAATGCCATTTGGGTTGTGTAATGCACCCGCCACCTTCCAAAGGTGTATGATGGCTATCTTTTAGGAATACATAGAAAATATCATGGAAGTGTTCATGGATGATTTCTCTGTTTATGGTTCTTCTTTCAATGATTGTTTGGCTAATTTGTCATTAGTATTGCAAAGATGTGAAGAGACAAATCTTGTCTTAAATTGGGAAAAATGCCACTTCATGGTAAGTGAAGGTATTGTGTTAGGACACTTGGTGTCTAACCGTGGCATTGAGGTTGATAGGGCTAAGATTGAAACGATAGAGAAGTTGCCGCCACCTACCTCGGTGAAGGGGGTAAGGAGTTTCTTAGGGCATGCCGGTTTTTATCGGAGGTTTATTCAAGACTTCTCTAAAATTTCTAAGCCTCTCACTAACCTACTAATGAAGGATGTTGATTTTGTTTTTTCCAAGGATTGTCTTGAAGCTTTTTGTAGGTTGAAGAACGCCTTGATCTCCGCGCCTATCATGCAACCTCCGGATTGGAGTCTACCATTTGAGATCATGTGCGATGCAAGCGATGTGGCCGTTGGGGCCGTTTTGGGGCAAAGGAAAGAAGGGCGCACTCATGCTATTTACTATGCTAGCAAGACGCTAGATGATGCCCAACTCAATTATGCTACTACCGAGAAGGAGTTGTTAGCGGTGGTGTATGCATTTGAGAAGTTCTGCTCATACCTTGTTGGAGCGAAGGTCATAGTTTATACGGATCATGCGGCGATCCGTTATCTACTTACAAAGAAGGATGCCAAACCAAGGTTGATTCGGTGGATCCTTCTTTTTCAAGAGTTTGATTTGGAGATATGAGATAAGAAGGGATCCGAGAACTCCGTGGCGGATCACCTTAGTAGACTCCCACCTTTGGAGCTTGGGAAAGACAACATCCCGATAGATGATTCATTCCGGGACGAACAATTGCAAATGGTGGAAGAATGCTTGTTCCACGTGGCTAGAGGAAGTGAGCCATGGTATGCCGACATTGTGAATTACTTGGTGTGTGAGGAAGTGCCTCCCGGATTAACATATGCACAAAGGAAGAGGTTCTTCAACGATGTAAGGCATTACTATTGGAGTGAGCCACTTCTATTCAAGAGAGGCCCGGATGGGGTGCTTAGGAGATGCATACCGGAAGATGAAATGGAAAGTGTGATCCGGCATTGCCGCTCCTTACCATGTGGAGGCCATGCTAGCTCACACAAAACGTGTGCCAAGGTATTGCAATCCGGTTTTTATTGGCCTAACTTGTTTAGAGATGTGCAAGGTTTTGTAGCGGCATGTGATGCTTGCCAAAGGACAACATTTCAAGGAGGAATGAAATGCCCTTGAATAACATCCAAGAAGTTGAGATTTTTGATGTGTGGGGTGTAGACTTCATGGGACCATTCCCTTCTTCATGTGGCAATCTCTACATCCTATTGGCGGTGGATTATGAGTCAAGATGGGTAGAGGCCATCGCCTCTCCTACAAATGATGCCAAGGTGGTGGTGCGGTTCTTCAACCGAGTGATCTTCCCTAGGTTTGGAACACCAAGGGTGATCATTAGTGATGGGGGGAAGCACTTCACAAATAGGAATTTTGGATCACTTTTGGCTAAGTATGGGGTGACTCATAAGGTGGCAACACCTTACCACCCCCAAACTAGTGGTCAAGTGGAGATCTCCAACCGAGAGATAAAAGCCATCCTCGAGAAGACGGTGTCTAGGACAAGGAAGGATTGGGCTATGAAGCTCAATGACGCACTATGGGCATATAGAACCGCCTTCAAGACACCTATTGGCACCACTCCTTACAAGTTGGTCTATGGCAAGTCTTGCCATCTTCCGGTGGAAATGGAGCATAGAGCTTATTGGGCCATTACGTGGCTAAATTTTGACCTCAAAGAGGCGGGAGAGAAGAGATTGCTTGATATCAATGCCCTTGAGGAGCTCCGGTTGGAAGCCTATGAGAATGCCCGGATCTACAAGGAGAGAACCAAAAGATGGCATGACAAGAGGATCATTCCAAAGGAGTTGAGTGAAGGAGATCTTGTCCTTCTCTTCAACTCGAGGCTAAGACTTTTCCCCGGAAAGCTCAAATCAAGATGGACCGGGCCATATGTGGTAAAGAAGATCTTTCCCCATGGAGCTATTGAGATAGGAGGGGAGCATTGCGGAGATTTCAAAGTGAATGGGCATCGCTTGAAGAAGTATATTCCGGGAACCCCGATAGACATGATTGCCCCGCTTCACCTTACATAAACGCTCCCGAGTTTGGTCAAGCTAATGACCTTAAAGAAGCGCTTGGTGGGAGGCAACCCATCGGTAACATTTTTCCTTCATTTTTGCTTAGATTTTTCTGTTTTTGTGTGCTTTGTGTGTTTTGTCTACTTCATGTGTATGCTAGAAGCATTAATGGCGTTAGAAGCCTTTCTCGGAAATGATGATGATGAAACCCTCACCAATTATGGGTGGAGCGGACGCGGAACTTGGACGGCTAGCGGTGCCTAGCGCGGGTTTCAAAGCTTGAAGGATGCTTAGAGCTCTCTACCATGGTTGAAAGGATCATCCAACATCAATTCACTTGAGAATTCCCAAATACCATAGCAAACCATTTTACATTGTGAGAACCTTCTTTCACTCTCTTTACTTGTATACCACATTGGGGATAATGTGTTTCTAAGTATGGGGTGGGGTTCGCATGATCTTTTGCATGATGAGCATCTAGGATAGGTTAATATTTGCACATGTCTTGCATTGTACATACTTAAACCAAAAATCCCATAAAAATCAGAAAATTTAAAAATTTTTATGCTTTCTAGGCTTGGATATGATCCTTATGATGAAACTTGTCTTGTGATTGGCTATGAATGGCCTTATGTGTTGGATTGATAAATGCATATGTGGACTTGAACTACTTCTCTTGAATTCCATGAATGACTTGAGATCATGATGATTGCCTAGAATGGATTGAGTATTGAAAATCGAAATTACATGATAGTTCTTGCATACCATCTAGGAATGAATAAGGCATTTCATCTTTCTCTACTTCTCATCTTGATCATGATTGCTTGAGCACCTCAATTGATATAAAATCGACCTCCTTTAAACCCATCCGGGAATAGGAGCATGCTAGTGTGTTTGAATGTGTAAAAAAGCAAGTGCGGGGTGAAGATGTAATGAAAAGAATGTCGTCAATGAAATGCTGAAATTATTGTGGAAGTGTAGCCAAAATAGGTTTGGGGGCGTTAATTTAAATGATAAGTAACTCGGTACACTTCACATAATCGGGTGTTGGTGCCTTGCCAAAGTCAAATGAACCAATAGCTCTAACGAGCTTTGGTATGTGTGCCCGGTGTGGATGCACCTCGAAAAAGAGAAAAAGCCCGAGGATGGCTAATCACCGAGGTTTCGGCTACTGTACACCAATGCCATTGTCTCAAAAATGAGTTAAAGAAAAAGAAAAGAAAGCAAGATAGGGAAAAATATACACTTGGGGGAAGTTGATCGAGGACAAGGAAGTGAAGTTAGTTCCATTCCCGGATTAGCATCACATACCTAGAAAATTCCCCTCCCAAATTACAACGTTTGTTAGCCTTTTATGTCACAAGCCCTTATGACCTACTTGCATGTTTGTAAGACTTAGTAATCTAGATTGGATAGACTCTTGATCTTCTTGACATCTCCGTCCTCCCATCTCATGCATGCTTTTGAGTTAAGTACAATTGTCTTTCCATGCCCTTATTGTTTGATACATAATTGCTTATCCAATTGCCATTGATCATGACTATGAAGGTGATCCAATAGTAGAAGCACAAAACCCAAAAAGATTTTTGCCATACTCTGCATACATAAATCATGTCATCTTTTAGTCTATAGTTGGGAATTTGCTCGGGGACGAGCAAACCTTAAGTATGGGGTATTTTGATAACACGATTTATAGCATAGTTTTAGGTGTACATTTAGATAGGATTCTCGCTCAATCATGCATGATCTAGCACTAGTCCAATACGTTTTGCACTCAAAACATGTATTTTGTCGAGATAGACGTCTACACGGACTTGTGTGCGTTTTGTAGGTATTTCGGGAAGTTCTGAGCTAAAACGATGCGTTTGAGGGTCGTTTATTTAGATGACACACTTCCGGACTCATTGGAATGCAAGCCAAGGGCTGAGGAGGACTCATGGAACCTTGCCAACACAAGCCATGCACCAAACCACAACCTAATGATCCAAAACGAAGTTTCTGCACAGAATCACGGTTCTCTGAAGAACCACGGCCGTGGAAATGACCGTGGATTTTGCCAGATTCTCGTGACAACTGTGCCACGACTCTCATGGACAGCTCATGCACAATTTGTTATAAAAGTGGTCCTTGATGGGTTGTTTGAGGCAGCTGGGGTAGTTTGGGAGCAGCTCATCCATTATCCATTTCTCTAACAAAATATATTCTCAAGGAAGAAGGATTTTTCTAGGAAGGAAAGTGCCAAAGAGGAGAAGAAAGGTTCCATTGAAGAGGAGAGAAGAACACACCATAGCTTTCTTGTATTTCGGATTTTATTTCTGGAGTTTGTAAACCCTTGAAACCTTCTTTTGGAAGGGTTGTAAGTAGCTCTAATTCCATTCTCGGATTTGTTTGTTCTTGAAGTTCATTGTTCATCTCTTTTCTTTCATTATCTTGCAATGGAGGTTATGATTTTATGTTTGCTTGCTTTGATTTCCATCATGAATGTTGTAGGCTAAATTGATGTGATTCTAGGGTAAGGAAAAGATGGTTTTGGCTAGAACTATGATAGGACGGACTTAGATTTACCTTTGGACGATTTTTTTTTGTTTATGAACGTAGTTTCTGTCAGAAATCACGGGTAGTTCTTGAAGAACCACGGTCGTGGTTTCTATAGAACAAACCGTGATTTTCTCTGGTTCGAAGGATCTTACCTTAGATCTATATAAATGTTGAAACCCTAAGTTTTTGCTAAGTTTAACCTACCCTAGAGTATCCTAGTGTAGAGACTAAGTGTTAGGAGAGACTTACCCGGTAATCCTTGCCCTTAGAATTTAAAATAGCAAAACCTTAGGTAGTGGTGAGCCTAATAAGCCGCCATTGGATTAGATGTGCTAGGAATGTTGATTAGGACTTCCCATTCCGAGACTTACCCGGTAAGGATAGGTTAGATTCCTAATTAACAATTCCGGTTTGTGTAGAATTCCTAACCTTAGGTTCTTAGAGACTTACCCGGTAATGAGACCTTAGGTGTGGACTAGTTGGACCATGAGACCTACCCGGTACATGATCCCAATTTAGAAACACTTAATCCCAACATATCAAAATCAATCCAAAGAATGAATAGTTAACTTGAGTTCTATGCCATAACCGGAATTTCCAACCCCTAGAATCCGTCTTTCCTTTTCCCTTGATCAATATCTTGTTTGATTTGTTTATTTGTGCTGATTTTTGGTTTAGTTTGATTGTTTGCTTTGGATGAATTGTGATCTTTGATGTGATCACCTAAAACCAACAAAAACAATTGAGATTTTCTTCCTTTATTTCCTCCCTTTCTTTAGACTTAGATCTTGCTAAATTCAATCACAACTTGAATCAATTTCACCTTAGTCTTTGTGTTCGACCTCGGAATACTTATCTTTCTACATACGTCCCGTACACTGCGGGTGCGCTAGAAGTTAGGATAATTATAACGAGTATAAATTTAAAGCTTATTGCGTGCACACTCTTTTTAGCGTGACAATTTTTGATAACAAGATTTATGACTTAGGATTAGGTAATCATTTAGATAGATTTCTCACTTATTCATGCACGTTTTGGCATTGGTTCATGACGTCTTCGCTCAATTCATGCACATTTCTAGAAAAGACGTCTACACTACCTTTTATCGGTTTTGTAGGTAATTCGGGTTTCTATTGGACGTTAATCGATACATTTGAGGGCCAAGCCTCATGATGGTACACATCCAAAGCCTTGGAAGAGCATAATTGGAGCAACAAAGGACACAAAGACCACTATTGGTGCAAGCAATGGAGCAACTCATGGCTAGACGATCATAGCATGCTTCTGTTGAAGAAAATCGACCTACACCCAGGAAAATCGGCCGATTTTTTCCTCTGGGTCGATTTTTGGGCCTTTGACAGCTTAAGCCACGTGTCCCACGATCTCTTGTCCGGCCTTGCTCTTGGTGGAGAATATAAGTGGTCCTTCAAAGCTGTTGCTGGCTCATTCCGATTGATCCTTCTCCTCTCTTTTGACCTATCTTCTTCCCCAAAACACTTCTCCATTGTTGCCTCTCTTCCAAGCACCCATTAGGTGTTCTTGGAAGAGATTAGTGTAGATTCTCGTTTTAGAGTGAGATTAGAGTGGATTTGAGAGAGAAGTTCATTGTTGACAACTTGGATTAGCTCTTGGAGCCTTGTAAGGATTTGGTAATTTCTATTCTATGCTTTTAATGTCTTTTCTTTGGATTGTTCTTCATCAATTGACCATGACTTGCAAGCATGCTTTATTTGTGGAGATTGATCTTGAAATGAATGTTGTAGGCTAGATAGATTGCGATTCTAGGGTAAGGAAAGAAGGGTTATGGCTAGGACCATGATAGGATGAACTTAGATTTTTACCCTTGGATAACTCTTGTTCTTGAAATCCTAGTGTTTGTTGAGCTAATTCTATCCTAGGGAGACCTAGTATTAGCAACTAAGTGTTTAGAAGAGACTTACCCGGTGATTCTTACTCTTAGATTCAAAAGATGACAAATCCTAGGTAGTGGTGAGCCTCACAAGCCGCCATTGGACTAAGTGTGCTAGGATAGTTGTTTAGGACTTCCCTTTCCGAGACTTACCCGGTAAGGATAGGTTAGACCCCTATGTAACAATCCGGTTTGTGTAGAATTCCTATCCTTAGGTTCTTAGAGACTTACCCGGTGATGAGACCTTAGGAATGGACTAGTGGATCATGAGACTTACCCGGTAATTGATCCCAATCTAGAAACGCTTAATCCCAACATATCATAGTTAATCCGAGGAATGAATAGATAGCTTGAGTCTATGCCATAAGCGGACTTCCAATCTCTAGAATCCACTTTGTTACTTCCATTCTCCTATCTTTTGTGTTAGTGTGTGTTTGTGTTGCTTGATTGTGTTCACATATTTGTGATCTTTGTTTGATCACCCAAAACCCTCCAAAAACATTGTGTTTTCCATTTTCTTTATTCCTCATCTTATCTTAGTCTAGATTCACACTATCTTTGATCATTGAATGACTTAGTTTCACCTCAGTCCTTGAGTTTGACCTCGGAATATTATCCCTACTACAAACGACCCGTACACTGCGGGTTTCCCTAGGTAGTTTAGGATTTAGTTCGAGTTTATATATGTAAAGCTTTTTGTGCTATTTCCTAGCATCAATAAACTTACCGAATTGTTTATCTAGGCGCGCTCGCGCTCTAGATTGAGGGAATGGTAGGGGAGGTTTGTAAGCTGGAGGAGGTACATAAACATCTTCCTTCTCCTTCCCCTTCTCTTTGTCCTTCTCTACGGGGACTTCAATGAACGTAGGCTGCGGATCGGTAGTGGTCACTCCGCTCCTAGTTGTTATTGCCATCACTCTTCCTTTAGGGTTGTCCTCCGTCTTTCCTGGAAGCTTCCCTTGATTCCTGGGAACTTCCTCTGCGTGGTTGAACATTTGGTTTTCCAAAACCTTTTGAGCTTTGTCAACCTTAGAGACTTGATCATCAACCTTGATGAGGCGGTTCTCCAACCCTTGAAGCTTTCCCAAGATCGTTTCCAATATGGGATCGGGCTTCTCCTTCCCCGAAGTGTTTCCTCCATTAGATGATTGCCCTTGGCTTTTCAAAGGAGTAGAGGAAGAGGAAGGTGGAGTTAGTGAATTAGAATTGGAAGGATAAGAGTTACCGGAATTTTGTTGATTGGAGCGCCAATTGTTGTTGTTTGAACCCCTATTGTTGTTCCAATCGTTGTTCCGGTTGTTGTTGTTTCCATTCCAGTTGTTGCCCCGGTTATTGTTGTTGCCGCCATTGTGGTTGCCCAAATAGCCAACATCCTTCCCTTGTTGCTTTGGGAAGTTGGTCTTGATAGCCTCCTTCAACTCTTTGATCTCATTGTTGAGGGAGAAAATCTGATTTTGAGCTTCATGTGTGAGCTTTACTCCTTGCTCCACACGATTTCCCTCCACTTTCCGGTGGGAATACTTCTCTATGACTCTTGCTTGCTTCTCGATGAAGTCCCAAGCGTCATCTTCTCTCATGTCCATAAACGTTCCACATGAGAGAGATTGGAGGTTGAACTGCGTTCCCGCATCCAGCCCTTTGTAGTAAATCTCCAGCAAGGCAAGCTTGGATATGCCATGATGAGGGCAATCCAAGAGCAAATCCTGAAACCTTTCCCAAGATTGAAACAAACTTTCGTTAGGTCTCATGGAAAAAGCATTAATCTTACCTCTAAGTTCCGCCGTTTTGGATGGCGGAAAGAATTTGGTGAGGAACTCCGCGGAAAGGTCTTCCCACGTGTCTAGTTTCCCACTAGGAAGTGCTTGGTACCAAGATAGTGCTTTCCCCTTCAAGGAGAAGAAGAAAGGTTTGAGCTTGTAGCTGTTGGTAGTAGCATTCTTCGGTCTCATCGTCTCCATCATACACTCAAAGTTTTGCAAGTGTTGGTGTGGAGATTCAGCGCTTGTACCGCCAAACTGGTTTTGGCGAACAAGAGTAATAACTTGAGGGTTGAAGCTAAACCCTTGCACATCTTCAGCATCGAAATTCACGCCCAAGCGGCGTGGTTGTTGTGTTGGATCCATCCGCTGGCCAAGAGTTCTTGGCTCATTATCTACACGTTCGACCCTCACATTCCTAGGTGGAATGCAGCGATTAGCAGCTCCTTGTGGATGGAAAGGATTCATATTGATCGTGGGATCAATCTCCTCTAACGGTGGCATGGAAGAGTCACTATCACAGCGGATGAGTGGCTTCTTCTTCTAGTTCTTGATCCCCTCCTTGAGGATTTCTTGCTTCCTTTATTCTTAAGGTCGCTCAACTCTATCCTCATTTGGAACATCGTATCCTGTAGTTTGCTGATTTCGGATTGATGACGATCTGTTTCATCCCGGCGGAGATTCTCGTTCCATTGGAGTTGAGCTTCTTTCTCCGCCAACTCCGCTTGAAGATCACGTTCGTGTTCTTCAGCCATCTTCTTTTCCTTGCGCTTTTGCCTTAAAGTTTTCTCTAGCTCTTGATCAAGAGGTAAGAGATCTTCGGTGTTCCTAGACCTGCGCATGCACTCAAAAAGATATCAAATAACGAGAGCAAGCTCCCAAGCTTGACAACCGACTACCGAATTCGGCCGAAACCAAATCCCCGGCAACGGCGCCAAAAACTTGTTCGCCCCTAAAGGTGTGTGCAAATAAGCTTTAAATTTATAAAACTAAAATCAAGCAGCAAACCCGCAGTGTACGGATCGACGTAGCTAAGCAAGAATTCCAGAGTATCGAACACAGGGATTTGGGTGGGAACAAATTCGATTGCAGACTATCAAGCGAGTAAATATGAGAGTTTTGCAAATATTGGGAAAACAACAATCCTAAAGATCCAAGTATCCAGCTGTGGCAATCGATTCAAAATATACTTAATGATATAAAGACAGAGTTGAGATATGCAAAGGTATACTAATATAAGGTAATCGTACGGTGAAGTTCCAAAAACCTTATGTAACTCACCTACAAGGCACTCTCTATACAGGTTGTTGAGGCTCAATATAGAAAGATTCTAAAGGTGAGAATTAGTGTCAAATACCCAAACTTGTAATCCAAGGATCAAAACTAACTTAACCGATTAAGGTTGTGACACTCCTAATCGAGGTAGAGGTTGTTGAGGCTTCACTACCACCTAGAAAAGACAAGTCTAAACTAAGTTAAAGCAAATCTTTAACTTTGGATTAAAGTAAAAGCAGGCTCGTAAACTTAAGGGAAATTACGGTTGGATCTTGAGATTCCACGGTCGTGGAACTCAAGAACAGGCCGTAATTTATGGTTTGTCGGCGATTCTCTCTAACTCTCACGGTTTAATCTGTTTGCGATCGATCTATCATCATCTAAGCCACAACTATCAACCCTTCACCTTAGAATTGTTAAGGGCTTTCAGCCAATAACAGTCATGTTGATATCAATTCAAGAATTAAAAGATAAAAAGATGAAAACTTTCAAGAACTTTCAATAATCTTCAAACCAATCTCAAAGTCACAATCAAGAACAAATATTGTCAAGGGATTCAGAATAAAGCAAACAATCGCAACCTTAGGAAAGAAGAGAAAACGGGATGTCAATCCGTCTTCTAAATCAAACCTAAACAAGAAGAGAAGTCTTCTTGCAAGAAACCTTCCGAATCTTCCGTCAATCCGGGAAATATGGAAATCCCAACGATAATCTCCACCAAGTGCGAGATTAGGGCAAATCCAAACACGAACTTCAATCTCCAATGAGATGTCTAAATCTTCTAAGCTATGACGTAAAGCGAGGTAACGGGCGTGTAAACGGGGATAAGCGAAGATAAGCACCGATGACGGAATCTCCTTTCGTCCGTCTTTTTATAGTTGTAGGGCAAAATGTCGGCCCGGCCCAATCTTCAAAAGATCGTGGCTTCAAAGTGTGGCGAAAAAGATTCGCCAAGATCACGGTCGTGGAAGTTTCCACGACCGTAATTTAGGGCGTGGATTAGGTCACGGTTTGTACCATATATTCCACGACCGTAATAGTTACTGGAATGCATCACGCTTCTCTTGCAAGGTTCCACGGCCGTGGAACTAAACGTGGTTTGTAGTACGGCCGTATTTTAGAGCGTGGTTTAGGGCAAGAACGTGATTCTTTCCTAGCCTCGTGCATTCCTCAAGCTAAACTCCAATTTGCTCCTTAAGATGCCCTCAATCCATGGACATACTCAATCAACTCTTCTTTGCTCGATTCCGTTCGGAAATAGCTCTTAAGTACCTATAATCAACATAGAACTAGTGTAGACATCCATATTGACAATATAGGAAAACTACCTTACTTATGCAACAATGTTCAATCAAAGACTATCAATATGAATCAAATATGTTTAGAAAACGTGCTTAAAATATCACAATATTTCATGCTAACAAGAAGAAGAAAAGGTAAGAACAAAGAAGAAAACGAAATAGAAGGAGAAGGCATGCAGCACTATAAGAAAGTGAAGGAAAAACCAAAAGGGAAGAAGTTACACGCTCAGCAAGGTTGCAGGAAGCAAGGGGACGGCTGTAGCTCTCTAGGGTTGAAGAAGACGCAAGCAAGGAACGGATAAAAGGGAAAAAGGAGAGAATATATAGAGACGGTTGGAACGCTAGACGGAAAGGCGTCTAGGGTTAGAGGGAAGATCAAGAAACCGGCTCATAAGATAGAATATTGGACATTCGATCTATGGAAGGAAGATAAAAGAACGGAAGAAAAGATCGGGCACGACTTGTTATCATCCGCAGGGGCGGATCAACACAGTCGCGGGTGCGGCCTTCTTTACCGTGGGGGCAGTGTAGGCAAAAACTCGGATCTTACAAAATCTAAGGACACTAATGCCACATGTCAAGAAACGAGGGATGACACATCAGTTTTTTTGTATTATATTTACTAAATTGTCATTTCTAATTAATTTTTTGTTAGTCATCTTATTAATTAAACAAAAAGATTTTGTTAACTAACTAGATGCTAAATTAATAAATTTTAAAATATTTTTTTTTGTAAAATAATTTGTATAAATCTATATACTTTACTAAAACAAAAATAAAAATATTTTTAAAACCTAAAAACTTTAAAAAAAAATTTTTTTTAAATAATATTTTCAAAAAAATTGATCTAACGTAACATTTATGCCTAAATTAAAACTAGTGTATTGCCCGTGCACTGCACGGGTGTTGGTTTTAATTTTTTTTATAAACTATCTTATAATATTTATAAATTTATTAACAAAATTTTTTATGTGTATTAAATTTAAAAGTTAAAACGTTGATATGTGCAAAAAAAAAATTGTTATAAATTTATTAACAAAAAAAATTTACATAAAAGATAAAGGTAAATAATATTATACTAAAATTGTGTAAATCTTAAACAAATCATGCAATCGCCTAAAAGGTGGATATGTGCAAATTTGACGAAATAGGTTAAAAGTTAAAAACATTGATATGTTCTTTTTACCAATTAATTTGATTTGCACTATTCTTGGACTCATCTCAATATCCGACAACTAGCTTCAACCATGATCATTAATAATTTGTATTTTCAGTGGGGTTATTTTGAATGTTAAAAACATCAGTAATCTATATTACTTATTAAAACTAAGGATACTAATACCACGTGTCAAGAAACGAGGGATGTCACATCAGCTTTTTTGTAAAATATTTACTTAATTGTCATTTCTAATTAATTTTGTCTTAGTCATCTTATTAATTAAAACAAAAAGATTTTGTTAACTAACTAGATGCTAAATTAATAAATTTTAAAATACTTTTTTTTGTAAAATAATTTTCATATATCTATTGTTACACCCCGAATCCGCGGGACTCGGGATGCTACGGGTGGGAACCTCACAATGGGTCCCGACCCTTAGCCTGACAACAATTTCACCGGATCTTACAACAACACACAAATAAAGGTAAAACCGAAATATATTTTTATGCAATTGACATGATCCCCAGAAACAAATAAAAGACAACTTCAGCCGAGTTCTAAACTCCAAAGACTCGAACATCAAATACATAACAATATACAAAAAACAATACCCAAATACAACTCCAACCAAACCCCTCCTAAAATGTACGGAACCCCGGTTGTCCACTCTTTCGGATCTCTCGACCGCATTCCTAACCTGCAAGACAATCTACAACAATCGGTATAAAATCGTTAGCTAATATTTGAGGTATTAGAATCAAGGTGAAAGGCACAAACACAAGTCAATCCTCATAAACACCCAATACACTCCAAAGCACACAAGTCCGGCTTATTATCTTATTATTATTAAGTCATATCCCGTTCTAATCAACTTAGGTTGTGACACGAGAGTCACCGAAACTCGCCTTGGTCCCTACTTACCGGCATGGAATGATACTGATGCATCTGACCGGCTACCAGCACGGGATAGTCGCCGAGAACCTCCTAGCTCTCGCGGGAGCCAGGCAAGTTGTCACCACCCGTTATCATACACTTAGGCCAAAATAATATAAAGGTCGGTAATCCTAATTCCGGTTTAGTTGTTATAAACAATAAACAATAAACACACACCACCAAACACACATCAATGCTAATACAAGGAATACGAGCTAAGTAAGTCCGGAGACTTACCTTATCGCCACACTCAACTCACAACACTCTCGCTTCCCTTGGGAAGGAGTCCACAACCTGCTCACAAGAAGATAACTATATCAACTGTAATACCCAAAATTTTAATTTCGTATTTTTACTTTTTTTTAGTCAAACCGGACTTTGACAAGCTTGATTTCTTACATGATATTTATTATCATGATAAAATGAATTTCTATTATTTTATGTGCGGATGACTCACATATTCTACTCTAATTCTACCAACTTTTTCATATGCAAATCACATTCTTTTAAGGTAGTCTAACTAGAAACCATTAGCTCATATATGAGACCTTTTGGACCCATCAAGTAAAACATCAGCACACCAAGACGAGCCCAACAACAAGGAGGTCAACCAACATGTTTTCTTCATCTTGTTTTACAAAAGATGACCCACCAACCCTCCCTTCTTTTTCTTTCAGCTCGTTTTACGGAAACTTACCGTAATGGTAGATCTTCTTGCCTTCCTTCCCACACTAGATCGTGCTGATTTCCCTCAACAAACATAAGTTGCCCTCCTTCCAAAACTGACGATTGCCAAGAGTGGAACCCTAGTGCGCCTCCTCTCCAAAAGACGTTGCCTCCCTTCGCCCAGAACCGAAGACAGCAGGCGCGCCCATCTTCATCAGCAACAACCTAGGACTCATCGTCGACGGCACGCCTCAAGCACCCACCCTTCGCTCTCTACACTCGGACGACCAACAATAGGGCGACACCTTCTCCACCGATTTCTGCAAGCAGCTTTGACCTACCTTCGGATCCAACAAGCCAGACCGAACCCGTCGACTGTTGTATCGTCAACAGGTCGCTTGGTCTTGTCTTCCCCTCGCCTTGGTTTGTTATCAGGCGGTTCGATCGAACCATACCCGGCAGTGAGTCCTTTTTGCCTCGTAACCTTTTGGATTTCTCTCTTCCATCTCTTAGTATCATTGCAGTGGATCGTTGGCTGGTTAGCTGTGTTAGGAGTGGTAGCGAGGGGGGAAAATTCTGGGCAACAATGTAGTACGCGAGTTAGAGCAGTAGGATGTGAGAAGTTGTAGTTGGGTCTTGTTAGGACTAATTAGGTTGCATTCAGTGGGGGATAGAATGCTTTCAAACAATCCATTTATTATCTTTACTTAGGTCATTCACTCTTACTAATGATACTTATTTTGTGACACGAGGGATTCCCAAACCTTGCCTCCGCTCCCGTGTAACCATCAGGAATGGATCCGACGCATGTCACCTTGTACCTGTATGGTCTGGGTATAGAGAACCTCCCAGTCTCCTGGGCAGTGATGTCATGACCCGTTATACATACACTTGGGCCTTAAAACATAATAATAACAGTCGTCCTATCAAGTTATTATTATAAACACACATCGCACACACCACTATTATCACTCAATTAACATCTAGAAACTAGCTAAGTAAGTCGCAAGGACTTACCTGAATCAAATCACAACTCTCAAAAGTCTCAACTCGGTCTGCAACCGTGATACTCATATGCCTGTCAAACAAGGCATGTGGATCAAAATCACATCCCATACTCTTAGAAGTTATAAAATTCTAAGATGTACAATCTCATGAAGAGAAATTACGAAAAAGGCCTTCTTAAGGTTAATGACTATTTTACCCCTGGTCCCGAAACTCCAGGATTTTCTACAACCGAGTTTCAAACTCTCTTTTGGAACCTATTTCCACAATCTAGCTCTCACGGGAAAGTTCGCTACAGATTTATAAGAGTTACACAAGATTCTAGATTTTCACCAAAAAGTCGCTAAGGTCCGACTTTGGCTTAAGATACGAGGCTTGAATAATTAGATAAAAATTCCTAAATAAATCTCTAGGTCATCTATGATATTCATGCTACTCATAGGAGCAAAGATTTCTCAAAACTACTTAGCCACAACTCCTACATAAATTCTTAAAGTTGGTTCAAACATCCAGAAATCCTATACTTAGCCAAATTCTAAGTTATTTTCCAATCAACACAACCAGCCTACTTTGGGCTTCTATAGATCCAGATCCGACCTTTAGATCGGTCTTAACTTCTGATACATAACAGTGTGCAACTCACTCTATATCATACTAGAAATTGAACGGTGGATTATGTTTCTAAGGTATAGAAATAGAGGCTCAAAGTCAGCAGTTTCACACCATGAGTTTTGCAAGAATCAGATTTACACTAAGTCTCTAAATCGATCTTTCTGGACAACCTTCTTTCCTCACTAAGACATGCCTATTGGTACAAGGATTCTAAATTCACCAGCAACAACAACACTCAGTCTAACCTACTCTCACACCCAGAATCAACCTTGCAATTCGATGAAAGAAGGGACAAGGTAAGAGCTTGCTTACCCAGGATGTAGGTCAAGGTGTAGCCCTGTAGTCCGACGCCCAGGCTCGTTCTTCCTCTCCCCACGAGTAAGCTGTCTAGTAACTCGTCCTCAACCATTGTCATCACAGAAGCATAGAGAGGGATGACTCGTGGCTCTACTTACAAGGACCAGATATACTAGAGAGGAAGGGACGAGATTACGTTACCTTGATTAGGGGTCCTTAGTTGCAACTTAAGCGTAGGTCTTGAAACGATGGGTAGATCACTCGATCTTCTAGCACTCTTTTCCCTGGGTAGAGGATGATAGGGGTATGCTGCAATCGACACAACAGGGATGAGATGGTGTCCTCAGTGATATTTGTCCATAGAAACGGCTCCTGTGTTGCTGTAGCGTGACGATGGTGACCTGACGTATGTTGTGGCGATGAAGGCTGCCTTTTGTGGCTCAATGAGGATCCAGACGCTCTTGCTATCGCGTGTGTGCAAGATCCAAGTGACAACGCACCAGGGAACGCCTCTCCCCGATTGTTGTTGTCTAGAGATGAGCACAAGGATGACGGCAGGTTGCACGTGAGGAGTTGGGGGCTTGAAAGTTGTAGGAGAGGATGAGATTGGAAGGGGCGTTGAATCTGGACGGAAGTAAGGACGTGGGGTTGCAGGAGGAAGAAGGTAACCGATCTACTACGTGATTGCAGGGGCTGTTACAAATTGAAGATCGGTTCTCCCTCCAGCTCAGCACCGCAGACGTTAGAGTAGGCTTCTTTACTGCTGGGCTAGCATTTTGTTGGGCTCACTGGGGCTATTGTCTCATTGTTGGGCCGACTCACAAGCAAGGCAAGCTGTTGGACTGAGTATGCAAGCAAGGTCAGAAAGGTGGGCTGAAATAAGAGAAGGGAAGTGGCTGAAAGTTGCATGGCTTTGTCAAAAACATGTCATGACTTCGTCATATGTTGTCATGGCTTCGTCTTAGTCATGCTCTCGTCTTGGGCTTGTCATGGTCTCGTCTAGGATATGCACTCATGGTTGCAAAAATTAGGGTTTAGTGTTATTTTTCTATCATTTTATGTGAGAAAAAGGTTTCACATAAAATGATAGAATTCGTGATGTAATCGGAAATTAGGTGAAGTGAAAGGTCAACGGATCAAAAATCCGGTTTGACTCGGAATTGATTGAAAGGAAAAAAACTCCGGATTTTACAGTTGGAGACTTCTAAGAAAGTGAGATACATTATTGATTCACTTGCCTTGTATAACAGGCGGTTGAGTTTCTGCGGTTACAGACCGAATTAAGATAACGAGATTTGTGATATTTGATTCAGGTAAGTCATTGCGACTTACTTAGCTGGTTTCTAGATGTTAGCTGAATGATAATAGTGGTGTGTGTGTTGATTGGTTAATAATTATAACATGCCTAGGACCACCTTTATTACTATTTATGGCCCAAGTGTATGTATAACAGGCCGTGACATCACTGCCCAGATCTGATAGGAGACTGGGAGGTTCTCTATACCCAGATCATACAGGCGCAAGGTGAGATGTATCGGATCCATTCCTGATGGTTACACGGGGGCGGAGGCGAGGTTTGGAAATCCCTTGTGTCACAAAATAAGTATCATTAGTAAGAGTGAATGACCTAAGTAAAGATAATAAATGAATTGTGTGAAAGCATGATGAGTGTTTACTTTTGCTATGATGTGTGTGTGTGTGTACTATTCTCATTTGTCTAATGTTTAGATAGCTAGCTAACGGTTGTTCTGTTATGTTGTGTAGACTTACCGCTGGTTAGAGCAGCAGCTGAGTGATCCGGAAGTAGTGGTCAGCCGGGTCTCCGTACTCCTTAGAGTGGGGTTGGGTGTTTGTTTTGTTGTTTCTTTCTTCGTATTATGACAGTTAGACTTTTACGTTGTTTAAGTATTGTGGGTTGTTAGACGTTGATGCATTCATCTCTTTAAAAAAAATACTATTTTATGAATTTCGGTTTTTTCTTTTTTGTGTCTTGTTGCAAGATCCTAGTAAAATTGTTGTCAAACTAAGGTTGGGGCCCATTGTGAGGTCCTAACTAGTAATGTCCCGAGTTTTGAGAATTCGGGGTGTTACAACATTGTATCAGAGCTCTAGGTTGGCGACAATGGCACTTGAAATCTTCTAAAAGGCCAAATAAGTAAATAAGCAGAACCCGGAAAGAGATCTGAGTTTTTCCAAAGGGACTTTTGGTTTTCAAATGCATGCATAGTCTGGTTGGGATAGATAGTATGGATGACTACCACTACTTCCGCAGATCTCGGTAGCTTAGTATTATTAGAAATATCATGTTGACTTAGTATATTGGTTATAAAGATATGTTATATAGCTAAATATATGTAGTATGACTAGTATCATAGTTTTGTTATGTTATATCCTTTAGTTAAGATATATGTAATCGTTCTTTCTTGTATAAACCCGATTAATTTCGAGGAATACCAATACAAGGATATCACGCTCAGATTTCTAATTTGAGCATTATGATCTAACAGATGCCCTATCAACTCTCGGGACTTTACTTAGAAACGTCAAAGAGGAAGAGTAAAGACTACAAGACAACGCCAACGACAATGTCAATCAAGCAAGAAGGAGATCACAAGTCAACTCAACAGAATCAAAGAGAGGATATACATGAGAGTAGTTCCGGAGGTGCAATGGATGACCGATAATTATGAAAATGGAGAATGGCAACTCAGAGAATTTTTTTCAAGTGTCGTGTAAAGTGACGTATAAACAAGGTGGATACCTTCAGAAACAGTCATAGGCATGAAAGTCAAAGTTGAGATATAGTGGCGATACAAACAAGAAGAAGAAAAAGGGACACTAAATCTAAGCTTACCGACATACCAGAAGGTGAAACTTGATGCCAGGAGCAGGACGGAATATAATCACTCTTGACAAGTCAATTGCTATAACAATCAAGATGGATACCCTAGACAATAATAAGCGTAGGAGTCACGATGAGATACATTGTCGATCCAAATATGAAGAATGAAAGAACCGCCAAAGTTAAAGCTTACAGATTAGCCAGAAGTGGGAAGTAAATTTTAGGAACATGGGGAGGAGTAACTTCCTAAAAGACAAGAGAGTTACAACAACAAAAAATTGTGATGCAGGTGTCCAAATGATAGAACCCTGCAAACAGAGTCCATGGATTTCTAGGAAGGTGGCATTACAAAATAATACCAGCCATGGAGGAAGAATGTGCGGGAAGCTAGGAAGGATCCTGGTGGACTCGAGAGTCCATAATAACTCCTCACTCTAACTCCTTACTCACAAAGGGAATAAAGTTACCAACACTAACAATTCATACCAAAGAATTGCAAACAAACCATGACAAAAAAAACATGGAGACACACCTACAAGTTATCGTGGAAAAATTAGATAAGTTCGTTATAAGAAGAGGAATGATACAGTTGGACTCGTAAGAGTATAGCGATCTTATAAAGAGAAAGAGAAATGTAGATTGTAGAAGGAGTTAAAAGAGTATAAATGGAGAAAATGGAGGAGATTGATTTTCACTAGGTATATCAAACTTCAAAAGAGATAGAAGAAAAGTAAGTCTATGATCTTGTAGAAAGTCAACTACACACAACTTGGTAACAATTGAGACTTTACACGTGCGGGTTAACTAGTGGTGACTGGTGGACTAGATAAGAAGAATAACCACAGATTTATAAAAGAGTTTTATCAACATTTGGAGAAATCTTTCAAGAGATCGACTGCGACAATTGTGAAGTTAAATCAATACGAGTGATAGTAACACTGAATAAGTTCAAGTCAGTAACTCTAACAAAAAAATAATAAAAATAAATAAATAAATAAATAAATAAATAAATAAAAAATATATATCTAGAAGAAGATTTTGACGATAAGAAATGATCCTCTTATATTAATAATGGTATAAAGAGAATTGTTGTGAGGAATTTCTTACCTATTGGCTAAGGACAATTTTAAGGATCACAGTTAGTACAAATGGATTCGTATAGCAAGAACTAGAGGAGTAAGAAGATGCAAATGACTTCGATCAGATCCTACGTCAGTCCAGACAGAGGGTACTTAGCATTCCACCCAAATGAGACTAATGACGCTCTTCCAAGCAAAGGTTGGGGTTAATTTTTAGATTGATAGAGGAATTCCTTGTGACTAAAAATGTGACATAGAATAATTGGAATTATAGAGGCGGTAGAAACATAAAGAGTATGATTTAATGCCTTGGTAAAATGTCTTATCGAGTTGTGAGGTGATTGTAGATGGAATCTACATCTTGTTGGAACAAAATGAGAAAGAGTAAAGTTGAATGACTGAAGGTTATTATACGGAGTCTGTATCACCCCAATAAGATGATTGCATACCAGTGTTTATATAAGAGTTTTATGAATTATGGTGGCACTCCAATGAAAATTCAAGGTAATCTTGATAACCAATAATTTGTAGATGGAGGAGTAGTAGTGAGATTGCGTGCAAGTGGTATGCTAAAAGTCCATTCCCAACTGATGACATAAGAGTTGACGAAGGTAATAAGACTAATCAACGTAGTCCGTAAAGTGTGTACGAGAAAACTCAGAGGGATTTAACTATTCTACTGGGTGTAAAGATTTATAGAAGGTAGAGCGACATGAGTATAAAGAAAACATAATAAACATGAGTTGAAAGAATTTGATTTTTGAGAAAATCTTATGCATCTGATGTTTCTTATACTAATGGTACCAGTAGACGTTTAATAAAAGTCATACTATTAGACCAATAACTCTATGATGGATAAAGGGTAGACCGAGCGAATGATCTAACCAATGAGAAGGAACGTCATGTATCAAAAGGCGGATATTGTTGAATTTAGATAAAGTGTTGAGGTGAGAATGCCTTTATGGAATCAGTGCAAGAGTACAACATAATTAAAGTTTCAACACGGGATGGGTAGTAAGGATCAACTGACAGTTAGAGACCGGTTCGGAGAAGGAAAATTTATAAAATGAGTCACCTAGTAGAAGAGTTCACAAGAGAAGCATGAGAGATCATCATGTGGTTGATATTATTGTCTAGGTGTAGACTTGTTACTGCACCTCGAGAATTTGGAGCGAAATAGAAAAACTCCATGTCAAGATTGTAAATAGATCAAGGTAAGGACTTGTAAGTCAAAATGATGTGTCCTACGTTAGAGGCCAAAAGAATTGTCGAAGGATAACCACATTGAGTAGTCCTGATGAGTAGTAAGTAGAGTTTCGATGTGACCTAAATGAATTTGAGGAATCCTAAGACCGCATGTTCCAACCCCGCCACGGAGGCGTAACTGGTGAGTTATTTTTACCGAGGAGTTCTTAGACCAATTGTGAAGCTCAATGGGGGTCGAGGACCATAATTTTGACAAATACGGACAGTTCATCTCGAGGTTGGACAGCTAGTACACACGGCTTAGAGTACAAACTTTTACTGTACTATAGTGAATCATCCTTAGAATGACGGTCGGTTTAAGAGGACCTTACCGTTATTAGAAAGGAATTTATGGGCGAAAGTCTAGTAAATCATCCTGACTCACGGAGGACGTCATTTTGAGTAATGGGCGGTAACATATTGATTAGGGTGCGCAGCGGAAGCGTGGTGAGCCCATAAACCATAGATCAGGAAACTCAATGATATTATATCTATGACCTCAAGTTAAAGAATTAGAGATCTATATGAAAATCCTCACTTACGTTGAAAACCTAACCAGAAGTAGGTGAAGATTCATTAATGAAGGGATGATCCGACCGGGTCGCATTACAGAAACAAGACCAAGTGAGTTGTCTTACAAAGAGCATTAGGCACTTAGTAAAGTGCCGGGATATGTCTAAGATCATTATTTTAGAATTGATAGTTTTGATCTTCTGAAAAGTCAGGAACAAGTAGATTCAACGGAAGGAATAAAGTTTTACAATAGTTTCGGTAGAGTCACCAAAAGAACTGGAGTGAGTTTAGAAAGACAACAGTGGATACCTTAAAGCAGATTGAGAAGTTATTTATCGACTAGCACTATTGCGTACCCATATTAAGGGATGTACACCAGTGTGCCACATGTCTTAGTTGAAAGAATACCTACCGGATCTGAGATACATAATCAATGATGTGAATCGGACAATTGAGCTAGAGGACACTTTTGTGGAGTATCCAGTGGTCTAGATGAGGAGTCAATGAGGCTACCTAGGAGACATAGTATAATATTAAGAGTAGTTAACTTGAGTTCTTTGCAAAGACAGCCATCATCCCTGTACCGATGAGTTAGTACTAGGAAATTGTTTTGTGTAACCAACGTGACTAAAGTTTTCATTAGAGTATTTGTTGTTTTACGTGTTGCTTGTCCATGACATTTGAGTGTACTTCTATATTAGAGAAGTAGGACGAGACCATTTAGTATCAAAGTTACTTACTCTAATTCTAATTATAGAAAGTTATCGGAGTAATTTTCTGTAACACCCCGAATTCTCAGAACTCGGGATATTACTGGTTAGAACCTCACAATGGGTTCCGACCTCAGTTTGACAACAATTTTACTAGGATCTTACAACAAGACACAAATAAGGAAAAACCGAAATTCATAAAATAGTATTTTTAAAGGTAATGAATGCAACACTGTCTAGCAGCCTAAAGTACTTAAACAAGGGAAAGACGAACAGCTGTCTTAACGAAAGAAAGAAAGACAAACACAACCCCAACCCCCACTCTAAGGAGTACGGAGACCCGACTGACCACTACTTCCGGATCACTCAGCTGCTGGTCTAACCTGTGGTAAATCTAAAAACACAACAAGAGGAACCGTTAGCTAGTTGTCTAAATATTAGAAGAATAATAGTAGCACACACACACACATAAAAATATAAACACCCATCATGCTTTCAAACAAGTCCATTTATTATCTTACGTTAAGTTACTCATTCACGCTAATGATACTTATTTTGTGACACGAGGGATTCCCAAACCTCGCCTCCGCCCCCGTGTAACCATCAGGAATGGATCCGATGCATCTCACCTTGTACCTGCCTGGTCTGGGTATAGAGAACCTCCCAGTCTCCTGTCAGAGCTGGGCAGTGATGTCACGGCCCGTTATACATACACTTGGGCTCTAAACGTAATAATAACGGTCGTCCTAGCAAGTTATTATTATTAAAA
The DNA here is from genome assembly GCA_033239045.1 of Fagopyrum esculentum. Taxonomy (NCBI): domain Eukaryota; kingdom Viridiplantae; phylum Streptophyta; class Magnoliopsida; order Caryophyllales; family Polygonaceae; genus Fagopyrum; species Fagopyrum esculentum. Next base: position 102,074,747 of record BSUD01000006.1, on the reverse strand, counting down.
CACGCACATAGCACACACAACCACTATCACTCAACTAATATCCAGAAACTGGCTAAGTAAGTCGCAAGGACTTACCTGATTCAAAACACACTCTAACACGTCTTAAACAGTCCGTACTCGTGGTAACTCAAATGCCTGTCAAATAAGGCATGTGGATCAATATCACATCTAGATGTCCAACCTCATGCGAAGGAATTACGGAAATAGCTCTCTTACGGTAAAAGACCATTTTACCCTTAGTGTCGTACATTCTCGAAGTTATTCTGGAATTCTACTAATTTCTTTCATATCTTGTTTTCCATAAATTAAGTCTCTCGGGTAGCTACTTATAGGTTATAAGGTCAAACTCGAGACACTCGAAGAAGGACAACACTCCTTCTCTCCGGTTACTATTTACGCTACTACATATATTACACCGTCAAACATGTTTTTAACCGTTCTCCTCAACTCATTTATATTTACATAATTTCATAACTTCCAACTCGTACTTATATATTACTCATATATTTTTATATACTATATTTATACTTATAAATGCATTCTTATATATAAATTACATATCTACAAATTCCATGCTTCTATATAATTTACACATACTCTAACTTATACCTCGATATGTATATATACTCGTATCCTTGTGCATTTACGTAATTATATATAAGTATATATACGCTACGGTACCTCACTCTAATGTCTAATATATATATATATATATATATATATATATATATATATATATATGTATATATATACATCCGTATACGAACTCTCTCTTCCTCATCCAAGTCACTGTATATATACATACCCTATCGTATTTCAAACTTCTTACAACATATATATACATATCCCTACTCTTATACAGGTATACTAATATCAACCCATTCATAAGCATGTATTTACGTACATTCGACAGTACAGGGCGAAGAGAGTTGCAGAGGAGGGGACGAAGTACTCACGATGACTCGTGACTGACTGCGGTTCTGGCCTAGATGGCTCGTATGCTCTACGCTGCCCGGCTCTTCCTAATTGGCGCCTACTGCAACTCCTACTGTACACCCACCCTCCGTTAATCGCAGGAGCAGTCGAAGGAAATAGGAGGAGAGAAAACTGTTGGCTCACCTACTGCAGTACTGGGGTCTTCGTCGGTCGGATCGTCCTCACCGGTGGCAAGGGATCGGAGGCTGGGCTGGCACGTCCTGCTCCTGGCGTGGCTCGCGTCTGGATGTGCAGCCAAGATCAGGGCCGATGCAGTTCGGGAAATAGAGAGGAAGAAGAGAGATTGTCCAGGAGTTCGCTTACCTAGGGTGACGTCGCCGGCGAATAGGAAAGGCGGACGAGGAGCAGTGGCGTCGTCGTCTCCAGTTGAAGCGGAAGAGATGTAGTGGCGGCGTTGTCTCTGGTTGAAGCGGAAGAGATGAAGTGGTCGACGCTCTTCAGAAGGTAAGGGAGGAGAGGGGAAGCGGCAAGCAGATGGGTAGAATAGGATTAGGTTTAGCGTATTAATTAGGTTAGGATTAGTTTGATGATATGGTTAATGGGCTGATAAGTGGGCCTATTAGGGGGTCATATCCGACCCCTCTCTCTTTAAAACGGAATCCGAGACTTGTTACTTATGTGCGAAAATTTATATAATACGGAATTAAATTTCGTATTATCTAAATTATTATTATTTTTATTTTAAGTTGCGCAATTTATTTCCGGTTACAAGTTTTCATCATTTTATGTGAATTAGAGTCACATAAAATGATAGAAATAAAACTCATTTTATTTCATTTTAATTTATGTGTTTATTTATTTAAGGTTGACGTATCGGAAATCGATTAATTTCAAGTTTAACGGAGTTTCAAATTTCCGGTTATTACATATGTGCCCTCTTAAAAGAAGTTTCGTCCCGAAACTTAGAATGATTCTCTAAATCGCGCATTTCCTTTGGTATATTTTAATTTTCTCGACATTTTCGTTGGCTACATGCAACTACTCAATCATCAAAAGTAGACATGTGTCACATAAAACGTAATCACTCAAATCAATATAAAAACCTGAAAGGTCAAACCACACAACATCCGAGTACTAACTCGTCAAAACAGGAGTAACCTCTAACCCCGCAAAGAACTCTGGATAGTTACGTCTAATACTCTCCTCAGTCTCCCAAGTGGCCTCATCAGCTCCTCTCCTAGACCACTGGATCCACAACATAGGTATATCCTTGGACCGCAGACATCTAGTACTGCGCTCCAAGACAGCTATTGGGTACTCTACAAATGTATGGCCAGGCTCAACTGTCAGATCCTCATAGCTGATGACGTGTCTCGGATCCGGGATGTACTCTCTCAACTGAGATACATGAAAGACCGGATGAACACCCTCTAATCTCGGTGGTAGTGCTAATCTGTAGGCCACCTCTCCAACTCTCTCCAAGATCTCAAAAGGTCCGACATATCGGGGACTCAACTTCCCCTTAATGCCGAAACGCCTGACTCCTCTCGTAGGTGACACTCTCAACCACACCTGAGCACCCACTCTAAACTCCAAAGGTCAACGCCTTTTGTCGGCGTAGGACTTTTGACGACTCTGAGCTGCTAACATCCGCTCTCGGACTAGGGCAATCCGAGCGATGTCATCTTGTATCTGATCTGGAGCTACTCCATTCACTCTGCTGGGCTCATCCCAACATAAGGGTGTACGACATCTCCGTCCGTACAAAGCCTCATAAGGAGCCATCCCAATAGATGCGTGCCAGCTGTTATTATATGAAAACTCTACCAGTGGGAGATGATCTGGCCATACCTATCCCCAATCTAGTACACACGCCCGAAGCATTTCCTCTAAGGTCTGAATGGTCCTCTCAGACTGTCCGTCTGTCTGTGGGTGATAGGCAGTGGTAAAGTGGAGACTCGTCCCCAAAGCAGTATGTACCTGCTACCAAAATCTCGAGGTAAAACGTCCATCTATGTTAGAGACGATAGTCCTCGGCACTCCATGGAGTCTCACAATGTGTCTGGTGAACTCCTCAGCTAAACGACTCACCGGCCACGTTTCCTTAATCGGAATGAAACGTGCGGTCTTCGTTAGACGGTCTACTACTACCCAAATAGCATCAAATCCTCTGCTGAGTCTCAAACCTGTGACAAAATCCATAGATATATCCTCCCACTTCCACTGTGGTACTAGAAGTGGGTGGAGATCTCCTCCAGACCTATGATGCTCAATCTTGACCTGCTGGCAGGTCGCACACTGAGCTACATACCGAGTCACATCGGGCTTCAAACCACCCCACCAGAAGGACCGTCTCACATCCTTGTACATCTTACTCGCTCCAGGATGTACTGAGTATGGGGTAGCATGAGCCTCACCTAGTATCCTCTGTCTCAACTCACTGTCTGACGGCACACAAACGCGATCCCGACGTCTCATCAATCCATCAGCACCAATAGTGAACTGTGGGGCCTCATCTCGAGACATCCTGTCTCGGATCCTGGTCAAAGTCGGGCAAGTCTCCTGCTTCTGTTGGATCTCATCCAACAGATCAGGAAGTAACTCCAAAGTAGCCAACTGACTATCAGTATCGGGAAACTGAATCTCTATCTCCAACCAAGCCAAATCTCTCTGCAACTGTGGCTGTACTGTCGACTGGGCTATCGCCCTCTCCCTAGGCGTCTTCCGGCTCAAAGCATCAGCTACCACATTCGCCTTCCCGGGGTGGTAAAGAATCTCAAGGTCGAAGTACTTGATCAACTCTAACCACCGCCTCTGGCGGTTATTCAACTCTCTTTGAGTGAATATATACTTCAGACTCTTATGGTCTGTGAAGATCTGACATGTCGCCCCATAGAGATAGTGACGCCAGATCTTAAGAGCATGGACTACTGCAGCCAACTCTAGATCATGTGTGGGGTAGTTCTCCTCATATGTCTTCAACTGTCGAGACGCATAGGCTATGACCTTACCCCTCTGCATCAAAACACACCCCAAGCCCAGCTTGGATGCATCACTATATACCACAAAGTCATTAGTACCCTCAGGTTGTGCCAAGATCAGAGCAGACGTCAATCTCCTCTTCAGCTCCTCAAAACTCTGCTGACACGGCTCAGACCAGACAAACCGAGTGGTCTTCATCAGAAGACAAGTAAGTGGTCGGGCAATCAAAGAGAACCCTTCCACAAACCGGCGGTAGTAACCTGCTAAACCTAGAAAGCTGCGAACCTCCTTGACATTCTTAGGAGGTTGCCAAGAAGATACTGACTCGATCTTCGCCGGATCGACCTTAATACCCTCAGCAGTCACCACGTGACCTAAGAAAGCCACCTCTGACATCCAAAACTCACACTTGGATAGCGCATACAACTGGCTATCCTGTAGAATCTGCAATACTGTCCTCAAGTGTCCGGCATGCTCCTCTCGACTCCTAGAGTAGACTAGGATGTCGTCAATGAAGACCACTACAAACTGGTCTAAGAAGTCAATGAATATCCCATTCATCAACTCCATGAACACCGCTGGTGCATTAGTGAGCCCAAATGGCATCACTACGAACTTGTAATGACCATACCTAGTCCGGAATGCCGTCTTAGGTATGTCCTGATCTCTCACCCTCAACTGGTGGTAACCTGACCTCAAGTCTATCCTCGAGAACACAGACGCTCCATGCAACTGGTCCAACAGATCATCTATGCGCGGTAGTGGGTACTTGTACTTGATGGTTACCTTGTTCAGCTCTCTGCAGTCTATGCACAGCCTCATCGATCCGTCCTTCTTCTTCACAAATAATACTGGCGCACCCCAAGGAGACACACTAGGGCGTATGAAACCCTTCTCTGCTAGCTCCTCTAACTGCTTCTTCAACTCAAGCAGCTCTATAGGTGCCATACGATACGGAGCCTTCGAGATCGATCTCGTGCCCGGCTTCAAGTCAATGCTGAAATCAACGCTCCTCTGTGGGGGTAGTCCTGGCAAGTCGTCACTGAATACCTCTACAAACTCGCATGCAACCGGTATCTCCTCTATGGTCAGGCTCTTGCTTTCCTTCATAGCATAACACCAGAAGGCCTCGTAACCCTATGCTATCAGTCTCGATGCCCTCACTACACTGATAACTGTGCCGGACTTTCCGAGGTCCAAACCTCGGAATATCACTCTATGACCCTCCTCAGTGGCAACGGTCACTGTCCTCCTACCAATGTCTAAGACTGCTCCGTGCTTCTTCATCCAATCTATCCCTAAAATGACATCCTCATGAGCTAAGGGCATGACTAGAAAATTGACTAGCCAATCTCGATCTCCTATGCGAACAGGACATCCATAAATCTCTCTAGTCCATCTTACCTTACTCCCATCAGGTAAGCCTATCATAAAAGGTATCCCCTCTACAGTAGCTAAGGACAACCTATCTACGCATGCATCAGATATGAAGGAGTGTGTAGCAGCCGTATCAAATAAAACTCGTACGGGTAAGTCATGGATCTGGATCGTACCTGTGTCAGTCGGTGCATCTGGCTGATCAGCATCTCTCAACTCAAACACTCGTGCTTGAGCTCCTCTAGTATCAGCTACACTGCCACGTCCTCTGCCCCGACCTGATCCCTGCATAGAGCTCTGTGATGATGTGTGTCGTGGAGCCTTGTAAGACTACTACTGACCAGGAGCTCGGTGCTGTTGCTGCTGACTCGGAGCTCGGTACTAAGTCGGTCTCTGTACACTCCCTGATAAGCCTGCAGGAGAAGAACCCTGCTGAGATGGAGCCTTGCCCTGGCGGCAGAATGCAGCTCTATGTCCAACCTTGCCGCACTGGAAGCAGGTCACTGCCGGCTTCATGCAGTTCGATCGGATGTGTCCATAGCCACTGCAGTTGTGGCACTGTAAGCCACCAGCTAAAGTCTAACCAGTAGCAGTATGGCTATGTCGCCCCTGAGTCTGTCCCTGTCCAAAATCAGCTACTCCTGAACTACCACTAGCATATCCTGTCCTCTGCCGCTTATCCGGCCTGTCTGACTGAGCAGCTCTCCTCGAAACTAGTCTATCTCTCTCATATGCAGACGCTCTATCCTGATAGTCTGACAGAGTCTCACAGCGAAATTCTACCAGATAGGAACGAGTGCTCTCTCTCAATCTCCGTGAAAAGAGATATACATGCTGCTCCTCAGGAGGTGCAGCTGGTCCAAGCAGTGTCAGTTCCTTCTGGAACTTCTTGATGGCAGCAGCAATCGGAATGTCCTCAAATCCTGCCTCAATGAAGTCCTGAAACCTCTCTCTCCTCAACGAGACAGGGCAGTATCTATCTCTAATAATGCCCCTCATATGCTCCCAATTGGTGACTCGACTACGCATGGTCCGCCACCAGGAATGAGCATCCTCGGTGAAACGGGTTTGCACCAAGTCCACCTATCGATCCTCTGGGCAATGAATTGCCTCTAATGCAGTCTCTACCTGTCCAATCCAGTGCTCCACCTCCAGTCCTATCTCTCCACTAAATGAGTGGACCTTCTGAGAGTTGAAAGCCTTCAACCACTCATCCGGCCTCGGTGCTCTAGACCTAGTAGGAGCTCTATCAACCACAACTCTCCTCTTAGGTACAGCTGGTACCTAAGGCACTCCCTGTGTCACCTGGACAGATCTAGCCGGTACTGGTGGTACTTGGGTAAGTCTCTCTGTCCTAGCAGCCTCCTCCATACGCTCAACGTATGCTCGGTACTCTCTGTACTCAGTCGCTCCAATGGAAACACGTCCTGACTCCGTAGAACATGCTCTTTGTGCTCCAGACCTAGCAACGGTCTCATTCTTTACCTCGGGACCTACACTCTCAGCTACCTCCTCCACTCCAGCCTCTGGCATGATCACTGCTGGTGGATCCTCTCGAGGAGCTCGACCTCGACCTCGACCTCGGGCTAGTGGAGGTCTACCTCCACGGCCGCGTCCGCTAACTATAGGGGTACCATCTCCCCTACCTGGTCCAGCTGGAGGGAGAGGTGGACGACCTCTACCTCGACCAGTAGCTAGCGTAGCTCTAGTACGTGCCATCTGCGCGAGGAATAATAACTATAATTACAACTAGCTAAAAAGTCCAAAAAGTCCATCTACAGTAAAACCTAAAGTCCATACTAAGCATACTGAGATTCACGGTAGTAGTGGTGATCAACCGTACTTTTCTATTCCCAACCAGACTATGCATGCATTTGAAAACCAAAATTCTCTTTTTAAAACTCAGACCCCTTTCGGGTTCTGCTTAAAACTTATTCGGTCTTTCAGAAGATTTCAAGTGCCATTGTTGCCAACCTAGAGCTCTGATATCATGTTGTAACACCCCGAATTCTCAAAACTCGGGACATTACTGGTTAGAACCTCACAATGGGTTCCGACCTCAGTTTGACAACAATTTTACTAGGATCTTGCAACAAGACACAAATAAGGAAAAACCGAAATTCATAAAATAGTATTTTTAAAGGTAATGAATGCAACACTGTCTAGCAGCCTAAAGTACTTAAACAAAGGAAAGACGAACAACTCTCTTAACAAAAGAAAGAAAGAAAGACAAACACAACCCCAACCCCCACTCTAAGGAGTATGGAGACCCGGCTGACCACTACTTCCGGATCACTCAGCTGCTGGTCTAACCTGCGGTAAATCTAAAAACACAACAAGAGGAACCGTTAGCTAGTTGTCTAAATATTAGAAGAATAATAGTAGCACACACACACACATAAAAATATAAACACCCATCATGCTTTCAAACAAGTCCATTTATTATCTTAAGTTAAGTTACTCATTCACGTTAATGATCCTTATTTTGTGACACGAGGGATTCCCAAACCTCGCCTCCCCCCGTGTAACCATCAGGAATGGATCCGATGCATCTCACCTTGTACCTGCCTGGTCTGGGTATAGAGAACCTCCCAGTCTCCTGCCAGAGCTAGGCAGTGATGTCACGGCCCGTTATACATACACTTGGGCTCTAAACGTAATAATAACGGTCGTCCTAGCAAGTTATTATTATTAAAACACGCACATAGAACACACAACCACTATCACTCAACTAATATCCAGAAACTGGCTAAGTAAGTCGCAAGGACTTACCTGATTCAAAACACACTCTAACACGTCTCAAACAGTCCGTACTCGTGGTAACTCAAACGCCTGTCAAATAAGGCATGTGGATCAATATCACATCTAGATATCCAACCTCATGCGAAGGAATTACGGAAATAGCTCTCTTACGGTAAAAGACCATTTTACCCTTAGTGTCGTACATTCTCGAAGTTATTCTGGAATTCTACTAATTTCTTTCATATCTTGTTTTCCATAAATTAAGTCTCTCGGGTAGCTACTTATAGGTTATAAGGTCAAACTCGAGACACTCGAAGAAGGACAACACTCCT
>BSUD01000006.1:102045112-102066368 GCA_033239045.1 Fagopyrum esculentum | reverse complement strand
CTCTCTCTCAATCTCCGTGAAAAGAGATATACATGCTGCTCCTCAGGAGGTGCAGCTGGTCCAAGCAGTGTCAGTTCCTTCTGGAACTTCTTGATGGCAGCAGCAATCGGAATGTCCTCAAATCCTGCCTCAATGAAGTCCTGAAACCTCTCTCTCCTCAACGAGACAGGGCAGTATCTATCTCTAATAATGCCCCTCATATGCTCCCAATTGGTGACTCGACTACGCATGGTCCGCCACCAGGAATGAGCATCCCCAGTGAAGCATGTCTGCACCAAATCCACCTGCCGATCCTCTGGGCAACGTATTGCCTCTAACGCAGTCTTTACCTGTCCAATCCAGTGCTCCACCTCCAGTCCTATCTCTCCACTAAATGAGTGGACCTTCTGAGAGTTGAAAGCCTTCAACCACTCATCCGGCCTCGGTGCTCTAGACCTAGTAGGAGCTCTATCAACCACAACTCTCCTCTTAGGTACAGCTGGTACCTAAGGCACTCCCTGTGTCACCTGGACAGATCTAGCCGGTACTGGTGGTACTTGGGTAAGTCTCTCTGTCCTAACAGCCTCCTCCATACACTCAACGTATGCTCGATACTCTCTGTACTCAGTTGCTCCAATGGAAACACGTCCTGGCTCCGTAGAACATGCTCTCTGTGCTCTAGATCTAGCAACGGTCTCATTCTTTACCTCGGGACCTACACTCTCAGCCACCTCCTCCACTCCAGCCTCTGGCATGATCACTGCTGGTGGATCCTCTCGAGGAGCTCGACCTCGACCTCGACCTCGGGCTAGTGGAGGTCTACCTCCACGGCCGCGTCCGCTAACTATAGGGGTACCATCTCCCCTACCTGGTCCAGCTGGAGGGAGAGGTGGACGACCTCTACCTCAACCAGTAGCTAGCGTAGCTCTAGTACGTGCCATCTGCGTGAGGAATAACAACTATAAACACAACTAGCTAAAAAGTCCGAAAACTCCATCTACAGTAAAACCTAAAGTCCATCCTAAGCATACTGAGATCCGCGGTAGTAGTGGTGGTCAACCGTACTTTTCTATTCCCAACCAGACTATGCATGTATTTGAAAACCAAAATTCTCTTTTTAAAACTCAGACCCCTTTCGGGTTCTGCTTAAAACTTATTCGGTCTTTCAGAAGATTTCAAGTGCCATTGTTGCCAACCTAGAGCTCTGATATCATGTTGTAACACCCCGAATTCTCAAAACTCGGGACATTACTGGTTAGAACCTCACAATGGGTTCCGACCTCAGTTTGACAACAATTTTACTAGGATCTTGCAACAAGACACAAATAAGGAAAAACCGAAATTCATAAAATAGTATTTTTAAAGGTAATGAAAGCAACACTGTCTAGCAGCCTAAAGTACTTAAACAAGGGAAAGACGAACAACTCTCTTAACGAAAGAAAGAAAGAAAGACAAACACAACCCCAACCCCCACTCTAAGGAGTATGGAGACCCGGCTGACCACTACTTCCGGATCACTCAGCTGCTGGTCTAACCTGCGGTAAATCTAAAAACACAACAAGAGGAACCGTTAGCTAGTTGTCTAAATATTAGAAGAATAATAGTAGCACACACACACACATAAAAATATAAACACCCATCATGCTTTCAAACAAGTCCATTTATTATCTTAAGTTAAGTTACTCATTCACGTTAATGATCCTTATTTTGTGACACGAGGGATTCCCAAACCTCGCCTCCCCCCGTGTAACCATCAGGAATGGATCCGATGCATCTCACCTTGTACCTGCCTGGTCTGGGTATAGAGAACCTCCCAGTCTCCTGCCAGAGCTAGGCAGTGATGTCACGGCCCGTTATACATACACTTGGGCTCTAAACGTAATAATAACGGTCGTCCTAGCAAGTTATTATTATTAAAACACGCACATAGAACACACAACCACTATCACTCAACTAATATCCAGAAACTGGCTAAGTAAGTCGCAAGGACTTACCTGATTCAAAACACACTCTAACACGTCTCAAACAGTCCGTACTCGTGGTAACTCAAACGCCTGTCAAATAAGGCATGTGGATCAATATCACATCTAGATATCCAACCTCATGCGAAGGAATTACGGAAATAGCTCTCTTACGGTAAAAGACCATTTTACCCTTAGTGTCGTACATTCTCGAAGTTATTCTGGAATTCTACTAATTTCTTTCATATCTTGTTTTCCATAAATTAAGTCTCTCGGGTAGCTACTTATAGGTTATAAGGTCAAACTCGAGACACTCGAAGAAGGACAACACTCCTCCTCTCCGGTTACTATTTACGCTACTACATATATTACACCGTCATACATGTTTTTAACCTTTCTCCTCAACTCATTTATATTTACATAATTTCATAACTTCCAACTCATACTTATATATTACTCATATATTTTTAGATACTATATTTATACTTATAAATGCATTCTTATATATAAATTACATATCTACAAATTCCATGCTTCTATATAATTTACACATACTCTAACTTATACCTCGATATGTATATATACTCGTATCCTTGTGCATTTACGTAATTATATATATAAGTATATATACGCTACGGTACCTCACTCTAATGTCTAATATATATATATATATGTATATATATACATCCGTATACGAACTCTCTCTTCCTCATCCAAGTCACTGTATATATACATACCCTATCTTATTTCAAACTTCTTACAACATATATATACATATCCCTACTCTTATACAGGTATACTAAAATCAGCCCATTCATAAGCATGTATTTACGTACATTCTACAGTACATGACGAAGAGAGTTGCAGAGGAGGAGACGAAGTACTCACGATGACTCGCGACTGGCTGCGGTTCTGGCCTAGATGGCTCGTATGCTCTGCGCTGCCCGGCTCTTCCTAATTGGCGCCTACTGCAACTCCTACTGTACACCCACCCTCCGTTAATCGCAGTAGCAGTCGAAGGAAACAAGAGGAGAGAAAACTGCTGGATCACCTACTGCAGTACTGGGGTCTTCGTCGGTCGGATCGTCCTCACCGGTTGCAAGGGGTCGGAGGCTGGGCTGGCACGTCCTGCTCCTGGCGTGGCTCGCGTCTGGATGTGCAGCTAAGATCAGGGCCGATGCAGTTCGGGAATTAGAGAGGAAGAAGAGAGATTGGCCAGGAGTTCGCTTACCTAGGGTGACGTCGCTGGCGAACAGGAAAGGCGGACGAGGAGCAGTGGCGGCGGCGTCTCCGGTTGAAGTGGAAGAGATGTAGTGGCGGCGTTGTCTCTGGTTGAAGCGGAAAAGATGCAGTGGTCGACGCTCTTCAGAAGGTAAGGGAGGAGAGGGGAAGCGGCAAGCAGATGGGTAGAATAGGATTAGGTTTAGCATATTAATTAGGTTAGGATTAGTTTGATGATATGGTTAATGGGCTGACAAGTGGGCCTATTAGGGGGTTATATCCGGCCCCTCTCTCTTTAAAACGGAATCCGAGACTTGTTACTTATGTGCGGGAATTTATATAATACGGAATTAAATTCCGTATTATCTAAATTATTATTATTTTTATTTTAAGTTGCGCAATTTATTTCCGGTTACAAGGTTTCATCATTTTATGTGAATTAGAGTCACATAAAATGATAGAAATAACACTCGTTTTATTTCATTTTAATTTATGTATTTATTTATTTAAGGTTGACGTATCGGAAATCGATTAATTTCAGGTTTAACGGAGTTTCAAATTTCCGGTTATTACATGTTCCTTATTGTAAGTTTCGGGACGAAACTTATTTTAAGGGGGTACTAATGTAATACCTGAAATTTTAATTTTGTATTTTTACTTTTTTTTAGTCAAACCGGACTTTGACGAGCTTGATTTCTTACATGATATTTATTATTATGATGAAATGAATTTATATCATTTATGTGAGGATGACTCACATATTCTACTCTAATTTTACCAACTTTTTCATATGCAAATCACATTTGTTTAAGATAGACTAACTAGAAACCATTAGCCCATATCAGACACCTTTTGGACCCATCAAGTAAAACATCAGCCCACCAAGACGAGCCCAACAACAAGGAGGTCCACCAGCCTATTTTCCTTGTTTTATAGAAGATGACGCATCAGCCCTCCCTTCTTTTTCTTTCAGCTCGTTTTACGGAAACTTACCGTAACGGTAGATCTTGTTGCCTTCCTTCCCACACTAGATCGTGTTGATTTCCCTCAACAAACGTAAGTTGCCCTCCTTCCAAAACTGACGATTTCCAAGAGTGGAACCCTAGTGCGCCTCCTCTCCAAAAGACGTTGCCTCCCTTTGCCCACAACCGACGACAGCAGGCGCGCCCATCTTCATCAGCAACAACCTAGGACTCATCGTCGGCGGCACGCCTCAAGCAACCACCCTTCGCTCTCTACACTTGGACGACCAACAATAGGGCGACACCTTCTCCACTAATTTCTGCAAGCAGCTTTGACCTACCTTCGGATCCAACAAGCCCAGACCGAACCCGTCGACTGTTGTATCGTCATCAGGTCGCTTGGTCTTATCTTCCCCTCACCTTGGTCTGTTATCAGGCGGTTCTGAGAAGTTTTACTAAATTTACTAAATATATAAATTGCATCTGAATTATATTGTTGAACGTAAATGATATATTTTACCGTAAATATATAACTTATGTCAGTTACGTACCTAATTAATCTTCTCCGAATCGCAGGATAATCTCTTTTCAAAACTTCTCAAAGAAGCTCAATTCTAACGTAAAAATATTCGATGATTTACATTAATATGACTTTATCTATTGAATCTTCCCAAACAAGCCGTACGTAATTGGGCTTTACTTTCACTATATAAACACATTCATTGAACATCTTTCGTTACTTTGTTTGTTGATCCTATGTCCACCGTCACTACCGATGTCGCCACCCTCGCACCAGGTAAACTATTCTTCTTATGCTATTGTAGGTTCCTGCTTCCTACCACAAATTTTATTGCTTTAATTTTTTTAAATTAGTTTCTCCATTTTAAATTTGATTATACAACTTCGTGACTAAGTTTATATTGCTTAATTTTTTTTCATTAGTATCTCCATTCCAATTTTAGTTATATATAGTGTTCTTTTTACCTATTAATTCAATTTGCATTGTTCTTCGACTCATCCCAATATCCGACAACTAGCTTTAACCATGATCGTCAATTATTTGCATTTTCAGTTGGGTTATTTTGAAAGTTAAAAACATCAGTAACAATGTTTTACGACTCAAAATAGCTGGAGATAGTAGTGGGAGAGTTGCGGACTTGCAGGGGGGATACGGGGAGTCGCGGACCATGAGCAGCAATGCAACCGTGGGCGGGAGAAGGGTCATCGCTCGAAGAATAGAAAAAGGACGTGCAAGAATCACATCTTAGCTTATTTATAGATGGAACAAATTTAGATACCATGACAACTTGCCTGCAGAGGATGAAGAGTCACTCTCTATTATGTTAGTATGATTTGTTTCAACATTGTTGATATGCTTGAATGATTGTCTTCAGATTATTTCATGAAGATATATGTTCTTGAGGATGCAACATTGTTGCTTAGTTATACGATTAGAAATATTGATTTGCTGGTTGATTTCTAGCATACCGGCTTTCTCATCCCTACTCTATCTGTTTTGACAACATCAGGAACAACGGCTCCAATCGTCCTCTTTAATGTTACTGTTATTCCCAATTCCGGGACTCCTGTTCACCTTTCCGTATCTCCACTATCAGGTTCGCCTAGACCAACACAATTAACTTAATCTAAGAAGCAAATTCTTAGTACAACTTAATCTCCACACAAATCATTAACTTGCCCAGTAAAGATCTTAATCGGATCTATTCGTACATGCAAAAACACAAAGCACAAATACTGAAGCGAGACCATGGCCGATGACATTCTCCTAAAATCAAGTCAAAATAACTGATTTTATTTGTCACAAGTTAAAGCTTATCACAAATAATTCTCACGGGTTTGTTTCGGATCAAATCTTCTTCTTTTTTTCCTTCAAATTTTGTTTTGGTGTTAATTAAATCTTATAACAACTATAATTAATATATTTAGTTTCAATCTATATAAATATATTTTGAACTGATTTTTTAATTGACGAAGTTTCTACTTTTGATTTTTAAAATCTAAATAATTTACCGAAAATGTATGTTTTTTTAAAATAAAAAAGATTACTTTACGGATATTCTTTTTATCTAAGTATTTTGTTTTTCTATTTTATTTTTTTAATCATAAAATACAGATATTCTTTTTATCTAAGTATTTTTTTTTCATATTACTAGAGTCGTTACAAGAATAAATTTTCAAACTTTAAACTTCGTTCATCCAATAATTTTGTTTATGTTTTTGTTTGTATTTTTAAACGTCGCTTCAATTTTTGTGTTTTTTTTTACTAGATTAAACTTTCAATTTCCATTTTATTATTTAGTACACATTTCGTTTTTCAAATTCTTATTTTTTTTTTACAAAACTAAAATTTCACTTCCGTTGAGATAATCACAATATCTTAAGTAATTTAGTTATAAGTCTATAACGAAGTTGTGCATTGTATAATTTTTTTTTTAAAAAAATTTGTGCTTAGTATAAGGATTATGTTTATGAAGTGTAGAATAATAAGAAATTCTTTATTTGTGTCTATTTTATCGTTTTGAAAACAATCAAAAGCGAATTACTATTATAATGTTTCATGCTTTAGTTCACACTACTTATGTCATATTACTCAAAAAATTCAATATATAAATTCACCCGCACAAGGTGCGGGCTATGCACTAGTTTTACCCTAAAATTAGAAAATATTTAAAAGAATTATATGGTATCTAAAACTTTTAAATAGGATATTTAAAAAGTTATCTATTGTAAAACCATTAGTTTTTATTTAAACCGTAACCGTATTGTTTCGGATGAGTTGGCTAAGTAGTTAGTTTATGTGTAGACAAAGTAGACACTTCCTATTTTCACAAAATAAAAGATTTATTTAAAAATAATTTAAGATACTACCTAATTTGTCGTCCGTCTCTCCTATTTAATTTTAATATTCTGCATAATCAAATATGCTAATCAATATCCTAAACCGTTAAATAAGGAAGTAATCTATAACTAACCGGAAATCTTGGGGTATGATATTCTCAACATTTTCTTATGGAATAAGAAATTCAAACCAGACACTTCCGTTTGTTTATTTCATGTACACAAAATTTTCATGTACACAAGATTTGGTTACACAAGTATGTCATTTACGCAAGGTTTGGTTACACAATTTCATTTGTTATATCAATTTATGTAGTTAACACATTCGGTCATTTTTTTAATTACACAAGTTCCATTTGTATATGTCAGGTACACAAGCGTGTCATTTACATAAAGTTTGATTACACAAGTTTGTCATTTACACAATGTTTGGTTACAAAAGTCCGTCAATTACGCAAGGTTTGGTTACACAAGCCTTTTATGTATTAACATTGTGTAATTAAAATTATGTATGAACATTGTGTAATTGAAATTGTGTATTAAAACTGTGTATCAACTCATCCAGAGTTTGAATCGTACAATATTTTATTTATTATAATTAAGAAGAGATCCCACATCGATTATCAAGGAAGAATGTAACTTTGAGAACTTGTATAAATAACTATAGAAAGGAGATCTCACATCGATTATCAAGGGAAAATGTGACTTTGAGAACTTGTATAAATAGATATAGAAGTTTCAAAGATTAAACAAATCATAAATTTTTCAGCCTTTTAATGAAAATCATAAATTTGTGTGTGGGTTGTTGTTCGCTACTGTCGATTAGGGTTGAATTCTGCGATTAGGATATCAAACTTGTGTTTACAAGGTGGAGGCTAAAATGTCAAAACACGATGGGCTCAGCCACCGTCGGTGACTCGTTTGGAAGATTACAATATTGTCAGTGGTTGGGGATAGTATAGATTTGAAAGTTCTTGCTCATTATTCTAAGAAAAAAAAGGTGCAACAAGTAGGTTTGCAGACATTATTCTTTGTTCTTTTGTTTGAATTTTCTTTTTTTTTTCTTCTCACTTTTATTTTGTTTTCTTAGAAGCTGCGTGAAATAGGTCATACATGGAAAGATTGTCTTGAACAATCCGCTAAAATTGGATACAAAGAAAAAAAACAAATCCTTCTCCATGGAAAGAAGTTACAAGTGCATGATGAAAAGAAGATGCAAGTGTGTGATGAAAGAATAGAGGTGTTTGATGATAAAAAGAAGGGAAGGTATTGCCCAAAAGGGCCACAACTCCATAGGAAAAATGTATCGTTCTATTAACCTTCTACAAAATATTTGATGACCTCTTTTACAAGTTGATTCAACTAGGGAGAGTGAAGAGAAAAGGAGAACAAATGAAAGCTGATTATTTTTGCATCTTTTAGACTAGCATTTTTGGTTTTATGATAATGGCTTTAGGTTTTATGATACTAGTTTTATGATATTGTACGATACTGGTTTGATATTGATTGTATGATACTAGCTAGCCAATTTGAACATCCTCACAGGGTTTAATAATGCGCAGCTAGAAAAAGGACTCGTTCAAATTTTAGGCAAACAAAAGGTTCTACATTCTGTACAATTTGGTATCTATTTTACTTTTATGATTGGAAACTCCCACACCTTGATCTCTACCTTTGATTTCTTTATTATTGGTAGCTTGGAGCTGATATTGTCAAAAGAGCTGATATTGTCAAAATTTGGTATCTATTTTACTTTTATTATTGGAAACTCACACACTAATATGTAATATCCGAATTTTTTTTATTCCGTTTAATTCCGAATCAATTCGGAATTCGAGCCGTTAACGGTTCCCATTCTATCTAGTATTTCTTTATTCACAAATTTTATCATTTTATGTAGAATTTAATTCACATAAAATGATAGAATTATATCAAACGTAACCCTAATTCTTATAATTAATCCTCAACGACGACTTTAGACGGGACCATAACAGAGCTGTGATGAGGTCATGACGAAGCCCGGCAACTCTGTGACGAAGTCATGCATGGGCTTGACAAAGCCATGACGAGTTTTGACGAGTTTTGACAACACATCCCACCTTTGCTTTTTACAAATTCAACTAACCTCTTCCTGCCAGATTGCTTCAGCCCAATTTTTGTACACCTCCAGCCAGCCCGGTTTGCACCAGCCTTGCCCTACCTTACCCTCAGCCAGCCCAACAGTGCAAAGCCCATGCCTGCAGTCAGCCCAACAGAGAAGACGCTGCAAACCCTCAAGAATGATTCTTATGCACATGGAAGCTGAGCTGGACAGGAGTTACGCTGAATTAATTGCCCTGAGATCACGCTACAGCTGCTGCCAAAGATGTCCAGATTCATCTACTACAACTGTTGTTGCGCGCCAATGCCCTGCACACCCGGACACAACCGTTCGCCAACGTGCTGCCTCAGCCTTCTACAATCGGCCTTCTGCACTCAGCCCTCTGCACGAGGATGAACCAACCAGGAAACCGTCGGCCTTGCACCATATTTGTGTCCTGATCGATCAATTGAGTAGAGCCCTGCTACGCCCGACAAACGCTAAGGTAAGGCTCAACCTTCTCAATCACTGTGGTCAATTAGAAGGATCAAGGGCGATGACCTAATACCCTTCCTCATGCTCCAGCTTTTAAGTAGTTGCATCCCTCCTCTCCAGTTGCCTTCCAGCCCCTGGAGTCGTGCACAACAACCTCCAATTGGACCTCTTCAGTTTCCGACAAGGCTATGAACGTGAGAGCCATTCTCGTCCTTCATGCCTTCGAGTTTGGAGTCGGGTAAGACCCACATCTACCCCCTTACTTCCCCTCCATGTTTATGTGTCAATGGGTGCCTCTAAACCACATTTTAAACCCATACATTTCAGCCCAAAGGAGCAACTTCAGAGAGCTGTTACATCTCTCAGTTTTCTGAATTTTCGGAAGTGAAAAACAGTCAATATTGGGTCAAGATTTGAGTAAGTTATACTTCTCCTTTATTTTTGAATTTTGGATATGTTGTATTCAGTAGTATATAGTAGATCATACTAAAATTTGGGAAGAATCGGAGTTACGGTTTGAGAGTTATGATGTTGCAAAGTGGACTCCTCATGCAGTTTTTATATATGTGTTGAGTGTTGGGGAAAACAGCAAGTGATGCTGTTTTGTGAGATGGTTTTGAATAAGCTCTTGATCTCCGTTGGGCTTGAATTTTGGATATGATATAGTTGACATATTGTTGTAGAACATATTAAAATTTGAGAGGAATCCAGCGAGTGGTTTGGGATTTATGATTTTTCCAAGATTGAGTCGTAAGAAGTTTTTTCTGTTGTGCTGAAATTCGGTTTTGTGAGATAGTTTTAATTAGGATTTTGATCTCCTTTGCGGCTGAATTTTGGATATATTAGAGATGAGATTTTATAGTAGAACATATCAAAATTTGGGATAAATCCAGCGAGTAGTTTAGGAGTTATGATTATTCAAAGTTAAGACAGTGTGCTGCTTGTTAAGTGTTGTAACCAACTTTAAAAATTTTTGTAGAAGTGATGCTTTAACAGTTTTAAGAAATTCTTTCTCCTATGAGTAGATGAGATATCATAGATGATCTAGGGAATTATTTCGGAATTTTTATAAGATTATTCAAATTTTATATTTGAAGCTGTAGTTGGACTTTAGTGACTTTTCGGGAAATAGAAAATGGGTAGTTTTTCTAGTTGTTACCTAAAATCATCCTAGGGAGTAGAATATGGTTAGTTAGCCTCAAATTATAATTTAAGTACATATTCCGAGTTTTTGGAAGTTCCGGGACTAAGGGTAAAATAGTCATTTTACCTTAAATAAACACTGTAATAACTTCTACACATAGAATCGTAATTTAAGAGTTTTAGACCGATAAGTATCCAGGGAAATGTGTTGACCCACGTGCCTCCTCTGACAGGCAACTGAGTTCTGCACTTACGGATTTAGTGGTGGTTAAGAGAGAGTCGAGATTTGATTCTGGTAAGTCCACAGACTTACTTAGCTGACTCTTGTATGAGTGTAATGTGTATGAGTGGTGTTTGTTAGTTATAATAAATAACGGAACCGGATTAGGCCAACTTTATTATTTACGTAATTGACCCAAGTGTATGATTGTAATACCCGGAAATTTAATTTCCGGTAAATCCCGATTCATCATAAACCTGGTCATATTATGTGAAGAGTTAAGCACATAAAATGCTTTTATCAACTTCTATAATTTTATGTGAGGCTTCAATCTCCTTACATAATCCTTAGTTTTATAAATTAACACATTTTATCATGTTATGTGAGGACCTTACTATATCCTATGTGACACCGGATTCTTATCCTTTAATTATTTTTATCATTTTATGTGAGGACCTTACTCACATAAAATACATAAGTCAATCTACCTTCTTTAATCTCTAAGGTTAACCTTTCGGACCCATCGGGACATGTATTTCGGGCCCATTATGAAGCTGAGTTTTGGTATACGAACCCTACCATTCGGGCTTGTCAGAAATGAGCCATTTGGGCCCATTAAGAAACCCTCATTCCTTCACCCTTTCACGTAACTCCAAAAAACCCTAAGGGACGCAACTCTCCTTGCTTCCCACGTGAAACCTAGGCGGCTGCCCTCCTTTTCCCTTGCATCGCCTAACCGTCGCCTTCCTCCTCCACTCCAGGCCGGCGCCCGACGACAACCGCCCCTCCTGCGCACAACCGTCCACCACCAGGGCTCGTAGCAGGTGCTCGTGTACGCAGCAGACCGGAGCCTTCTCTGATCACCGCTCCCTCCTCTCCGTCTTCTGCACACATCGATAGTTTCAGCCACCCGTAGACGCATATCCGAAGCCCTCTTCGTGCCAACACGTCCCCTCCTCATGGCCTCGTCAGCCGGCATAGACAACAGTGGTACCGTCCCAGAGTCGTTACAGCCGCAGTCGTCGGGTGGGAGCAAGGTTCGTCTTCTACGCGTCCAGATCAGCGTTGCATAGGGGAAGCCTGGACCCTCGCTCCAGGAACACAGCAGCTACGACGACAATCCAGATTTGCAGGAGACGCTAGATCCGATCCACTGGCGCTAGGCTGCATAGGCGGAATTCCAGATCTGCAAGGAGCAACAATTACAAAAGGTTGTTCTTCCCATTCGTCCTCGTGCACGGGTGCATGTCGGGTCTCGATTGTCGGGTAAGGACCTTACTCCCCTTCATGTGCATTACCCTCTCTATATCACTTGTAAGACCCCGAATCCGCGGGACTCGGGATGCTACGGGTTGGGACCTCACAATGGGTCCCGACCTTTAGCATGACAACAATTTTACCGGATCTTTCAACATGGCACAAATAAAGGCAAAAACGAAATTCCTTTTAATGCAAATGATAAGAAACCCGAAGGAAAACAACAAAAGACTTCAGCCGATAAACAACATCAAAGACCAAAACGCCATACACGCGGCATACCAACATAATAAACAAAGAATAAAATACAACCCGGCTCTAACCCAAACTCACTCCTAAAATGTACGGAACCTTGGCTGCCCACTCTTCCGGATCTCTCAGCCGCTTTCCTAACCTACGATGCAATCTACAACAATATCGGTATAAAACCGTTAGCTAGCATTCAAGGCATTAGAATCATGGTATTGGCACACACACACACATAAGGCATCATAAACACACAACATGTTCCAAAACACACAATCCGGTTTATTATCTTTTTATTATTAGGTCATATCCCGTTCTAATTCAACTTCTTTTGTGACACGAGAATCTTAAAGATCTCGCCCTTGTCCCCTTTCACCATACGGGTTTGTACTTGATGCGGATCAGCATCACCCGATGGGTTGGTCGCAAGGCACCTCCCAGTCATCCCCATTTTGGACTGGACAAGCGGTCACCGCCCGTTATCATACACTTGGGCCAGATATAAACATATAAAGTCGGTGGTCCTATTACCGGTTAAGATGTTATAACATAAGCAATAAACACACACATAAACAATAAACACACACCACCAAACACGCATTGAAACTAATACAGAGAATACGAGCTAAGTAAGTCCGGAGACTTACCTCGTCACCACACTCAACTCACAACACTCTCGCTTCCTTAGGGAGGAAGCTCATAACCTGCTCACAAGAAGATAACTATATCAACAACAACCCACTCACAATAGAAGTCTTAGACTTCTATACAAATGATATACGCAACACCATTTGACTCTCAATTCTAAGACCGCATCCTAGAATCCCCCATGCTCACATCACACCCAAAAGAAGCTAGAAGTCCTAAGACTTCTAAACCCTCGGATCTCGCAAGATCATAATTCACAACACAACTAGGATAAGCCAAACCTAAACTCCAAAATCCCACAAGATCATACAACCCCACCTCGAGCCTCAAAACGCTCACAAGATCAACCATATAACTTAAAGCCTTATAACAACCTCACAAGATAACCAAACACCTCAAGTCTTAGCACAATCATAAATCCTCAAAACTCACCTAAGGATCAAGGCCACTACTTGGCATTCACTCTAAGTTATGCTAGATCCAACCTAGCATGATACTAATACTAAACATAACTAAATCGAGGGGAAAGAATACTCACACAACATCAAAAGACGGAAGTCGTTCAACGAATGTCGACTTGGGCTCGTTAGGCCTTTATCGGGGCGCTTCCGAACCTAGCACCAAACTAAACAAATTTAGCTTATAAGCTAAATTTGAACGGAATAAATAAAATATATAGGTTTATGAAAACTCGTTTTCCAAAAGCCAACGTTAAATCCCGTGAAAAAGCTTTCCGGCACAATATGAGATTTTAAAACTTGGTCATCAAACCACAATAAAAAAAACCTTGGCCATAAACCAAATTTAATCCAATAAGGACGTAACACTTAGAGTAAGTAAACGCAAGACTATAACTTGATGTAAAACCGAAGTTTAAAACCCGTAATTATATTTTCCGAGCAACCTATTCAACATCATAACCCAAGGTGAAACTCATTTTCAAAGTCAAGGACACAACAAAACCGCTCATCTATTTTCCGGCCAAAATACACTTATGAAAACATATTTATAAATCCGCATTTAAATCATTGGGCCATATTCCATAAATAAATCTGCAAGGGTATATATTGCATAAATACAAATCTGGGCAATTAATGTAAATACAAAAGATGGGTAAAATATGTAAATATCCAACAATCAGTGGGGCCCGTTTGAATTACCCTAAAAGCTGAAAGGGTCTTCTTCTTTGAAACAAAACGCAGACTGGAAAGAGAAGGAACAAGGCGGCGGGATGACGCTCCAAAGGTGGCGAACGGACGGGTTTCTCCGGCGTCGACTGGCGAAGCTGGGTCGAGGCAGGCAAGGGTGAGGGTACTGGGGGATTCTCCGGCTCTGGTGGCCCGTTAGCGGCGATGCGGTTGCACAAGGCTCCGGCAAGGGTTCCAGGCGGCAGTGGCGGCCTCCTGGCGACACAAGAGGGTAGAGAAGAAGGGGGGGAAGGGTAGGCGGTGTGTTCAGCCCGCCGTGGTTCTTGTTTCTCGAGGCGGCGACGCGACAAAGTTTGCCGTTGGAGATCCTCGACGGAGCTAGGGTAGCGAGACGGCAACACTGGAGGGCTGAAGGGACCCCCAAAATGTGGATCGGCGACGTCTCCACCGACGGCCTTCTCCGGCTTCGTCGACTGCTTCATTTCCCGATGGCGAGGTCAATAGAATGAGGAGAGGAGGAGTTTTGTGTTGCTCCATATCTGTTTGAGTGTAACAAGGAGAGTGAGAGAGAGATCTGCGATCTGAGCTTGAGGAAAAGCAAAGCAGAATGAGGGGAAACAGAGAGGTGATGTAGAGATGGATGAGCTGCTGAGTGAGAGAGATGGGGCCAGAGATTGGAGAGTGGGTGAGAGAGTGAAGGAGGCGTGCTCAGTTGGCTAAAGGTCATTCATAAGGGAGGGGCTAGGAGGAGGCTGCTCACAGGGCAACAGTAGGGGAACGAGAGGGCGCTAGACGCCAGAAAAGAAGAGAAAAGGAAAGCAAAAACAAAAAAAATCAATAAAGAAAGAAGAAAAAGAAACAATAAACTCGATTAAAGTACTCGGAACGGGATTTTCGAATCGGACAACTTCCCGACTTTTCCGAAAACAATATTACGGGTAGACGTGCACGTATCAAATATATAAATATACTCGGAATAAATACTTCACACCGTAAAAAAGAAAATATTTAAGCTCCCAAAACATTGATAAAAGTAGGAAAATAAATATTGAAAACGCACCCAGTAAACTAGGCGTTACATCATATCCCCCTAAAAACAAGTTTCGTCCCGAAACTTACCACACGCCGAACTTTTTTTTCCCTAAGGGCGAGGTATAAACTCACAACTAGGAAGGATTAGACCTTCTAATCTATATGAACCAACCATTCCAACCACCATTACAATATATATAACCGGTCATAAAACACATTCCTGCACGGGGCACAAACAACATATACATCATACATATACACGACTCCACTAAGGGAAGAACTAGGTCTAACCCGTCGACTCTATCGATGCTACTAGCTTAGCGTAAAACTCAACCCAACACACTAACCTCCGTCTTCCTATTAGCCTCATTGGTTCTTTGTCTGCCGCTGAACCAGCAAGACCGGCAATACATCTCGAGTCATGCATGTACTTCTTACACTGATACACATGAAACACCAGCTAAACACCCACTACTCTCGGCGGCTACGCCAACTGGTAAACCACTTTCCTTACTAGCGCTATGATCTCACAAAAGGTCGATATCTCGGAACTCAACTTCTCTCTCAGGTCTTTCTCAACGCAACATTTCCATTATTTTCAATTCGATTTCTCTATCGAAGGAGATCGAACTTCAAATTTACACTGTTGGATTTGGTTCTTGTCAAACCAAACTTTGATGTTATGTTTCCTCAATTCTTGTGGCAATTCCAAGTAACGAAGGGAGCACTTTACCCCATACTACTTCTACTAACAAAATATGTATGCTATTACACTATTAAATCGTTCCTCAATACTCAATCAAGACCTTGGTTTGGAGAATCATTTGTACACTTCAAACCCATAATACCTTAAGATAAATCAGAACAGTTGCACCAATGAATCCCCTCTTAACTCTCAGCAACTCTATTGTCAATTCTTCGTCTCATTCAACACTTCATTGTCGTCCGGAGTAGGTTACCATAATTGGTGTTATACAACTTCCCTCTTCACATATCTGGTAAAGCTCAACACATCTAAGAAAAGTTGTAACTTCTTTCACATTCTTCGGGTTTTGTCATCCCGAGATAACTTGTCATACATCTTCTCTCTTTTTCAAGAGTAGACCCAAAATATCTTATCCGGGTATCCGTAAGTCCATATGGAGTAACTACAACTCGTAGTGACCCTGGTTGGTCCAAAATGCCGTACTTGCAATATCTCATATTCGAATTTTCACTAGGTGACAATAAGACCTTAAATCATTCTCATAAGCGACTACCGACCCTTGTAACCATTCGAGTAGATCATCCATTCGTTATAAGGAATACTTGTCCTTCAACTCACGGTAATCGATGTTCAATTGGAGAGAATTGTCTGTCTTTTTTCACCACAATTCTGGTGTTCTCATAATAAATTCAAATCAAGAGTTTAAGATATATTTCCGTGTAAACTTCAATCAAGAGTTCAAGATAACTTTTGGTGTTCTCTATGGCAGTGCATTGGTTCTAATGAACCTTTTTCAACAAGTCCTTGCAATTGCTCCTTTGATTGCACCCTCAATTCGAGTATCCTTACGGGTATCATTTA
Organism: Fagopyrum esculentum; assembly: GCA_033239045.1. Classification (NCBI taxonomy): domain Eukaryota; kingdom Viridiplantae; phylum Streptophyta; class Magnoliopsida; order Caryophyllales; family Polygonaceae; genus Fagopyrum; species Fagopyrum esculentum. Next base: position 102,049,550 of record BSUD01000006.1, on the reverse strand, counting down.
TTGATGTCTTTTGTACGGAGCCTTAGATATGGAGTTGAGCCCAAATCAATATTAGCGGTAAAATTCACATTCCGATGCATTGGAAATCCGTTCTATCTCGGGTTTTATCTCTTCTCTACCCATCACATATCGTAATAACCGACACAACTTGGTCCTAACGCTTGACAATTGGTCCACCCCGATATTATTGGGGCGACGTCCTTCAATACGGATAATGTTCCATCCGTTGCTATTATGCTCACTGTCCCTTTCAAAGATCTTTCATCTCCAAAACTCAGGGAACTTGCTCGAGTCTCCCGACTCTTGAAGACTTGATTAACCAATAGGTCGGCTTTATCCCTCTTCTCACTTCAAAGGAAAGGCGGTAATAACATCTCTTGACTTCGCACGTGTGTTTAGTCGTAAAAGTCCAAACTACAAGACTCAAGCATGCCATATAACCAACCGATACAAACTTCTTTGCTTCCTCCGACATCCCAGCATATGGGAGGAACTCCTCGTATTCTACATAAGCTTTTACCCTAGACATCCTTTCTTCAAGTAGGTGTGGAACCTTACACTCCATTTCCTTAAGCAACGTCAAACCGATCATAGAGGTTCTAACCTTAATCTTCCATGTACTTCTTGTACATCTCATAATAACATCGAACTTCAAAACTCTAGTCCTCTCTTTCTCTTGTTGGTCACCTTCTGCATATCTTGGTATTCCAAGAACAACTTCACAACCGTACAAGCATGCCTTTAGGCGAAATTTCCCGACCACAATCGCTGAAAGATCCACTCATTATTCCACCAAGCACTAACATCATAACTCTAAGCTTGCCGCATTGCCCTAATCCCGATTCCTCTTTTCACGTCATATCCACTATGGCTTCGACATGCGAGTCACAAAACCTTGACTTAGCTTGGCTCACGAAAACATAAGTTTCATTACCTTAGAACAAACATAACACACATTCCTTCATATATTCCCCCTTTACGCACAATAACCATAGAAGATTCCCCTTCCTCTTTGTCTTTTCAGTTCCCCTTACCCTGATCTGTGTCCTTCCTCCATATTAAAACCCCATGAACTAAGAAGGTCGCACCGGATCGTTACAATCCCTCTCAACAAGGTACGTTACCATCACTTGCTGGAATCGATAAATTTCTACATGATTAAGATGCTTGCACTTCCCTTGATATACCTCTTATTGCCAACATTCAACTATCACGAATATTCCACGTTCTAGTTACCCCTCTTCATGATCCCACATCCTGGGTTATTCCTCCACCTTTGGTCACCAATATACAACCTCACTTGTGCATTCTCGGTGGTCACCGATTAACTCATTGATGACCCTCCCAAAATCGACGACTTACCATCCTACCACTTCCGTGTTACCATACTCCGGGGTACTCTGCCTTAAACTTCACTAGCTCTTTTACCTTACTTCAAACTTCGTTAGCTTTTATACGCTCCTCTCTTTATTCCACTTCTGTAAGATAACCATACATACCAAACTCTCTCGTCTCATACGTCCCACCTTTATAGCCTTAACCGCTCTTCATAATGTTTTGCCAATGCACTCCTCACATATTTTGACATTATTTAGCCTCCACTCACGTCCTTCTTGGTTGATAACTTAAGTTCTTCGATCCAACTCCTTGTTTCCTCTTTCGTCTTCTGAAGATCATCATCCTCACACACTTCCTCCTTCTTTGTGTTGCTCAATCCCATCACAATGACGGAAATCAATTGACTCCCACAATAATTCCACTATGTGAACTTTTGCCATGTAATCCTCCTTGTAACTCTCGTATTTCTAAAGAAGTCTCCTCCCAAGCTCTCGCAAAAACCGTCACTTCACTTTCTAGTTCTTTTGTAAGCTTAACTTACACATCTTACGAATCTTCGTATTAGTTCGACCACACTTCACACTCTGACTGTCATGGTTAGGAGCATCTCGGAAAAACTTCACGTCTCAAGGAAATAACACTTCTACCCTCGCTAGTATGCACTCCTTTCCTTCCCGCTTCGCCTCTTTAGTTATCCATGTGTCGTCTTGAAAAATCATAAGTTCACCATCTCTAGTTGGTTTTGTTGTGATTCAATCGTTGCTTCTTTGCAACCACTCTCATGTCTTCATGTCGCTTCCTTACTCGTATGACTTCCTTCTCAATTTTGCTTAAAATATCTCAAGGTCCTCTTCCACTTGTCTGCCCTTCGTTTACGTCATCTCTAATCTTCCGCTTTGACGTCCACTTAAAGGGGTCCGAGAAACACCAAGGTTTTTGCCCCAAAACGTGATACACAACTCGGTACTTGAGCATACTCATCCTCATATGTAAACTATCCTAAGCCAAACGGTGTCAGCCAAGAGGCGGTGATCGCTTTCTATCATTTTAACTATAAGGTCTAGCATCCATATGACACTACATATCCTAGTATACGTATATAACTATATAAGTCCTATGTCCACATGCTATCAACATAACACATCCAATGAGACCATTCTCATAAAACGAGTTCCAAGCACTAATATAATATTATCATGCCAAAAGTACAAATATCAATATAAAAAAAAATCATGCCTTCATTTTCACATAACAAGTCCATCATGCATAACTATAATCCACATATAATAATATTCCAACAACATCCTAGGCCCATGATAAATATCTACATAACTGCACATATCTATATATATATATACTAAAAATCCAATAAACTATGCTGCCGAGATCCACGGAAGGAGTGGTGGTCCGTACAATCTACCCCGACTCATGCATGTGATTTTGAAAACAAAAACTCAGAACCCGCGGGGTTCTGTTTATTCCTTATTCGGCCTTTAGAAGATTGTGAGTGCCATTGTTGTCAACCTAGGGCTCTAATACCACTTTGTAACACCCCGAATCCGCGGGACTCAGGATGCTACGGGTTGGGACCTCACAATGGGTCCCGACCTTTAGCCTGACAACAATTTCACCGGATCTTTCAACATGGCACAAATAAAGGCAAAAAAACGAAATTCCTTTTAATGCAAATGATAAGAAACCCGAAGGAAAACAACAAAAGACTTCAGCCGATAAATAACATCAAAGACCAAAACGCCATACACGCGGCATACCAACATAATAAACAAAGAATAAAATACAACCCGGCTCTAACCCAAACTCACTCCTAAAATGTACGGAACCCCGGCTGCCCACTCTTCCGGATCTCTCAGCCGCATTCCTAACCTGCGATGCAATCTACAACAATATCGGTATAAAACCGTTAGCTAGCATTCAAGGCATTAGAATCATGGTATTGGCACACACACACACATAAGGCATCATAAACACACAACATGTTCCAAAACACACAATCCGGTTTATTATCTTTTTATTATTAGGTCATATCCCGTTCTAATTCAACTTCTTTTGTGACACGAGAATCTTAAAGATCTTGCCCTTGTCCCCTTTCACCATACGGGTTTGTACTTGATGCGGATCAGCATCACCCGATGGGCTGGTCGCAAGGCACCTCCCAGTCATCCCCATTTTGGACTGGACAAGCGGTCACCGCCCGTTATCATACACTTGGGCCAAATATAAACATATAAAGTCGGTGGTCCTATTACCGGTTTAGATGTTATAACATAAGCAATAAACACACACATAAACAATAAACACACACCACCAAACACGCATTGAAACTAATACAGAGAATACGAGCTAAGTAAGTCCGGAGACTTACCTCGTCACCACAGTCAACTCACAACACTCTCGCTTCCTTAGGGAGGAAGCTCATAACCTGCTCACAAGAAGATAACTATATCAACAACAACCCACTCACAATAGAAGTCTTAGACTTCTATACAAATGATATACGCAACACCATTTGACTCTCAATTCTAAGACCGCATCCTAGAATCCCCCATGCTCACATCACACCCAAAAGAAGCTAGAAGTCCTAAGACTTCTAAACCCTCGGATCTCGCAAGATCATAATTCACAACACAACTAGGATAAGCCAAACCTAAACTCCAAAATCCCACAAGATCATACAACCCCACCTCGAGCCTCAAAACGCTCACAAGATCAACCATATAACTTAAAGCCTTATAACAACCTCACAAGATAACCAAACACCTCAAGTCTTAGCACAATCATAAATCCTCAAAACTCACCTAAGGATCAAGGCCACTACTTGGCATTCACTCTAAGTTATGCTAGATCCAACCTAGCATGATACTAATACTAAACATAACTAAATCGAGGGGAAAGAATACTCACACAACATCAAAAGACGGAAGTCGTTCAACGAATGTCGACTTGGGCTCGTTAGGCCTTTATCGGGGCGCTTCCGAACCTAGCACCAAACTAAACAAATTTAGCTTATAAGCTAAATTTGAACGGAATAAATAAAATATATAGGTTTATGAAAACTCGTTTTCCAAAAGCCAACGTTAAA
>BSUD01000006.1:101972741-102044904 GCA_033239045.1 Fagopyrum esculentum | reverse complement strand
TCAACTCACAACACTCTCGCTTCCTTAGGGAGGAAGCTCATAACCTGCTCACAAGAAGATAACTATATCAACAACAACCCACTCACAATAGAAGTCTTAGACTTCTATACAAATGATATACGCAACACCATTTGACTCTCAATTCTAAGACCGCATCCTAGAATCCCCCATGCTCACATCACACCCAAAAGAAGCTAGAAGTCCTAAGACTTCTAAACCCTCGGATCTCGCAAGATCATAATTCACAACACAACTAGGATAAGCCAAACCTAAACTCCAAAATCCCACAAGATCATACAACCCCACCTCGAGCCTCAAAACGCTCACAAGATCAACCATATAACTTAAAGCCTTATAACAACCTCACAAGATAACCAAACACCTCAAGTCTTAGCACAATCATAAATCCTCAAAACTCACCTAAGGATCAAGGCCACTACTTGGCATTCACTCTAAGTTATGCTAGATCCAACCTAGCATGATACTAATACTAAACATAACTAAATCGAGGGGAAAGAATACTCACACAACATCAAAAGACGGAAGTCGTTCAACGAATGTCGACTTGGGCTCGTTAGGCCTTTATCGGGGCGCTTCCGAACCTAGCACCAAACTAAACAAATTTAGCTTATAAGCTAAATTTGAACGGAATAAATAAAATATATAGGTTTATGAAAACTCGTTTTCCAAAAGCCAACGTTAAAACCCGTGAAAAAGCTTTCCGGCACAATATGAGATTTTAAAACTTGGTCATCAAACCACAATAAAAAAAACCTTGCCCATAAACCAAATTTAATCCAATAAGGGCGTAACACCTAGAGTAAGTAAACGCAGGACTATAACTCGATGTAAAACCGAAGTTTAAAACCCGTAATTATATTTTCCGAGCAACCTATTCAACATCATAACCCAAGGTGAAACTCATTTTCAAAGTCAAGGACACAACAAAACCGCTCATCTATTTTCCGGCCAAAATACACTTATAAAAACATATTTATAAATCCGCATTTAAATCATTGGGCCATATTCCATAAATAAATCTGCAAGGGTATATATTGCATAAATACAAATCTGGGCAATTAATGTAAATACAAAAGATGGGTAAAATGTGTAAATATCCAACAATCAGTGGGGCCCGTTTGAATTACCCTAAAAGCTAAAAGGGTCTTCTTCTTTGAAACAAAACGCAGACTGGAAAGAGAAGGAACAAGGCGGTGGGATGACGCTCCAAAGGTGGCGAACGGACGGGTTTCTCCGGCGTCGACTGGAGAAGCTGGGTCGAGGCAGGCAAGGGTGAGGGTACTGGGGGATTCTCCGGCTTTGGTGGCCCGTTAGCGGCGATGCGGTTGCACAAGGCTCCGGCAAGGGTTCCAGGCGGCAGTGGCAGCCTCCTGGCGACACAAGAGGGTAGAGAAGAAGGGGGGGAAGGGTAGGCGGTGTGTTCAGCCCGCCGTGGTTCCGGTTTCTCGAGGCGGCGACGCGACAAAGTTTGCCGTTGGAGCTCCTCGACGGAGCTAGGGTGGCGAGACGGCAACACTGGAGGGCTGAAGGGACCCCCAAAATGTGGATCGGCGACGTCTCCACCGACGGCCTTCTCCGGCTTCGTCGACTGCTTCATTTCCCGATGGCGAGGTCAATAGAATGAGGAGAGGAGGAGTTTTGTGTTGCTCCATATCTGTTTGAGTGTAACAAGGAGAGTGAGAGAGAGATCTGCGATCTGAGCTTGAGGAAAAGCAAAGCAGAATGAGGGGAAACAGAGAGGTGATGTAGAGATGGATGAGCTGCTGAGTGAGAGAGATGGGGCCAGAGATTGGAGAGTGGGTGAGAGAGTGAAGGAGGCGTGCTCAGTTGGCTAAAGGTCATTCATAAGGGAGGGGCTAGGAGGAGGCTACTCATAGGGCAACAGTAGGGGAACGAGAGGGCGCTAGACGCCAAAAAAGAAGAGAGAGAGAGGAAAGCAAAAACAAAAAAATCAATAAAGAAAGAAGAAAAAGAAACAATAAACTCGATTAAAGTACTCGGAACGGGATTTTCGAATCGGACAACTTCCCGACTTTTCCGAAAACAATATTACGGGTAGACGTGCACGTATCCAATATATAAATATACTCGGAATAAATACTTCACACCGTAAAAAAGAAAATATTTAAGCTCCCAAAACATTGATAAAAGTAGGAAAATAAATATTGAAAACGCACCCAGTAAACTAGGCGTTACATCATATCCCCCTAAAAACAAGTTTCGTCCCGAAACTTACCACACGCCGTACTTTTCGGTCCCTAAGGGCGAGGTATAAACTCACAACTAGGAAGGATTAGACCTTCTAATCTATATGAACCAACCATTCCAACCACCATCACAATATATATAACCGGTCATAAAACACATTCCTGCACGGGGCACAAACAACATATACATCATACATATACACGACTCCAGTAAGGGAAGAACTAGGTCTAACCCGTCGACTCTATCGATGCTACTAGCTTAGCGTAAAAATCAACCCAAGACACTAACCTCCGTCTTCCTATTAGCCTCATTGGTTCTTTGTCTGCCGCTGAACCAGCAAGACCGGCAATACATCTCGAGTCATGCATGTACTTCTTACACTGATACACATGAAACACCAGCTAAACACCCACTACTCTCGGCGGCTACGCTAACTGGTAAACCACTTTCCTTACTAGCGCTATGATCTCACAAAAGGTCGATATCTCGGAACTCAACTTCTCTCTCAGGTCTTTATCAACGCAACATTTCCATTATTTTCAATTCGATTTCTCTATCGAAGGAGATCGAACTTCCAATTTACACTGTTGGATTTGGTTCTTGTCAAACCAAACTTTGATGTTATGTTTCCTCAATTCTTGTTGCAATTCCAAGTAACGAACGGAGCACTTTACCCCATACTACTTCTACTAACAAAATATGTATGCTATTACACTATTAAATCGTTCCTCAATACTCAATCAAGACCTTGGTTTGGAGAATCATTTGTACACTTCAAACCCATAATACCTCAAGATAAATCAGAACAGTTGCACCAATGAATCCCCTCTTAACTCTTAGCAACTCTATTGTCAATTCTTCGTCTCATTCAACACTTCATTTTCGTCCGGAGTAGGTTACCATAATTGGTGATATACAACTTCCCTCTTCACATATCTGGTAAAGCTCAACACATCTAAGAAAAGTTGTAACTTCTTTCACATTCTTCGGGTTTTGTCATCCCGAGATAACTTGTCATACATCTTCTCTCTTTTTCAAGAGTAGACCCAAAATATCTTATCCGGGTATCCGTAAGTCCATATGGAGTAACTACAACTCGTAGTGACCCTGGTTGGTCCAAAATGCCGTACTTGCAATATCTCATATTCGAATTTTCACTAGGTGACAATAAGACCTTAAATCATTCTCATAAGCGACTACCGACCCTTGTAACCATTCGAGTAGATCATCCATTCGTTATAAGGAATACTTGTCCTTCAACTCACGGTAATCGATGTTCAATTGGAGAGAATTTTCTGTCTTTTTTCACCACAATTCTGGTGTTCTCATAATAAATTCAAATCAAGAGTTTAAGATATATTTCCATGTAAACTTCAATCAAGAGTTCAAGATAACTTTTGGTGTTCTCTATGGCAGTGCATTGGTTCTAATGAACCTTTTTCAACAAGTCCTTGCAATTGCTCCTTTGATTGCACCTCAATTCGAGTATCCTTACGGGTATCATTTATTGATGTCTTTTGTACGGAGCCTTAGATATGGAGTTGAGCCCAAATCAATATTAGCGGTAAAATTCACATTCCGATGCATTGGAAATCCGTTCTATCTCGGGTTTTATCTCTTCTCTACCCATCACATATCGTAATAACCGACACAACTTGGTCCTAACGCTTGACAATTGGTCCACCCCGATATTATTGGGGCGACGTCCTTCAATACGCATAATGTTCCATCCGTTGCTATTATGCTCACTGTCCCTTTCAAAGATCTTTCATCTCCAAAACTCAGGGAACTTGCTCGAGTCTCCCGACTCTTGAAGCGTTGATTAACCAATAGGTCGGCTTTATCCCTCTTCTCACTTCAAAGGAAAGGCGATAATAACATCTCTTGACTTCGCACGTGTGTTTAGTCGCAAAAGTCCTAACTACAAGACTCAAGCATGCCATATAACCAACCGATACAATCTTCTTTGCTTCCTCCGACATCCCAGCATATGGGAGGAACTCCTCGTATTCTACATAAGCTTTCACCCTAGACATCCTTTCTTCAAGTAGGTGTGGAACCTTACACTCCATTTCCTTAAGCAACGTCAAACCGATCATAGAGGTTCTAACCTTAATCTTCCATGTACTTCTTGTACATCTCATAATAACATCGAACTTCAAAACTCTAGTCCTCTCTTTCTCTTGTTGGTCACCTTCTGCATATCTTGGTATTCCAAGAACAACTTCACAACCGTACAAGCATGCCTTTAGGCGAAATTTCCCGACCACAATCGCTGAAAGATCCACTCATTATTCCACCAAGCACTAACATCATAACTCTAAGCTTGCCGCATTGCCCTAATCCCGATTCCTCTTTTCACGTCATATCCACTATGGCTTCGACATGCGAGTCACAAAACCTTGACTTAGCTTGGCTCACGAAAACATAAGTTTCATTACCTTAGAACAAACATAACACACATTCCTTCATATATTCCCCCTTTACGCACAATAACTATAGAAGATTCCCCTTCCTCTTTGTCTTTTCAGTTCCCCTTACCCTGATCTGTGTCCTTCCTCCATATGACAACCCCATGAACTAAGAAGGTCGCACCGGATCGTTACAATCCCTCTCAACAAGGTACGTTACCATCACTTGCTAGAATCGATAAATTTCTACATGATTAAGATGCTTGCACTTCCCTTGATATACCTCTTATTGCCAACATTCAACTATCACGAATATTCCACGTTCTAGTTACCCCTCTTCATGATCTCACATCCTGGGTTATTCCTCCACCTTTGGTCACCAATATACAACCTCACTTGTGCATTCTCGGTGGTCACCGATTAACTCATTGATGACCCTCCCAAAATCGACGACTTACCATCCTACCACTTCCGTGTTACCATACTCCGGGGTACTCTGCCTTAAACTTCACTAGCTCTTTTACCTTACTTCAAACTTCGTTAGCTTTTATACGCTCCTCTCTTTATTCCACTTCTGTAAGATAACCATACATACCCAACTCTCTCGTCTCATACGTCCCACCTTTATAGCCTTAACCGCTCTTCATAATGTTTTGCCAATGCACTCCTCACATATTTTGACATTATTTAGCCTCCACTCACGTCCTTCTTGGTTGATAACTTAAGTTCTTCGATCCAACTCCTTGTTTCCTCTTTCGTCTTCTGAAGATCATCTTCCTCACACACTTTCTCCTTCTTTGTGTTGCTCAGTCCCATCACAATGACGGAAATCAATTGACTCCCACAATAATTCCACTATGTGAACTTTTGCCATGTAATCCTCCTTGTAACTCTCGTATTTCTAAAGAAGTCTCCTCCCAAGCTCTCGCAAAAACCGTCACTTCACTTTCTAGTTCTTTTGTAAGCTTAACTTACACATCTCACGAATCTTCGTATTAGTTCGACCACACTTCACACTCTGACTGTCATGGTTAGGAGCATCTCGGAAAAACTTCACGTCTCAAGGAAATAACACTTCTACCCTCGCTAGTATGCACTCCTTTCCTTCCCGCTTCGCCTCTTTAGTTATCCATGTGTCGTCTTGAAAAATCATAAGTTCACCATCTCTAGTTGGTTTTGTTGTGATTCAATCGTTGCTTCTTTGCAACCACTCTCATGTCTTCATGTCGCTTCCTTACTCGTATGACTTCCTTCTCAATTTTGCTTAAAATATCTCAAGGTCCTCTTCCACTTGTCTGCCCTTCGTTTACGTCATCTCTAATCTTCTGCTTTGACGTCCACTTAAAGGGGTCCGAGAAACACCAAGGTTTTTGCCCCAAAACGTGATGCACAACTCGGTACTTGAGCATACTCATCCTCATATGTAAACTATCCTAAGCCAAACGGTGTCAGCCAAGAGGCGGTGATCGCTTTCTATCATTTTAACTATAAGGTCTAGCATCCATATGTCACTACATATCCTAGTATACGTATATAACTATATAAGTCCTATGTCCACATGCTATCAACATAACACATCCAAGGAGACCATTCTCATAAAACGAGTTCCAAGCACTAATATAATATTATCATGCCAAAAGTACAAATATCAATATAAAAAAAATCATGCCTTCATTTTCACATAACAAGTCCATCATGCATAACTATAATCCACATATAATAATATTCCAACAACATCCTAGGCCCATGATAAATATCTACATAACTACACATATCTATATATATATACTAAAAATCCAATAAACTATGCTGCCGAGATCCACGGAAGGAGTGGTGGTCCGTACATACTACCCCGACTCATGCATGTGATTTTGAAAACAAAAACTCAGAACCCGCGGGGTTCTGTTTATTCCTTATTCGGCCTTTAGAAGATTGTGAGTGCCATTGTTGTCAACCTAGGGCTCTAATACCACTTTGTAACACCCCGAATCCGCGGGACTCAGGATGCTACGGGTTGGGACCTCACAATGGGTCCCGACCTTTAGCCTGACAACAATTTCACCGGATCTTTCAACATGGCACAAATAAAGGCAAAAAAACGAAATTCCTTTTAATGCAAATGATAAGAAACCCGAAGGAAAAAAACAAAAGACTTCAGCCGATAAACAACATCAAAGACCAAAACGCCATACACGCGGCATACCAACATAATAAACAAAGAATAAAATACAACCCGGCTCTAACCCAAACTCACTCCTAAAATGTACGGAACCCCGGCTGCCCACTCTTCCGGATCTCTCAGCCGCATTCCTAACCTGCGATGCAATCTACAACAATATCGGTATAAAACCGTTAGCTAGCATTCAAGGCATTAGAATCATGGTATTGGCACACACACACACATAAGACATCATAAACACACAACATGTTCCAAAACACACAATCCGGTTTATTATCTTTTTATTATTAGGTCATATCCCGTTCTAATTCAACTTCTTTTGTGACACGAGAATCTTAAAGATCTCGCCCTTGTCCCCTTTCACCATACGGGTTTGTACTTGATGCGGATCAGCATCACCCGATGGGCTGGTCGCAAGGCACCTCCCAGTCATCCCCATTTTGGACTGGATAAGCGGTCACCACCCGTTATCATACACTTGGGCCAAATATAAACATATAAAGTCGGTGGTCCTATTACCGGTTTAGATGTTATAACATAAGCAATAAACACACACATAAACAATAAACACACACCACCAAACACGCATTGAAACTAATACAGAGAATACGAGCTAAGTAAGTCCGGAGACTTACCTCGTCACCACACTCAACTCACAACACTCTCGCTTCCTTAGGGAGGAAGCTCATAACCTGCTCACAAGAAGATAACTATATCAACAACAACCCACTCACAATAGAAGTCTTAGACTTCTATACAAATGATATACGCAACACCATTTGACTCTCAATTCTAAGACCGCATCCTAGAATCCCCCATGCTCACATCACACCCAAAAGAAGCTAGAAGTCCTAAGACTTCTAAACCCTCGGATCTCGCAAGATCATAATTCACAACACAACTAGGATAAGCCAAACCTAAACTCCAAAATCCCACAAGATCATACAACCCCACCTCGAGCCTCAAAACGCTCACAAGATCAACCATATAACTTAAAGCCTTATAACAACCTCACAAGATAACCAAACACCTCAAGTCTTAGCACAATCATAAATCCTCAAAACTCACCTAAGGATCAAGGCCACTACTTGGCATTCACTCTAAGTTATGCTAGATCCAACCTAGCATGATACTAATACTAAACATAACTAAATCGAGGGGAAAGAATACTCACACAACATCAAAAGACGGAAGTCGTTCAACGAATGTCGACTTGGGCTCGTTAGGCCTTTATCGGGGCGCTTCCGAACCTAGCACCAAACTAAACAAATTTAGCTTATAAGCTAAATTTGAACGGAATAAATAAAATATATAGGTTTATGAAAACTCGTTTTCCAAAAGCCAACGTTAAATCCCGTGAAAAAGCTTTCCGGCACAATATGAGATTTTAAAACTTGGTCATCAAACCACAATAAAAAAAACCTTGCCCATAAACCAAATTTAATCCAATAAGGGCGTAACACTTAGAGTAAGTAAACGCAAGACTATAACTCGATGTAAAACCGAAGTTTAAAACCCGTAATTATATTTTCCGAGCAACCTATTCAACATCATAACCCAAGGTGAAACTCATTTTCAAAGTCAAGGACACAACAAAACCGCTCATCTATTTTCCGGCCAAAATACACTTATAAAAACATATTTATAAATCCGCATTTAAATCATTGGGCCATATTCCATAAATAAATCTGCAAGGGTATATATTGCATAAATACAAATCTGGGCAATTAATGTAAATACAAAAGATGGGTAAAATGTGTAAATATCCAACAATCAGTGGGGCCCGTTTGAATTACCCTAAAAGCTGAAAGGGTCTTCTTCTTTGAAACAAAACGCAGACTGGAAAGAGAAGGAACAAGGCGGTGGGATGACGCTCCAAAGGTGGCGAACGGACGGGTTTCTCCGGCGTCGACTGGCAAAGCTGGGTCGAGGCAGGCAAGGGTGAGGGTACTGGGGTATTCTCCGGCTCTGGTGGCCCGTTAGCGGCGATGCGGTTGCACAAGGCTCCGGCAAGGGTTCCAGGCGGCAGTGGCGGCCTCCTGGCGACACAAGAGGGTAGAGAAGAAGGGGGGAAGGGTAGATGGTGTGTTCAGCCCGCAGTGGTTCCGGTTTCTCGAGGCGACGACGCGACAAAGTTTGCCGTTGGAGCTCCTCGACGGAGCTAGGGTGGCGAGACGGCAACACTGGAGGGCTGAAGGGACCCCCAAAATGTGGATCGGCGACGTCTCCACCGACGGCCTTCTCCGGCTTCGTCGACTGCTTCATTTCCCGATGGCGAGGTCAATAGAATGAGGAGAGGAGGAGTTTTGTGTTGCTCCATATCTGTTTGAGTGTAACAAGGAGAGTGAGAGAGAGATCTGCGATCTGAGCTTGAGGAAAAGCAAAGCAGAATGAGGGGAAACAGAGAGGTGATGTAGAGATGGATGAGCTGCTGAGTGAGAGAGATGGGGCCAGAGATTGGAGAGTGGGTGAGAGAGTGAAGGAGGCGTGCTCAGTTGGCTAAAGGTCATTCATAAGGGAGGGGCTAGGAGGAGGCTGCTCACAGGGCAACAGTAGGGGAACGAGAGGGCGCTAGGCGCTAGAAAAGAAGAGAGAGAGAGGAAAGCAAAAACAAAAAAATCAATAAAGAAAGAAGAAAAAGAAACAATAAACTCGATTAAAGTACTCGGAACGGGATTTTCGAATCGGACAACTTCCCGACTTTTCCGAAAACAATATTACGGGTAGACGTGCACGTATCCAATATATAAATATACTCGGAATAAATACTTCACACCGTATAAAAGAAAATATTTAAGCTCCCAAAACATTGATAAAAGTAGGAAAATAAATATTGAAAACGCACCCAGTAAACTAGGCGTTACATCACTGCTGATGAGGAGCCTCAATTGTAGCTAAAACCATCCATAACAGCTATGGAAGATGACTGGTTATGTTTCCTGAATTCTCGGAGGTGATGAACAACCAACTTTGGGTCCATTTTCGGGTAAGTTAGACTCTTCCTTTTTGGCTAGTTTTCGGATATGTCATAGACAGTAGTACATAGTATAACATACTAAAATTTGGGAAGAATCGGAGTTACGGTTTTAGAGTTATGGTGTTCCAAAGTGGACGCCTCATGCAGTTTTTATATATGTGCTGAGTGTTGGAGAAAACAGCAAGTGATGCTGTTTTGCGAGATGGTTTTGAATAAGCTCTTGATCTCCGTTGGCCTTGATTTTTGGATATGATATGGTTGACATATTGTTTTAGAACATATTAAAATTTGAGAGGAATCCAGCGAGTGGTTTGGGATTTATGATTTTTCAAAGATTGAGTCGTAAGCAGTTTTTCTGTTGTGCTGAAATTCGGTTTTGTGAGATAGTTTTAAATAGGATTTTGATCTTCTTTGCGGCTGAATTTTGGATATATTAGAGATAAGATTTTATAGTGGAACATATTAAATTTTGGGATAAATCCAGCGAGTAGTTTAGGAGTTATGATTTTTCAAAGTTAAGACAGTGTGCTGCTTGTTAAGTATTGTAACCAACTTTAGGAATTTTTGTAGAAGCGATGTTTTAACAGTTTTAAGAAATTCTATCTCCTATGAGTAGATGGGATATCATAGATGATCTAGGGAATTATTTCGGAATTTTTATAAGATTATTCGAATTTTATATTTGAAGTTGTAGTTGGACTTTAGTGACTTTTCGGGAAATAGAAAATGGGTAGTTTTTCTAGTTGTTACCTAAAATCATCCTAGGAGTAGAATATGGTTAGTTAGCCTCAAATTATAATTTAAGTACATATTCCGAGTTTTTGGAAGTTCCGGGACTAAGGGTAAAATAGTCATTTTACCTTAAATAAACACTGTAATAACTTCTGCACATAGAATCGTATATCTTAAGAGTTTTAGACTTATAAGTATCTAGAGAAATGTGTTGACCCACGTGCCTCCTCTGACAGGCAACTGAGTTCTGCACTTACGGATTTAGTGGTGGTTAAGAGAGAGTCGAGATTTGATTCTGGTAAGTCCACGGACTTACTTAGCTGGCTTCTTGTATGAGTGTAATGTGTATGAGTGGTGTTTGTTAGTTATGATAAACAATGAAACCGGATTAGGCCGACTTTATTATTTACGTAATTGACCCAAGTGTATGCTAACGGGTCGTGACATCATCTGCCTAGCTCTTGCGAGAGTCTAGGAGGTTCCCTGCGACCAGCCCAGTCCGGTAGACGGTCAGATGCATTAGTACCATTCCGCGTTGGTAAACGGGGACAGGGGCGAGGTTTGGGAATCCCTCGTGTCATAAAATAAGTATCATTAGTAATAACCTATCACCTAATTAAAGATAATAAAAGGATTAAGTGTTGCATGTTGATTGTGTATGTTGTGTGTTTGTGCTTTTACCTTTTATACTTATGCATAAAATGTTAGCTAACGGTTTTATATCGCTTGTAGATGCCTTGCAGGTTAAGACAGTTGTAGAGAGATCCGGAGGAAATGGTCAGCCGGGTCCACGTACTCATTTAGTTGGGGGACGGGGATGTCTTCAGTTCTTTATATGCATCATTTTAGTAGCTTTTCTTGTAAGGCTGATACATATTCTCCATGTATATATTGTTTACAATTTTCAAATGTTTTAAATACTTTTGTGCCTTGTTGTAAGATCCAAGTAAAAATTGTTGTCAAACTATGGTCGGGACCCATTGTGAGGTCCTAACCAGTAGCTCCCCGAGTTCTCAGAATTTGGGGTGTTACAATGATAACGGGTCATGACATCATTTGCCTAGCTCTTGCGAGAGTCTAGGAGGTTCCCTGCGACCAGCCCAGTCAGGTAGACGGTCATATGCATTAGTACCATTCCGCGTTGGTAAACGGGGACAGGGGCGAGGTTTGGGAATCCCTCGTGTCACAAAATAAGTATCATTAGTAATAATCTATCACCTAATTAAAGATGATAAAAGGATTGAGTGTTGCATGTTGATTGTGTATGTTGTGTGTTTGTGCTTTTACCTTTATACTTATGCATAGAATGTTAGCTAACGGTTTTATACCACTTATAGATGTCTTGCAGGTTAAAATAGTTGTAGAGAGATCCGGAGGGAATGGTCAGCCGGGTCCACGTACTTATTTAGTTGGGGACGGGATGTCTTCTGTTCTTCTTATGTGTCGTTTTGGTACCTTTTCTTTGTAAGACTGATACATATTCTTCATGTATATATTGTTTAAAGTTTTCAAATGTTTTAAATACTTTTGTGCCTTGATGTAAGATCCAAGTTAAATTGTTGTCAAACTAAGGTCGGGACCCATTGTGAGGTCCTAACCAGTAGCTCCCCGAGTTCTCAGAATTTGGGGTGTTACAATATGGTATCAGAGCTCTGGGTTGGCAACAATGGCACTTGAAATCTTCTGAAAGACCAAATGTATAAAATAACTAGAACCCGAAAGGGGTCTAAAATTTTCAAAACGGATTTATGTTTTCACACGCGCGCATAGTCGGGTTGTTGGGTTAGTAGTACGTTGGACCACCATCGCTCTCCGTGGATCTCTACAACTTGGATCGATATGAGTTGGCATATGGACTTATTATGATGAGTATTAATGTATTGTTATATATATGTGTATGTGTAATATGGTAGTATCCTAAAGGATATATTATATCCTTTAGTTGTTATATCATGAAGCGATTATCGCCTCATGATAAATCAGTAGCAGACTTGAAGAGATTTCAACACGAGACAAAGGACTCGGACCTTGGATCAAGTATTATACTCGGGTGGGCGTCCTAGTAACCCTTGTTAACCATCCAAAGAACTAATAGGCGAAGAAGTAAAGATGTGGAGATAATTTTGACCATAAGTACAATCAAATGAGGAAGAATTCCCGAGTCAACTCAGATAGAAGAAATAGAAGGTCATACAAGGGACTTGGTTGTATGAAGCCGAGAGATGAATTATAAGAACCATGCAAGAGACTACAAGAGTGCGGAGTAGAGATAACAATATTGGAACGAGACAAGTAGAATTGAGTACAACCAAGATTGCGGAATCAAGGACATTACCATCGAGGCAGATGCCCCATAGACCATTATGGGCATGAGAAACCAGAAGAAACAAAGTGTCAATCCGGGTGCGAGAATCTAAGGTGCACGGAATGAAGACCTACAATTGAGTGTAAAAGCAAAAAGGCAGACCCCACAAGCGTGGGGAGGTTTTGACCTCCTCAGAGATATAAGTAGTTTGAAAGAAACCGCGACGCCAATATCCAAAGAATGGAAGCCTGTAGCAGGGTCAACGGAGTTTCATGAAGGCGATATTACCACTAACTCCAGTGAAGAAATCTGTATGGGAGAACGGCCATGCTAGACTCGAGAGTCCAGGGTAACCCGAATTATCACGGGACCTAAGCCATCAACACAGATGGTCCATGCAAAAGGAACTGCAAGAGGATGATCATTACGGCCATAAGAATTTCAAAGACGCTTGCAAGCTATCGTGAAAACTTGAAACGACTATTTATGCTAGATGAATGACACAATCGGACTAGAGAAATGGAGTTAGCCTATAAGAAGCGGAACGGTGGGAGGTAGAACGAACTAAAGAAGTATAAAAGGATTGTTGTGAGCAACTGTTTACCTACTAGCTAAGGAAATGTTGACATATCACAATTTACACTGAATGGAGAGATACAACTTAATGTAAGAGCAAAGGGTAGACTTCACAAGCATGGAAACATTTTGTCTTCTTTAAAGATAAGAATTCTAAACGGAATCACAACGCCAGTATCGAAAGGATCGAAGCCATGTAACATAGTCAATAGAGATTTGGCGAAAATATTACAAAGAACACCGATTAAGGAACCGGTGCTTGTGAGAATCGTGTGGTGGACTAAAGAGTCCAAGGTAACCCCCATTTATAATAGAACATAGGTCATCAACATAGACGGTCCCTGTAAAGGGACTACAATTGGGAGATAATTAAAAGTCATCGGAACTACAAGACGCTTACCATCTATCGTGGAGTGTTAGGAACAACCTTTAACGTCAGTCGAATGGCACAGTGAGACTTGAGAAAGAAAGTTGTCCCAAAGGAAGAAGAAGACCAAAAGATAAGACGATCTAAAGAAGGATAAAGAGAAACGTTTTAAGGGTTACTTCTTGGATGGTTAAGATCAAACTCCGTTCGAGTCTGGTAGTTTGGATCCGTGCTAAGAGAATTAAGAAAGTAAACAGAAGAAGTGTTCTCCAATCATAATTTTGTTCATTAAGGCAATTAAGGAAGGTACTTGGTACTTCATCCGGTTAGGACTTATGGTATAATTGGAAGAAAGAGTTTGAGGTTAATCACTTGGGACTCACAGAAAATGTCCTTATGATTAATGAGTGACAACAGAATTATCAGAGTAGCGCAGCGGAAGCGTGGTGGGACCTAACCCACATAGCTGGAAGCAATGGTACATAAAAAGTGTTGAGGTCAAGATGATGGTAGTTGGGGAAATGCGTTTTGATGAGAACAAACATGAGATGGGCTATGCGGAGCGACTATAATTTGGTGGATGAATTTTATCACCATCAAGATAGACGGGAAAGTATGCGCATGTAAGAGGTTATAGAAGGAGATTAGTACCCTAATATGGATTCAAGTGAATAAGGACGGCTTGTCAGATGTGGTCAGGTAACTAGTTCGGAATCCAATACGTAACGGACTATGCTAGAGTGAGTTTTCTTGATGGATTGAGGAAAGAATTAACGATGTAATAAAAGTATTGTGCATGGCCTGCACTAGAAAGCTCAAAGTGAGTAACTACCATCCTGAGTCGAAGATACATAAGAAAGAGAAGCGACAGGAGCATACTTGCAACCTAGTAATTGTGCTTAAGAAAGCATAATCACGGATAAGATTTTATGTGTAATATTATATCGGAACAAAGCCTAGTTGCGTTTTGAGTCAGAGGGATATTATCGGTCTGATAACCATGGTGGAGAAAGAGTGCACTACTGATGGTATGGTAACAATTATTGAGTAGTCATGATCAAATAACGGTGATAGGAGATCACTTTGTGTCTAATACCATCATTCCGGACGTATTCTAGGTCACTTAAGATCTCGGAAAATGCGTGATAAACCTAAGTTTGAGCTAACGATATATGAGAGATCTGTAAATAATATAATAATGCCAAGTGAACAAAGAGGATGATCACTATATTTGATTTATAGTTGTCTCGAGTGTTAGACCTGAAAAAGGTAAAGGTGACGATTCCTTACTTGAGGAGTAAGATGAGTGAGTAATATTAAAAGACAAGACCAAGTGGGTCGTGATACGAAGAGCATTGAGCAGTTGGTAAATGTTGGTGGATGTCCAAGACCTTTGACTTGATTGTGTAGTCAAAACCTTTTCAGAAGGCCGGAATCAAGTGGTCATAACAAAGGGAAGAAAGTTGAATAGATCATTTTTCCGTAGGGTTATCAAAGGATCTAGAAGTGAGTTGTGTAAGGCAATCATTGGAAGTTTTAAAGCGGTTTAAAAGTGACAGATGGACTAGTATTTCTCACCCTATTGGAGAGGGTAGCTTCAATTTTCCACGGAGACTAAGTTTGGGAACTGAGTTTGAGAATTTCTGTAATAACCGGAATTTTGAGACCCGGTTAAACATGAATTTAACCGATTTCAGAAACGTCAATCTTAAATAAATAAATACATAAATTAAAATAAAATAAAACGAGTGTTATTTCTATCATTTTATGTGACATTAATTCACATGAAATGACGAAACCTTGTAATCGGAAATAAAGTACGCACCTAAAATAAAAATAATAATAATTTAGATAATACGGAATTTAATTCCGTATTATATAATTTCCCGCACTTAATTAACGAGTTCCGGATCCTGTTTTAAAGGGAGAGAGAGAGGCTGGATATAACCGCTACTAGGCCCAATTACCGGCCCAGCCCAACCAGCCCATATTAAGACTAATCTAATTAACCTAATCTACACTTAACCTAAAACTAACCTAACCCTAATCTAGCTGCTAATCAAGATTTACCTAAACCTTACGCCGCTCCTGCTCTTCCTTTCCCCTCTCTGTACGAAGCCACCCGCAACAATGCACAGGACCGCCACTGAGCCACCGCGCCTTCTCTGCCGAACCACCGCGCCGCCGAACCACCGCGCCGCACCGCACATCTGGCTAGCCACCACACCGCACCTCTGGCTAACCACCACACCGACTCGCCGGGAACGACAAACCGGAGCTTCGCCTCACCGAGAAACCAGAGGACCGTACCTCCCGCTTCAGCAGCAACGTCGCAGCAACACCGCAACAAGCCGCCGGTACGGTTGACCACCAGCCACGATACGTGATGCCGGTGAGGTGCTGTAGAGGGCCGATCGACGCCGCAACAGGAATCCTCCTCCGCTGTAGTGGGTAAGATTCCGCCGTCCTTCCCTCTTCTCCCCTATTCCGCCTTCTGTGCTCGAGTTAGTAACCGGTTGAAGCCGCCCTCTCTCAGCGTCTACAGTGTGAGCCAAAGCATGTAGTGCGCTGTGGAAGGAACACCCTCGATCCGGCATACGAGCCCCGTCCAGGACGCCTGCTGCACCGCAACAACTGAACAAAAACGGACCGCTGCCGTCTACTATAGATGAGGACCTGCTGCCGTCTGCTATAGGGAGGACTTGCTGCCGTCTGTTATGGGTTAGTCCCATTCTGATGCACTACAGTGTATATATAAGATTGTATGTATGTATAAGTTAGTCCTAGTGCAGTATATATATATATGTAGGTATATGGATCTACTAGTCCTTGTGCAGTATATATATATGTAGGTATATGGATTTACTAGTGCTTGTGCAGTATATATATATGTAGGTATATGGATCTACTAGTGTTAGTGCAGTATATATATATATATGTAGGTATATGGATCTACTAGTGTTAGTGCAGTATATATATCTATGTAGGTATATGCATATAAATACGTAAACATAAACATGGCCTAAATAGAATATGTGTTGATGAGGGATATATATATATATATATATATAAAAGTATGTATGTGTACATGACATTACAGAGTATATGTATAGGTTATATAGATGTAGGAATGGGAGATATGGGTACATATATACATGTAGCATACGTATAACGATATATATGAGGTGGAGAATATAAATATATATTTATATAAGTGTAGTGTATATACATAAATATATATATATATATATATATATATATATATATATATATATATATATATGTGGGTAAAGGATAAAGTATAGATAGTTAGGCCGATTGGAGTGGGTGAACGAGTTATGAATTTGCGGTGGTTCCTAGAAATGGTCAAATGTCATTGTCGATAACGAGTCTCACGGGCTAAAATATTCTAAGGACTCGTTATGCTAACTTAACCTAAACTCGTCAGATCCTCGGTCTCTTACCTAGAATAATTGGGAGGTCTTTTATCGAAACTTGGAAAGAGAGTGTTGTTCTCTTGGACGAGTATATTTGAGTTTTGACCTTAGACTTAGTAGCCTAAGTATAAAGGTCGGACCTTAACAACCCTACTGAATTTCTAAAACTTTATGAATCCTATAACCTCTAATTAGACTGTCCTTGAGAATCAGATTATGGAAATAAGTTCTAAAAGAAA
This sequence comes from Fagopyrum esculentum, assembly GCA_033239045.1. Taxonomy (NCBI): domain Eukaryota; kingdom Viridiplantae; phylum Streptophyta; class Magnoliopsida; order Caryophyllales; family Polygonaceae; genus Fagopyrum; species Fagopyrum esculentum. Next base: position 102,027,452 of record BSUD01000006.1, on the reverse strand, counting down.
ATATGGGAATTTAATGATAGACTTTTCGGGAATTTTCGAGACTAGGGGTAAAATAGTCTTTTTCCCTTAAGAGAGCCGTTTTCCGTAATCTCTCTTCATGAGAGTGTATATATTAGAAGTCTTTATCTTCTAAGAGTTTAGAGATGTGATTTTGATCCACATGCCTTGTTTGACAGGCGCTTGAGTACCACGAGTACAGACCGAGTTGAGATTTGAGAGAGTGGAATTTGATTCAGGTAAGTCCTTGCGACTTACTTAGCCGGTTTTTGGATATTAGTTGGATGATAATGGTTGCGTGTGTGCAATGTGGGTTATAATAAAAATAACTTGTTAGGACGACCGTGGTTATATTGTGTTAAGGCCCAAGTGTATGTATAACGGGCCGTGACATCACTGCCCAGCTCTGCCAGGAGACTGGGAGGTTCTCTATACCCAGACCATACAGGTACACGGTGAGATGCATCGGATCCACTCCTGATGGGTACACGGGGGCGGAGGCGAGGTTTGGGAATCCCTCGTGTTACAAAATAAGTATCATTAGAGTGAATGACTTAAATGAAGATAATAATTGGATTGTTTGAAAGCATGATGAGTGTTTATTATTTTATGTGTGTGTGTGCTATTATTATTCTCCTAATGTTTAGATAACTAGCTAATGGTTGTTTTGTTGTGTTTTTAGATTTACTGCAGGTTAGAACAGCAGCTGAGTGATCCGGAAGTAGTGGTCAGCCGGGTCTCCGTACTCGTTAGAGTGGGGGTTTGGGTTGTTGCTTTGTTGTCTTTCCCTTTTGTTAAGACAGTTAGTCTTTTCCGTTGTTTAAGTACGATAGGCTGTTAGACTTTGTGGCATTCATCCTTTTACAAATACATTTTATAAATTTCGGTTTTCTTATTTGTGTCTTGTTGCAAGATCCTAGTAATATTGTTGTTAAACTGAGGTCGGGACCCATTGTGAGGTCCTAACCAGTAATATCCCGGGTTCCGAGAATCCGGGGTGTTACAACATGGTATCAAAGCCTAGGTTGGCAACAATGGCACTTGAAATCTTCTGAAAGACCGAATAAGTTTTAAGCAGAACCCGAAAAGGGGTCTGAGTTTTAAAAAGAGAATTTTGGTTTTTAAATGCATGCATAGTCTGGTTGGGAATAGAAAAGTACGGCTGACCACCACTACTACCGCGGATCTCAGTATGCTTAGTATGGACTTTAGGTTTTACTGTAGTTGGACTTTTAGCTTGTTTATGAAGATATTTTATATAGATAGGTATATGCCGAAGATTAGTAGGAATTGTAGTATGTTATGTCCTTAACGGAGATAACATAATGAGTTTCTCACCCCTTGAACACATCTAAGTAGATTTTGAAGGGTGTCAACGTGAGGATTAGTATGCACATCTTATGTGCATTAGGGTAGACGAACGACGGACAACTCCTTCGAGCTTGTTGAGGAACGCTGAGACGGAAAAGTGAAGACTCAAGGACAACACCAATTACAATGACAAGAAGAGAACCCCGAATCAACTCAACGGGGTCAAATGAAGGATATATAAGAGAGTAGTTCCGGAGAAGCAAGAGATGATCGCCAACTAGGGAATTGAGAAAGACAACGGAGAGACTCTTTCAAGTTGTGTAAAGTGACTTCACAGACAAAGAGAATGACGTCGAAAATTTGCCATAGACATGAAAGTCAAAAGAGAGATATGGTAGCGATCAAGAAAAGGGACATAAAATTTAAGCTCCCTGACAGACTAGGAAGTGAAAGTTGATGCCAAAAGCAAGGCGAAATATGATCACTCTCAACAAGCTAATTGTCACCACAATCCAAATTGATAACCGAGACAGTCAAAAGTATGGAAGTCAACACGAGGTACATTACCCATCCAAATAGAAAGAATTAAAGAGCTGCAACTTAGAAGCTTACGCATTGCCGGAAAGGGAAAGGTGGATTTCACCAACGTAGAAGTGGAGTGATCTCGTAGAACACAGGAGAATTCTGACATAGACCGGGATACAACAATAACCAGCTTCTGTAAAGGCAGCATTACAAGCAACACCCAAGGAAAAAGAGTGTGTGAGAAGAGTATTGGTGAACCCGAGGGACCCCAATAACTTCTCATTCAAAAGGAATTTAAGCTAACAACACTACAAGTTCATAATAGAGAACCACAAATAGACAATAACTCAGGGAAAAGAATCACGGAGATGTACCTACAAGTTACCTAGAAGGATTGAAAAGTCTGTTGATGGAAGAAGAATGATGCAACTGGACTCGTAAGAGTATAACAATCTTACAAAAGTGTAGATTGTAGGAGGAGCTAAAGAAGAATAAACAAAGAGACTGAAGGAGATATATTTCACCAAGTATATCAAGCCTCAAAAGAGATGGAAGAAAAGTAAGTCCATGATGTTGTAGAAGGTCAACTACATCCTACTTGGACAACTTAAAAGTTACATGTGCGGGTTAACTAGTGATGATTAGTTAACCGATAAGAAGAATAACCACAAGGTTATAAAAGAATTTTATCGACATCTAGTGAATTTCTTTCGGAGATCCACGACAAAAATGGTGAAGTTAAACCAATACAAGTACTAGTAGCCTGGATGGTAACGTTAAATGAGTCCAATATGATAACTCTAATAAAGAAATTTAAGAGCAGCTCTTGACGGTCGGTAATGACCCTTGATGATAGTAATGGTGAAAAGGGAATTGTTGGAAGTAGTTACTTACTACTGACTACGAAAGATACATATCAGAGTTAGAATGAAGGGATCCCTGTAAGAAGAACTAGAAGATTAAGAGGAAGTAGATGATTGGAAACATGTCCTATGTCTTAGCATTCCACACAAGTAAGACTGATGGTGCTCCTTCGAGAAAAAGTAGGGTCAGACTGTCTAGATTGACAGGGAAAACCCTTGTGATTTAAGATGTGACACAGAATTATTGGAAATTCCGAGGCTGCACAAACATAAGGAGTATGATATAAAGCCGTGGTGAAATGTGTGGTCGAGTGTGAGGTGATTGTAGATAGAATCTACAAGTCGACTAAAACAGACATGAGAAGGAGTAAAAGTGAAAGACTAAAGGTTGTTATATGGATCCGGTATCACACCAATAAGATGGTTACCGAAAGGACTAAAGACTGTTATTTAAGGAGAAATGGAGGTACTCCATGGAAAATTCAGCTGGACGGATGACCTAAGAGTTGAGGAAAGTAATAAGACCAACCAACGCAGTTGTAAAGTGTGTACGAGAAAACTCAAAGGGATTTAACTATGTTACGAGGTGTAAGTATCAAAGAAGGTAAAGCGACATGAGTATAAGGAAGACATAATAAATGCGATGCGAGAAATTTGATTGGTGGGAAAAATCATACGCACCTAATGTGTTGTATACAAATGGTACCATTGGATGTTTAATAACAATCATACCAACGGACTGATGACACTATGATTGATTTAGTGTAAACCAAGTGTATAACTTATCCAGTGAGAAGGAAAGACAGGTATCAAAATTGCGGGTTATGATAAATTTTAAATAAAGTTTTGAGATGAGGATGTCCTTAGGAAATCTATGCAAGAGTACAAAGCAACTGAAGTTCCAACACAGAATGGGTAGTAATGATCAACAGACAGTTAGAGACCGATGCATAGAAGAAAAATGTATAAGACGAGTGACCTAGCAAAATAGTTCACAAGACAAGCTTGTAAGGCCAAAAGAGATAAAATGTCGACCCGGATATAAGGGTCTAAGGTGCATGGAAGGGATACCTACAATGGAGTGTAGATGCAAATGTAGACTTTACAAGTGTGGAGAGGTTTTAACCTCCTCAAAAATATAGGAAGTTGAAAGAAATCGCAATGTCGGTATCAAAGAGTTGAAGCCCTGTAGCGGAAAACAACGGAGTATCATGAAGGCAATGTTGCCGGTAACACCAGCGAAGGAATGTATATATAAGGATGGCCTTGGCGGACTCGAAAGTCCAAGGTAACCCCAATTATCACGGGATCTAAGTCATCAAAACCGACGGTCCGTGCAAGGGGAACTGCAAGGGGATGATAACTAAAATCATCAAAACTACAACGACACTTACCAACTATCGTTGAAGACTTGGAATGACCCTTTAGGTCAAGATGAATGACCCAGTTGAGCTCGAGAAGTAGAGTTAGCTTAAGGAAACATAAGTGAGGAATAGAAAACGAATTAGTGAAGCATGAAAGGATTAATCGAGCAAATGATGCTCACCAAGAATTTAACGCCAGTATAGGTATGAGAAGAGCAGGTCCGGAATATTAAGATAAGTCAATTATAGAGTGATTGACATCAACCGATGACTTGGAGGAATCCCCAAGTAGGCAACGACAACTTTCTGGGGTGATCTAAAGATATAGAGAGAATCGATTAGAGGCTGCTTACTAGTTGGTTAAGAACAGTCTACGGGTGAGTAAGAGAGTAAGGGTATGTTTGAAGAGGATCTTGATAGTATTAGAAGAAAAGTATAGGCGGGAGTTGGGTAAATCATGTTGACCCTTAGAAAGACGCCATTGTGACTAATGGGTGTTACACCAAAAGCGTGGTAGGCCCATAAACCACAGATGAAGAAAATCAATGTTAGGTTAACTGTGATTTCAATAAGGAATTAGAGATCTATATGAAAAAGTCCACTTGGGTGTGTGATTTGTTTGGAGTTATATAAATTTTAAAGCTTGACAAGAAGTAGGTGAAAACAATTAATTAAGGAACGATCCGATAAGGTCACATTGAGGAAACCGGGTCAAGCGGTTTGTATTACAAAGAGCATTAGGCGACAGAAGTTTAAGATCATTATTTCATAATCGATAGTCGGAAACTTTCGAAATGAAAAAGTTTTTATGGTTTGGAGAGTTATTAAAAGAACTGGAAGTAAGTTTAGATAACCAAACCGTTGAGAGAGTACCTACCGAATCCGAGACACGTCATCAGTCATGAGAATTTGATAGTTGAGCCCGACCATACATTTGTGGGGTACCCAGTAGCTATCCTGGAGCGCAGTACTAGACGTCTGCGGTCCAAGGAGATACCTATGTTGAGGATCCAGTGGTCTAGGAGAGGAGCTGATGAGGCCACTTGGGAGACTGATGAGAGTATTAGACGTAACTACCCCGAGTTCTTTGAGGGGTTAGAGGTTACTCCTGTTTTGACGAGTTAGTACTCGAATGTTGTGTTGTTAGACCTTTCAAGTTTTTTTTTTGGATTGGGGGATTCGGTTTTTATGTGATACTTGTCTGTTTGTGATGATTGAGTAGTTGCATGGTAGAAAATGGAAATGTCGAGAAAATTTAAAATATACCAAAGGAAATGCACGATTAAGAGAATTATTCTAAGTTTCGGGACGAAACTTCTTTTAAGAGGGCACTGATGTAATAACCGGAATTTTGAGACCCGGTTAAACATGAATTTAACCGATTTCAGAAACGTCAATCTTAAATAAATAAATACATAAATTAAAATAAAATAAAACGAGTGTTATTTCTATCATTTTATGTGACATTAATTCACATGAAATGACGAAACCTTGTAATCGGAAATAAAGTACGCACCTAAAATAAAAATAATAATAATTTAGATAATACGGAATTTAATTCCGTATTATATAATTTCCCGCACTTAATTAACGAGTTCCGGATCCTGTTTTAAAGGGAGAGAGAGAGGCTGGATATAACCGCTACTAGGCCCAATTACCGGCCCAGCCCAACCAGCCCATATTAAGACTAATCTAATTAACCTAATCTACACTTAACCTAAAACTAACCTAACCCTAATCTAGCTGCTAATCAAGATTTACCTAAACCTTACGCCGCTCCTGCTCTTCCTTTCCCCTCTCTGTACGAAGCCACCCGCAACAATGCACAGGACCGCCACTGAGCCACCGCGCCTTCTCTGCCGAACCACCGCGCCGCCGAACCACCGCGCCGCACCGCACATCTGGCTAGCCACCACACCGCACCTCTGGCTAACCACCACACCGACTCGCCGGGAACGACAAACCGGAGCTTTGCCTCACCGAGAAACCAGAGGACCGTACCTCCCGCTTCAGCAGCAACGTCGCAGCAACACCGCAACAAGCCGCCGGTACGGTTGACCACCAGCCACGATACGTGATGCCGTTGAGGTGCTGTAGAGGGCCGATCGACGCCGCAACAGGAATCCTCCTCCGCTGCAGTGGGTAAGATTCCGCCGTCCTTCCCTCTTCTCCCCTATTCCGCCTTCTGTGCTCGAGTTAGTAACCGGTTGAAGCCGCCCTCTCTCAGCGTCTACAGTGTGAGCCAAAGCATGTAGTGCGTTGTGGAAGGAACACCCTCGATCCGGCATACGAGCCCCGTCCAGGACGCCTGCTGCACCGCAACAACTGAACAAAAACGGACCGCTGCCGTCTGCTATAGATGAGGACCTGCTGCCGTCTGCTATAGGGAGGACTTGCTGCCGTCTGTTATGGGTTAGTCCCATTCTGATGCACTGCAATGTATATATAAGATTGTATGTATGTATAAGTTAGTCCTAGTGCAATATATATATATGTAGGTATATGGATCTACTAGTCCTTGTGCAGTATATATATATGTAGGTATATGGATTTACTAGTGCTTGTGCAGTATATATATATGTAGGTATATGGATCTACTAGTGTTAGTGCAGTATATATATATATATATGTAGGTATATGGATCTACTAGTGTTAGTGCAGTATATATATCTATGTAGGTATATGCATATAAATACGTAAACATAAACATGGCCTAAATAGAATATGTGTTGATGAGGGATATATATATATATATATATATATATATATATATATATATATATATATATATATATATATATATATATATATATATATATATATATATATAAACCGAAACCGAAACCGAATATATATATATATATATGTGGGTAAAGGATAAAGTATAGATAGTTAGGCCGATTGGAGTGGGTGAACGAGTTATGAATTTGCGGTGGTTCCTAGAAATGGTCAAATGTCATTGTCGATAACGAGTCTCACGGGCTAAAATATTCTAAGGACTCGTTATGCTAACTTAACCTAAACTCGTCAGATCCTCGGTCTCTTACCTAGAATAATTGGGAGGTCTTTTATCGAAACTTGGGAAGAGAGTGTTGTTCTCTTGGACGAGTATATTTGAGTTTTGACCTTAGACTTAATAGCCTAAGTATAAAGGTCGGACCTTAACAACCCTACTGAATTTCTAAAACTTTATCAATCCTATAACCTCTAATTAGACTGTCCTTGAGAATCAGATTATGGAAATAAGTTCTAAAAGAAAATATGGGAATTTAATGATAGACTTTTCGGGAATTTTCGAGACTAGGGGTAAAATAGTCTTTTTCCCTTAAGAGAGCCGTTTTCCGTAATCTCTCTTCATGAGAGTGTATATATTAGAAGTCTTTATCTTCTAAGAGTTTAGAGATGTGATTTTGATCCACATGCCTTGTTTGACAGGCGCTTGAGTACCACGAGTACAGACCGAGTTGAGATTTGAGAGAGTGGAATTTGATTCAGGTAAGTCCTTGCGACTTACTTAGCCGGTTTCTGGATATTAGTTGGATGATAATGGTTGCGTGTGTGCAATGTGGGTTATAATAAAAATAACTTGTTAGGACGACCGTGGTTATATTGTGTTAAGGCCCAAGTGTATGTATAACGGGCCGTGACATCACTGCCCAGCTCTGCCAGGAGACTGGGAGGTTCTCTATACCCAGACCATACAGGTACACGGTGAGATGCATCGGATCCACTCCTGATGGGTACACGGGGGCGGAGGCGAGGTTTGGGAATCCCTCGTGTCACAAAATAAGTATCATTAGAGTGAATGACTTAAATGAAGATAATAATTGGATTGTTTGAAAGCATGATGAGTGTTTATTATTTTATGTGTGTGTGTGCTATTATTATTCTCCTAATGTTTAGATAACTAGCTAATGGTTGTTTTGTTGTGTTTTTAGATTTACTGCAGGTTAGAACAGCAGCTGAGTGATCCGGAAGTAGTGGTCAGCCGGGTCTCCGTACTCGTTAGAGTGGGGGTTTGGGTTGTTGCTTTGTTGTCTTTCCCTTTTGTTAAGACAGTTAGTCTTTTCCGTTGTTTAAGTACGATAGGCTGTTAGACTTTGTGGCATTCATCCTTTTACAAATACATTTTATAAATTTCGGTTTTCTTATTTGTGTCTTGTTGCAAGATCCTAGTAATATTGTTGTTAAACTGAGGTCGGGACCCATTGTGAGGTCCTAACCAGTAATATCCCTCGTTTTATTCCCTTATTTTTGGATATTACATCAGTACCCCTTTAAGGCACCAAAGCGTAAGTTTCGTTACGCTTTGATAGGGTTGGAGAAGTTTAAGAAACAAATAAAATTTAGTGAGACTAGGACATACCAGTTTATTTATGAAAGTCATTTAAGTAAGTACCTTCTTCTAAGTTTCGGGACGAAACTTATTTTAAGGGGTACTGATGTAATATCCGGAATTTTTTTATTCCGTTTAATTCCGAATCAATTCGGATTTCGAGCCGTTAACGGTTCTCATTCTATCTAGTATTTCTTTATTCACAAATTTTATCATTTTATGTAGAATTTAATTCACATAAAATGATAGAATTATATCAAACCCTAATTGTTATAATTATTTATCATTTTATGTAGAATTTAATTTACATAAAATGATTAAAATATATCAAACCCTAATTCTTATAATTAATCCTCAACGACGACTTTAGACGAGACCATAACAGAGCTGTGACGAGGTCATGACGAAGCCCGACAACTCTGTGACGAACTCATGCATGGGCTTGACAAAGCCATGACGAGTTTTGACGAGTTTTGACAACACAACCCACCTTTGCTTTTTACAAATTCAGCTAACCTCTTCATGCCAGATTGCTTCAGCCCAATTTTTGTACACCTCCAGCCAGCCCGGTTTGCACCAGCCTTGCCCTACCTTACCCTCAGCCAGCCCAACAATGCAAAGCCCATGCCTACAGTCAGCCCAACAGAGAAGACGCTGCAAACCCTCAGGAACGATTCTTATGCACATTGAAGCTGAGCTGGACAGGAGTTACGCTGAATTAATTGCCCTGAGATCACGCTACAGCTGCTGCCAAGGATGTCCAAATTCATCTACTACAACTGCTGTTGCGCGCCAACGCCCTGCACACCCGGACACAGCCGCTCGCCAACGTGCTACCTCAACCTTCTATAATCGGCCTTCTGCACTCAGCCCTCTCCACGAGGATGAACCAACCAGGAAACCGTCGGCCTTGCACCATATTTGTGTCCTGATCGATCAATTGAGTAGAGCCCTGCTACGCCCGACAAACGCTAAGGTAAGGCTCAACCTTCTCAATCACTGTGGTCAATTAGAAGGATCAAGGGCGATGACCTAATACCCTTCCTCATGCTCCAGCTTTTGAGTAGTTGCATCCCCCCTCTCCAGTTGCCTTCCAGCCCCTGGAGTCGTGCACAACAGCCTTCAATTGGACCTCTTCAGTTTCCGACAAGGCTATGAACGTGAGAGCCATTCTCGTCCTTCATGCCTTCGAGTTTGGAGTCGGGTAAGACCCACATCTACCCCCTTACTTCCCCTCCATGTTTATGTGTCAATGGGTGCCTCTAAACCACATTTTAAACCCATACATTTCAGCCCAAAGGAGCAACTTCAGAGAGCTGTTACATCTCTCAGTTTTCTGAATTTTCGGAAGTGAAAAACAGTCAACTTATGGTCAAGATTTGAGTAAGTTATACTCCTCCTTTGTTTCTGAATTTTGGATATGTTGTAGTCAGTAGTATATAGTAGATCATACTAAAATTTGGAAAGAATCGGAGTTACGGTTTGAGAGTTATGATGTTGCAAAGTGGACTCCTCATGCAGTTTTTATATATGTGCTGAGTGTTGGGGAAAACAACAAGTGATGTTGTTTTTGTGAGATGGTTTTTAATAAGCTCTTGATCTCCGTTGGGCTTGAATTTTGGATATGATATAGTTTACATATTGTTGTAGAACATATTAAAATTTGAGAGGCATCCAGCGAGTGGTTTGGGATTTATGATTTTTCCAAGATTGAGTCGTAAGAAGTTTTTTCTGTTGTGCTGAAATTCGGTTTTGTGAGATAGTTTTAAATAGGATTTTGATCTCCTTTGCGGCTGAATTTTGGATATATTAGAGATAAGATTTTATAGTAGAACATATCAAAATTTGGGATAAATCCAGCGAGTAGTTTAGGAGTTATGATTTTTCAAAGTTAAGACAGTGTGCTGCTTGTTAAATGTTGTAACCAACTTTAAAAATTTTTGTAGAAGTGATGCTTTAACAGTTTTAAGAAATTCTTTCTCCTATGAGTAGATGGGATATCATAGATGATCTAGGGAATTATTTCGAAATTTTTATAAGATTATTTAAATTTTATATTTGAAGTTGTAGTTGGACTTTAGTGACTTTTCGGGAAATAGAAAATGGGTAGTTTTTCTAGTTGTTACCTAAAATCATCCTAGGAGTAGAATATGGTTAGTTAGCCTCAAATTATAATTTAAGTACATATTCTGAGTTTTTGGAAGTTCCGGGACTAAGGGTAAAATAGTCATTTTACCTTAAATAAACACCCCAAATTTAAGTACATATTCAAGTGCCATTGTTGCCAACCCAGAGCTCTGATACCACATTGTAACACCCCAAATTCTGAGAACTCGGGGAGCTACTGGTTAGGACCTCACAATGGGTCCCGACCTTAGTTTGACAACAATTTAACTTGGATCTTACAACAAGGCACAAAAGTATTTAAAACATTTGAAAACTTTAAACAATATATACATGAAGAATATGTATCAGCCTTACAAAGCAAAGGTACTAAAATGACACATAAGAAGAACAGAAGACATCCCGTCCCCAACTAAATATGTACGTGGACCCGGCTGACCATTCCCTCCGGATCTCTCTACAACTGTCTTAACCTGCAAGACATCTACAAGCGGTATAAAACCGTTAGCTAACATTCTATGCATAAGTATAAAGGTAAAAGCACAAACACACAACATACACAATCAACATGCAACACTCAATCCTTTTATCATTTTTAGTTAGGTGATAGATTATTACTAATGATACTAATTTTGTGACACGAGGGATTCCCAAACCTCGCCCCTGTCCCCATTTACCAACGCGGAATGGTACTAATGCATTTGACCGTCTACCGGACTGGGCTGGTCGCAGGGAACCTCCTAGACTCTCGCAAGAGCTAGGCAGATGATTTCACGACCCGTTATCATACACTTGGGTCAATTACGTAAATAATAAAGTCGGCCTAATCCGGTTTCGTTGTTTATCATAACTAGCAAACACCACTCATACACATTACACTCATACAAGAAAGCCAACTAAGTAAGTCCGTGGACTTACCTGAATCAAATCTCGACTCTCTTAATCACAACTCAATCTGTAACTGTATAACTCGGTTGCCTGTCAAAGGAGGCAAGTGTGTTAGCACACTTTCTTGGTAATTAGAAGTCTAAGACTTCTAAGGTAGTAGGTCCTATTAGAACAGAATTTAATACAATACCAATTTATGGTAAAATGACTATTTTACCCTTGGTCCCGGAATTTCCAAAAACTCGGAATATGTACTTAAATTATAATTTGAGGCTAACTAACCATATTCTACTATCTAGGATGGTTTTAGGTAACAACTAGAAAAACTACTCATTTTCTATTTCCCGAAAAGTCACTAAAGTCCAACTACAGCTTCAAATATAAAATTCGAATCATCTTATAAAAATTCCAAAATAATTCCCTAGGTCATCTATGATATCCTATCTACTCGTAGGAGAAAGAATTTCTTAAAACTGTTAACGCATCGCTTCTACAAAAATTTCTAAAGTTGGGCACAACACTTAACAAATAGCGCATTGTCTTAACTTTGAAAAATCATAACTCCTAAACTACTCGCTGGATCTATCCCAAATTTTGATATGTTCTACTATAAAATCTTATCTATAATATATCCAAAATTCAGCTGCAAAGGAGATTAAAATCCTATTTAAAACTATCTCACGAAATCGAATTTCAGCACAACAGAAATACTGCTTACGACTACATCTTTGAAAAATCATAAATCCCAAACCACTTGTTGGATTCCTCTCAAATTTTAATATGTTCTACAACAATTTGTCAACCATATCATATCCAAAATTCAAGCCCAACGGAGATAAAGAGCTTATTCAAAACCATCTCCCAAAACAACATCACTTGCTGTTTTCCCAAACACTCAGCACATATATAAAAACTGCATGAGCGTCAACTTTGGAACACCATAACTCTCAAACCGTAGCTCCGATTTCTCTCAAGTTTTAGTATGTTATACTATACAATATCGACTAAAACATATCCGAAAATCAGCAGAAAAGGTGGAGTCTAACCTACCCAAAACTGGAGCCGAAAATGACTGTTTGTCACTTCCAAAAATTTCAGAAAACACCTCAGCTCTTCAAGCTATCTTCCGAGGCTGTTAGGGGCGGATTGATGACACAAAGGGTACCCACATCAGCATATATATATTAAGGATCAATCAAAGAGACGGATCAAGGAAGGACGGAGTTGGATCTTACTCGATTCTATGACTCGAACACATGAGAAAGACAACCCAAGGCTGCTGCGGATCAGATTTGGGCTCCTCGCATCAGTGGTCTGCTGGATCGACAGAATAGAAGCAGCAGTCCGGGTGCCAGTTCAGTTCGACCGAAGGAGAAGTACTCGGTCCTAGGTATCGGTTTGAGACGACCAAAGAGACCAAGCCGCTACTGCCGCGTGGTTGCGAGATTGGAGACGAAGGGACTCGTCCTGGTGCTGTTGTTGCCTGTAGGTCGCGAGGTCATGCCCTTCAGTCCGAATCCTTCAGCCACGTTGTAGGATCTGTGTGTCGGTTGTGCGAGAAAGGTTAGAGTTCAGCGGAAGACGTGAGAGAGGCGACTCTAGGGGGAACGAGATCTTACCAGCGCTCCTGTCTCGGAAGGAACATGCGCCTGCTGCTGCTTTGGACGGTTGTTGTGGTTGCTGGTGCTTGGACGGTTGTTGGGGCTGCTGTCCATAGTGCAGAAAGAGAGGAAGGAGGAGATACGGCTGAAGGTTGTTGTAGCTAATTAGATTAGGATTTAATTAGGTTAGGTTAAAATTAATTAAAGAGAGGGTTAGGGTAAACATTTAGGGCGTGGGCTGGATGTAAATGTCATTGGGCCGGGTCTATTGGGCCTGCTCATCTAACTAAGATGTGTTGATAAATAAGTCGTTACTCACACGGAACCGCTCTTCGGTTTTAAAAAATATGGAATTATTATACGGGTTACATAATTATCATTTTATGTGAATCAAGGTCACATAAAATGATAGAATTTAATATTGTTTTATTTAATTTAAAAAGAATCAAGGTTGACGGGTTGGAATCCGGTCTGATCGGGTTTTAAACGGAATAATAAATTTTCCGGGTATTACACATAGAATCCTAATTTAAGAGTTTTAGACTGATAAGTATCCAGGGAAATGTGTTGACCCATGTGCCTCCTCTGACAGACAATTGAGTTCTGCACTTACGGATTTAGTGGCGGTTAAGAGAGAGTCGAGATTTGATTCTGGTAAGTCCACGGACTTACTTAGCTGACTCTTGTATGAGTGTAATGTGTATGAGTGATGTTTGTTAGTTATAATAAATAACGAAACCGGATTAGGCCGACTTTATTATTTACGTAATTGACCCAAGTGTATGATTACGGGTCATGACATCATCTGCCTAGCTCTTGCAAGAGTTTAGGAGGTTCCCTGCGACCAACCCAGTCAGGTAGACGGTCATATGCATTAGTACCATTCCGCGTTGGTAAACGGGGACAGGGGCGAGGTTTGGGAATCCCTCGTGTAACAAAATAAGTATCATTAGTAATAACCTATCACCTAATTAAAGATAATAAACGGATTAAGAGTTGCATGTTGATTGTGTATGTTGTGTGTTTGTGCTTTTACCTTTTTTACTTATGCATAGAATGTTAGCTAACGGTTTTATATCGCTTGTAGATGTCTTGCAGGTTAAGACAGTTGTAGAGAGATCCGGAGGAAATGGTCAGCCGGGTCCACGTACTTATTTAGTTGGGGACGGGATGTCTTCTGTTCTTCTTATGTGTCGTTTTGGTACCTTTGCTTTGTAAGGCTAATACATATTCTTCATGTATATATTGTTTAAAGTTTTCAAATGTTTTAAATACTTTTGTGCCTTGTTGTAAGATCCAAGTTAAATTGTTGTCAAACTAAGGTCGGGACCCATTGTGAGGTCCTAACCAGTAGCTCCCCGAGTTCTCAGAATTTGGGGTGTTACATAATATGTACTGCAGTTGATCTTTTTCATATAGCTGGTCAAAATTAATTTGATTAAAGTTGTCAAGTAACAAGAGAGGAAGATTTGGGGAGTTTTTGTACATTGATTGGTTGTGAAAAATGTTTCCTTTTGATCCCCAAGTAAACTTTGTGTAATGGAACTCTTCTTTCTATTCAGGACATCCAAGAGGCACATGCCGGGCAAATCGTCGCAGTGTTTGGTTTTGATTGTGCTTTCAGGTTCATTGCCTTTATACTAAGTCAATATTGCTTTTTTGGGCTAACCTTTTCCTTGGGGTTGTTTCTATCAAATTAAAGTTGATAGCGATACTATTTGGTTCTATCATAATCATGTTGGACAAAATAAACAATCTTTGCTCACAAGTTTGTGACTATTCCCGTCTAAACATTATCAATTAGGTATGTTGTGCATAACTGATATTTTCTGCTTATTTGATATCTGATTGGAAAAAGAAATGTCATGTTTCCTTCTTTCACCATGCTTCTATAAACATCAAGAAGAATGCCATTTGTGATGAAAAAATTCATCCGTGAAGGATATTATTACATATTATATGATATAGTGTTTAATTGTTCTATGATTTTAAAGTTTGTAGACTCTTACTTGAACTTCTTGGTTCTTCTTAGGTTTTTGTACGACCTTTGTTTGCATTTTTTATTGGTAACTATTTTGTGATGGTTTACCGTTCTTTACGTCTCTTGTTCTTCCTAAATTTGTGTGTGTACTTTTACCCTCCATCAGATCTTTACCCATATCTATGTTGATGATGGCGCATGCCATTAGGAGTTACATTTAGTTCTCTATTAGATATCGATATGTACTGCACTTGATCTTTTTCATGTAGCAGGTCAAAGTTATTATTTCGTTTTTACAGGGGTTACATATTGAGTTATTGACATGTTTAAGTTTGTACCTCCTTCTCTCACAGAATTTGCCTTTTTTTGTGTGTTTATTCCTTCCATTGTTTGAATTTTGGCTGTTTTTTTGTTTGTGCTTCCTTCTGCTTTGCGTAGTTCTCGCTTGAGATTGATGGGAATTGGGAATTTTGTTGTTCTTGTTATAGTCTATATTATAGTCAATCTCCAACTACTGTTGTTTTGTCTATATTTTGGGAATTGGGAATTTTGAGGAGGTACAAACAACAATACAAAAACTTGTTCGCTCCAAAAGGTGTGTGCAAGAAGTATGCTTGAACAATATACGAACCCGTAGTGTACGGATCAATTGTAATAAAAGCAAGAATTCCAGGGGTCGAACACAGGGACAATGGTGAAACATAGCACAGAAACAGGTAGTCAAATTATGCTAATAACTACGAATTAAAGCAATCAAAGATGATATAAAGTCATGATAACACGATTTATGACTTAGGTTTAGGTAATCATTTAGATAGATTTCTCACTCATTCATGCATGGTTTAGCACTAATTCACGACGTTTGCACTCAATTCACGTATTTTGTCGAGATAGACGTCTACACGGACTTGTGTATTGCTTTGTAGGTATTTCGGGGGTCTTTTAGACATTAACCGATACATTCGAGGGTCAAGCCTCATGGTGGTACACATCCAAAGCTTTGAAGGAGCATAATTGGAGCAACAAAGGACACAAAGACCACTATTGGTGCAAGCAATGGAGCAACTCATGGCTAGACGATCATAACATGCTTCTGCTCAAGAAAATCGGACCAACTGCCAGGAAAATCGGCCGATTTATTCCTCTGGGTCGATTTTCCTGCCTTTGACAGCTTGAGCCACGTGTCCCACGATCTCTTGATCCGGCCTTGCTCTTGGTGGAGAATATAAGTGGGCCTGCAAGCTGTTGCTAAGCATCTCCCCTCTCCCACATTCTCATTCACAGCTCATCATTGGGGGAGACTTGGAGGAGAAGGAAAAACTCTCAAGGATTGAAGGAAGAAGAAGAACACCATTCTAAGAGGGATAGTGAGGTTTTGAGTGATTGTGAGTTATTTTTGGAGTCTTGGATTGAAGAACTATTGCAAGGATTGTTAGGAACGTTTTGGATCTTCATTTAAGAGTTTGTAAGTCTTGCTACAACTTAGATTCAGCTGAGATTTATTGATTTTACTTGCTTATCTTTCATTATCCATCTATGAGAACCATGTATGCTTGTATGATGATTTTGGATCTAGATATGCATATTATTGGCTAGTTTATTGTGATTCTGGAGTGATAGATTGATGGTTATGGCTAGGGTGATGATAGAATGGACTTATATGTTAGTTTAGGATGATTTGTATGCACGAAACCCAACCCAGAAGGAAAAATCGCCCTGATCATCAGCCAGATCGGCCGATTTAGCTGTAGAACAGCCCGATTTATTCTTTTGTTGCTCTTTAAATGATGAATCTGAATGTTATGGTGTTTGGTTGTTTAAATCCTAGTGTTTATTAAGCCTAATTTAGCTTAGGATCACCTAATGCTATCAATCTAAGTGAGGGAAGAGATCTACCCGATGATTTCCGACCTTAGATACCTAAGATGATGAATACTAGGTAGTAGTGAGCCTCATAAGCCGCTATTGGATCGAGTGTGCTAGGATTATTGCTTGAGACTTCCCTATTCCGAGACTTACCCTGTAAGGAGAGGGTTACCCCTTAAGTAGTATCCGGTTTGTGTAGAATTCCCTACTTTAACCCTTTGAGACCTACCCGGTAATAGGAGTTTGATGCGGGACTAGTAAAGTGAGAGACCTACCCGGTAATTACTTCCATTAGTGAAACACTCTTCCCCAACACCGCAGTTTGTCCTTAGAATCCTTAGAACCTTGAGTCCAATGCCATAACCGGAAATCTTGACCTCTAGAATCCACTTTTCTCTCTTGATCATATATTTGTGTTTTGAGTTACTTGTTTGTTTGCTAGTTGAGTTGTTAGATTTTTTTTATTGTCTTGCTTGATTTGTGATCCTTGCTTGATCACGACAAAAACCAACCAAAAATATCAAGATTTTCATTTCTTTGTTTCTTGACCTTTTCTTTGATTAGATCCACACTATCTATGACCATTGTTTGACTCGATTTCACATTAGTCTTTGTGTTCGACCTCGGAATACTATCCCTACTACAAACGTCCCGTACACTGCGGCTTCGCTAGGAGTTAGGATAAATATATCGAGTTTATAAATTTAAGGCTTATTGCGTGCATCTATTCCTGAGCGTAACAAGTTTTTGGCGCCGTTGCCGGGGACTAGGTCTAGATTGAGTCATTTTGTGATTGTTTATAGTGTAGATCTTTCTTGCTGCTTTTGATCTCTCTTTGGTTTGTGTCTTTGCTTTTTCAAGACATCTCTTAGACCATGTACAATGGGGGTATCTAACCAATTTTATAATTTAAATCTCTTACAAATAGTTGAAATTCACTTCAAAACTCTTGAATAAATATGGAAGATAGATATCCGGTAGAAACCATGAGAGAGAAGAAAAGTGTTCACTTTTTGTTAACTTTTGCACCAAACTTGTGCCATGTGTCAATAGGTTATTGGTAGAGTGTGATAAATTTTGATCCATTGGATCCAAGCTTGATCAACGGTTCATATTTTTTTCTGTTTAACATAATTCTATTAATCATATATGGTAGTTTTTAGGTTTAACTAAATATATTTTGATAAATTTTATTTTATAAATATTTCTATTTTATTTTTATCTACCCATAGAGTCCAATATTGATTATATTTTGAAGGATAAAAATATATTTGTATCTTATTGTAAAATCAAAAGATTTTTTTTTTCTATCTATAAAGTCTATATTTGATATCTTTCTAATAATTTTTAATTAAAAATAAAATTGTGAATGGTTTTTATTTTATAAATATTTAATAATAATATTTATATTTTTCATCAAGATTATTATTACAAAAATTACACATAAAATTAATATATTACAAGAGATCATGCATAAAATATATAACAAGAATTTTTTTCACATAAAATTTAATAAAATTAATAATATCAACAGGTTAATGAAGTGTTTTTAGAAATCACATTTTTTTTAATTGGTTATATATATTATTTATTTTTTGAAATAAATTTAGTTATAAATAAAATTAATAATTCAAATTTCAAATTTCAAAATTTACGTCTTACATAGACTATATATTTTGCTATATTTATATTTTCATATTTCAAATAAAATTAATAATTCAAATTTCAAATTTCAAATTTTAAAATATTACATTACGTAATCATAAGAACATAATTCAAATTTCAAAATATTAGAGAATCCTAACATGATTATTTTGCTATATTTATATTTTCATATTTTACGTCTTACATAGACTATATATTACAAGACATCATACATAGACTATATATTACAAGACATTTTTCCACATAAAATTTAATATATTTCAATACATTACACATAAAATTGAATATATTACAATGCATAACTAAAACACCAAACTTACAAAGACCCAAACTTTTAGAGAAATCCTAACATAGCTGTGAAGCTATTCTTCACTTAGGTATTACGAAATACATAAAAATACAGATAGATTTCACATCCGAGCATATCACATATTCAATTCATGTCTTAACCTTTTCACTAAGTCCTTCTGATAAGGGGTTAACTCACCATCTTTCGTAAGCAATGTTGTTAGCATTTGAAGCTTTTGAGTAATAACGTAATCATTCATAATTTTATTTTTATCAGCTTGCAACTCCAAGTACTTATTGTCCGCCTCGTCCCCATGATTAACCGAACTCTCGACGGCTCTTTTTCCCTTCCTTTTTCCATCCTTTGCAGCATTCCTTCCAGAGGGACGAGTTAGATCATCTGTTTATCCGATAAATGTCGTATTATCGGGTGTAGCAGCACTATTAGGAGTGGATGGGTTAGAACTTGAAGAGTAGGCTCCGGCTTCATTGACCTTGGAACGTTTTGAGCTTCCTTCACTTTTCTCAACAAGTTTCTCAACCATCGTGAACCACTTTGGTACATTTATAAGCTCACGCCAACAATGCTCAAATCTAAAGTTCTCACCCATATCGGAAAGGTATATAACATGTGCCATTTCGAGTACATTTGTCTCACTTTGTCCACTTGTTCTTCAATTGGATGCTTGTTTGTAACATCCAACAAATTTTGAAGTCGCTATGGATATTTTGTGCCACCTTTGTTTTATAGAGCTCGAACCCCTTTCAATCCAAGTGTCATCTTCCTCCACTCTTCTGGCGTTGTAGTATTCTGTGACCCGGTCCCAAAACTTTGCGCCATTTTGATCATTACCAACAACATTGTCCATGCTGGTGTTGATCCATGCACTAACAACTAACAACTCTTCTCCTTGGTTCCATTTCACTCGTTGTAGACCACTTCGACGAGCACCACTTGCACGAGGGACTTCTTGTTGACCACTCATGGGAGGGGTTAAGATAGGGTTTATTTCTTCGAGACTTGCCATTTGTTGGTAAGAGCTCATTGGGGTGCTTCCATATGGACCATATTGGTTTGTGGGATTGCTTCCATATGCACCATATTGACTTGTCGGGATGCTTCCATATGAACCATATTGGTTCGTTGGTACACTTCCATATGGACGATATTGGTTCGTTGGAATGTTTCCATGAGGACCAAATGGGTAGCCTGGAGTGAAAGATTGATACGACTCATTTGTTTGATCTTGAGTCAGATCTAAAAAATTAGAAGAAAAGTTGAGGGAATTCCGATAATTGTGGGGTTGATTTGGTTCCATAATGGTGAAAAAGATGGGTTTTAGAGAAGGTGAGTTGAAAAGTGTGGAGAATTTGATTACAATACACAACCTATATATAAAGGCTTCAATTATGACGGATTTGAACTTGAATCCAATTCATTTAACCTTACTCTTCCCAATGTTTGTGAATTATCAAAGTTTTGGCCCAATGTCAGATTTTGAATGACCACTCAATAGACAAGTGGCCTTCAATTATGACGGAATTGAATTTGAATCCAATTCATTTTACCATTACTCTTCCCAATGCTGATGAATTATTAAAGTGGTCTTCCATTATGATGGATTTGAATGACCACTCAATAGGCAAGTAGTCTTCCATTATGACACATTTGAATGACCACTCAATATGCAAGTGGTTTTCCATTATAATGATTTGAATGACCACTCAATAGACAAGTGACCTTCAATTATGACGGAATTGAATTTGAATCCAATTCATTTTACCATTACTCTTCCCAATGCCGGTGAATTATTAAAGTGGTATTTTATTATGACGGATTTGAATGACCACTCAATAGGCAAGTGGTCTTCCTTTATGACAAATTTGAATGACTACTCAATAGGCAAGTTGCCTTCTATTATAATGACTTGAATGACCACTCAATAGGCAAGTGGTCTTCCTTTATGACAAATTTGAATGACTACTCAATAGGCAAGTTGCCTTCTATTATAATGACTTGAATGACCACTCAATAGGCAAGTGGCCTTCCATTATGACGGATTTGAATTTCAATCTAATTCATTTTAACACTTGGTTCTCCCCTATTTAAACTCTATGATTGCATATCAAAAATATCATCTCACTCTTCTAAACTTACACATTCCTTCAATCTCTCAAAAACCGATCATAAATTCACATCGCCCTTCATTGCCCAACAAAAATGGGTTCCAATCCCGCAGAAGATTTTTTTAATATTGGTGGTTTGGCAGATCCTGAGTTTGCTGCAATGGAGGATCGTTTTATTGCAAGAATGCAAGCTCGATCAAGACAACGTCTATCCGAAGGTGAAAGCTCTCAACCACGACAACATCGACAATACATTGATAGAGAGCGTGAGAAGGGTCATGAACGCTTAGTCAAAGACTATTTTAGTGAAGTTCCGCCACCGGTTTATTCTGACGAGCAATTTCGAAGGCGGTTTAGAATGCGTAGACCTTTGTTCTTACGCATTGTGAACCATTTGTCAACCACATTTGAATATTTTCATCATAGACGAGATGCAACTGGTAGGTTTGGCATATCCCCTTTGCAAAAGTGCACGGCTGCCATACGCATATTGGCTTATGGTATGAGTGCAGATGCGGTGGATGAGTATCTTCGAATGGGCGCATCAACTGCACGAGAATGTTTGACCAACTTCGTGGAAGGAATCATTTCTTCGTTTGGAGACATATATCTACGAAGACCAAACATAGAAGACATGCAACGACTTCTTCATGTTGGAGAGATACGTGGGTTCCCGAGCATGATAGGCTCAATTGATTGTATGCATTGGGAGTGGAAGAATTGCCCAACTGCTTGGAAAGGTCAATTCACACGCGGTCATGGGAAACCAACAATCATCTTAGAAGCTGTTGCGTCATATGATCTATGGATTTGGCATGCATTCTTTGGAACACCAGGTACGTGCAATGACATCAATGTTCTCGATCGTTCTCCTGTGTTTGATGATGTTTTGCATGGTATATCGCCACCTGTGAATTTTACAGTCAATGGGAATTCATATACCATGAGTTATTATTTAACTGATGGTATCTATCCACGGTGGGCAACATTTATACCGTCAATAAGACTCGCACGAGGTGAGAAAGATACATTATTTGCTAAACTACAAGAGTCGTGTCGAAAGGATGTGGAAAGAGCCTTTGGAGTTCTACAAGCAAGGTTTGCTATTGTGAAGAACCCAGCACTTGCTTGGGACATTGGTTTCATTGGAAAGATTATGAGAGCTTGCATAATTCTCCATAATATGATTGTGGAAGATGAACGAGACACATACACGTTGTATTGGGATCCATCTCAATTTGAACAATCAAACGATATTGACAATACATACTTGTCTGGGATACCAAATTCTATGGCGGATTACATAACCAACCGTGTCCAACTTCGGAGTAGCACTACACACGAACAATTGAAGCACAATTTGGTTCAACATGTATGGGAAAATTTTGGCAATACTCATGTTGGAAATTAGTAATTTTATGTATTATTTAATATGTAGTAGTGTATTTGTATTTTCATGTTTTGCATCTTAACTTTGCGATTATTATTTTAATGTTTTTGTGTGTTTTAATTTTTAATGAAGTATTTATTGAAAATCTCATTTTTATTTATTGTTTATACATTTTTATTTTATTTATTTTTACAATAAAATTAATACTATCAACAATCTTAAAATTGTATATAAATATGGTGGATAAATAAATATAGAGTTAAGAGATTGAGAGTTAAGATACCATGAATGTGGAGAAAAAGTAGATTGGGTTTTTAAAGCTGACGTGGCGGAGAGAGGATGTTAAGAGATTTTGGTAATATACCCACCATTGTGGGTGGTCTTACTCTTTAGGTGTATGCGAAGATCTCGTGGCAAGGATTTAGCTTCATTCGATCCCGAACCGGAGAAAACCCTTTGATCTAGATCCAAGAGCATTAAAAAGGGATAAGAGATGGCCGGAAGAGATCTCCAAGCTGAATTGGATGAGGCTTTAGAGCAAATAAGGCTAAGAGATGAGCTCTTGGAGGAAGAAAGGAGACTTGCCAATGAGAGGCAAGAAGCAACTAGGAGGGAGATTGATGAGATTAGGCAAGCCCTTGTACAAGGAGAGCTTAATCGTCAACGACCTCCACCTCCTCCACCACCACAACCGCAGCCGGCGGCGAATGTTAGGGTTGTACCCATTGCTATCGAAGAGCCACAAACTTTGGAGAGACGTATGGATCCGGCACAAAGAGCACACCGTCCCGGTGTGAACTTAGGAGATCTCGCAGCCCACAACTACGAGCTCCGCCCTCAAGTTCTACAAATGATCTGGCATAATCAATTTGGAGGGATGGAAGGAGAGTCCCCTCATCAACACTTGATGAACTATGAGATTTTGATGGAGACTCTTAGACCGCCTAGACTAGAGAGCAACAACCATAAGCTTAGGGCTTTCTCCTTCTCTCTTAAGGACAAAGCCTTAGCTTGGTATCAATCTATTCCACAAGGGCGAGTTGGTACTTGGGAGGAGATGACAACCGAGTTTTTGACTAAGTTCTTCCCACCTTCCAAGACTACCGAGTTAAGAGGGAAGATCAATGCCTTCGTGATGAAGGATAGAGAGAGTTTGTTCAAGTCTTGGGAGAGATTCAAAGATCTTCTCCTAGATTGTCCACACCATGGTATACCGAAAATTGAGCTATTGGAGATCTACTTCAAAGGACTCGATGAAGATAGCCAATTCAAGCTTCAATCTCTTTCCGGTGGGACTTTCATGGAGAAGCATGTGGATGATGCTTGGGAGTTTGTAGAGAAACAAGCTCTAGTGATTGAGAAATACTCCCATAGGAAGAGTGAAGGGAGAAAGGCGGGAGCATATGAGGTGAGTGAGGTCACCATGAGCAATTTCAAGCTTGACGCCATCAACAACGAGCTAAAGTCCTTGAGGGAGTTGTGTGCTACAACTTTGAAGAACCAAGCAACTCCTCAAGTGCTTCCACAAGCTAATTTGTCTTCCAAAGAGGAAGATGTGAATTACATGGGAAGGGGCAATTACAACAACTATCAAGGCCCAAGGAACTTCAATAACAACCGGCAATTCAACAATTACCGCCCCAACCACAACCATCCCGGGTTTTCCTATTCTAACCCGGATGGAGCCTTGAACCCTCCCGCTTCCACAAGCACAACTCCACCACCAAAAGCTTCACAAGAACCTCCACCCGGATTTACTCAACCTCCAAAAGATAGAACCGAAATGATGTTTGAGCAATTGCTTGGGAGGTTGAGTGGTCTTGAGAGCACGGTGACTTCCATTTCCAAAGCTCAAAAAGTGTTGGAAGCACAAGTGTTCCAAAAAGCGGGCGAAGCACATAGAGATCCGGGAAAGCTTCCCGGAAGAACCGAAGACAACCCAAGAGGGCAAGTGTTGGCCATTACTACAAGGAGCGGGTTGAGTATGAAAGATCCTTTGCCCAAGGACAATGCTAAGGGGAAGCAAGTAGTGGTAGAAGAGGAAAAATTGCAAGAAGATGGAGGCAAGAGCAAGGATGTTGAGCCAACATATGTGGCACCGTCTATATACAAGCCACCACTACCGTTCCCACAATCACGAGCAAGAGCTCGCCTGGACAATCACTTTGGTAAATTCCTTGAACTTTGCATATTAACATTCCATTCATGGATGCTATCTTAGGTATGCCGGCATATGGCAAGTTCTTGAAGGAAATACTCTCTAACAAAAGGAAGTTGGAGGAGTATGGGGAGATAAGGATGACAAAGAGATCCTCGGAGTTGATTCAAACGATGAAGGAGGAGATGCCTCCTAAGCTAAGGGATCCGGGATCCTTTTGTGTTCCAATCGGAGTAGGAGAAGTGAAGTATGACGCCCTATGTGATCTTGGGGCAAGTGTAAGCATCATCCCGCTTGCACTTTGCAACAAGGTTGGGCTAGGAGAGCCAAAGCCGGTCAAGTTGACCCTTTACATGGCGGACCGCTCAATCACTCGTCCGGTTGGAATCTTGGAAGACATTCCGGTGCAACTAGGGAGATTCTATGTGCCCATAGACTTCGTTGTTTTGGACATCCCGGCGGACTATCCGGTTCCTATCATCTTGGGGAGACCTTTCCTAGCTACTTCCGGATGTCTAGTAGATTGCAAGAATGGGACCCTCTCCTTCAACATTGGAGAAGAGAACATCAAGTTCAAGCTGTCCACAATGATGAAAGGGCCAGCCCTTGATGAAGATTTATTCAATATAGTTGAAGAAGAGGAGTCTAGAGAGGTTGTGAGCTCAATCTTGCTCAAGGATCCACTTGAGAAGGTTCTTAGCTCAAGCTTGATGGAGGAAGGAGTTGAGGAGAGTAGCAATGAAGTAATCAAGGCCTTGAATGCATTGGACGAGCTACTAAGTGCTGGATTTGAAGTGCTAAAAGAAGAGAGAATTAGGCAGAAAAATGGGACTGGAGGGGCAAAATCGGCCGATTTTTGGCCTTGTGCTGAAGTTTCATCCAGTTCTGCAAAAACAGAAACTCAGATCGACCTACCCTTAGGAAAATCGGCCGATTTTTCCTCCTGGGTTGATTTTCCTGAGTCTTTTCAGCACCAACCACTTGATTATGAGCAATCATCAAGGGACTTCAAGGAGGCTTCCATGGCTTTGCAATCATCTCAACCTACATTGCATGGATCGTCTCCAATCGAAAAAGGTCCTCCTCAACTTGATCTTAAACCTCTTCCTTCTCATTTGAAGTATGCTTTCCTTGGTTCAAATTCTACTTATCCGGTGATTGTGAATGCATCTTTGAATGATGATGAGCTTAATAGATTGTTGAATGAATTGAAACTGCATAGAAAGGCAATAGGATACACCATTGATGACCTTGTTGGCATTAAGCCCTCTTTATGCATGCATAAGATAATGATGGAAGATAACCATAAACCCTCTATTGAACATCAAAGAAGATTGAATCCTATAATGACAGAGGTAGTCAAGAAAGAGATCATTAAGTTGCTAGATGCGGGAATAATCTACCCTATTTCGGATAGTAAGTGGGTTAGTCCCGTTCATGTAGTTCCTAAGAAGGGTGGGATGACCGTAGTGACCAATGAGAACAATGAACTAATCCCGACTAGAACGGTTACGGGGTGGAGGATGTGTATTGACTATAGAAAGCTTAACATGGCCTCTAGGAAAGATCACTTCCCTCTCCCTTTCATTGACCAAATGCTAGAGAGGTTAGCTCAACACTCTCATTTTTGCTATTTAGATGGCTATAGTGGATTCTTCCAAATCCATATCCACCCCGATGACCAAGAGAAAACCACATTTACATGTCCATGGGGAACTTTTGCATATAGGAGAATGCCATTTGGGTTGTGTAATACACCCGCCACCTTCCAAAGGTGTATGATGGCTATCTTTTCGGAATACATTGAAAATATCATGGAAGTGTTCATGGATGATTTCTCTGTTTATGGTTCTTCCTTTGATAATTGCTTGGCTAACTTGTCATTAGTATTGCAAAGATGTGAGGAGACAAATCTTGTCTTGAATTGGGAAAAATGCCACTTCATGGTAAGTGAAGGTATTGTGTTAGGGCACTTGGTGTCTAACCGTGGCATTGAGGTTGATAGGGCCAAGATTGAAACGATAGAGAAGTTGCCACCACCTACCTCGGTAAAAGGGGTAAGGAGTTTCCTAGGGCATGCCGGTTTTTACCGGAGGTTTATTCAAGACTTCTCTAAAATTTCTAAGCCTCTTACTAACCTACTAATGAAGGATGTTGAATTTGTTTTCTCCAAAGATTGCCTTGAGGCTTTTTGTAGGTTGAAGAACGCTTTGATCTCCGCACCTATCATGCAACCTCCGGATTGAAGCCTACCATTTGAGATCATGTGTGATGCAAGCGATGTAGCCGTTGGGGCTGTCTTGGGGTAAAGGAAAGATGGGTGCACTCATGCCATTTATTATGCTAGCAAGACGCTAGATGATGCCCAACTTAACTATGCCACATCCGAGAAAGAGTTGCTAGCGGTAGTGTACGCCTTTGAGAAGTTTCGGTCATACCTTGTTGGAGCGAAGGTCATTGTTTATACGGATCATGCTGTGATCCGTTACCTCCTTACAAAGAAGGATGCCAAACCTAGGTTGATTCGGTGGATCCTTCTTCTTCAAGAGTTTGATTTGGAAATCCGGGACAAGAAGGGATCCGAGAACTTCGTGGCGGATCACCTTAGTAGACTACCTCCTTTGGAGATTGAGAGAGATGACGTCCCGATTGATGACTCATTCCGGGATGAGCAATTGCAAATGGTGGAGGAGTGCTTGTTCCAAGTGTCTAGAGGAAGTGAGCCATGGTATGCCGACATTGTGAACTATCTTGTGTGTGAGGAAGTTCCTCCCGGATTGACATATTCCCAAAGAAAGAAGTTCTTCAAAGATGTGAGGCATTACTATTGGAGTGAACCACTTTTGTTCAAAAGGGGGCCGGATGGAATGTTTAGAAGATGCATACCGGAGGATGAGGTGGAGAGTGTGATCCGCCATTGTCATTCCTTGCCATGTGGAGGGCATGCTAGCTCACACAAGACATGTGCTAAAGTGTTGCAATCGGGTTTCTTTTGGCCAAGTTTGTTCAAGGATGTGCAAGGCTTTGTGGTAGCTTGTGATGCTTGCCAAAGGACGGGTAACATCTCAAGGAGAAATGAGATGCCCTTGAACAACATACAAGAGGTAGAGATATTTGATGTGTGGGGTGTGGACTTCATGGGACCATTTCCTTCTTCATGTGGCAACCTCTACATCCTATTGGCGGTAGATTATGTTTCAAGATGGGTGGAGGCAATCGCCTCTCCTACAAATGATGCCAAGGTGGTGGTGCGGTTCTTCAACCGAGTGATCTTCCCTAGGTTTGGAACACCAAGGGTGATCATAAGTGATGGAGGGAAGCACTTCACCAATAGGAACTTTGGGGCACTTTTGGCTAAGTATGGGGTGACTCATAAGGTGGCAACACCTTACCATCCCCAAACTAGTTGGCAAGTGGAGATCTCCAACCTGGAGAGAAAAGGGATACTTGAGAAGACGGTCTCTAGGACGAGAAAAGATTGGGCTATGAAGCTCGATGATGCTTTATGGGCTTATAGGACCACTTTCAAGACACCAATTGGCACCACTCCTTACAAGTTAGTCTATGGCAAGTCTTGCCACCTTCCGGTAGAGATGGAGCATAGAGCATATTGGGCTATAAGGTGGTTGAATTTTGACCTCAAGGAGGCCGGTGAGAAGCGGTTGCTAGACATGAACGCCCTTGAGGAGATCCGGTTGGATGCTTATGAGAATGCCCGAATTTACAAGGAGAGGACCAAGCGTTGGCATGACAAGCACATCCTCCCAAAGGAGTTGAATGAAGGCGACTTGGTGCTTCTCTTCAACTCGAGGTTGCGACTCTTCCCCGGAAAGCTCAAATCAAGATGGACGGGTCCCTATGTTGTAAAGAAAGTCTTTCCTCATGGAGCGGTGGAGATAGGAGGAGATCATTGTGGTAACTTCAAGGTGAATGGGCATCGTTTGAAGAAGTACATCCCGGAAGCCCCGGTGGAAGTGATTGCCCCGCTTCACCTTGACTGAAACGCTCCTGAATTTGGTCAAGCTAATGACCTTAAAGAAGCGCTTAATGGGAGGCAACCCATTGGTACATATTTTCCCCTTTTGTTTTTCTTGCTTTTGTTTGATCTCACTCTTGGTGTGCTTTGTTTTTCTTTTGTGTTTTTGAGTGCTAGGTCTTGTTGATTGTCATGTGTGATGAGATATTGGAAGTCATGTGAACACCTCATGGAATTGTTGAAGGTACAAGATCCAAGCATATGGACGAGGAGGAAATCACCCAGAAAAATCGGCCTGTTCTTCAGCTAGATCGGCCGATTTTCCTGGGCAACAGGAGCGATTTTTCCTTCTGTAAAGGAAAGTGATGATCTCCAATCAAGCATGGGTGGAGCGGACATGGAACTTGGACGGCTTGCGGCGCCAAGCGCGGGTTCCGACACCATAATGAACATCAAGAGCTCTCTACCATCCTTGATCGATCATCCACCATCATCATTCAATGTGAACCGAAATACCAAAGCATCACCAATTTTACATTGTAAGGACCCTCTTTCACTTCTTTAGTTAGTTTGCACATTGGGGACAATGTTTTTCTAAGTATGGGGTGGGGTTTTCATGATCACTTGCATGATTAGCATCTAGGATAGTTTAACATGTCTTGCATTGTATATACATATTTCGAAAAATCCAAAAAAATAAGTAAATTTTAAAAAATTTTGTGCTTTCTAGGCTTGGATATGACCCTAATGATGAATCTTGTCTTGTGGATTGGCTATGGATGGCCTTATGTGTTAAATTGATGAATGCATATGTGGACTTGAAGTACTTCTCTTGAATTCCATGAATGATTGTGATCATGATGTTTGCCTAGAATGGATTGAGTATTGAAGGTCGAAATTACATGATAGTTCTTGCACACCATCTAGACTTGAATGAGGCTAATCATCTTTCTCTAACTCTCATCTTGATCATGTTGTTTGAGCACCTCAATTGATATAAATTGACCTCTTTTGACCCATCCGGGAATAGGAGCATGTTAGTGTGTTGGTGTGTATGAAAAGCAAGTGTGGGGTGAAGATGTTGATGAAAGAATGTCATGAATAAAATGCTGAATTTGTTGTGAAAGTGTAGACAAAAACATAGGTTTGGGGACGTTGGTTTAAATGACAAGTAACTCGGTACACTTCACATAATCGGGTGTTGGTGCCTTGCCAAAGTCGAATAATCCAATAGTCCTAACGAGCTTTGGTATGTGTGCCCGGTGTAGATGCACCTCGAAAAATAGAAAAAGCCCGAGGATGGCTAATCACCAAGGTTTCGGCTTTTGTACACCAATGTCATTGTCTCAAAAATAAGTGAAGGAAAAAGAAAAGAAAGAAAGGATGGAGAAAATATACACTTAAGGGAAGTTGGTCGAGGACAAATTGTGGAGTTAGTTCCATTCCCGGATTAGCATCACATAGCCTAGAAAAATCCACACCTAATCATAACGTTTCTTGGCCTTTTACTTCACAAGACCTTATGACCTATTTGCATATTTGTAAGACTTAGTAATTTAGATTGAATATGCTCTTGATCATCTTGACTTCTTCATTTTTACATTTCATGCATGCTTTCGAGTTAAGTACAATTGTCTTTCCATGCCTTCACTTGTTTGATGCATGATTGCCTGTCCATTGCCATGAAACATGACTATGAAGGTGATCCAATAGTAGAAGCACAAACCCAAAAAGATTTTGCCATTTTTCTGCATACATAAATCATGTCATCTCTTAGTCTATAGTTGGGAATTTGCTTGGGGACGAGCAAACCTTAAGTATGGGGTATTTTTTATAACACGATTTATGACTTAGGTTTAGGTAATCATTTAGATAGATTTCTCACTCATTCATGCATGGTTTAGCACTAATTCACGACGTTTGGAGGAAATGGGAGAATTTCGGAAACTCCAATTGCAAGAGTTGGAGGAATTGAGATTAGATTCGTATGACCATGCCACTGCATACAAAGAGAAGACCAAAGCATGACATGACCGAAACATCCTCCGGAAAGACTTCAAGGTAGGAAACAAAGTCCTTCTTTTTCAATCACGTTTGAAGCTTTTTGCAGATAAGTTGCGTTCAAGGTGGACAAGTCCGTTCGTGATAGCTGAAGTATACCCTCATGGCGTTGTGGATCTTTATGATCCGCAAACGCACAAGGTATTCAAGGTAAACGGACAAAGGCTCAAACCCTACCTTGAAGGAGTGAAGAATGATCTAATCGATGATCTGCTCGGAAGGCAATCCAAAGGAATAAAAAGAGGAGCCACTATCAAGAAAACCGCCCCTGCGGCGACACACTTGCCCAGCGCCGCTCCCGGCGCTGGGCCTGTGTCTGAAACAACCTTGTCACCGCCCCCGCGGTGACATCCCTATGCCCCTGCGGCGGCCACCCTTGACACGCATTCTCAGCGCCGAGGATGGCTAATCACCAAGGTTTCGGCTTTTGTACACCAATGCCATTGTCTCAAAAATAAGTGAAGGAAAAAGAAAAGAAAGAAAGGATGGAGAAAATATACACTTAAGGGAAGTTGGTCGAGGACAAATTGTGGAGTTAGTTCCATTCCCGGATTAGCATCACATAGCCTAGAAAAATCCCCACCTAATCATAACGTTTCTTGGCCTTTTACTTCACAAGGCCTTATGACCTATTTGCATATTTGTAAGACTTAGTAATTTAGATTGAATATGCTCTTGATCATCTTGACTTCTTCATTTTTACATTTCATGCATGCTTTCGAGTTAAGTACAATTGTCTTTCCATGCCTTCACTTGTTTGATGCATGATTGCTTGTCCATTGCCATGAAACATGACTATGAAGGTGATCCAATAGTAGAAGCACAAACCCAAAAAGATTTTGCCATTTTTCTGCATACATAAATCATGTCATCTCTTAGTCTATAGTTGGGAATTTGCTCGGGGACGAGCAAACCTTAAGTATGGGGTATTTTTGATAACACGATTTATGACTTAGGTTTAGGTAATCATTTAGATAGATTTCTCACTCATTCATGCATGGTTTAGCACTAATTCACGACGTTTGCACTCAATTCACGTATTTTGTCGAGATAGACGTCTACACGGACTTGTGTATTGCTTTGTAGGTATTTCGGGGGTCTTTTAGACATTAACCGATACATTCGAGGGCCAAGCCTCATGGTGGTACACATCCAAAGCTTTGGAGGAGCATAATTGGAGCAACAAAGGACACAAAGACCACTATTGGTGCAAGCAATGGAGCAACTCATGGCTAGACGATCATAGCATGCTTCTGCTGAAGAAAATCGGACCAACTGCTACGAAAATCGGCCGATTTATTCCTCTGGGTCGATTTTCCTGCCTTTGACAGCTTAAGCCACGTGTCCCACGATCTCTTGATCCGGCCTTGCTCTTGGTGGAGAATATAAGTGGGCCTGCAAGCTCTTGCTAAGCATCTTCCCTCTCCCACATTCTCATTCACAGCTCATCATTGGGGGAGACTTGGAGGAGAAGGAAAAACTCTCAAGGATTGAAGGAAGAAGAAGAACACCATTCTAAGAGGGATAGTGAGGTTTTGAGTGATTGTGAGTTATTTTTGGAGTCTTGGATTGAAGAACTATTGCAAGGATTGTTAGGAACGTTTTGGATCTTCATTTAAGAGTTTGTAAGTCTTGCTACAACTTAGATTCAGCTGAGATTTATTGATTTTACTTGCTTATCTTTCATTATCCATCTATGAGAACCATGTATGCTTGTATGATGATTTTGGATCTAGATATGCATATTATTGGCTAGTTTATTGTTATTCTGGAGTGATGGATTGATGGTTATGGCTAGGGTGATGATAGAATGGACTTATATGTTAGTTTAGGATGATTTGTATGCACAAAACCCAACCCAGAAGGAAAAATCGCCCTGATTATCAGCCAGATCGGCCGATTTAGCTGTAGAACAACCCGATTTATTCTCCTGTTGCTCTTTAAATGATGAATCTGAATGTTAGGGTGTTTGGTTGTTTAAATCCTAGTGTTTATTAAGCCTAATTTAGCTTAGGATCACCTAGTGCTATCAATCTAAGTGAGGGAAGAGATCTACCCGATGATTTCCGACCTTAGATACCTAAGATGATGAATACTAGGTAGTAGTGAGCCTCATAAGCCGCTATTGGATCGAGTGTGCTAGGATTATTGCTTGAGACTTCCCTATTCCGAGACTTACCCGGTAAGGAGAGGGTTACCCCTTAAGTAGTATCCGGTTTGTGTAGAATTCCCTACTTTAACCCCTTGAGACCTACCCGGTAATAGGAGTTTGATGCGGGACTAGTGAAGTGAGAGACCTACCCGGTAATTACTTCCATTAGTGAAACACTCTTCCCTAACACCGCAGTTTGTCCTTAGAATCCTTAGAACCTTGAGTCCAATGCCATAATCGGAAATCTTGACCTCTAGAATCCACTTTTCTCTCTTAATCATATATTTGTGTTTTGAGTTACTTGTTTGTTTGCTAGTTGAGTTGTTAGATTGTTTTATTGTCTTGCTTGATTTGTGATCCTTGCTTGATCACCACAAAAACCAACCAAAAATATAGAGATTTTCATTTCTTTGTTCCTTGACCTTTTCTTTGATTAGATCCACACTATCTATGACCATTGTTTGACTCGATTTCACCTTAGTCTTTGTGCTCGACCTCGAAATACTATCCCTACTACAAACGTCCCGTACACTGCGGGTTCGCTAGGAGTTAGGATAAATATATCGAGTTTATAAATTTAAGGCTTATTGCGTGCATCTATTCCTGAGCGTAACAAGTCACATAAAGGAAATGCGGATTCTAGGGATTAAAGCATCTAGTTGTGGTTCCGACTCAAGATCTCAAAGGATAACACGGACAAAGCTGAGGTTTGCAAAGGAAGGTGTTTCTAAGGTGGGAATAGATTATCGGGTAAGTCTCACTACTCACTATCCCAAACCAAAGCTCCTATTACCGGGAAAGTCTCAAGGTACTAAGGAAAGGAACTATAATCTCAAACCAACACACCACCCAAGGGAATAAAATCAACCTTTACCGGGTAAGTCTCAGACTAACTCACAAAGATGGGATGAAGGCACACTCAAACCCCAATAAAGGATAAACCTTTTTTTACCTACACTCATGATCTTAGGTAAACAAACAAAGGAATCACCGGGTAAGTCTCATCCTAGGCTTGCATTGAACCAGGAAAGGTATAATAAGGATAGGATTTGGCAAACTTAAACTCTTAACTCAGATAGGATTCAGGAAAGGTTCACCTCGTTCAGTTATATTCCATCCCGGCCGAGATATTCAATGATTGACCGAGGTGTTATACGGTTAAGGTAAAGACTCGAGCTTTCAGGGTCTTGCTGGGATTAAGATCATTTTATCATTGTCTTTCCCACAACTTTCAGCCAATCACCCTAGAATCGCATAAAGAACTTAGCCAACAATAATCATGATAACAATAATCAAATATATGAGAAATGAATCAATATTCAAGCAAGAAAACCTTAAGGTAAAGGTCTCAATAACTTAATCAAACAAACAAACAATCAGCGTTCCTCAATCACAAATCATAATAGACAACAAAACCAAAAAACCAAACTAAGAAGATCTTACAAACTCCTTCAAAGCCAACTTCAACTTGATTCCTTCCTTCCTTAAACTTCAACCTTCAAAAATTCCTTCAAACTTCCTTCAAACTCTTCAGAAAATCCTCCAGAAAATCCTTGATCCGAAGATGCCTGAATTGTAGAAAATCCAACCCTTTATATAGGAGAATTATCTTCCAAAGATAAGATATTTTAAAAAGATAATTTCTTAGAAAATATATCCATATCTGTCAAAATAAATCAGCCAAATATAATATCCTCCTTCCAGAAATTCAGCAAAAAATATAAGATATCCTCCTTCCAAAAATAAAAGATCTCAGCCAAAAATAAAGATCTCGCCGGCGACAGGGTGTTCGACTCGGTCAAGATGGTACTATAGCTGACCGAGGTGAATCTCAACTGAATGTGAAATCTCTCGAATCTGGTCCAAAATCAATCTTCTTAATCATTTCCATGCTTCCTGAGATCTTCTTATAGCTCCAGAATGTAGCTCCAATGACTCCTTAGCTTCCTTAGCTCCATTTCGATGCAAAACGTGCCATTTTACCTACATTTACAACGAAACTAGGTGTAGATCTCGATTCCCGCAAAGGTAGACAAAACAACAATATAATCAAAGAATATACATCCATACATGTAGATTTATGAAGATAAAACGTCTAAACCAGCCTCAAAATATAGACTATAATGTACATGCTGTCAAAATACCCCATACTTGTCCCTTGCTTGTCCCAAAGCAAGTTCCAAATCTTAGATACAAGATAGAATGGATTATAAGTCAGAAAGATCGATGAAAGCAATTCAAAACATTTTTGATGGTGTGCTCCACTCATAGATCACTCTAAGAGAATGCTTCATGGCAAATAAAATCAACACATGATCAAAACATTTTATAAATATAGGAAAGATGTTCATCTTTGCATAAAATCATAGAATGCATAATAAATCATATATATCAAAATCAATCATGTATAATCCAGTT
Organism: Fagopyrum esculentum; assembly: GCA_033239045.1. NCBI lineage: Eukaryota > Viridiplantae > Streptophyta > Magnoliopsida > Caryophyllales > Polygonaceae > Fagopyrum > Fagopyrum esculentum. The sequence continues at coordinate 101,992,361 of BSUD01000006.1, read as the reverse complement.
TAAACCACCAAGTCAATCAACAAGCTCGAGGTCTCAAGGGCTTCCAAAAGAGGTCAAGAAACGTGTCAGGGTGGGATGTATATAGGGTATTGTGGTGCTAAAATCCGGGAAAAGGATCTTACTTAACTTTCTTTGAAACTCAACATCTTCCACCAATAAGCTTTGCTTATTTTTACTTTACTTTTTGGGATGCATGGACAGAGGTGCACAATAACCGAAGCCTAGGAGATCAGCAATCATCAATTTCTCGAGATGCCTCAAACCCTTGATGCACATACCATGACCCGTTAGGAATATCGCTCATTCCGACTTTGAAAAGACACAAACACCCGGCTATGTGAATGGTGCCGAGTTACTCATCATCGTGATTGACCTCCCCAAACCTATTTGTTTCTTTCTAACACTTTCAGCAAAGATCTCAACTTCACTTTCACTTGCTTTTCTTGCTTGCTTCCAAATTCCCGGATAGGTAAAAGGGAGGCAAATATGTATATGAGGGACTAAAGCATGATCAGAAAGAAGAAGAGAAGAGAATGAATTGCCTTATTCATCCCAGGAAGAATGTGACAGAACTCATCATGTGGTTTCAACCTTCAAATCCAACATAATTTTGATAAAAACAAAGTATTAAACATGCTAAAACTTCAAACAAAGCATTTTGTAACTTAAACATATTATAAAACCTTTCGAGCATATAAAGATTTTCATAACCAATCTGCAAATAGAATCATCATTGAGGTCATATACAGAGAAGAAGCACAAAACGTTTCGAAAAACTCTCAGTTAAGAACCCACCTCGGTCGATGTGTTCTGACATCATCCGAGGTGTTCTGACGTCATCCGAGGTGGCTAACCTCGATCGGCCATAAACATCCCGGTCGAGGTCATAATTTTTTTTTTCAAACCAATTTTTGACGTTTTTCTCAAATAAAAACCGGTATGTATGCATGTAATGACAGATAAACACATAGAGCATAAATAAGACAATAATATCCAAGAGTCATACAAGCATACACATAAGTCAAGAAAATACATCCAAATACCCCATACTTGGGACACATTGTCCAAATAGGTCAAGTATAAGTCTAAAGAACAGAATACTCACCGGACCTAGCTGAACTGCATAATAAATAAAGAAAGAAAAACCAATGCAGCTCTAATCCTCGTCAGTTGGTGGTGGTGGTGGATGTGGAATGTAGGGATGCTGGGACGGATCAAAGGGATAACCCATCATCTGCTAGTGCTGGATCTCCATCATACGTCTAGTGTAGTGCTGGCTCTCCAACATCTGATGCGTCCAACCCTTAATATCTCGACGTTGGTCCTCGAAACGCTTATGCATGTCAACGGTCAGTGTTGCGTAAGTGTCGACCATCTGATCGGTGAGATCATCAATCCTCTGGTGCGCCTTGGGATCTCTGAACCTGCGGCGGGATCTGCGTCGCGGTGGTGGTGGTGGTGGTGTTGCCTCCTCCTCTGTCGCCTCGTCATCAAGGTCGACAACTAGTACACTCGGACAGCTGGTATCAGTACCGGTCTCCATAGCAGCTCCTCCATCATAATCATCCTCATCATCAACAGCAGCGTCTTTGGCATCCTGCATTTAAGGAAATCATGCAGCGGACCAGTATTGTCGGACAAAGATAGAGAACTGGGATGACCATAAAATGCCCTGTGGAGCCGTCGTCTCCCATGGCATAGCGACGTAGGGCGTGCTGAGACCACGAGGGACGAGGATACGTTTGGTGATCATCTCCTGAAGTCCTAGCGGCTTCGCAGCCGCGACCAATGTACAAGTAGTCAGATCTAGACCCATAGCAGTAGCAATGTGGGTCACCAAGCCTCCACAACAAATGTCGCCCTTTGACTTGCCTTTTATCCTGTGCAAGTCCTCAACTAGCATCCCACCAAAATCAAGCACTCCACCTTTCACCATACAAAACATACTCAAAAGCTCCCCCTGTCGGACCTTTTGGGGCGTCTCAGTACGCGCCAGAAGAGTCTCGCTGAATATCCTATGAGCTAGGCGGAAGACAAGGTGGAAAATGATGCGCTCCTTGGAATCTCCAGGTCTCCACCTATCACTGTGCTCAACCACGTGGGCTATTTCGCCCCAGAAATCTCGAGCTACGGCTCGGGAAGGAAAGTCAGTAACTGTGGGGGTAGTGAAGACAAAGATCTCTCTAAACGGGTCCATCACCACGATATAGTTCCGGTTCAACAACCGGTACTTGATGCTGCTGCGCTCTGGCACGTGAGTGACAGAACTCACAAACTCCATAGTCGGCTCTAAGTAAGCCGGCGCTCTAACCTCCATGAAATCCTCCAGTCCTACCATGGATATCATCTTCCTCAAGTCCTCCACCACGTGTTGGAACTCGAAGGCAACAACGTCCAGAAAACGCGGGGCAACAATAGGACGCCCGCAAATACGATCAAAATCAGCCTGGTGTCTCTCATGGATCACCGGAATCGTACGATGAGATGTAGAAGAAGGAGAGGAACTACTGGTTCTATCTCTCAAGACCAGTTGGCGATCTGATCTACTACTCGTGATTTCTGACAGAAGAACACCTCGGTTGCTCTGACAACACCTCGGCCGAGACACAGCCGAGACCGAGGCGAAGGGCTGTTCGTTCGCAACTATCAAATTTGTAAGTTATTTTCCCCCAAATCACTACCAAATGCTTCCTATGGGGTACTTATATCCTTTACAACAAGAGATAGTGGCAACCAAAGCCACATCTGTGCTAAATCAGTAGAAGAAGAAGAGTTAGGGTTTTTGAATGAAATACCCAGATTCTGCAGAATTGGAGCGTTTTTCTTGCTGTTTGATGCTTGAAAACCGATCCTCTTGCTTCCTCCGGTGTAATCGAACCAAAAATCGTGGAAAACGAGCAAGATTTAAAAATTTGAGGGATAGGGCATGCCGCGGTCGAGGTTAAGCTTGTGAGGGAAAAGTGAGGAGAGAGAAAACCGTCTCGCCTTTTATGCCCCTCGCTGAATTTGATTTCACCTCGGTCGAGGTGGTCCCGACCGGACCGAGATGTCTAACTGGATGTCGGACCTAGTCACCTCGGTTGCCCCAAGAACATCTCGGTCGAGGTGTTGTGACAGCAACCGAGATGTGTCTCAGTCAAGCTTCGTCTTCTCAATTTCTCAAAATTTTGTCCTTCCAGTGTAGCTCCTGAGCTGTAATCCTTCCTTAGAAAGTAATTGATTTCTGTCTAAAGGACGCCAAAAACAAAGCAAACCAAACTATCTAAAACTAAGCTAGAAAAAGGGAAAAGAAAGCAATACCTTGGGTTGTCTCCCAAGAAGCACTTGATTTAAGGTCGCTAGCTGGACCGTACATCATCCTCAAACATGTTGGAAGGTGTCCTCACCCCATACTTCACCTTCATCATGGGGTGAGACAATGAAGTCTATCCAACGTTCCAACAAATGCAAGTGCTCATCGGGAAATGAATCATCTATGCGTAGGTCATCCTTCTCGAGTGAGGAGGGAGGTAGCCGGCTGAGGTGATCCGCAACAGAATTCTCGGATCCCTTCTTATCGCGAATCTCTAGGTTAAACTCTTAAAACAAGAGAATTCAATGAATAAGACGCGGCTTCGCATCTTTCTTAGCGAGCAGGTAACGAATAGCTGCATGGTCAATGTAAACAATAACTTTCTGATAGGTGATGGAATCACTATCATTTAGGTTAGTTTTTAGAGTCTTTTTATCACATTAGAGTCGTTTTATGCTACTAACTCCTTGGTCCAGAAGAAGAACACTAAAAGAAGATAAAAGAGGAGTTATAAGCACTTGGGAATTGAAGACCATTCACGAAGCAAAGCTTCCGGTGCCCTACCGCCCCCGCGGAGCAGTGTCACCGCCCTTGCAGGTGACACTACACTCCGGAACGCAGCTTGCGCCTTTGCCAGCGCCCGAAACGAAGATTGTCACCGCCCCTACGCCTCTCCATGGCGCCCCTGCGGTGACTTCTCCTGAAGAAGCGAAGACCGGTGCCCCTGCGCCTCTACCTGCGGACCACCCTGCGGAGCTGTGAGGTCGAAGAGCCAGTGTCAACGCCCCTGCGGTGACATTGGGCCGCGCCTGCGGCTTGACATCAGAAGCGACAGAAAGATGAAGAGTCAGGCGTTTGAAGAACATTAAAGATCCGCCCCTGCGGAATTGCCAGACCGCCCCTGCGGCCACGAAGAACTTCAAGCGTTTTTGCCTAAACCGTCCCTGCGGTCCTGAAGGCCGCCCCTGCGGTTGTGCGACAGAGACTTTACTCCGGCTGTTTGCACCACCTTTATGAAATTAAAGGTGACTATTTAGGCCGGTCATTTACTCCCTTTAGTGCCATTTGTAGTATAAATAGGCCTATGGCTGATTGCTAGAAGGAGCCATCATTTTCCCCATTTTATTCTCTCTTTTCTCTTGCTTCCTTTGTGTAATGAGCTTCTAGATTCCTTGCTACATTGGGTTGTTTTGAAGCTGTATTGCTGCTTTGGTTGTAAGTACCTTTTAATATAAGTTTTATTCGGTTCATGCTTTATATTCCTTGAGCTTTATTTATCTATTTACATGTTTTCTTATCACTTAAGATTGATCACCTTAGTGTTTAAATCACATGTAAAGAACTAGGATTAATAGACTCCGGGTTCGGGTCTTTAATCTAGTAGAAACCTTAGGTAAAAACTGGTTGTAATTACTTAAGGAAAAAGGAATATAAATATAAAGGAAAGTTTAATGGTTTTAATCTTCTCTTTATATCCCTTTGTCTTTGTTTGAAAGTTAACTTGTGATTTGTTCTTGTAGGTTTACGGAACACTAAACTTGTTAAGTTGTGTTGATGCCGGTTGGCTCAACACATACATATGATCAAGACGGGAACATTACTTGAAAACTTATAAAAGGAACCAACCAAAGTAGTTTTGCATGCTAAGAATCAACCTACTGTAGATCATTCTACATTCATCTTATTCATCTTGTTACTTGTGTTCTTGTTTTGTTCCGCTTCAATTTAGTCCAACCCCCCCCCCCTTTTACTTCGTTTTATAATCAATAATTGAATCAGATAAAAATATCACCAAACTCTCTTGGGTTCGACCATTGCTTTTCCACTATATTTGTTCTAGTGTTAAGTAGGGATTTACTTTGATAAGATAAACGAACTTGACCCAACACCCTCTTACAGTTACTATACCGGCAATAGGGGAAGGATCCAACTTCGAGCTCAAGCCGGGTCTCATTCACTTGCTCTCATCCTTTCATGGGCTGAGTGGAGAAGACCCCATCAAACACGTTGGGAAGTTTCATACCGTGTGTATGAGCATGAAACCGGCCAACATTACCGAAGAGCAAATCAAGATGAGGGCATTCGGTTTCACACTCAAGGATGGAGCGGATGATTGGTATTATCACCTTCCATCCGGGAGCATCGACACTTGGGAGAACCTCCACAAGGCGTTTCTAGAGAAAAACTTTCCCGCCAAGAAGGCCAATAGCTTGAAGAAAGCTATAAGCAACGTCGAGCAAGAGGCGGACGAGACTCTCTATGAGTAATTTAAACGGTTTGCACGCCTCCGATTCAGCTGTCCTTTCCATGGATACTCAACTCAAGATCTAGTCTTGTACTTGTACAATGGCTTGCTTGACAACGAAAGGAGGATCGTCGATGCTTTTTGTGGAGGTAACATTCTTACCTCTACCCCTAACCTTGCTTTGGAAAAGATGCAGGAACTAGCTGAAGGAAATCGAAACTTCGGAAGGACTTCTTCCAAGAGAGGAGTCCATGCCATAAATCTTGGGAAGAGTGAGATCTCCACTGAACTAGTTGAGCTGAAAGAGATGGTGAAGAGATTGACGCTTATGGGAACTCCACAACAGCTTAAGGCATGTGGAGTTTGTGCTGACCCATACCACCCAATGGACATGTGTCCCCAAGTCCAGGATGACGATGTTGAGGTGAATGCAGTAGACTATGGACAACAACAACAACAGCAAAGGCCTAGGAACGATCCTTATGTGCAGAATTTCATGTCAAATTGGCGTGACCAACAAAACTTTTGTTGGAGGGATCAACAAAACCAACAGCAACAGCAGCCCCGACAAGTTAAGTATCAATCAACTGAGGATATGTTGCAGGTTTTGACTAAGCATTTTGCTACTCATGTCCAAACAACATAATCCAGCATCAAGAACCTTGAAAAACAGGTTGGGCAAATGGCGGAAGCCATAACAAGGATCGAAGCTAGATCCTCCGGAGTATTACCTTCCCAAACAGTTATAAACCCCAAGGAGAATGTTAGTGCCCTAACATTAAGGAGTGGGAAGCAAATCCAACCGAAACCAGCAACAGAAGGGAAGAACAAACCCTCTGACGAGTTTGCCGCCCCCACAGCCGCACCTACGGCTGCAACCACCCCTGCGGCTAGATGTCACCGCCCCTGCGGTGACAACCTCTGAGCCGCCTCTGCGCCTGCAAGGTGGCGCCCCTGCGGAAAACTCGACAGAGAGTTCTGTTGAGAAGGATTCTTACATCCGGCCTGAGTTTCCACCACTGTACTTTGAGAAACCACCAACTCCTTTCCCCGAGGCACTAAAGGAGAGAAGAATAATTGAGGACAAGGATCTCTTTGAGACCTTCTCCAAATGCGAGGTAAACATCTCTCTCCTTAAGTTAGTGAAAAGTATTCCTAAATATGCTCGTTTCTTGAAGGAACTCTGCACCATCAAGAGGAATCAAAAGCTGAAGGGAAAACAAAAAGTGCAAGTAAGTGAGCATGTCTCCGCCGTTTTCCAACGTAGAATGCCCAAGAAATGTAGCGATCCGGGCATGGTAAGCATTCCTTGTGTTATAGGGGAAACCCGTTTTGACAAAGCTATGCTTGACCTTGGTGCTTCTATAAATGTCCTGCCATATTCTATCTATAAATCACTTGGCCTAGGGCCACTAACGGAAACTAGGATTGTAGTACAACTTGCTGATATATCCAATGTGTATCCGAAAGGGATAATAGAAGATGTGTTAGTAATGGTAGACAATCTAATTTTCCCTGCTGATTTCTTTGTAACGGACATGGAAAATGATTCACATGCTGCACCAATATTGTTAGGGAGACCCTTCCTTAAAAACTACTAGGACTAAAATCGATTATGTTAGTGGCAAACTAACCATGGAGTTTGATGGCGAAGTAGTGGAATTTGACATCTATAATGTAATGAAATTTCCTAGTGATGATCATTCTTTATGTGCTATTAACATTGTTAAACCTTTTGTGCAAGATGTTTTTGATATTTCTGACATGGACGAATTGAAAATTTTAATTGAGCATGACATTGATGGTCATAATTCAGAATATGCATTGACAACTAGCATGAAAGAGGTCCCAACCCAATTGGATGGGCACAAAAGGTTACCTATCTCCACTTTGGCCATTGGGCCCACTTTACTAACCCCAAGCGAGAATCTTGTTCCATCTATAGTGCAAGCACCGGAGATAGAGTTGAAGGACCTTTCACCCCACCTCAAGTATGCCTTCCTTGGAGACAACAATACCCTACCGGTGATCATCTTTAACAAGTTAACTACCGGTCAAGAGGACAAGTTGGTGAAAGTGTTGAAAGAACACAAGACGGCCCTTGGATGGACCTTTGCGGAAATCAAAGGGATAAGTCCATCCACTTGCATGCATAGAATCCTACTTGAGGATGAAGCAAAACCATCTAGGTAACCTCAACGAAGGTTGAATCCGCCAATGATGGACGTGGTCAAGAAGGAGGTATTGAAGCTCCTCCAAGCAGATATGATCTTCCCCATTTCGGACAGCACTTGGGTTAGTCAAACCCAAGTGGTTCCAAAGAAAGGGGGTATCACAATGGTGGAAAATCAACATGGGGAGATGGTTCCGAGTAAAACGCAAACCGGGTGGAGAGTTTGCATTGACTACTGCAAACTCAACAAGGTAACACGTAAAGACCATTTCCCATTACCTTTCATTGACCAAATGTTGGAACGTCTTACAGGTTATCCATACTATTGCTTTCTGGACGGATATTCGGGCTATTTTCAAATAGCCATTGCCCCGGAAGATCAAGAAAAGACAACGTTCACTTGTCCATTTGGCACTTTTGCGTACCACGGAATGCCATTCGGACTTTGCAATGCTCCCGGCACCTTCCAACGGTGCATGATAAGTATTTTCTCCGAATACTTAGAAAATTTTATTGAAGTCTTCATGGATGACTTTACCGTCCATGGAGATAGTTTTGATGCATGTCTAGGACACTTAAAACTTGTTCTTGAAAAATGTGTTGAAACCAATCTAGTTCTTAATTCGGAAAAGTGCCATTTCATGGTAGAACAAGGAATAGTACTAGGACATGTCATATCCTCAAAAGGAATAGAGGTAGATAAGGCAAAGGTTGATGTAATTCAAAGTTTACCTTATCCTACAAACATTCGGGAAAACCGATCTTTTCTTGGTCACGAAGGTTTTTACCGACGGTTCATCAAAGACTTCTCAAAGATCTCGGCACCCTTATGTGAATTACTCAAGAAAGACGCCACCTTCATAGTGGACGAAAGCTGTAAGAAAGCTTTCGACACTTTGAAGGCATGTCTCATCAGTGCACCAATCATCCGGTCTCCGGATTGGGAGAAACCTTTCGAAATTATGTGTGACGCCAACGACTACGTTGTAGGAGTTGTCTTAGGACAGAAGGATGGAAGAGCCTCACATGTTATCCATTATGTGTCCATGACACTTAATGGAGCACAAAGGAATTACTCCACCACCGAGAAGGAGATGCTAGCGGTGGTTTTTGCCCTTGAGAAATTCAGACAGTACCTTCTTGGAGTAAAGGTAATTATTTTTACTGACCATGCAGCTCTTAGGTACCTCATGGCGAAAGAGGAGGCCAAGCCACGGTTGATTCGGTGGGTGCTCCTTCTAAGCGAGTTCAACCTAGAGATACGGGATAAAAAGGGGGCTGAGAACCTGGTGGCTGATCATTTGAGCAGGCTAGTGAGGGAAGAGGAAGATCCAGCCAAGGGAAAGGATATAGTTGGAAGCTTTCCATATGACACCTTCTACACAACCCTCTGTTGTGTAACCGACCCTACGCCTCAAGAAACCCGCCCCTACGGCCAGCCGCCCCTACGGTTTGAACTAGGTGCCCCTGCGGAGATGTCGACAGAGGTTTGTCTTAAACTCCAATCTTTTAAGCCCTGGTTTGCTGACATTGTGAACTTCATTGTTAGGAATGAGTACCCTCCAAACTTCACCAAGGCACAAAGAGAGAAAGTAAAGGCCGAAGCTCGACACTACATTTGGGACGACCTCTACCTTTGGAAGCATTGTAGTGACCAAGTAATCCGCCGTTGCATTCCAGACAATGACGTACAATCTGTCCTAACATTCTGTCATTTTGAAGCATGTGGGGGGCATTTTGGGGCCAACAAAACTGCAAGAAAAGTTTTGGATGCCGGTTTCTTTTGACCACACTTTTTTAGAGACGCTTTTGCGTTTTGCAAAGTGTGTGATAGGTGCCAAAGAGTAAGAAACATTTCTAGGCGACATGAAATGCCTCAATCCTCTCTTATATTTTACGAAATATTTGATGTTTGGGGATTGATTTCATGGGTCCTTTTCCTACTTCCTTCGGGCATACATATATATTACTTACGGTGGACTATGTTTCCAAGTGGGTGGAAGCGAAGGCCACCAAAACTGATGATTCTAAAGTGGTTGCAGCTTTCCTTAATGATAACATTTTTGCAAGATTTGGAATCCCGAAGGCCTTGATAAGTGACACGGGCACCCATTTCTGCAACAAGACGATCACCGCTCTCCTTAAGAAGTACTACATTTACCAACGAGTGTCAACAGCCTATCATCCACAAACAAATTGTCAAGCTGAAGTGTCCAACCGAGAAATCAAAACCATCCTTGAAAAGACGGTCTCTCCCGGAAGGAAGGATTGGAGTGCAAGGCTAAACGACACTCTATGGGCATACAAGACAACCTACAAGACTCCTATAGGGATGTCTCCATTCAGGCTTGTGTTCGGAAAAGCGTGCCACCTTCCGGTGGAGCTTGAGCACAAGACTTGGTGGGTGGTGAAGAAATGCAATATGAATTTGGAGGAAATGGGAGAATTTCGGAAACTCCAATTGCAAGAGTTGGAGGAATTGAGATTAGATTCGTATGACCATGCCACTGCATACAAAGAGAAGACCAAAGCATGACATGACCGAAACATCCTCCGGAAAGACTTCAAGGTAGGAAACAAAGTCCTTCTTTTTCAATCACGTTTGAAGCTTTTTGCAGATAAGTTGCGTTCAAGGTGGACAAGTCCGTTCGTGATAGCTGAAGTATACCCTCATGGCGTTGTGGATCTTTATGATCCGCAAACGCACAAGGTATTCAAGGTAAACGGACAAAGGCTCAAACCCTACCTTGAAGGAGTGAAGAATGATCTAATCGATGATCTGCTCGGGAGGCAATCCAAAGGAATAAAAAGAGGAGCCACTATCAAGAAAACCGCCCCTGCGGCGACACACTTGCCCAGCGCCGCTCCCGGCGCTGGGCCTGTGTCTGAAACAACCTTGTCACCGCCCCCGCGGTGACATCCCTATGCCCCTGCGGCGGCCACCCTTGACACGCATTCTCAGCGCCGAGGATGGCTAATCACCAAGGTTTCGGCTTTTGTACACCAATGCCATTGTCTCAAAAATAAGTGAAGGAAAAAGAAAAGAAAGAAAGGATGGAGAAAATATACACTTAAGGGAAGTTGGTCGAGGACAAATTGTGGAGTTAGTTCCATTCCCGGATTAGCATCACATAGCCTAGAAAAATCCCCACCTAATCATAACGTTTCTTGGCCTTTTACTTCACAAGGCCTTATGACCTATTTGCATATTTGTAAGACTTAGTAATTTAGATTGAATATGCTCTTGATCATCTTGACTTCTTCATTTTTACATTTCATGCATGCTTTCGAGTTAAGTACAATTGTCTTTCCATGCCTTCACTTGTTTGATGCATGATTGCTTGTCCATTGCCATGAAACATGACTATGAAGGTGATCCAATAGTAGAAGCACAAACCCAAAAAGATTTTGCCATTTTTCTGCATACATAAATCATGTCATCTCTTAGTCTATAGTTGGGAATTTGCTCGGGGACGAGCAAACCTTAAGTATGGGGTATTTTTGATAACACGATTTATGACTTAGGTTTAGGTAATCATTTAGATAGATTTCTCACTCATTCATGCATGGTTTAGCACTAATTCACGACGTTTGCACTCAATTCACGTATTTTGTCGAGATAGACGTCTACACGGACTTGTGTATTGCTTTGTAGGTATTTCGGGGGTCTTTTAGACATTAACCGATACATTCGAGGGCCAAGCCTCATGGTGGTACACATCCAAAGCTTTGGAGGAGCATAATTGGAGCAACAAAGGACACAAAGACCACTATTGGTGCAAGCAATGGAGCAACTCATGGCTAGACGATCATAGCATGCTTCTGCTGAAGAAAATCGGACCAACTGCTAGGAAAATCGGCCGATTTATTCCTCTGGGTCGATTTTCCTGCCTTTGACAGCTTAAGCCACGTGTCCCACGATCTCTTGATCCGGCCTTGCTCTTGGTGGAGAATATAAGTGGGCCTGCAAGCTCTTGCTAAGCATCTCCCCTCTCCCACATTCTCATTCACAGCTCATCATTGGGGGAGACTTGGAGGAGAAGGAAAAACTCTCAAGGATTGAAGGAAGAAGAAGAACACCATTCTAAGAGGGATAGTGAGGTTTTGAGTGATTGTGAGTTATTTTTGGAGTCTTGGATTGAAGAACTATTGCAAGGATTGTTAGGAACGTTTTGGATCTTCATTTAAGAGTTTGTAAGTCTTGCTACAACTTAGATTCAGCTGAGATTTATTGATTTTACTTGCTTATCTTTCATTATCCATCTATGAGAACCATGTATGCTTGTATGATGATTTTGGATCTAGATATGCATATTATTGGCTAGTTTATTGTGATTCTGGAGTGATGGATTGATGGTTATGGCTAGGGTGATGATAGAATGGACTTATATGTTAGTTTAGGATGATTTGTATGCACAAAACCCAACCCAGAAGGAAAAATCGCCCTGATCATCAGCCAGATCGGCCGATTTAGCTGTAGAACAGCCCGATTTATTCTCCTGTTGCTCTTTAAATGATGAATCTGAATGTTAGGGTGTTTGGTTGTTTAAATCCTAGTGTTTATTAAGCCTAATTTAGCTTAGGATCACCTAGTGCTATCAATCTAAGTGAGGGAAGAGATCTACCCGATGATTTCCGACCTTAGATACCTAAGATGATGAATACTAGGTAGTAGTGAGCCTCATAAGCCGCTATTGGATCGAGTGTGCTAGGATTATTGCTTGAGACTTCCCTGTTCCGAGACTTACCCGGTAAGGAGAGGGTTACCCCTTAAGTAGTATCCGGTTTGTGTAGAATTCCCTACTTTAACCCCTTGAGACCTACCCGGTAATAGGAGTTTGACGCGGGACTAGTGAAGTGAGAGACCTACCCGGTAATTACTTCCATTAGTGAAACACTCTTCCCTAACACCGCAGTTTGTCCTTAGAATCCTTAGAACCTTGAGTCCAATGCCATAACCGGAAATCTTGACCTCTAGAATCCACTTTTCTCTCTTAATCATATATTTGTGTTTTGAGTTACTTGTTTGTTTGCTAGTTGAGTTGTTAGATTGTTTTATTGTCTTGCTTGATTTGTGATCCTTGCTTTATCACCACAAAAACCAATCAAAAATATCGAGATTTTCATTTCTTTGTTCCTTGACCTTTTCTTTGATTAGATCCACACTATCTATGACCATTGTTTGACTCGATTTCACCTTAGTCTTTGTGCTCGACCTCGAAATACTATCCCTACTACAAACGTCCCGTACACTGCGGGTTCGCTAGGAGTTAGGATAAATATATCGATTTTATAAATTTAAGGCTTATTGCGTGCATCTATTCCTGAGCGTAACAAGTCACATAAAGGAAATGCGGATTCTAGGGATTAAAGCATCTAGTTGTGGTTCCGACTCAAGATCTCAAAGGATAACACGGACAAAGCTGAGGTTTGCAAAGGAAGGTGTTTCTAAGGTGGGAATAGATTATCGGGTAAGTCTCACTACTCACTATCCCAAACCAAAGCTCCTATTACCGGGAAAGTCTCAAGGTACTAAGGAAAGGAACTATAATCTCAAACCAACACACCACCCAAGGGAATAAAATCAACCTTTACCGGGTAAGTCTCAGACTAACTCACAAAGATGGGATGAAGGCACACTCAAACCCCAATAAAGTATAAACCTTTTTTTACCTACACTCATGATCTTAGGTAAACAAACAAAGGAATCACCGGGTAAGTCTCATCCTAGGCTTGCATTGAACCAGGAAAGGTATAATAAGGATAGGATTTGGCAAACTTAAACTCTTAACTCAGATAGGATTCAGGAAAGGTTCACCTCGTTCAGTTATATTCCATCCCGGCCGAGATATTCAATGATTGACCGAGGTGTTATACGGTTAAGGTAAAGACTCGAGCTTTCAGGGTCTTGCTGGGATTAAGATCATTTTATCATTGTCTTTCCCACAACTTTCAGCCAATCACCCTAGAATCGCATAAAGAACTTAGCCAACAATAATCATGATAACAATAATCAAATATATGAGAAATGAATCAATATTCAAGCAAGAAAACCTTAAGGTAAAGGTCTCAATAACTTAATCAAACAAACAAACAATCAGCGTTCCTCAATCACAAATCATAATAGACAACAAAACCAAAAAACCAAACTAAGAAGATCTTACAAACTCCTTCAAAGCCAACTTCAACTTGATTCCTTCCTTCCTTAAACTTCAACCTTCAAAAATTCCTTCAAACTCTTCAGAAAATCCTCCAGAAAATCCTTGATCCGAAGATGCCTGAATTGTAGAAAATCCAACCCTTTATATAGGAGAATTATCTTCCAAAGATAAGATATTTTAAAAAGATAATTTCCTAGAAAATATATCCATATCTGTCAAAATAAATCAGCCAAATATAATATCCTCCTTCCAGAAATTCAGCAAAAAATATAAGATATCCTCCTTCCAAAAATAAAAGATCTCAGCCAAAAATAAAGATCTCGCCGGCGACAGGGTGTTCGACTCGGTCAAGATGGTACTATAGCTGACCGAGGTGAATCTCAACTGAATGTGAAATCTCTCGAATCTGGTCCAAAATCAATCTTCTTAATCATTTCCATGCTTCCTGAGATCTTCTTATAGCTCCAGAATGTAGCTCCAATGGCTCCTTAGCTTCCTTAGCTCCATTTCGATGCAAAACGTGCCATTTTACCTACAATTACAACGAAACTAGGTGTAGATCTCGATTCCCGCAAAGGTAGACAAAACAACAATATAATCAAAGAATATACATCCATACATGTAGATTTATGAAGATAAAACGTCTAAACCAGCCTCAAAATATAGACTATAATGTACATGCTGTCAAAATACCCCATACTTGTCCCTTGCTTGTCCCCAAGCAAGTTCCAAATCTTAGATACAAGATAGAATGGATTATAAGTCAGAAAGATCGATGAAAGCAATTCAAAACATTTTTGATGGTGTGCTCCACTCATAGATCACTCTAAGAGAATGCTTCTTGGCAAATAAAATCAACACATGATCAAAACATTTTATAAATATAGGAAAGATGTTCATCTTTGCATAAAATCATAGAATGCATAATAAATCATATATATCAAAATCAATCATGTATAATCCAGTTTAAACCACCAAGTCAATCAACAAGCTCGAGGTCTCAAGGGCTTCCAAAAGAGGTCAAGAAACGTGTCAGGGTGGGATGTATATAGGGTATTGTGGTGCTAAAATCCGGGAAAAGGATCTTACTTAACTTTCTTTGAAACTCAACATCTTCCACCAATAAGCTTTGCTTATTTTTACTTTACTTTTTGGGATGCATGGACAGAGGTGCACAATAACCGAAGCCTAGGAGATCAGCAATCATCAATTTCTCGAGATGCCTCAAACCCTTGATGCACATACCATGACCCGTTAGGAATATCGCTCATTCCGACTTTGAAAAGACACAAACACCCGGCTATGTGAATGGTGCCGAGTTACTCATCATCGTGATTGAACTCCCCAAACCTATTTGTTTCTTTCTAACACTTTCAGCAAAGATCTCAACTTCACTTTCACTTGCTTTTCTTGCTTGCTTCCAAATTCCCGGATAGGTAAAAGGGAGGCAAATATGTATATGAGGGACTAAAGCATGATCAGAAAGAAGAAGAGAAGAGAATGAATTGCCTTATTCATCCCAGGAAGAATGTGACAGAACTCATCATGTGGTTTCAACCTTCAAATCCAACATAATTTTGATAAAAACAAAGTATTAAACATGCTAAAACTTCAAACAAAGCATTTTGTAACTTAAACATATCATAAAACCTTTCGAGCATATAAAGATTTTCATAACCAATCTGCAAACAGAATCATCATTGAGGTCATATACAGAGAAGAAGCACAAAACGTTTCGAAAAACTCTCAGTTAAGAACCCACCTCGGTCGATGTGTTCTGACATCATCCGAGGTGTTCTGACGTCATCCGAGGTGGCTAACCTCGATCGGCCATAAACATCCCGGTCGAGGTCATAATTTTTTTTTTCAAACCAATTTTTGACGTTTTTCTCAAATAAAAACCGGTATGTATGCATGTAATGACAAATAAACACATAGAGCATAAATAAGACAATAATATCCAAGAGTCATACAAGCATACACATAAGTCAAGAAAATACATCCAAATACCCCATACTTGGGACACATTGTCCAAATAGGTCAAGTATAAGTCTAAAGAACAGAATACTCACCGGACCTAGCTGAACTGCATAATAAATAAAGAAAGAAAAACCAATGCAGCTCTAATCCTCGTCAGTTGGTGGTGGTGGTGGATGTGGAATGTAGGGATGCTGGGACGGATCAAAGGGATAACCCATCATCTGCTAGTGCTGGATGTCCATCATACGTCTAGTGTAGTGCTGGCTCTCCAACATATGATGCGTCCAACACTTAATATCTCGACGTTGGTCCTCGAAACGCTTATGCATGTCAACGGTCAGTGTTGCGTAAGCGTCGACCATCTGATCGGTGAGATCATCAATCCTCTGGTGCGCCTTGGGATCTCTGAACCTGCGGCGGGATCTGCGTTGCGGTGGTGGTGGTGGTGGTGTTGCCTCCTCCTCTGTCGCCTCGTCATCAAGGTCGACAACTAGTACACTCGGACAACCGGTATCAGTACCGGTCTCCATAGCAGCTCCTCCATCATAATCATCCTCATCATCAACAGCAGCGTCTTTGGCATCCTGCATGTAAGGAAATCACGCAGCGGACCAGTATTGTCGGACAAAGATAGAGAACTGGGATGACCATAAAATGCCCTGTGGAGCCGTCGTCTCCCATGGCATAGCGACGTAGGGCGTGCTGAGACCACGAGGGACGAGGATACGTTTGGTGATCATCTCCTGAAGTCCTAGCGGCTTCGCAGCCGCGACCAATGTACAAGTAGTCAGATCTAGACCCATAGCAGTAGCAATGTGGGTCACCAAGCCTCCACAACAAATGTCGCCCTTTGACTTGCCTTTTATCCTGTGCAAGTCCTCAACTAGCATCCAACCAAAATCAAGCACTCCACCTTTCACCATACAAAACATACTCAAAAGCTCCCCCTGTCGGACCTTTTGGGGCGTCTCAGTACGCGCCAGAAGAGTCTCGCTGAATATCCTATGAGCTAGGCGGAAGGCAAGGTGGAAAATGATGCGCTCCTTGGAATCTCCAGGTCTCCACCTATCACTGTGCTCAACCACGTGGGCTATTTCGCCCCGGAAATCTCGAGCTACGGCTCGGGAAGGAAAGTCAGTAACTGTGGGGGTAGTGAAGACAAAGATCTCTCTAAACGGGTCCATCACCACGATATAGTTCCGGTTCAACAACCGGTACTTGATGCTGCTGCGCTCTGGCACGTGAGTGACAGAACTCACAAACTCCATAGTCGGCTCTAAGTAAGCCGGCGCTCTAACCTCCATGAAATCCTTCAGTCCTACCATGGATATCATCTTCCTCAAGTCCTCCACCACGTGTTGGAACTCGAAGGCAACAACGTCCAGAAAACGCGGGGCAACAATAGGACGCCAGCAAATACGATCAAAATCAGCCTGGTGTCTCTCATGGATCACCGGAATCGTACGATGAGATGTAGAAGAAGGAGAGGAACTACTGGTTCTATCTCTCAAGACCAGTTGGCGATCTGATCTACTGCTCGTGATTTCTGACAGAAGAACACCTCGGTTGCTCTGACAACACCTCGGCCGAGACACAGCCGAGACCGAGGCGAAGGGCTGTTCGTTCGCAACTATCAAATTTGTAAGTTATTTTCCCCCAAATCACTACCAAATGCTTCCAATGGGGTACTTATATCCTTTACAACAAGAGATAGTGGCAACCAAAGCCACATCTGTGCTAAATCAGTAGAAGAAGAAGAGTTAGGGTTTTTGAATGAAATACCCAGATTCTGCAGAATTGGAGCGTTTTTCTTGCTGTTTGATGCTTGAAAACCGATCCTCTTGCTTCCTCCGGTGTAATCGAACCAAAAATCGTGGAAAACGAGCAAGATTTAAAAATTTGAGGGATAGGGCATGCCGCGGTCGAGGTTAAGCTTGTGAGGGAAAAGTGAGGAGAGAGAAAACCGTCTCGCCTTTTATGCCCCTCGCTGAATTTGATTTCACCTCGGTCGAGGTAGTCCCGACCGGACCGAGATGTCTAACTGGATGTCGGACCTAGTCACCTCGGTTGCCCCAAGAACATCTCGGTCGAGGTGTTGTGACAGCAACCGAGATGTGTCTCAGTCAAGCTTCGTCTTCTCAATTTCTCGAAATTTTGTCCTTCCAGTGTAGCTCCTGAGCTGTAATCCTTCCTTAGAAAGTAATTGATTTATGTCTAAAGGACGCCAAAAACAAAGCAAACCAAACTATCTAAAACTAAGCTAGAAAAAGGGAAAAGAAAGCAATACCTTGGGTTGTCTCCCAAGAAGCACTTGATTTAAGGTCGCTAGCTGGACCGTACATCATCCTCAAACATGTTGGAAGGTGTCCTCACCCCATACTTCACCTTCATCATGGGGTGAGACAAAGAAGTCTATCCAACGTTCCAACAAATGCAAGTGCTCATCGGGAAATGAATCATCTATGCGTAGGTCATCCTTCTCGAGTGAGGAGGGAGGTAGCCGGCTGAGGTGATCCGCAACAGAATTCTCGGATCCCTTCTTATCGCGAATCTCTAGGTTAAACTCTTAAAACAAGAGAATTCAATGAATAAGACGCGGCTTCGCATCTTTCTTAGCGAGCAGGTAACGAATAGCTGCATGGTCAATGTAAACAATAACTTTCTGATAGGTGATGGAATCACTATCATTTAGGTTAGTTTTTAGAGTCTTTTTATCACATTAGAGTCGTTTTATGATACTAACTCCTTGGTCCAGAAGAAGAACACTAAAAGAAGATAAAAGAGGAGTTATAAGCACTTGGGAATTGAAGACCATTCACGAAGCAAAGCTTCTGGTGCCCTACCGCCCCCGCGGAGCAGTGTCACCGCCCTTGCAGGTGACACTACACTCCGGAACGCAGCTTGCGCCTTTGCCAGCGCCCGAAACGAAGATTGTCACCGCCCCTACGCCTCTCCATGGCGCCCCTGCGGTGACTTATCCTGAAGAAGCGAAGACCGGTGCCCCTGCGCCTCTACCTGCGGACCACCCTGCGGAGCTGTGAGGTCGAAGAGCCAGTGTCAACGCCCCTGCGGTGTCATTGGGCCGCGCCTGCGGCTTGACATCAGAAGCGACAGAAAGATGAAGAGTCAGGCATTTGAAGAACATTAAAGATCCGCCCCTGCGGAATTGCCAGACCGCCCCTGCAGCCACGAAGAACTTCAAGCGTTTTTGCCTAAACCGTCCCTGCGGTCCTGAAGGCCGCCCCTGCGGTTGTGCGACAGAGACTTTACTCCGGGTGTTTGCACCACCTTTATGAAATTAAAGGTGACTATTTAGGCCGGTCATTTACTCCCTTTAGTGCCATTTGTAGTATAAATAGGCCTATGGCTGATTGCTAGAAGGAGCCATCATTTTCCCCATTTTATTCTCTCTTTTCTCTTGCTTCCTTTGTGTAATGAGCTTCTAGATTCCTTGCTACATTGGGTTGTTTTGAAGCTGTATTGCTGCTTTGGTTGTAAGTACCTTTTAATATAAGTTTTATTCGGTTCATGCTTTATATTCCTTGAGCTTTATTTATCTATTTACATGTTTTCTTATCACTTAAGATTGATCACCTTAGTGTTTAAATCACATGTAAAGAACTAGGATTAATAGACTCCGGGTTCGGGTCTTTAATCTAGTAGAAACCTTAGGTAAAAACTGGTTGTAATTACTTAAGGAAAAAGGAATATAAATATAAAGGAAAGTTTAATGGTTTTAATCTTCTCTTTATATCCCTTTGTCTTTGTT
>BSUD01000006.1:101958342-101972596 GCA_033239045.1 Fagopyrum esculentum | reverse complement strand
CCCCCCCCCCCCTTTTACTTCGTTTTATAATCAATAATTGAATCAGATAAAAATATCACCAAACTCTTTTGGGTTCGACCATTGCTTTTCCACTATATTTTTTCTAGTGTTAAGTAGGGATTTATTTTGATAAGATAAACGAACTTGACCCAACACCCTCTTACAGTTACTATACCGGCAATAGGGGAAGGATCCAACTTTGAGCTCAAGCCGGGTCTCATTCACTTGCTCTCATCCTTTCATGGGCTGAGTGGAGAAGACCCCATCAAACACGTTGGGAAGTTTCATACCGTGTGTATGAGCATGAAACCGGCCAACATTACCGAAGAGCAAATCAAGATGAGGGCATTCGGTTTCACACTCAAGGATGCAGCGGATGATTGGTATTATCACCTTCCATCCGGGAGCATCGACACTTGGGAGAACCTCCACAAGGCGTTTCTAGAGAAAAACTTTCCCGCCAAGAAGGCCAATAGCTTGAAGAAAGTTATAAGCAACATCGAGCAAGAGGCGGACGAGACTCTCTATGAGTAATTTGAACGGTTTGCACGCCTCCGATTCAGCTGTCCTTTCCATTGATACTCAACTCAAGATCTAGTCTTGTACTTGTACAATGGCTTGCTTGACAACGAAAGGAGGATCGTCGATGCTTTTTGTGGAGGTAACATTCTTACATCTACCCCTAACCTTGCTTTGGAAAAGATGCAGGAACTAGCTGAAGGAAATCGAAAATTCGGAAGGACTTCTTCCAAGAGAGGAGTCCATGCCATAAATCTTGGGAAGAGTGAGATCTCCACTGAACTAGTTGAGCTGAAAGAGATGGTGAAGAGATTGACGCTTATGGGAACTCCACAACAGCTTAAGGCATGCGGAGTTTGTGCTGACCCATACCACCCAATGGACATGTGTCCCCAAGTCCAGGATGACGATGTTGAGGTGAATGTAGTAGACTATGGACAACAACAACAACAACAAAGGCCTGGGAACGATCCTTATGTGCAGAATTTCATGTCAAATTGGCGTGACCAACAAAACTTTTGTTGGAGGGATCAACAAAACCAACAGCAACAGCAGCCCCGACAAGTTAAGTATCAATCAACTGAGGATATGTTGCAGGTTTTGACTAAGCATTTTGCTACTCATGTCCAAACAACATAATCCAGCATCAAGAACCTTGAAAAACAGGTTGGGCAAATGGCGGAAGCCATAACAAGGATCGAAGCTAGATCCTCCGGAGGATTACCTTCCCAAACAGTTATAAACCCCAAGGAGAATGTTAGTGCCCTAACATTAAGGAGTGGGAAGCAAATCCAACCGAAACCAGCAACAGAAGGGAAGAACAAACCCTCTAACGAGTTTGCCGCCCCCACAGCCGCACCTGCGGCTGCAACCGCCCCTGCGGCTAGATGTCACCGCCCCTGCGGTGACAACCTCTGAGCCGCCTCTGCGCCTGCAAGGTGGCGCCCCTGCGGAAAACTCGACAGAGAGTTCTGTTGAGAAGGATTCTTACATCCGGCCTGAGTTTCCACCACTGTACTTTGAGAAACCACCAACTCCTTTCCCCGAGGCACTAAAGGAGAGAAGAATAATTGAGGACAAGGATCTCTTTGAGACCTTCTCCAAATGCGAGGTAAACATCTCTCTCCTTAAGTTAGTGAAAAGTATTCCTAAATATGCTCGTTTCTTGAAGGAACTCTGCATCATCAAGAGGAATCAAAAGCTGAAGGGGAAACAAAAAGTGCAAGTAAGTGAGCATGTCTCCGCCGTTTTCCAACGTAGAATGCCCAAGAAATGTAGCGATCCGGGCATGGTAAGCATTCCTTGTGTTATAGGGGAAACCCGTTTTGACAAAGCTATGCTTGACCTTGGTGCTTCTATAAATGTCCTGCCATATTCTATCTATAAATCACTTGGCCTAGGGCCACTAACGGAAACTAGGATTGTAGTACAACTTGCTGATATATCCAATGTGTATCCGAAAGGGATAATAGAAGATGTGTTAGTAATGGTAGACAATCTAATTTTCCCTGCTGATTTCTTTGTAACGGACATGGAAAATGATTCACATGCTGCACCAATATTGTTAGGGAGACCCTTCCTTAAAAACTACTAGGACTAAAATCGATTATGTTAGTGGCAAACTAACCATGGAGTTTGATGGCGAAGTAGTGGAATTTGACATCTATGATGTAATGAAATTTCCTAGTGATGATCATTCTTTATGTGCTATTAACATTGTTAAACCTTTTGTGCAAGATGTTTTTGATATTTCTGACATGGACGAATTGAAAATTTTAATTGAGCATGACATTGATGGTCATAATTCAGAATATGCATTGACAACTAGCATGAAAGAGGTCCCAGCCCAATTGGATGGGCACAAAAGGTTACCTATCTCCACTTTGGCCATTGGGCCCACTTTACTAACCCCAAGCGAGAATCTTGTTCCATCTATAGTGCAGGCACCGGAGATAGAGTTGAAGGACCTTTCACCCCACCTCAAGTATGCCTTCCTTGGAGACAACAATACCCTACCGATGATCATCTTTAACAAGTTAACTACCGGTCAAGAGGACAAGTTGGTGAAAGTGTTGAAAGAACACAAGATGGCCCTTGGATGGACCTTTGCGGACATCAAAGGGATAAGTCCATCCACTTGCATGCATAGAATCCTACTTGAGGATGAAGCAAAACCATCTACGTAACCTCAACGAAGGTTGAATCCGCCAATGATGGACGTGGTCAAGAAGGAGGTATTGAAGCTCCTCCAAGCAGATATGATCTTCCCCATTTCGGACAGCACTTGGGTTAGTCAAACCCAAGTGGTTCCAAAGAAAGGGGGTATCACAATGGTGGAAAATCAGCATGGAGAGATGGTTCCGAGTAAAACGCAAACCGGGTGGAGAGTTTGCATTGACTACTGCAAACTCAACAAGGTAACACGTAAAGACCATTTCCCATTACCTTTCATTGACCAAATGTTGGAACGTCTTACAGGTTATCCATACTATTGCTTTCTGGACGGATATTCGGGCTATTTTCAAATAGCCATTGCCCCGAAAGATCAAGAAAAGACAACGTTCACTTGTCCATTTGGCACTTTTGCGTACCACGGAATGCCATTCGGACTTTGCAATGCTCCCGGCACCTTCCAACGGTGCATGATAAGTATTTTCTCCGAATACATAGAAAATTTTATTGAAGTCTTCATGGATGACTTTACCGTCCATGGAGATAGTTTTGATGCATGTCTAGGACACTTAAAACTTGTTCTTGAAAAATGTATTGAAACCAATCTAGTTCTTAATTCGGAAAAGTGCCATTTCATGGTAGAACAAGGAATAGTACTAGGACATGTCATATCCTCAAAAGGAATAGAGGTAGATAAGGCAAAGGTTGATGTAATTCAAAGTTTACCTTATCCTACAAACATTCGGGAAATCCGATCTTTTCTTGGTCAGGCAGGTTTTTACCGACGGTTCATCAAAGACTTCTCAAAGATCTCGGCACCCTTATGTGAATTACTCAAGAAAGACGCCACCTTCATAGTGGACGAAAGCTGTAAGAAAGCTTTCGACACTTTGAAGGCATGTCTCATCAGTGCACCAATCATCCGGTCTCCGGATTGGGAGAAACCTTTCGAAATTATGTGTGACGCCAACGACTACGTTGTAGGAGCTGTCTTAGGACAGAAGGATGGAATAGCCTCACATGTTATCCATTATGTGTCCATGACACTTAATGGAGCACAAAGGAATTACTCCACCACCGAGAATGAGATGCTAGCGGTGGTTTTTGCCCTTGAGAAATTCAGACAGTACCTTCTTGGAATAAAGGTAATTATTTTTACTGACCATGCAGCTCTTAGGTACCTCATGGCGAAAAAGGAGGCCAAGCCACGGTTGATTCGGTGGGTGCTCCTTCTAAGCGAGTTCAACCTAGAGATACGGGATAAAAAGGGGGCTGAGAACCTAGTGGCCGATCATTTGAGCAGGCTAGTGAGGGAAGAGGAAGATCCAGCCAAGGGAAAGGATATAGTTGGAAGCTTTCCAGATGACACCTTCTACACAACCCTCTGTTGTGTAACCGACCCTACGCCTCAAGAAACCCGCCCCTACGGCCAGCCGCCCCTACGGTTTGAACTAGGTGCCCCTGCGGAGATGTCGACAGAGGTTTGTCTTAAACTCCAATCTTTTAAGCCCTGCTTTGCTGACATTGTGAACTTCATTGTTAGGAATGAGTACCCTCCAAACTTCACCAAGGCACAAAGAGAGAAAGTAAAGGCCGAAGCTCGACACTACATTTGGGACGACCTCTACCTTTGGAAGCATTGTAGTGACCAAGTAATCCGCCGTTGCATTCCAGACAATGACGTACAATTTGTCCTAACATTTTGTCATTTTGAAGCATGTGGGGGGCATTTTGGGGCCAACAAAACTGCAAGAAAAGTTTTGGATGCCGGTTTCTTTTGGCCACACATTTTTAGAGACGCTTTTATATTTTGCAAAGTGTGTGATAGGTGCCAAAGAGTAAGAAACATTTCTAGGCGACATGAAATGCCTCAATCCTCTCTTATATTTTACGAAATATTTGATGTTTGGGGATTGATTTCATGGGTCCTTTTCCTACTTCCTTCGGGCATACATATATATTACTTACGGTGGACTATGTTTCCAAGTGGGTGGAAGCGAAGGCCACCAAAACTGATGATTCTAAAGTGGTTGCAGCTTTCCTTAATGATAACATTTTTGCAAGATTTGGAATCCCGAAGGCCTTGATAAGTGACAGGGGCACCCATTTCTGCAACAAGACGATCACCGCTCTCCTTAAGAAGTACTACATTTACCAACGAGTGTCAACAGCCTATCATCCACAAACAAATGGTCAAGCTGAAGTGTCCAACCGAGAAATCAAAACCATCCTTGAAAAGACGGTCTCTCCCGGAAGGAAGGATTGGAGTGCAAGGCTAAACGATGCTCTATAGGCATACAAGACAACCTACAAGACTCCTATAGGGATGTCTCCATTCAGGCTTGTGTTCGGAAAAGCGTGCCACCTTCCGGTGGAGCTTGAGCACAAGACTTGGTGGGTGGTGAAGAAATGCAATATGAATTTGGAGGAAATGGGAGAATTTCGGAAACTCCAATTGCAAGAGTTGGAGGAATTGAGATTAGATTCGTATGACCATGCCACTGCATACAAAGAGAAGACCAAAGCATGACATGACCGAAACATCCTCCGGAAAGACTTCAAGGTAGGAAACAAAGTCCTTCTTTTTCTATCACGTTTGAAGCTTTTTGCAGATAAGTTGCGTTCAAGGTGGACAAGTCCATTCGTGATAGCTGAAGTATACCCTCATGGCGTTGTGGATCTTTATGATCCGCAAACGCACAAGGTATTCAAGGTAAACGGACAAAGGCTCAAACCCTACCTTGAAGGAGTGAAGAATGATCTAATCGATGATCTGCTCGGGAGGCAATCCAAAGGAATAAAAAGAGGAGCCACTATCAAGAAAACCGCCCCTGCGGCGACACACTTGCCCAGCGCCGCTCCCGGCGCTGGGCCTGTGTCTGAAACAACCTTGTCACCGCCCCCGCGGTGACATCCCTATGCCCCTGCGGCGGCCACCCTTGACACGCATTCTCAGCGCCGAGGATGGCTAATCACCAAGGTTTCGGCTTTTGTACACCAATACCATTGTCTCAAAAATAAGTGAAGGAAAAAGAAAAGAAAGAAAGGATGGAGAAAATATACACTTAAGGGAAGTTGGTCGAGGACAAATTGTGGAGTTAGTTCCATTCCCGGATTAGCATCACATAGCCTAGAAAATTCCCCACCTAATCATAACGTTTCTTGGCCTTTTACTTCACAAGGCCTTATGACCTATTTGTATATTTGTAAGACTTAGTAATTTAGATTGAATATGCTCTTGATCATCTTGACTTCTTCATTTTTACATTTCATGCATGCTTTCGAGTTAAGTAGAATTGTCTTTCCATGCCTTCACTTGTTTGATGCATGATTGCTTGTCCATTGCCATGAAACATGACTATGAAGGTGATCCAATAGTAGAAGCACAAACCCAAAAAGATTTTGCCATTTTTCTGCATACATAAATCATGTCATCTCTTAGTCTATAGTTGGGAATTTGCTCGGGGACGAGCAAACCTTAAGTATGGGGTATTTTTGATAACACGATTTATGACTTAGGTTTAGGTAATCATTTAGATAGATTTCTCACTCATTCATGCATGGTTTAGCACTAATTCACGACGTTTGCACTCAATTCACGTATTTTGTCGAGATAGACGTCTACACGGACTTGTGTATTGCTTTGTAGGTATTTCGGGGGTCTTTTAGACATTAACCGATACATTCGAGGGCCAAGCCTCATGGTGGTACACATCCAAAGCTTTGGAGGAGCATAATTGGAGCAACAAATGACACAAAGACCACTATTGGTGCAAGCAATGGAGCAACTCATGGCTAGACGATCATAGCATGCTTCTGCTGAAGAAAATCGGACCAACTACTAGGAAAATCGGCCGATTTATTCCTCTGGGTCGATTTTCCTGCCTTTGACAGCTTAAGCCACGTGTCCCACGATCTCTTGATCCGGCCTTGCTCTTGGTGGAGAATATAAGTGGGTCTGCAAGCTCTTGCTAAGCATCTCCCCTCTCCCACATTCTCATTCACAGCTCATCATTGGGGGAGACTTGGAGGAGAAGGAAAAACTCTCAAGGATTGAAGGAAGAAGAAGAACACCATTCTAAGAGGGATAGTGAGGTTTTGAGTGATTGTGAGTTATTTTTGGAGTCTTGGATTGAAGAACTATTGCAAGGATTGTTAGGAACATTTTGGATCTTCATTTAAGAGTTTGTAAGTCTTGCTACAACTTAGATTCAGTTGAGATTTATTGATTTTACTTGCTTATCTTTCATTATCTATCTATGAGAACCATGTATGCTTTTATGATGATTTTGGATCTAGATATGCATATTATTGGCTAGTTTATTGTGATTCTGGAGTGATGGATTGATGGTTATGGCTAGGGTGATGATAGAATGGACTTATATGTTAGTTTAGGATGATTTGTATGCACGAAACCCAACCCAGAAGGAAAAATCGCCATGATCATCAGCCAGATCGGCCGATTTAGCTGTAGAACAGCCCGATTTATTCTCCTGTTGCTCTTTAAATGATGAATCTGAATGTTAGGGTGTTTGGTTGTTTAAATCCTAGTGTTTGTTAAGCCTAATTTAGCTTAGGATCACCTAGTGCTATCAATCTAAGTGAGGGAAGAGATCTACCCGATGATTTCCGACCTTAGATACCTAAGATGATGAATACTAGGTAGTAGTGAGCCTCATAAGCCGCTATTGGATCGAGTGTGCTAGGATTATTGCTTGACACTTCCCTATTCCGAGACTTACCCGGTAAGGAGAGGGTTACCCCTTAAGTAGTATCCGGTTTGTGTAGAATTCCCTACTTTAACCCCTTGAGACCTACCCGGTAATAGGAGTTTGATGCGGGACTAGTGAAGTGAGAGACCTACCCGGTAATTACTTCCATTAGTGAAACACTCTTCCCTAACACCGCAGTTTGTCCTTTGAATCCTTAGAACTTGAGTCCAATGCCATAACCGGAAATCTTGACCTCTAGAATCCACTTTTCTCTCTTAATCATATATTTGTGTTTTGAGTTACTTGTTTGTTTGCTAGTTGAGTTGTTAGATTGTTTTATTGTCTTGCTTGATTTGTGATCCTTGCTTTATCACCACAAAAACCAACCAAAAATATCGAGATTTTTATTTCTTTGTTCCTTGACCTTTTCTTTGATTAGATCCACGCTATCTATGACCATTGTTTGACTCGATTTCACCTTAGTCTTTGTGTTCGACCTCGAAATACTATCCCTACTACAAACGTCCCGTACACTGCGGGTTCGCTAGGAGTTAGGATAAATATATCGAGTTTATAAATTTAAGGCTTATTGCGTGCATCTATTCCTGAGCGTAACAAGTCACATAAAGGAAATGCGGATTCTAGGGATTAAAGCATCTAGTTGTGGTTCCGACTCAAGATCTCAAAGGATAACACGGACAAAGCTGAGGTTTGCAAAGGGAAGGTGTTTCTAAGGTGGGAATAGATTACCGGGTAAGTCTCACTACTCACTATCCCAAACCAAAGCTCCTATTACCGGGAAAGTCTCAAGGTACTAAGGAAAGGAACTATAATCTCAAACCAACACACCACCCAAGGGAATAAAATCAACCTTTACCAGGTAAGTCTCAGACTAACTCACAAAGATGGGATGAAGGCACACTCAAACCCCAATAAAGGATAAACCTTTTTTTACCTACACTCATGATCTTAGGTAAACAAACAAAGGAATCACCGGGTAAGTCTCATCCTAGGCTTCCATTGAACCAAGAAAGGTATAATAAGGATAGGATTTGGCAAACTTAAACTCTTAACTCAGATAGGATTCAGGAAAGGTTCACCTCGTTCAGTTATATTCCATCCCGGCCGAGATATTCAATGATTGACCGAGGTGTTATACGGTTAAGGTAAAGACTCGAGCTTTCAGGGTCTTGCTGGGATTAAGATCATTTTATCATTGTCTTTCCCACAACTTTCAGCCAATCACCCTAGAATCGCATAAAGAACTTAGCCAACAATAATCATGATAACAATAATCAAATATATGAGAAATGAATCAATATTCAAGCAAGAAAACCTTAAGGTAAAGGTCTCAATAACTTAATCAAACAAACAAACAATCAGCGTTCCTCAATCACAAATCATAATAGACAACAAAACCAAAAAACCAAACTAAGAAGATCTTACAAACTCCTTCAAAGCCAACTTCAACTTGATTCCTTCCTTCCTTAAACTTCAACCTTCAAAAATTCCTTCAAACTTCCTTCAAACTCTTCAGAAAATCCTCCAGAAAATCCTTGATCCGAAGATGCCTGAATTGTAGAAAATCCAACCCTTTATATAGGAGAATTATCTTCCAAAGATAAGATATTTTAAAAAGATAATTTCCTAGAAAATATACCCATATCTGTCAAAATAAATCAGCCAAATATAATATCCTCCTTCCAGAAATCCAGCAAAAAATATAAGATATCCTCCTTCCAAAAATAAAAGATCTCAGCCAAAAATAAAGATCTCGCCGGCGACAGGGTGTTCGACTCGGTCAAGATGGTACTATAGCTGACCGAGGTGAATCTCAACTGAATGTGAAATCTCTCGAATCTGGTCCAAAATCAATCTTCTTAATCATTTCCATGATTCCTGAGATCTTCTTATAGCTCCAGAATGTAGCTCCAATGACTCCTTAGCTTCCTTAGCTCCATTTCGATGCAAAACGTGTCATTTTACCTACAATTACAACGAAACTAGGTGTAGATCTCGATTCCCGCGAAGGTAGACAAAACAACAATATAATCAAAGAATATACATCCATACATGTAGATTTATGAAGATAAAACGTCTAAACCAGCCTCAAAATATAGCCTATAATACATGTTGTCAAAATACCCCATACTTGTCCCTTGCTTGTCCCCAAGCAAGTTCCAAATCTTAGATACAAGATAGAATGGATTATAAGTCAGAAAGATCGATGAAAGCAATTCAAAACATTTTTGATGGTGTGCTCCACTCATAGATCACTCTAAGAGAATGCTTCATGGCAAATAAATCAACACATGATCAAAACATTTTATAAATATAGGAAAGATGTTCATCTTTGCATAAAATCATAGAATGCATAATAAATCATATATATCAAAATCAATCATGTATAATCCAGTTTAAACCACCAAGTCAATCAACAAGCTCGAGGTCTCAAGGGCTTCCAAAAGAGGTCAAGAAACGTGTCAGGGTGGGATGTATATAGGGTATTGTGGTGCTAAAATCCGGGAAAAGGATCTTACTTAACTTTCTTTGAAACTTAACATCTTCCACCAATAAGCTTTGCTTATTTTTACTTTACTTTTTGGGATGCATGGACAGAGGTGCACAATAACCGAAGCCTAGGAGATCAGCAATCATCAATTTCTCGAGATGCCTCAAACCCTTGATGCACATACCATGACCCGTTAGGAATATCGCTCATTTTGACTTTGAAAAGACACAAACACCCGGCTATGTGAATGGTGCCGAGTTACTCATCATCGTGATTGACCTCCCCAAACCTATTTGTTTCTTTCTAACACTTTCAGCAAAGATCTCAACTTCACTTTCACTTGCTTTTCTTGCTTGCTTCCAAATTCCCGGATAGGTAAAAGGGAGGCAAATATGTATATGACGGACTAAAGCATGATCAGAAAGAAGAAGAGAAGAGAATGAATTGCCTTATTCATCCCAGGAAGAATGTGACAGAACTCATCATGTGGTTTCAACCTTCAAATCCAACATAATTTTGATAAAAACAAAGTATTAAACATGCTAAAACTTCAAACAAAGCATTTTGTAACTTAAACATATCATAAAACCTTTCGAGCATATAAAGATTTTTATAACCAATCTGCAAACAGAATCATCATTGAGGTCATATACAGAGAAGAAGCACAAAACGTTTCGAAAAACTCTCAGTTAAGAACCCACATCGGTCGATGTGTTCTGACGTCATCCGAGGTGTTCTGACGTCATCCGAGGTGGCTAACCTCGATCGGCCATGAACATCCCGGTCGAGGTCATAATTTTTTTTTTCAAACCAGTTTTCGACGTTTTTCTCAAATAAAAACCGGTATGTATGCATGTAATGACATATAAACACATAGAGCATAAATAAGACAATAATATCCAAGAGTCATACAAGCATACACATAAGTCAAGAAAATACATCCAAATACCCCATACTTGGGACACATTGTCCAAATAGGTCAAGTATAAGTCTAAAGAACAGAATACTCACCGGACCTAGCTGAACTGCATAATAAATAAAGAAAGAAAAACCAATGCAGCTCTAATCCTCGTCAGTTGGTGGTGGTGGTGGATGTAAAATGTAGGGATGCTGGGACGGATCAAAGGGATAACCCATCATCTGCTAGTGCTGGATCTCCATCATACGTCTAGTGTAGTGCTGGCTCTCCAACATCTGATGCGTCCAACCCTTAATATCTCGACGTTGGTCCTCGAAACGCTTATGCATGTCAACGGTCAGTGCTGCGTAAGCGTCGACCATCTGATCGGTGAGATCATCAATCCTCTGGTGCGCCTTGGGATCTCTGAACCTGCGGCGGGATCTGCGTTGCGGTGGTGGTGGTGGTGGTGCTGCCTCCTCCTCTGTCGCCTCGCCATCAAGGTCGACAACTAGTACACTCGGACCGCCGGTATCAGTACCGGTCTCCATAGCAGCTCCTCCATCATAATCATCCTCATCATCAACAGCAGCGTCTTTGGCATCCTGCATGTAAGGAAATCACGCAGCGGACCAGTATTGTCGGACAAAGATAGAGAACTGGGATGACCATAAAATGCCCTGTGGAGCCGTCGTCTCCCATGGCATAGCGACGTAGGGCGTGCTGAGACCACGAGGGACGAGGATACGTTTGGTGATCATCTCCTGAAGTCCTAGCGGCTTCGCAGCCGCGACCAATGTACAAGTAGTCAGATCTAGACCCATAGCAGTAGCAATGTGGGTCACCAAGCCTCCACAACAAATGTCGCCCTTTGACTTGCCTTTTATCCTGTGCAAGTCCTCAACTAGCATCCCACCAAAATCAAGCACTCCACCTTTCACCATACAAAACATACTCAAAAGCTCCCCCTGTCGGACCTTTTGGGGCGTCTCAGTACGCGCCAGAAGAGTCTCGCTGAATATCCTATGAGCTAGGCGGAAGGCAAGGTGGAAAATGATGCGCTCCTTGGAATCTCCAGGTCTCCACCTATCACTGTGCTCAACCACGTGGGCTATTTCGCCCAAGAAATCTCGAGCTACGGCTCGGGAAGGAAAGTCAGTAACTGTGGGGGTAGTGAAGACAAAGATCTCTCTAAACGGGTCCATCGCCACGATATAGTTCCGGTTCAACAACCGGTACTTGATGCTGTTGCGCTCTGGCACGTGAGTGACAGAACTCACAAACTCCATAGTCGGCTCTAAGTAAGCCGGCGCTCTAACCTCCATGAAATCCTCCAGTCCTACCATGGATATCATCTTCCTCAAGTCCTCCACCACGTGTTGGAACTCGGAGGCAACAACGTCCAGAAAACGCGGGGCAACAATAGGACGCCCGCAAATACGATCAAAATCAGCCTGGTGTCTCTCATGGATCACCGGAATCGTACGATGAGATGTAGAAGAAGGAGAGGAACTACTGGTTCTATCTCTCAAGACCAGTTGGCGATTTGATCTACTGCTCGTGATTTCTGACAGAAGAACACCTCGGTTGCTCTGACAACACCTCGGCCGAGACACA
This sequence comes from Fagopyrum esculentum, assembly GCA_033239045.1. Lineage (NCBI taxonomy): Eukaryota > Viridiplantae > Streptophyta > Magnoliopsida > Caryophyllales > Polygonaceae > Fagopyrum > Fagopyrum esculentum. The sequence goes on along the minus strand of BSUD01000006.1, from coordinate 101,960,166 downwards.
GCCGAGACCGAGGCGAAGGGCTGTTCGTTCGCAACTATCAAATTTGTAAGTTATTTCCCCCCAAATCACTACCAAATGCTTCCTATGGGGTACTTATATCCTTTACAACAAGAGATAGTGGCAACCAAAGCCACATCTGTGCTAAATCAGTAGAAGAAGAAGAGTTAGGGTTTTTGAATGAAATACCCAGATTCTGCAGAATTGGAGCGTTTTTCTTGCTGTTTGATGCTTGAAAACCGATCCTCTTGCTTCCTCCGGTGTAATCGAACCAAAAATCGTGGAAAACGAGCAAGATTTAAAAATTTCAGGGATAGGGCATGCCGCGGTCGAGGTTAAGCTTGTGAGGGAAAAGTGAGGAGAGAGAAAACCGTCTCGCCTTTTATGCCCCTCGCTGAATTTGATTTCACCTCGGTCGAGGTGGTCTCGACCGGACCGAGATGTCTAACTGGATGTCGGACCTAGTCACCTCGGTTGCCCCAAGAACATCTTGGTCGAGGTGTTGTGACAGCAACCGAGATGTGTCTCAGTCAAGCTTCGTCTACTAACTCCTTGGTCCAGAAGAAGAACACTAAAAGAAGATAAAAGAGGAGTTATAAGCACTTGGGAATTGAAGACCATTCACGAAGCAAAGCTTCCGGTGCCCTACCGCCCCCGCGGAGCAGTGTCACCGCCCTTGCAGGTGACACTACACTCCGGAACGCAGCTTGCGCCTTTGCCAGCGCCCGAAACGAAGATTGTCACCGCCCCTACGCCTCTCCATGGCGCCCCTGCGGTGACTTATCCTGAAGAAGCGAAGACTGGTGCCCCTGCGCCTCTACCTGCGGACCACCCTGCGGAGCTGTGAGGTCGAAGAGCCAGTGTCAACGCCCCTGCGGTGACATTGGGCCGCGCCTGCGGCTTGACATCAGAAGCGACAGAAAGATGAAGAGTCAGGCGTTTGAAGAACATTAAAGATCCGCCCCTGCGGAATTGCCAGACCGCCCCTGCGGCCACGAAGAACTTCAAGCGTTTTTGCCTAAACCGGCCCTGCGGTCCTGAAGGCCGCCCCTGCGGTTGTGCGACAGAGACTTTACTCCGGCTGTTTGCACCACCTTTATGAAATTAAAGGTGACTATTTAGGCCGGTCATTTACTCCCTTTAGTGCCATTTGTAGTATAAATAGGCCTATGGCTGATTGCTAGAAGGAGCCATCATTTTCCCCATTTTATTCTCTCTTTTCTCTTGCTTCCTTTGAGTAATGAGCTTCTAGATTCCTTGCTACATTGGGTTGTTTTGAAGCTGTATTGCTGCTTTGGTTGTAAGTACCTTTTAATATAAGTTTTATTCGGTTCATGCTTTATATTCCTTGAGCTTTATTTATCTATTTACATGTTTTCTTATCACTTAAGATTGATCACCTTAGTGTTTAAATCACATGTAAAGAACTAGGATTAATAGACTCTGGGTTCGGGTCTTTAATCTAGTAGAAACCTTAGGTAAAAACTGGTTGTAATTACTTAAGGAAAAAGGACTATAAATATAAAGGAAAGTTTAATGGTTTTAATCTTCTCTTTATATCCCTTTGTCTTTGTTTGAAAGTTAACTTGTGATTTGTTCTTGTAGGTTTACGGAACACTAAACTTGTTAAGTTGTGTTGATGCCGGTTGGCTCAACACATACATATGATCAAGACGGGAACATTACTTGAAAACTTATAAAAGGAACCAACCAAAGTAGTTTTGCATGCTAAGAATCAAACTACTGTAGATCATTCTACATTCATCTTATTCATCTTGTTACTTGTGTTCTTGTTTTGTTCCGCTTCAATTTAGTCCAACCCCCCCC
>BSUD01000006.1:101872167-101958080 GCA_033239045.1 Fagopyrum esculentum | reverse complement strand
CCCCCCCCCCCCCCCCCTTTACTTCGTTTTATAATCAGTAATTGAATCAGATAAAAATATCACCAAACTCTCTTGGGTTCAACCATTGCTTTTCCACTATATTTGTTCTAGTGTTAAGTAGGGATTTATTTTGATAAGATAAACGAACTTGACCCAACACCCTCTTACGGTTACTATACCGGCAATAGGGGAAGGATCCAACTTCGAGCTCAAGCCGGGTCTCATTCACTTGCTCTCACCTTTCATGGGCTGAGTGGAGAAGACCCCATCAAACACGTTGGGAAGTTTCATACCGTGTGTATGAGCATGAAACCGGCCAACATTACCGAAGAGCAAATCAAGATGGGGGCATTCGGTTTCACACTCAAGGATGCAGCGGATGATTGGTATTATCACCTTCCATCCGGGAGCATCGACACTTGGGAGAACCTCCACAAGGCGTTTCTAGAGAAAAACTTTCCCGCCAAGAAGGCCAATAGCTTGAAGAAAGCTATAAGCAACGTCGAGCAAGAGGCGGACGAGACTCTCTATGAGTAATTTGAACGGTTTGCACGCCTCCTATTCAGCTGTCCTTTCCATGGATACTCAACTCAAGATCTAGTCTTGTACTTGTATAATGGCTTGCTTGACAACGAAAGGAGGATCGTCGATGCTTTTTGTGGAGGTAACATTCTTACCTCTACCCCTAACCTTGCTTTGGAAAAGATGCAGGAACTAGCTGAAGGAACTCGAAACTTCGGAAGGACTTCTTCCAAGAGAGGAGTCCATGCCATAAATCTTGGGAAGAGTGAGATCTCCACTGAACTAGTTGAGCTGAAAGAGATGGTGAAGAGATTGACGCTTATGGGAACTCCACAACAGCAACAGGTTGTGGAGTATTACCTTCCCAAACAACATAATCCAGCATCAAGAACCTTGAAAAACAGGTTGGGCAAATGGCGGAAGCCATAACAAGGATCGAAGCTAGATCCTCCGGAGGATTACCTTCCCAAACAGTTATAAACCCCAAGGAGAATGTTAGTGCCCTAACATTAAGGAGTGGGAAGCAAATCCAACTGAAACCAGCAACAAAAGGGAAGAACAAACCCTCTGACGAGTTTGCCGCCCCCACAGCCGCACCTGCGGCTGCAACCGCCCCTGCGGCTAGATGTCACCGCCCCTGCGGTGACAACCTCTGAGCCGCCTCTGCGCCTGCAAGGTGGCGCCCCTGCGGAAAACTCGATAGAGAGTTCTATTGAGAAGGATTCTTACATCCGGCCTGAGTTTCCACCACTGTACTTTGAGAAACCACCAACTCCTTTCCCCGAGGCACTAAAGGAGAGAAGAATAATTGAGGACAAGGATCTCTTTGAGACCTTCTCCAAATGTGAGGTAAACATCTCTCTTCTTAAGTTAGTGAAAAGTATTCCTAAATATGCTCGTTTCTTGAAGGAACTCTGCACCATCAAGAGGAATCAAAAGCTGAAGGGGAAACAAAAAGTGCAAGTAAGTGAGCATGTCTCCGCCGTTTTCCAACGTAGAATGCCCAAGAAATGTAGCGATCTGGGCATGGTAAGCATTCCTTGTGTTATAGGGGAAACCCGTTTTGACAAAGCTAAGCTTGACCTTGGTGCTTCTATAAATGTCCTGCCATATTCTATCTATAAATCACTTGGCCTAGGGCCACTAACGGAAACTAGGATTGTAGTACAACTTGCTGATATATCCAATGTGTATCCGAAAGGGATAATAGAAGATGTGTTAGTAATGGTAGACAATCTAATTTTCCCTGCTGATTTCTTTGTAACGGACATGGAAAATGATTCACATGCTGCACCAATATTGTTAGGGAGACCCTTCCTTAAAAACTACTAGGACTAAAATCGATTATGTTAGTGGCAAACTAACCATGGAGTTTGATGGCGAAGTAGTGGAATTTGACATCTATGATGTAATGAAATTTCCTAGTGATGATCATTCTTTATGTGCTATTAACATTGTTAAACCTTTTGTGCAAGATGTTTTTGATATTTCTGACATGGACGAATTGAAAATTTTAATTGAGCATGACATTGATGGTCATAATTCAGAATATGCATTGACAACTAGCATGAAAGAGGTCCCAGCCCAATTGGATGGGCACAAAAGGTTACCTATCTCCACTTTGGCCATTGGGCCCACTTTACTAACCCCAAGCGAGAATCTTGTTCCATCTATAGTACAGGCACCGGAGATAGAGTTGAAGGACCTTTCACCCCACCTCAAGTATGCCTTCCTTGGAGACAATAATACCCTACCGGTGATCATCTTTAACAAGTTAACTACCGGTCAAGAGGACAAGTTGGTGAAAGTGTTGAAAGAACACAAGACGGCCCTTGGATGGACCTTTGCGGACATCAAAGGGATAAGTCCATCCACTTGCATGCATAGAATCCTACTTGAGGATGAAGCAAAACCATCTAGGTAACCTCAACGAAGGTTGAATCCGCCAATGATGGACGTGATCAAGAAGGAGGTATTGAAGCTCCTCCAAGCAGATATGATCTTCCCCATTTCGGACAGCACTTGGGTTAGTCAAACCCAAGTGGTTCCAAAGAAAGGGGGTATCACAATGGTGGAAAATCAACATGGAGAGATGGTTCCGAGTAAAACGCAAACCGGGTGGAGAGTTTGCATTGACTACTGCAAACTCAACAAGGTAACACGTAAAGACCATTTCCCATTACCTTTCATTGACCAAATGTTGGAACGTCTTACAGGTTATCCATACTATTGCTTTTTGGACGGATATTCGGGCTATTTTCAAATAGCCATTGCCCCGGAAGATCAAGAAAAGACAACGTTCACTTGTCCATTTGGCACTTTTGCGTACCACGGAATGCCATTCGGACTTTGCAATGCTCCCGGCACCTTCCAACGGTGCATGATAAGTATTTTCTCCGAATACATAGAAAATTTTATTGAAGTCTTCATGGATGACTTTACCGTCCATGGAGATAGTTTTGATGCATGTCTAGGACACTTAAAACTTGTTCTTGAAAAATGTGTTGAAACCAATCTAGTTCTTAATTCGGAAAAGTGCCATTTCATGGTAGAACAAGGAATAGTACTAGGACATGTCATATCCTCAAAAGGAATAGAGGTAGATAAGGCAAAGGTTGATGTAATTCAAAGTTTACCTTATCCTACAAACATTCGGGAAATCCGATCTTTTCTTGGTCAGGCAGGTTTTTACCGACGGTTCATCAAAGACTTCTCAAAGATCTCGGCACCCTTATGTGAATTACTCAAGAAAGACGCCACCTTCATAGTGGACGAAAGCTGTAAGAAAGCTTTCGACACTTTGAAGGCATGTCTCATCAGTGCACCAATCATCCGGTCTCCGGATTGGGAGAAACCTTTCGAAATTATGTGTGACGCCAACGACTACGTTGTAGGAGCTGTCTTAGGACAGAAGGATGGAAGAGCCTCACATGTTATCCATTATGTGTCCATGACACTTAATGGAGCACAAAGGAATTACTCCACCACCGAGAAGGAGATGCTAGCGGTGGTTTTTGCCCTTGAGAATTCCAGACAGTACCTTCTTGGAGTAAAGGTAATTATTTTTACTGACCATGCAGCTCTTAGGTACCTCATGGCGAAAAAGGAGGCCAAGCCACGGTTGATTAGGTGGGTGCTCCTTCTAAGCGAGTTCAACCTAGAGATACGGGATAAAAAGGGGGCTGAGAACCTAGTGGCCGATCATTTGAGCAGGCTAGTGAGGGAAGAGGAAGATCCAGCCAAGGGAAAGGATATAGTTGGAAGCTTTCCAGATGACACCTTCTACACAACCCTCTGTTGTGTAACCGACCCTACGCCTCAAGAAACCCGCCCCTACGGCCAGCCGCCCCTACGGTTTGAACTAGGTGCCCCTGCGGAGATGTCGACAGAGGTTTGTCTTAAACTCCAATCTTTTAAGCCCTGGTTTGCTGACATTGTGAACTTCATTGTTAGGAATGAGTACCCTCCAAACTTCACCAAGGCACAAAGAGAGAAAGTAAAGGCCGAAGCTCGACACTACATTTGGGACGACCTCTACCTTTGGAAGCATTGTAGTGACCAAGTAATCCGCCGTTGCATTCCAGACAATGACGTACAATCTGTCCTAACATTCTGTCATTTTGAAGCATGTGGGGGGCATTTTGGGGCCAACAAAACTGCAAGAAAAGTTTTGGATGCCGGTTTCTTTTGGCCACACATTTTTAGAGACGCTTTTGCGTTTTGCAAAGTGTGTGATAGGTGCCAAAGAGTAAGAAACATTTCTAGGCGACATGAAATGCCTCAATCCTCTCTTATATTTTACGAAATATTTGATGTTTGGGGATTGATTTCATGGGTCCTTTTCCTACTTCCTTCGGGCATACATATATATTACTTACGGTGGACTATGTTTCCAAGTGGGTGGAAGCGAAGGCCACCAAAACTGATGATTCTAAAGTGGTTGCAGCTTTCCTTAATGATAACATTTTTGCAAGATTTGGAATCCCGAAGGCCTTGATAAGTGACAGGGGCACCCATTTCTGCAACAAGACGATCACCGCTCTCCTTAAGAAGTACTACATTTACCAACGAGTGTCAACAGCCTATCATCCACAAACAAATGGTCAAGCTGAAGTGTCCAACCAAGAAATCAAAACCATCCTTGAAAAGACGGTCTCTCCCGGAAGGAAGGATTGGAGTGCAAGGCTAAACGACGCTCTATGGGCATACAAGACAACCTACAAGACTCCTATAGGGATGTCTCCATTTAGGCTTGTGTTCGGAAAAGCGTGCCACCTTCTGGTGGAGCTTGAGCACAAGACTTGGTGGGTGGTGAAGAAATGCAATATGAATTTGGAGGAAATGGGAGAATTTTGGAAACTCCAATTGCAAGAGTTGGAGGAATTGAGATTAGATTCGTATGACCATGCCACTGCATACAAAGAGAAGACCAAAGCATGACATGACCGAAACATCCTCCGGAAAGACTTCAAGGTAGGAAACAAAGTCCTTCTTTTTCAATCACGTTTGAAGCTTTTTGCAGATAAGTTGCGTTCAAGGTGGACAAGTCCGTTCGTGATAGCTGAAGTATACCCTCATGGCGTTGTGGATCTTTATGATCCGCAAACGCACAAGGCATTCAAGGTAAACGGACAAAAGCTCAAACCCTACCTTGAAGGAGTGAAGAATGATCTAATCGATGATCTGCTCGGGAGGCAATCCAAAGGAATAAGAAGAGGAGCAACTATCAAGAAAACCGCCCCTACGGCGACACACTTGCCCAGCGCCGCTCCCGGCGCTGAGCCTGTGTCTGAAACAACCTTGTCACCGCCCCCGCGGTGACATCCCTATACCCCTGCGGCGGCCACCCTTGACACGCATTCTCAGCGCCGCCCCCGGCGCTGAGCCTGCGCCCTCCTCTTCCTTGTCACCGCCCCCGTGGTGACAAGCCCCGCCCATGCGGGTTTATCCAGAAAAGAAAAAAATAAAAAAAATCCCAAAATACCCGACACCTACCCCATCAACTCCTCTTCTCCCTCACCCAACACTCACTCAGCTCTCAAACCCTCACGCCCCCGCGCCCTAAATCTCTCCCTCGCAACAACTCTGCTTCGACGCCCCTGCGCCACCGAGTCAACACCACCACAACCATCTCCGACGCCCCTGCGCTTCCCTACTCTTTCTCCTACCTACCACCTTCCAATCTCTCAAATCCAAATTCCATAAAACTTTCCCCCTCACACGTTCTACTCCCTCCACTCTACAACACCTCCGGCGACATCACCACCAGCCAGAAGCCACCGGAATGCTCCTCAGCTCCACCACCTTCGCAGCTGTCCAAAAACCGCCCTTTATACTTCTCTCGCCCCTGCGCCTGCAAGTTGCCGCCCCTGCGCCTCACCGCCCCTACGCAACTCAGATCCGCCTCTGCGGGAATAGCAACAGAGGGTTCGTCTTCTTTCTTTGTTTTTGAAAATTCTAATTCCTTTGCTTGATCACTTGCAAGAAATGGAACCACATAGAAAGTACAAGATGTCCGAGGTAGAGAACGCTCGGCATGCGATTGTGCAAGATCGGGTTGTGTATGCAACTCAGCCGACAATTCATTGCCACCTTCAACATGGAGAAGGAGGATCACGTGTGTGTTGGACTTACCTTCAAGTTCAACAAGAAGAAGTACACCGTTGATTACCTCCAACTGTAGGAGGCCTTTGGAGTGACTCTCAACCCCTCTGAAAATTGGTGGGAGACCGTTCCGACACCCGACCTTTGTGAGTTTTGGCAGGCCGCCACAGGATCCGAGCTTCATGTCGGGGGAGAGTACTCCAACAAACTCACTCACCCTTGCTTGAGGATCCTGTCAAAGATCATCATGAGTGTCTTCTGTGGACACAAAGAGGAGATCAAGGTCGCCAGCAAGGACCTTTCATTGATCTACGCTTGCCTTCCGATGAGTGAGAAGGTGCCGGATTGGCCGTACCTCTTCCTTACCGCTTTGAAGCGGATTAGGAAGGACGAGCCAAGGGATATTGTTGGCGGTGGTGTGATCTCTTTGATTGCCGAGCAGGTGATGGACCTTTCCGGACTTGAGGATGGGCTGGAGGCCCCACTCTACACGGAGGGGATGCTTAGGAGGTGCAAGCTCCTCAAGTAGGACGGGGAGAACCTTTTTTGGCTTTCATTTGCAGATGGGAGCCACATCACATACCTTCCCCGGCCACTTCCCTTCGGAGATGAGCTTTCAGAGTTGTACATCCCGGCATATCCATTTGTACAGAGGCGACCTCAGGTGGCCATCATGGAGAGACATGTTGCAAGCTCCAGTCGAGCTCCTTATGAAGAGCATATGCCTATCCCGAATGATGAGGAGATTCGTACTGCGGCTGAGGAGGAAGGTCCGACACTTACGAGTCTTCAGGCTCAGATGGCGGCTTTGACTATTCAGCACCAGGCATGGCAGACCGAGTACCAACGGACCATGCTTGAGTAGCAGCAGGCGTGGCAGTCCAGTTTCACCACATCCATGACCACTCACTTCGACCGCCGCAGGATGCTTGGCAGGCGGCTCAACAGCAGCAGCTAGAGGCGCAACAGTTGGCTTAGCAAGCCAACTTTGAGACCTCATTTGGCTGCCAAATGGACACTCAACAGGCCCGCATTGATGAGATCTACCGCCGGCAGGAGCACTTCTTCCGACACTTCCCATACGCCCGGATGAGGGTCCGGATGGTCCAGCCGGACCATCGCACTAGTGGTACTATCTTTCCCCCTTCTTTACATCCAGCTTTGCTTTCTTTTTCCACTTTGAGGGCAAAGTGTTCTTCAAGTATGGGGAAGGGAATATCATTTGCATGTACATTTGTTTGAGTTGTTCTGAGTATGTTTGCTTTGAGGTTTCATGTTTTGTAATTCAATTTTTAGTTTAAAAAAAAGCCAAAGAAAATGAAAAAAGACATGGAAATCCTTGGATAAACCAAAAACCCGAAAGGGTGGTTTAGGCAAAAATAAGTTAGTGTGACCAACCTTAGTTTGGTGCAAAAATGGACTTGAGGGCTGTGAGATTTAAGTGAGATCATCAAGAAAAGAAGAAGAGTGGCAAGGTGAAAACCCAAAAGGGCACCTTGGCAAAATGAGCGACACCGAGTGTAGGTTTCCCTTCCGACGTTTGGCGGCATAAGAAGGGGAGTCATGAGGAGTGTGTCCGGGTAGGTCACTCTTGGAGCAAAAGCATGGTAGCTTTCTCACCTTCTTCTCACATTTTCTCTCTCTTTTTCCTTCTTTCTTTCTTGGCTTTTCTTTTGTTTCCATTGTCTATGCCTCTTACCCATGCTTCCTGAGGCCTTTGAGTCTAAACTGTTGTCATCTGTTTTACTCGGGACGAGTAAAAGGTCTAAGTATGGGGGAGTTTGATAGGTTATGGAATCACTATCATTTAGGTTAGTTTTTAGAGTCTTTTTATCACATTAGAGTCGTTTATGCTACTAACTCCTTGGTCCAGAAGAAGAAGACTAAAAGAAGATCAAAGAGGAGTTATAAGCACTTGGGAATTGAAGACCATTCACGAAGCAAAGTTTCCGGTGCCCTACCGCCCCCGCGGAGCAGTGTCACCGCACCTGCGGGTGACACTACACTCCGGAACGCAGCTTGCGCCTTCGCCAGCGCCAGAAACAAAGACTGTCACCGCCCTTGCGTCCCTCCATGGCGCCCCTGCGGTGACTTATCCTGAAGAAGCGAAGACCGGCGCCACTGCGCCTCTACCTGCGGACCACCCTGCGGAGCTGTGAGGTCGAAGAGCTAGTGTCAACGCCCCTGCGGTAACAATGGGCCGCCACTGTGGCTCGACATCAGAAGCGACAGAAAGATGAAGAGTCAGGCGTTTGAAGAACATTAAAGATCCGCCCCTGCGGAATTGCCAGGCCGCCCCTGCGGCCACGAAGAACTTCAAGTGTTTTTGCCTAAAGCGCCCCTGCGGTCCTGAAGGCTGCCCCTGCGGTTGTGCGACAGAGACTTTACTCTGGCTGTTTGCACCACCTTTATGACATTAAAGGTGGCTATTTAGGCCGGCCATTTACTCCCATTTAGTGCCATTTGTAGTATAAATAGGCCTATGGCTGATTGCTAGAAGGAGCCATCATTTTCCCCATTTTGTTCTCTCTTTTCTCTTGCTTCCTTTGTGTAATGAGCTTCTAGATTCCTTGCTACATTGGGTTGTTTTGAAGTTTTATTGCTGCTTTGGTTGTAAATACCTTTTAATATAAGTTTTATTCAGTTCATGTTTTATATTCCTTGAGCTTTATTTGTCTAATTACATGTTTTCTTATCACTTAAGATTGATCACCTTAGTGTTTAAATCACATGTAAAGAACTAGGATTAATAGACTCCGGGTTCGGGTCTTTAATCTAGTAGAAACCTTAGGTAAAAACTGGTTGTAATTACTTAAGGAAAAAGGAATATAAATATAAAGGAAAGTTTAATGGTTTTAATCTTCTCTTTATATCCCTTTGTCTTTGTTAGTTGTGTTGATGCCGGTTGGCTCAACACATACATACATTACTTGAAAACTTATAAAAGGAACCAACCAAAGTAGTTTTGCATGCTAAGAATCAACCTAGTGTAGATCATTCTTCATTCATCTTATTCATCTTATTTCTTGTGTTCTTGTTTTGTTCCGCATCAATTTAGTCCAACCTCCCCCCCCCTTTACTTCGTTTTATAATCAATAATTGAATCAAATAAAAATATCACCAAACTCTCTTGGGTTCGACCCTTGCTTTTCCACTATATTTGTTCTAGTGTTAAGTTCGGATTTATTTTGATAAGTTAAACGACCTAAGGAAAAGTTCTTGTCACTTTCACTCCCACTAAGTAAGAGCGAAACTTCTCAAAAGCATATACAACCGCCAAGAGCTCCTTTTCGGTGGTGGCGTAGTTCAGTTGAGCTTCATCTAGCGCCTTGCTAGCATAGTAAATGGCGTTTGTCCGGCCATCCTTCTTTTGTCCAAGTACCGATCCTATGGCCACATCACTAGCATCACACGTGATCTCAAAGAGCAAGGTCTAATCGGGAGGTTGAATGATGGGAGCGGTGATCAACGCTTCCTCTATCCTGTAAAAGGCATCAAGGCAATCCTGTGAAAACTCAAAAACAACATCCTTATTCAAAAGATTAGTGAGTGGTTTAGAGATTTTTGAGAAATCCTTGTTGAACCTCCTATAGAAACCTGTATGCCCGAGAAAACTCCGCACACCCTTAACAGAACAAGGGGGAGGAAGTTTCTCAATATTTTCGATCTTAGCTCGATCAACCTCAATACCTCGGTTGGAAATGAGGTGTCCTAGAACAATTCCTTCGCTAACCATAAAGTGACACTTCTCCCAATTCAGAACAAGATTAGTGTCTTCACAACGTTGTAGCACTAGAGAAAGGTTAGCCAAACAATTATCAAAAGAGGAACCATATACCGAAAAGTCATCCATGAATACCTCCATGATCTCCTCAATGTACTCGGAAAAGATAGTCATCATACAACGCTGAAAGGTAGAGGGTACATTACACAATCCGAATGGCATCCTCCTATAAGCGAATGCCCCCCATGGACAAGTGAAATTGGTCTTCTCTTGATCATTCGTATGGATAGGAATCTGAAAGAAGCCACTACAACCATCTAGATAGCAAAAATAGGAGTGTTGAGCTAACCGTTCAAGCATTTGGTCGATGAAGGGAAGCGGGAAATGGTCCTTCCGAGTGGCCACGTTCAGCTTCCTATAATCGATACACATCCTCCAGCCCGTAACGGTCCTAGTCGGAATCAACTCGTTGTTCTTATTTGTCACAACGGTCATCCCTCCTTTATTTGGAACTACATGCACCGGGCTCACCCACTTGCTATCCGATATGGGAAATATGAAACCTGCATCCAATAACTTAAGAATTTCCTTCTTCACAACCTCTTTCATGATCGGATTTAACCGTCTTTGAGGTTCCCGTGAAGTCTTACGATCGTCCTCCATTAGTATCTTATGCATGCAAAAAGAAGGCTTAATACCAACAAGATCATCAATAGTATAACCTAAAGCCTTTCGATGTGTCCTCAGGACATGCATCAGTTTAGATAATTTAGTTTCAGAAAGTGAAGAACTAACAATGTAGGGATAAGTAGAATCCGGACCAAGGAAAGCATACCTCAAGTGACTAGGAAGTGGTTTAAGCTCCACGACTGGAGGTGCTTTCTGAGGGGGATTTGTGCTTTCTCCATCGAAGAACTGGACTTCCAGAAGTCTCAATTGACATCATCTTGCTTGCAACCTCGGTCGAGGTCCAAGGTGGGTGACCGAAATGTTCTTCAGATAAGAGCACCTCGCTTGGTCCAAAAAGTGTCTCGTCGAGGTACTGGAACTAGGACCAAAACCTAAATTGTTTTTCTTCTCCTGAATTAGTTTATCAATCTTAGCTCCTGGATCTGCTTCCAATGCTTTTAAGCTCCGTATATCTGCATCACAAGAAACATTTATACCTTCCTCCATTAAACTAAAACTAAGAACTCTTTCAAGAGGGTCATTAATAAGGATAAAGCTCACCAATTCTCTTGATTCTTCTTCATCATAGATGTTGAAGATGTCATCTTCCAGCGGCTCTCCTTTCATTGCAGCAAGCAATGCAAACTCCACTTGATCTCCACCAATGTTGAATTTTAACTTGGCGTTCTTACAATCCACATTGCAACCCGAAGTTGCTAGAAATGGTCTCCCGAGAATGATAGGAACGGAATAATGTGCGGGAATGTCAAGTACAACAAAGTCTATAAGTAAATAGAAATTACCTAACTTGACGGGAACGTCTTCCAAAATGCCCACGGGATGGAATGGAGCGATCCGCCATGTATAGCTTTATCTTAACCGGCTTGGGTTCTCTAGGTCTGACATTCTCACATAGCTCTAGCAGGATGATACTCTCGTTGGCTCCTAGATCACACAACGCCTCATAAGTTACATCCCCAACTTGAATGGGAATGCAAAATGAACCGGGATCTCTCAATTTGGGAGGCATCTTCTCCTTCATAATTTGAATGAGCTCCGAAGACTTAGATGTCATCCTCACTTTTCCAAAATCTTCAAGCTTCCTTTTCCTTGATAGAATCTCTTTCAAAAACTTCCCATAGGCGGGCATCCCTAGAATGGCATCAAGGAAAGGGATGTTAATGTGTAGTTTATTCATAAGGTCTAGAAACTCACCAAAATGCTTGTCTAGATGTGCCCTCGCCCTTGACTGAGGGAATGGAAGTGGTGGTTTATAAGCAGGAGGTGGAACATAAACTTCAGATTTATCTTTCCCCGGCAACAGCGCCAAAAACTTGTTCGCTCCAAAAGGTGTGTGCAAGCTTTAAATTTATAACCCAAGAAGTATGCTTGAACAATATACGAACCCGCATTGTGCGAAACTAGGTGTAGACCTCGATTTCCGCAAAGGTAGACAAAACAACAATATAATCAAAAAATATACATCCATAAATGCATATTTATGAAGATAAAACGTCTAAACCAATCCCAAAATATAGACTATAATACATGCTATCAGAACCTCATACCCCTCCCAGGCGTAACAACCTACCTTCTGCAGTCCATTGAAGCTTTAGGTAAGAACTCAACCTTCTTCCTCTTCTCTATAACTGTACATGGAGAAAAGGGGTGTAAGCCATTGTTTTGTCCATTACAGAGGATCAAACCTTGCACCAGTGGCTTCCCTATTACTCACACCATACACTACAGGTGAGTCTTGCAACTATGACCAATTTTTACTTCTGTTTTAATTCCAAAACTCAGTGTTGAGTAGCATCTTTAGGGCCCATTTGCGATGCCTTGCACTAATTATTTACCATCCAATTTTTTGTATGCCATAGAGGGTTATGCGTAGTTTGATGCATCGGAAATTGGGATCGATCAAATGGTCGGATCTGGATCCATAGGTTTCTAAAGTGGGCTGACTGTATTGTTTGTGAAAGAACCCAGAATTTGGCTAAGTATAGGATTCCTGGATGTTTTAACTAACTTTAGGAATTTATGTAGGAGTTGTGGATGGGTAGTTTTGAGAGATCTTTGCTCCTATGAGTAGCATGACTATCATAGATGACCTAGAGGTTTATTTCGGAATTTTTATATATTAATTTAAGCCTCGTATTTTTATCCAAAGTTGGAGCCTAGTGACTTTTCTCAAAAGTCAAGAAAGTAGATATCTTCCAAGTTTTGTCCAAACTTCCTTGTGAGAGTTAGAGGGTGGTTTTGTATTCCAAAGGGTAGTTTGAAACATTTTTGTAGAATTTTTCTGAAGTTTCGGAACTAGGGGTAAAATGGTCATTTTACCTTAGGAAGGCATTTTTGTAAGTTCTCTTAAGATGGAACTGTATATCTTAGAAGTTATAGACTTCTATGAAAGTGGGATACATTATTGATCCACTTGCCTCTTATGATAGGCAATTGAGTTCTACAGTTGCAGACCGAGTTGAGATTTAGAGAGTTGAGATTTGATTCAGGTAAGTCCTTCCGACTTACTCAGCTGGTTTCTAGATGTTAGCTGAACGATGATAGTGGTGTGTGTTTATTGTTTAATAATTATAACATGCATAGGACGACCTTTATTATTTTTATGGCCCAAGTGTATGTATCACGGGCGGTGACATCACTGCCCAACTTTGACAGGAGACTGGGAGGTTCTCTATACCCATACCATACAAGTACAAGGTGAGGTGCATCAGATCCATTTCTGATGGTTACACGGGGGCGGAAGCGAGGTTTAGGAATCCCTCGTGTCACAAAATAAGTATCATTAGTAAGAGTGAATGACCTAAATAAAGATAATAAAAATAGATTCTCTCACAACATGATGTGTGTTTAGTTTTGCTATTGTGTGTGTATGTGCTATTCTCATTTATCTAACGTTTAGATAGCTAACTAATGGTTGATTTATGCTGTTGTTTAGAATTACCACAGGTTACAGCAGCAGCTGAGTGATCCGGAAGTAGTGGTAAGTCGGGTCTCCGTACTCCTTGGAATGGGGTTGGTGTAACAACCCGAATCCGCGGGACTCTGAGCACTACGGGTTGGGACCTCACAATGGGTCCCGACCCTTAGCCTGACAACAATTTCACCGGATCTTTCCAACATGGCACAAATAAAGACAAATACCGAAAGCGTTTTAATACAATGCAAACAATCTTGAAAAGAAAGATACAACTTGGAAACTCAACCGAGTCCTCAAACCGACACAACTCCAAAACATAAGTTCATAAGGTACAACACCCAAAAACGACATAATCACATAACCATCCCCGTCGTACAATGTACGAAGACCCCGGTTGTCCACTCCTCCACCTCACTCGGCGACATCCCTAACCTGCAGGACAACTACAAAATCGGTATAAAACTGTTAGCTAGCATTCAAAGCATTAGAATCATGGTATTGACACACACACACACACACATAGGCATCATAACACACAACATGATCTAAACACACATGTCCGGTTTATTATCTCTTTGTTGTTATTAAGTCATATCCCTTACTATTCCACTTATGGTGTTACACGAGATTCACTCGCCCTTGCCCCCTTTCACAAGACGGGTTTGTACTTGATGCGGATCAGCATCACCCGCTGGACTGTTCGCAAGGCACCTCCCAGTCATCCCGTTTTGGACTGGACAAGCGGTCACCGCCCGTTATCATACACTTGGGCCAAATATCAACATATAAAGTCGGTTGTCCTATTACCGGTTTAGTTGTTATAACATAAACAAAATCACGCACATAATAAAAAAAACACACACCATCAAACACGCATCGAAACTAATATAGAGAATACGAGCTAAGTAAGTCCGGAGACTTACCTAATCCGAATCACAATTGTGATAACACTATTATTCGACTCCGCACAAGTCAAGTCCCAATGCCTGATTATGAAAGAACATATTGGGTCAAAAGGCATCCGACAATCTTAGCAATCTCCAACTTCTAAGTTAACATGGTTCATCTAAGAGAAGGAGTGAAAAAGCCTTGTATGTAAAATGACCATTTTACCCCTAGTCCGAAAAACCCTAAAAGTCTGGGACATCTCAAGAACTTTCATTAATTCGAATTCCCAATGCATAAATTCCAACTCTAAAAGAAAGATCTAGCTAGTTGGAAAGATTTTCGACTTTCACACTTCTTAAGAAAGACTGAGGTACCTTGACTTAACTAACACGTTTACTAGATTCCGAAGAATTTCGAGGAACACCTAAGAGTACCAAACATGTCTACTCCTAACTAGTTAACCAATAGTCCAAAATATGTACCACTAAGATCTGCCGACATATACCTCAACATAACAACCTAAATTCTTCACACAAACTTATAATGGTCTAATTACTTAGACCATGTCCCGGATCTAATTTCATCAATAGAATATATCCGATAAAAACCCGACGTTTAACTAGTACTCCTTGTCAACCAACAAGCAAAAGTCTATAACCTTCATATACTCATGTATACCACAATCCTCTTACACACCCACTCAAAATCCATGTACATAATGTACACACTTCAATTACAACACTCCAACAAAACTCAACAAACCTTTCCAATCTAACTACCACTGTACCAAAACATACATCAAATGAACCTTAACATGAAAAGGGCCATCCTTAAACTCAAAAATGGTACTGCAGTAAGCTCACCTAGCCCCCATGAAAACCTTCAGCACATGGAAGGAGAGAGGGCGTCAGAAGTTGGCAGCTCAGGCGGCGGAGCAGGCGGCCAGGTGGTGGCGATGGCGGAGGGAATTTCTCGGCGCCCGGTCATCCGCAAGGGCAGAGTGAAAACCTCCACCCGTTGGCCTGCAGCGAGAGAGGAGGAGGAGCCGCTCTCCGACTCCCACGAAGGCGAAGGGCCTGGTGACTCGACGGCGACCCTCTGGCCTTCGACTTGGTGGGCAGGCGGCGACCAGCGTCGTTCCAAGAATCTCCGGTTGGGATTTCTGGTGGCAGAAGCAGCTCGTCGGGAGGAGGCCAGCGAGAGGAGTAGTGGGGCGAGAAGAGGAGAGGGCAGCAGTCCCGGCGGAAGAGAGGAGGGCGAAGAGAGCAGGCTTCAGCGTGTGAAGGGAGGTTGCGTGAGGGATTGAGAAAACAGGTCAGTCGCATGGGAAATGCGAGGAGTCGGTTCACCTCAGGGGAAAGAGAAGCGGAAAAAGAAAGGGTGAAAAGTAAAAAGGAAAAAAAATAAATAGTAAAAGAATGGACTTTAACAACTCGATCAAAATGAATCGGAACAAGACTTTCTAATCGGGAAAAATTCCCGATTTTTCCGACAAAATAAACGGATAAACGTACACGGACCCAAAAACAATAAAATACCCGAAACCTTTCCGCCCCTTTTCCGAAATAAAATAAATATACGGGAATTATTACGAGGATTGAGTATATACTTAAACTCCGCAAAAATATACTTTGCGACGTATAAATTGATCTTGTAATTTAAATTATGAGATTTAAATAATAATAAAAATACCATTAACATATTAATATAACATATACCCGAAACATAAAATTTACGACTTAAAAATACTCGTGAAACATACCTAAGATATTCAAATATATCGATAACCGTCGGAAAAATAAATATCGAAATCGCACCCAATAAACGGGGCGTTACAGTTGGGTTTTATATTGATGTTTTCTTTACAGTATGATGACAGTTAGACTTTCTAATTTCCTAAGTATCGTTGGTTGTTAGACGTTTGTGTTACATTCATGTCATTTAAACCATCGCTTTATGAATTTCGGTTTTCTTTATTTGTGTCTTGTTGTAAGATCCTAGTAAAGTTGCTGTCAAACTGAGGTCGGGACCCATTGTGAGGTTCTAATCAGTAGCGTCCCAAGTTCTGAGAATTCGGGGTATTACATATAGGGATTTCATTCATTTTTTTGTGCTTATTGATCAATTGTAGACTATGGTATGCTATTGGGGTCCATGACGTGATTTTCTATATTAGTTATACGCAGAGATCTCTTGGGATATAGTTAAACAAGGAGCAACTAAATTGACTATTTCACCTATTTCTTTTTGGTGGATGAATGGATTCTCAAATGAAAAGTTGAACCCAAAAATTAGAGTGTTCATGCTACGAACAAGCTAAATCAAGGTTCGTCTACCGTCGATCACTTGTCCTCCTGGTTGGGTGCGTGTCAATATACATTCACAACGATGCGGCACAAGAATATTGATGGTCTTCAATAAGAAAGGCTTTACACTTGACCTTTGGGTAGGTAGTTGCCCAATCTTGCACTACATGTTACGTCGATGACTCGTTTTCAAACTTTTTTAGGGTCTACACATGAATGCACTGAGTTACTACAACTATCTCTTCTTCCTCTTGCGTCCAAATCCCGATACAGGAATGCACCCCCGTGCTGACAACCATTGACGTGTGTTAGGCAAACACTTGACAACAAACTTGCGGTGTAGGTACCTAGACTAGACACTTAAGATTTCTTTTGGGAAGATGGATCTTCATTCTAATCAGTATTCTTATTTTGGTCTTTCCTTCTTTTAGAAATCCTCCCCCATGCTTTCAGACAACTTAAGTGTTCACCGTTGAACAGTTTGTAACTCTATCTCACATCTCGTCTTGATGTTACCCAACAGCCCCACATTATGGGAAAAATAGCTAGCTTTCAGACAAACTATTAATTTTGAGTCTTTGCTAATTTCCACCAATCAAGTTGGTAAATTTTTTATAAAAACTTTGTAGTCTAGTTTGATCAAAGTATGAGACTTTTTAAAATGTCAATTTAATATAATCAAGTTTTAGGTTTCAACATCAATAGCTTAAAATTAAGTTTCATGATAAATCATGGTCAATAGAAGAAAATCTATGTATAGCACGAGATTTGAAAAAATGTTGCTACATTTAGTTTTGCGGATGAAAAAAAATAAAAGATGAAGTTCAAAGCTAAAATAGTTTGGAGAAAACACGAAGATTAAAACATCAAAAGAACGTACACAATTAGACTAGAGCATATATGCTTAAGTAAAGAAGAAATTTTATATCAGACCTTGTTTAAAGGGTTATATAAAGAGACTATGACTTTCTATGTTTAGAGAGTTATCTAGAGACTTCTTACCCAACTTCCATGGCAAAAAACTTGTTCTCTTGATTTCTCTCTCGATATACAATTAATTTGTTTCTCTTGTTATATAGTTAATATGTTCACATAAGTGATCAAAATAAAATGAAGTGTGAACCACAACACTCAGATGTGCCAATGTTTCCATATGAATTCATCACTTGAATGATTGTATAGAAAAACTAAATCCAAAAATGATGGTGTCCCTTAGTGATAGAGAGCGAGATGATAACCAAGCAATCACATTGATTGGCCAATTCCAATTACAAGCCAACAAAGTCTCTACTAGAAAAACACAAATATTTCACTACAATTTGTGCAAACTTGACGATGTAAGATAGTTGAAGGGATGTGCTAATGAGAGCTTTTGTTTTCAGTTTTACCAGCATAAGCATTTATCCCCTCGGAATGAGGATGTGAACATGACACAACTATACAAGAATGCACACGCAAGTAAATTAAACAAATACCCCCTTTGATACTTAGGAGCAACCAAAACACATACTTATGGAAAAGAGGTTAGATCGCTCCGTTCAAGGCTCACTCTCATCCTTTTTGCAAGGAAGATGCTTGAAAAAGGCCTTCACATCTCTAGTTACCCCGTCTTCATTCTGCGTGGCCTATGAAAGTTCCATTGCTCTCTCCTTCACCTGTTAAATTTGTCAAATTTCAACAACCTTAATAACACTATTGTCAAACCTTATAATACAAAACACATACAATTTAGTTAAAACTAGCTTCATTTGATGGACATCATCCTCCAAAGATGGATCCAAGAACAACTTAAATCGGCTGTAGCCTACAATTATGTGTTACAGTCCCAAAAGTAGGATTGAAATCTCACATAAAAGACACGAGTGATTTGTGGATAAGAGGATAGATGAAAATGGATTGATGGATAGATGAAAGTAGAATGAAGGATAGATGAAAGTAGACTCGTCCTAGACAGAGCCTCTTCCTAGGTATAACGTGTAAACCCTCTTGGTTTAACGTTAACCTCCTTTTGATTATAGTTCTGCTTATATTTTATTTCATCCTAAAGGCCATATATATAGGTTGCTAGTTTAGAAAGGAAATATATAGTTGATATCCTAATTGACATCAAAGATAATCCTAAATTATCATAAAGCTATAAATTAGAATATATAAATTATCCTATATCTAATAGATATAATATCTTTAATATGGAATATCTTCTTTCCCAAGTCCAGCCGTATCATCACATCTCCTCTTGACTTTTGAGTTTGTCCATAAACTCAAACTCTTGATCAATTCTAGGGAGTGTGCACCTGGTTTCCATGTCTTATCTTCATGCATTTGCAACAAACTAAGCTCTGGTTCCCACTGTGGAATGTCTCCTTTCCACAAGACTGTTTTTCTGTTTAGGATGGATTCATTAGATGAACTAAAATCCCATAAAATTGGTCCAGCAGAAAAATCATGTGACGGTAAAGTATCAAATTCAGCAGGCGTACTTTTAGCAAGAAGTGATAACTCCTAGCAAATAACCATGCTTAAGACATCGTCCCTTCTCTTCCCTCCTGATAGTTGCATCCTAGGCTGCAACATTTTGGTTTAATTCGTAGAGGATTAGAGGCATTTCAACATCTGCCACTTTGTCTTGGCCAAAAGTCGTTGGCTTTAAAAGTTTCTGGATCTCAGCCCCTTGTGAAACCATTTGCCTTTGCTCTAATGTGTGGGTCAAAACAATAGTGATTATGAGATTCCCCGCTTGTTGAAATTCCAAGTCAGCCTTGATTTCATCTTTCAATCCCGCCATAAATAGGTACCTGTTGCTGCGTGGTCATACTAGAACTTCTTGCCAATAGTTCCTAAAACTGGATTTGATACTCTTCAACAAACCCTTTTTGCTTGAGATTTTTAAATCCTCCCCTTTGCAGTTCGGATACCCCAAGCTCCCTATGTTGTTTTAGAGCCTTTTTATTTTCCATAAAAGAATTTGACAGTTCCTTCATCTTCTCTTTTAATGTTTTCTGACGAGTAGTCATCCTTTGCATAAAAGCCTCTAACTTGGCTGCTAAATTTTCCATGTCACCCATGAGATCTAAGTTGTTACGGTCCTAGAAGTAGGATCAAAATCTCGGATAAAAAACACTAGTGATTTGTGGATGAGAGGATAGATGAAAGTGGATTGATGGATAGATGAAAGTAGATTGAAGGATAGATGAAAGTAGACTCGTTCTAGACAAAGCCTCCTAGGTATAATGTGTAAACCCTCTTGGTTTAATGTTAGCCTCCTTTCGATTATAATTAAAGGCCATATATAGACTACTAGTTAACAAAGGAAATATATAGTTGATATCCTAATTGACAGTAAAGATAATTGATGACATGATTTATGACACTAGTTTAGGCATTCATTTAGGTAGTTTTTCCCTTCGTTCATGCATGATTTGGTGTTAGTTCATGACGTTTATGCTTAATCGAGTCATATTGCTAGAAAAGACGTCTACACGAGCTTTTGTCAGTTTTGTAGATATTTCGGGGATCATTTGGAAGTTTATCGATACATTTGAGGATCAAGCCTCGTGGCGGTTCGTATCCGATGCCTTGAAGGAGTATACTTGGAGTAAAGAAGAACACAAGAACCCTTGTTGGTACAAGCCTTGCACCAACACATGACTAGATGACCATAACAATCCGCAGAGGAAGAAAATCGACTAATGACTCAGGAAAATCGGTCGATTTCCTTCACAACTAGGTCGATTTTTGGCCCCTGATAGCATTGTCACTTGTCTCTCATCCTCCTTGCTCGACCTTTGCTTTTATTTGGTTGAGTGTGGCTTTGGTTGTGCAGCCTGTGACTTTTGCAGAGGGAGATCCATTATATAAGTGACATTTGAAGACTTGAAAAGGGTCCTCCAAGCTCTCTCCAAGCCCCTTTGTGGATGTTCTTTCCATGGATTGCATGTATGCTTGTATGATGATTTTAGATCTTGAAATGCATTTTGTTGGCTAAGTAATTGTGATTCTAGGGTGAGGGTTTGATGGTTATGGCTTGGATGATGATAGATTGGACTTGCATGTTAGTTTAGGATGATTTGTATGCCCGAAACCTAATCTCGAGGAGAAAAATCGACTTGTTCTTCAGGATAAATGGGTCGATTTTTCTGGGCTGTAGACCGATTTTTCCTTCAGTTGCTCTTTAATTGATGAATCTGCATGTTAGGATTTTAGATTGTTGAAATCCTAGTGTTTGTTGAGCATAATCTAGGTTAAGGTGACCTAATGTTAGCAAACTAATTGAGGAATGAGACTTACCCGGTGATTTTCGCTCTCAGGCATAGAAGATGATGAACTCTAGGTAGTAGTGTGTAACACCCCGAATCCGCGGGACTCGGGGCGCTACGGGTTGGGACCTCACAATGGGTCCCAACCCTTAGCTTGACAACAATTTCGCCGGATCTTGCAACAAGGCACAAATAAAGGCCAAAACCAAAATGTATTTTTATGCAATAAAAGGAAACCCGGAAGGAAACAACAAAAGACTTCAGCCGAGATGAAACACCAAGGGCCAAAAGCCACCACATGATATACAATATATATGAATAATATACAATACTCAAACTCGACTCCACCCAAAAACCCAATCCTAAAATGTACGGAACCCCGGCTGCGCACTCTTCCGGATCTCTCGGCCGCATTCCTAACCTGCAAGGCAATCTACAACATTCGGTATAAAACCGTTAGCTCATATTCGAAGCATTAGAATCAATGGGAAAGGCGCAAACACAAGTAAATCATCATAAACACACAACATACGCAAAAGCACACCAATCCGGTTTATTATCTTTATTATTAAGTCATATCCCGTTCTAATTCAACTTCTTTTGTGACATGAGAATCTCCCGAAACTCGCCTCGGTCCCCATTTCCGGTATGGAACGGTACGGATGCCTCCGACCGTCTAACCAGCACGGCTAGTCGCCAAGAACCTCCTAGCCCTACGCAAGAGCTAGGCAGTGATGTCACCGTCCGTTATCATACACTTGGGCCAAATAATATAAGGGTCGGTGGTCCTATTTTCGGTTTAGTTGTTATAAATAATAAAGAATAAACACACACCACCAAACACACATCAATACTAATACAAGGAATACGAGCTAAGTAAGTCCGGAGACTTACCTCGTCACCACACTCAACTCACGACACTCTCTCTTCCTTAGGGAGGAAGCCCATAACCTGCTCACAAGAAGATAAATATATCAACAACAACCCACTCAAAATAGAAGTCTAAGACTTCTATACAAATGATCTACGCAAGACCATTTGACTCTCAATTCTAGGACCGCATCCTAGAATCACTCATCTCACATCACACTCAACACAAGCTAGAAGTCCTAAGACTTCTAAACCCTCGGATCTCGTAAGATCATAGCTCACAACGCAACTAGGATAACATGCCTAGTCCAAATAAACTCAACGGTAACAACATCATGCTAGGATAATCATATCCTACCTCATAACTCAACAACCATATACTCCAATTCTCAAACCTCACAAGCCTTACTAAGTGACCTCAAAACCTTAAGTTACAAGATTCACAAGATCAACCATAAAGCACAAGTCCTTAATAATCCTCACAAGATAACAACCCAACTCAAGCCTTAGAACAATCATAAATCCTCAAAACTAACCTAGGGTCCAAACCACTACTTGGTATTCTCACTAGATTATGCTAGATCCAACCTAGCATGATACTAATACATAACTAAATCGAGGGGAAAGAATACTCACACGACGTCAAAAGACGGAAGTCGTTCAACGGATGTCGACTTGAACTCGTTAGGCCTTTATCGGGGCGCTTCCGAACCTAACACCAAACTAAACAAATTTAGCTTATAAGCTAAATTTGAACGGAATAATGAACATATATATCTACGGAAAACCCCACTTTTAAAACCCATGTTAAAACCATAAATATATATTCTGGGCAAATTGTATAACATCATAAACCGAAGGTAAAACTCGTTTTCGAAGCCAACGTTAAAATCCAGTAGTTTAATCTTTGAGTCATAACCCGGATTTAATCCAACATGAGCAATATATATGGTATATATAAATAAGAATATAATTCAAGTAAATCCCAAATTTAAAACCCATAGAAACATTGTCAAGGGCAATTTATGAAATGCTAGAAACTTGTGTCATAAGTTGTAAATAAATCTTTGGGATATTCCTTGTAATTTAATTCCAGCAGGGGTAATATTGTAAGATTCCAAAAGTTGGGTTATAAACTGCATATACAAACAATGGGTCATAATTTGCAAATAGCACAAAAGGGAGGGGCCCGATTAAAAAGCCCTAATAAGGTTCCTTAACCTTCAGCAACGCGATAGAGGGAGGCGAGGAGAACGAGCACCAAGCGGGTGTGCATGCGGAGGAAAGGAGAGGCGGCAAGGGCGCTTCTCCGGCGAGGCGTCGCTTTCTCCGGCGTGGCAGAATCTGGGCGAAGGGAGTTCGCGGTGGCCCGAGGCGGCAACGCTTCTCCGGCTTCGAGCGGGCAGCAGGGATCCATGTCTCTGGTGGTTGGCAGCAGTAGCTCCTTGCGGTTGCGGCTCGACAGAAGAATGGCAAAGCATCTCGAGGACGGTTGCAGGCTTGTAGCGTGACGAGGGAGGGAGAGTTGATGCTGATACAAGTTTGAGAGGAAGCAGTTTGTTGCAACGAGGTGGAAGAGATCTGCTGTGCAGGATGAAACAGAGGGCCAAGAAGACGAGGTGAGGCAGGGGTCCTCCGGTGGTTGCAGACGCCGTCTCACCCTGGCGGCAGCAAGACATCCCCTTGGTATTGATTGAGGGAACCGGAAGAGGTGAGAAGAGATGGATGACATGCTGAGTGAGAGTGAAGGGCCGGAGATTGGAGATAGGGTGAGAGAGTGAGAGAAGGGACAAGAGCTTGTGGCGAGAGGGAGAGATAGAGGGAAGGCTACAGAGGCGGCTAGGTAGTGTTGGTGTAGGGGCATCAGAGGGAGCGAGGAGTCGGGAGGTCGTAGGGTCTCTTCTGAAGCAATGCAGAGGCGCACGCCATGGAAAGAAATAAGATGGATGAAGAAAAAAAAATTAAATAAAAAGAGTAATAGATTAAACTCGATTCAAACTAATCGGAATGACCTTTTTGGATCGGAAAATATTTCCGAACCTTTCCAAAAAATAAATACGGAAAATAAATATATGGATCAAAATATATATAGAAAATGTATAAGCTCGGAAAATTTAATTTTATGACGTAGAAATACTCGTAAAATTATTTAAGGCATTTAAAGTATCAATAAAATCCGAGAAAGTACAACACGCAAACGCGCCAAAATTTGGGCGTTACATAGTGAGCCAAAAAAAGCCGTTATTGGATTGATTATGCTAGGATTGCTGCTTAAGACTTACCTTTTTCGAGACTTACCCGGTATGGAGGGGTTTGACCCTTAGGTAGTGGTCCGGTTTGTGTAGAATTCTCAACCTTAGCTCCTTGAGACTTACCCAGTAATAGGACTTTGGTGAAAACTAGTGGAACATGAGACTTACCCAGTAATTGTTCCATAGGAGAAACACCCTTTCCTAATAACCGCAGCTTTGTCTTAGATGTTTAGAAGCTTGAGTGCAATGCCATAACCGGAAATCTCGATCTCTAGAAATCGCATTTCTTACTTCTATCACCTATCTTGTGTTTTTGTGTTATTTTCTTGATTGGTTGCATATCTTTTGATCTTTGTTGATCACCACAAAACCAACCAAAAAATATTGTGATTTTCATTTCTTTATTACTTTCTCATCTCTTAGTTTTGATTTACACTATACATGATCATTGAATGATTTGATTTCACCTTAATCCTTGTGTTCGACCTCTGAATGCTTTTCTTGCTACGAAACGACCCATACACTGTGGGTTTGCTAGGTAGATTAGGAGAATAGATCGAGTTATAAATGTAAGACTTTTGTGCGCACTATCTAGGGCGAACAATAATCCTAAATCATCTTAAAGCTATAAACTATATTATATAAACTATCCTAAATCTAATAGAAATAATATGTTCAATATTGGAATATCTTCTTTCTTTAGCCTTATCATCACATCTTCAACCGTATCATACTAACACAAAATCAACTTTATGCATTGTAAGTCAAAAGGAATACTTGAAAAGATCTTTGCACCTCTGGTCATAGCATGTAGTTTATTGCATCTATTAATTTAAGAAGTGTGAACTCATCCACTGGGATTGGCGGTGGACCAACACCTCTAATATGTACACGATCTCCACAAAATTGTTGGTCACTGAAAAAGGGTATAGTGGTTGTAGGACACCGGTGCACAAAAAACAACATGGATCAAATATCAAAAGCAAGGCTATGAGTAAGAATTTGTAGATAATTATCTTAAACTAGTGTAACACCCCGAATTCTCAAAACTCGGGGCATTACTGGTTAGGACCTCACAATGGGTCCCGACCTTAGTTTGACAACAACATTACTAGGATCTTGCAACAAGACACAAATAAGAAAAACCGAAATTCATAAAATGTATTTTTAAAAGGATGAATGCAACAAAGTCTAACAGCCTATAGTACTCAACAACGGAAAAGACTAACTGTCTTAACAAAAGGAAAGGACAACAAAGCAACAACCCACACCCCCACTCTAAGGAGTACGGAGACCCGGCTGACCACTACTTCCGGATCACTCAGCTGCTGATCTAACCTGCGATAAATCTAAAAAAAAACACAACAAAACAACCATTAGCTAGCTATCTAAACATTAGATGAATAATAATAGCACACACACACATAGCAATAGTAAACACTCATCATGCTTTTAAACAATCCATTTATTATCTTCATTTAAGTCATTCACTCTTACTAATGATACTTATTTTGTGACACGAGGGATTCTCAAACCTCGCCTCCGCCCCCGTGTAACCATCAGGAATGGATCTGATGCATCTCACCTTGTACCTTTATGGTCTGGATATAGAGAACCTCCCAGTCTCCTGTCAGAGCTGGGCAGTGATGTCATGACCCGTTATACATACACTTGGGCCTTAAAACATAATAACAACGGTCGTCCTAACAAGTTATTATTATAGCACACATTGCACACACACCACCATCATCACTCAACTAACATCCAAAAACTAGCTAAGTAAGTCGCAAGGACTTACTTGAGTCAAGTCACACTCTAACAAGTCTCAACTCGGTCCGTACTCGTGGTAACTCCAACGCCTGTCAATTAAGGCATGGGAATCAAAATCACATCCCATACTCTTAGAAGTTATAAACTTCTAAGAGGTTCGATCTCATGAGAAGAATTTATGCAACTACAGATCCTTAAGGTAAAAGATTATTTTACTCCTGATCTCGTAAATTCTCAAAGTCTATCATTAAAATCTAATATTCACTTTTAGAACTTGTTTCCATAATTTGGTTCTCACAGATAGCTTACTAGAGGTTATAAGGTTAAATCCTGAATCAACTCGTCAAAGAGGACAACACTCCTCCTCCTTCCCGGTTACTACTCTACTCTTAAACATGTATGCATACTTACATACATACCTTAACCTTTCCCCTCTACCAACGTATTTATGTATCTACCCGGTATACTCATATATATATCTACATATATTCATATCTCCCATCCTAGGCTTAGCTGCAGTCTCGATCTGGTATCACGCTCGGGGAGGTACGGCTCGACTCGGTGTGTCTTCCGACTGGGCTCCCAACATTCTGCTAGGTCGAGTCGACGACTGCGTAAGGGGGCGGCACTTCGGCTGGTGGAAGGAACAGCAGGTCGACGTCGCGCTGCCGGAGGTCGTGGGGAGAGATGTTGCACAGGCGGTCGATTAGTGGTGCACCGGAAATAGGAGAGGAGATTAAAGAGGAGAGACGACAGTAAGGCTTACCGGGACTCCTCCTGCGGCCGGCTGGGCGGTGCCTCGGTGGTCGACCAATTCGGCGGAAGGAATCTCGGTGGCGGCTATGGTGCAGGGCGAGTAGACAATGGTGCCTCGGTTCTTTTGTCGTGAGATGTTACGGTTGGGAGGGAGAGTTGTCGAGAGGATGCAGTAGTGGATTAGGGGAGAATTAGGTTAGGTTTAAGATTAGATCAAGTTTAGGATTAGGGTTAAGGTAGTTACGGGCTGGGCTCAAAAACTGGGCTTAAAATTAATGGGCCTGCTCACTAAAATAAGAAAAAGAAAAAAAAACTAATCATCACTTGCTTAGTACGGAATTAATTACGGAATTATATACGTTATCCTTTTATGTGAATTAAGGTCACATAGAATGATCAAATTTAATATCGAAATCTTTTATTTAACATAATTAAGGTTGGCGGATCGGAATTCGGTTTGATCCGGTATTAAACGGAGTTTAAAATTTTTCGGTTATTACATCAGTGCCCTCTTAAAAGAAGTTTCGTCCCGAAACTTAGAATCATATACATCATCACACGGTTTTTCCTGGAATATTTTTGTTTTTTTAAAAAATTTCGTTTTCTACCATGCAACTACTCAAACATCATACTCAGACACACATCACATAAAACATAATCACTCAATCCAATATAAAACATGAACGGTCAAACAACACACATCCGAGTACTAGCTCGTCGATACAGAAGTGACATATGACCCCGCAAAGAACTCGAGATGATTCCGTCTAATACTCTCCTCGGTCTCCCAAGTGGCCTCATCAGCTCCTCGTCTAGACCACTGAATCCTCAACATAGGTATCTCCTTGGACCGCAGACGTCTAGTACTGCGCTCCAAGACAGCTACTGGATACTCTACAAATGTATGATCGGGCTCCACTATCAGATCCTCATGGCTGATGACGTGTCTCGGAACCGGGATGTACTCTCTCAACTGAGATACATGAAAGACCGGATGGACACCCTCTAGTCTCGGTGGTAGTGCTAAACGGTAGGCAACCTCCCCAACTCTTTTCAAGATCTCAAAAGGTCCGACATAACGGGGACTCAGCTTCCCCTTAATGCCGAAACGCCGGACTCCTCGCGTCGGTGACACTCTCAACCACACCTGAGCACCCACCCTAAACTCCAAAGGTCGACGCCTTTTGTCGACGTAGGACTTCTGACAACTCTTAGCTGCTAACATCCGCTCTCAGACCAGGACAATCCGAACAAAGTCATCCTGTATCTGATTTGGAGCTACTCCATCAGCTCTGCTAGGCTCATCCCAGCATAATGGCGTGCGACATCTCCGCCCGCACAAAGCCTCATAAGGGGCCATCCCAATAGATGCGTGCCAGTTGTTATTATACAAAAACTCTACCGGTGGAAGATGATCTGGCCATACCTATCCCCAATCTACTACACAAGCCCGCAGCATGTCCTCTATTGTCTGGATGGTTCTCTTAAACTGACCGTCGGTCTGTGGGTGGTACGCAGTAGTAAAGTGGAGACTCGTCCGTAAAGTAGTATGTACTTGCTGCCAAAACCTCGAGGTGAAACGTCCATCTCTATCGGAGACGATAGTCCTCGGTACTCCATGAAATCTCACAATGTGCCTGGTGTGAACTCCTCATCTAGACGGCTTACCGGCCACGTTTCCTTAATCGGAATGAAACGTGCGGTCTTCGTCAGACGGTCTACCACTACCGAAATAGCATCAAAACCTCTGCTGAGCCTCAACCCTGTGACAAAATCCATAGATATATCCTCCCACTTCCACTGTGGTACCGGAAGTGGGTGGAGCTCTCCTCCGGACATGCGATGCTCAATCTTGACCTGCTGACAGGTCGCACACTGAGCTACATACCGAGCCACGTCGGACTTCAAACCACCCCACCAGAAGGACCGTCTCACATCCTTGTACATCTTACTCGCTCCAGGATGTACTGAGTATGGGGTAGCATGAGCCTCACCTAGTATCTTCTATCTCAACTCACTGTCTGACGGTACACAAGACGTCTCATCACTCCATCAGCACCAATAGTGAACTGTGGTGCCTCGTCTCGAGACATCTTGTCCCGGATCCTGGTCAAAGTCGGGCAAGTCTCCTGTTTCTGTCGGATCTCGTCCAACAGATCAGGAAGTAACTCCAAGGTAGCCAACTGACTATCTGTATCGGGAAACTGAATCTCTATCTCTAACCAAGCCAAATCCCTCTACAACTGTGGTTATACCTTTAACCGGGCTATCGCCCTCTCCCGAGGCGTCTTCCGGCTCAAAGCGTCAGCTACCACGTTCGCCTTTCCGGGGTGGTAGAGAATCTCAAGGTCGAAGTCCTTGATCAACTCTAACCACCACCTCTAGCGGTTATTCAACTCTAGCTGAGTGAATATATACTTCAGACTCTTATGGTCTGTGAAGATCTGACAGGTCGGCCCATAGAGATAGTGCCGCCAGATCTTAAGAGCATGGACTACTACAGCCAACTCTAGATCATGGGTGGGCTAGTTCTCCTCATACGTCTTCAACTATCGATGTAACACCCCAAATCCGCGGGACTTGGAGTGTCACATTGGGCTAGGATCTCACAATGGATCCTGACCCTAACCTGACAACAAGTTCACTGGATCTTACAACAAGGCACAGGTAGATTAAAATTAAATACATAAAAGCTGAGTATGATACATCAAAAGAGTTTACAAACTCATATCCGAGTACAAAACAACAACATAAACCACAACCACAAAAGATCCCACATCCCACGCATCCTAATGTACAGAAGTCCTCGGCTTGTCACACCATCTGGCTCACTCTGCAGTATTCCTATCCTGCAGAACACTACAACACGGTATGAAACCGTTAGCTACAGCAATGAAAAGGCCTTTTTCAAACATCTTCCACGCATCCTAATGTGAACATGACACAACTATACAAGAATGCACACACAAGTAAATTAAACAAATACCCCCTTTGATACTTAGGAGCAACCAAAACACATGCTTATGGAAAAGAGGTTAGATCGCTCCGTTCAAGGCTCACTCTCATCCTTTTTGCAAGGAAGATGCTTGAAAAAGGCCTTCACATCTCTAGTTACTCCGTCTTCATTCTGCGTGGCCTATGAAAGTTCCATTGCTCTCTCCTTCACCTGTTAAATTTGTCAAATTTCAACAACCTTAATAACACTATTGTCAAACCTTATAATACAAAACACATACAATTTAGTTAAAACTAGCTTCATTTGATGGACATCATCCTCCAAAGATGGATCCAAGAACAACTTAAATCGGTTGTAGCCTACAATTATGTGTTACAGTCCCACAAGTAGGATTGAAATCTCACATAAAAGACACGAGTGATTTGTGGATAAGAGGATAGATGAAAATGGATTGATGGATAGATGAAAGTAGAATGAAGGATAGATGAAAGTAGACTCGTCCTAGACAGAGCCTCTTCCTAGGTATAACGTGTAAACCCTCTTGGTTTAACATTAACCTCCTTTTGATTATAGTTCTGCTTATATTTTATTTCATCCTAAAGGCCATATATATAGGTTGCTAGTTTAGAAAGGAAATATATAGTTGATATCCTAATTGACATCAAAGATAATCCTAAATTATCATAAAGCTATAAATTAGAATATATAAATTATCCTATACTAATAGATATAATATCTTTAATATGGAATATCTTCTTTCCCAAGTCCAGCCGTATCATCACATCTCCTCTTGACTTTTGAGTTTGTCCATAAACTCAAACTCTTGATCAATTCTAGGGAGTGTGCACCTGGTTTCCATGTCTTATCTTCATGCATTTGCAACAAACTAAGCTCTGGTTCCCACTGTGGAATGTCTCCTTTCCACAAGACTGTTTTTCTGTTTAGGATGGATTCATTAGATGAACTAAAATCCCATAAAATTGGTCCAGCAGAAAAATCATGTGACGGTAAAGTATCAAATTCAGCAGGCGCACTTTTAGCAAGAAGTGATAACTCCTAGCAAATAACCATGCTTAAGACATCATCCCTTCTCTTCCCTCCTGATAGTTGCATCCTAGGCTGCAACATTTTGGTTTAATTCGTAGAGGATTAGAGGCATTTCAACATCTGCCACTTTGTCTTGGCCAAAAGTCGTTGGCTTTAAATATTTCTGGATCTCAGCCCCTTGTGAAACCATTTGCCTTTGCTCTAATGTGTGGGTCAAAACAATAGTGATTATGAGATTTCCCGCTTGTTGAAATTCCAAGTCAGCCTTGATTTCATCTTTCAATCCCGCCATAAATAGGTACCTGTTGCTGCGTGGTCATACTAGAACTTCTTGCCAATAGTTCCTAAAACTGGATTTGATACTCTTCAACAAACCCTTTTTGCTTGAGATTTTTCAATCCTCCCCTTTGCAGTTCGGATACCCCAAGCTCCGTATGTTGTTTTAGAGCCTTTTTATTTTCCAGAAAAGAATTTGACAGTTCCTTCATCTTCCCTTTTAATGTTTTCTGACGAGTAGTCATCCTTTGCATAAAAGCCTCTAACTTGGCTGCTAAATTTTCCATGTCACCCATGAGATCTAAGTTGTTACGGTCCTAGAAGTAGGATCAAAATCTCGGATAAAAAACACTAGTGATTTGTGGATGAGAGGATAGATGAAAGTGGATTGATGGATAGATGAAAGTAGATTGAAGGATAGATGAAAGTAGACTCATTCTAGACAAAGCCTCCTAGGTATAATGTGTAAACCCTCTTGGTTTAATGTTAGCCTCCTTTCGATTATAATTAAAGGCCATATATAGGCTACTAGTTAACAAAGGAAATATATAGTTGATATCCTAATTGACAGTAAAGATAATTGATGACATGATTTATGACACTAGTTTAGGCATTCATTTAGGTAGTTTTTCCCTTCGTTCATGCATAATTTGGTGTTAGTTCATGACGTTTATGCTTAATCGAGTCATATTGCTAGAAAAGACGTCTACATGAGCTTTTGTCGGTTTTGTAGATATTTCGGTGATCATTTGGAAGTTAATCGATACATTCGAGGATCAAGCCTCGTGGCGGTTCGTATCCGATGCCTTGAAGGAGTATACTTGGAGTAAAGAAGAACACAAGAACCCTTGTTGGTACAAGCCTTGCACCAACACATGACTAGATGATCATAACAATCCGCAGAGGAAGAAAATCGACTAATGACTCAGGAAAATCGGTCGATTTCCTTCACAACTAGGTCGATTTTTGGCCCCTGATAGCATTGTCACTTGTCTCTCATCCTTCTTGCTCGACCTTTGCTTTTATTTGGTTGAGTGTGGCTTTGGTTGTGCAGCCTGTGACTTTTGCAGAGGGAGATCCATTATATAAGAGACATTTGAAGACTTGAAAAGGGTCCTCCAAGCTCTCTCCTAGCCCCTTTGTGGATGTTCTTTCCATGGATTGCATGTATGCTTGTATGATGATTTTAGATCTTGAAATGCATGTTGTTGGCTAAGTAATTGTGATTCTAGGGTAAGGGTTTGATGGTTATGGCTTGGATGATGATAGATTGGACTTGCATGTTAGTTTAGGATGATTTATATGCCCGAAACCTAATCTAGAGGAGAAAATTCGACTTGTTCTTCAGGATAAATGGGTCGATTTTTCTGGGTTGTAGACCGATTTTTCCTTCAGTTGCTCTTTAATTGATGAATCTGCATGTTAGGATGTTAGATTGTTGAAATCCTAGTGTTTGTTGAGCATAATCTAGGTTAAGGTGACCTAATGTTAGCAAACTAATTGAGGAATGAGACTTACCCGGTGATTTCCGCTCTCAGGCATAGAAGATGATGAACTCTAGGTAGTAGTGTGTAACACCCCGAATCCGCGGGACTCGGGGCGCTACGGGTTGGGACCTCACAATGGGTCCCGACCCTTAGCTTGACAACAATTTCGCCGGATCTTGCAACAAGGAACAAATAAAGGCCAAAACCAAAATGTATTTTTATGCAATGAAAGGAAACCCGGAAGGAAACAACAAAAGACTTCAGCCGAGATGAAACACCAAGGGCCAAATGCCACCACGTGATATGCAATATATATGAATAATATACAATACTCAAACTCGACTCCACCCAAAAACCCAATCCTAAAATGTACGGAACCCCGGCTGCGCACTCTTCTGGATCTCTCGGCCGCATTCCTAACCTGCAAGGCAATCTACAACATTCGGTATAAAACCGTTAGCTCATGTTCGAAGCATTAGAATCAATGGGAAAGGCGCAAACACAAGTAAATCATCATAAACACACAACATACGCAAAAGCACACCAATCCGGTTTATTATCTTTATTATTAAGTCATATCCCGTTCTAATTCAACTTCTTTTGTGACACAAGAATCTCCCGAAACTCGCCTCGGTCCCCATTTCCGGTATGGAACGGTACGGATGCCTCCGACCGTCTAACCAGCACGGCTAGTCGCCAAGAACCTCCTAGCTCTACGCAAGAGCTAGGCAGTGATGTCACCGCCCGTTATCATACACTTGGGCTAAATAATATAAGGGTCGGTGGTCCTATTTTCGGTTTAGTTGTTATAAATAATAAAGAATAAACACACACCACCAAACACACATCAATACTAATACAAGGAATACGAGCTAAGTAAGTCCGGAGACTTACCTCGTCACCACACTCAACTCACGACACTCTCGCTTCCTTAGGGAGGAAGCCCATAACCTGCTCACAAGAAGATAACTATATCAACAACAACCCACTCACAATAGAAGTCTAAGACTTCTATACAAATGATCTACGCAAGACCATTTGACTCTCAATTCTAGGACCGCATCCTAGAATCACTCATCTCACATCACACTCAACAAAAGATAGAAGTCCTAAGACTTCTAAACCCTCGGATCTCGTAAGATCATAGCTCACAACGCAACTAGGATAACATGCCTAGTCCAAATAAACTCAACGGTAACAACATCATGCTAGGATAATCATATCCTACCTCATAACTCAACAACCATATACTCCAATTCTCAAACCTCACAAGCCTTACTAAGTGACCTCAACACCTTAAGTCACAAGATTCACAAGATCAACCATAAAGCACAAGTCCTTAATAATCCTCACAAGATAACAACCCAACTCAAGCCTTAGAACAATCATAAATCCTCAAAACTAACCTAGGGTCCAAACCACTACTTGGTATTCTCACTAGATTATGCTAGATCCAACCTAGCATGATACTAATACATAACTAAATTCAGGGGAAAGAATACTCACAAGACGTCAAAAGACGGAAGTCATTCAACGGATGTCGACTTGAACTCGTTAGGCCTTTATTGGGGCGCTTCCGAACCTAGCACCAAACTAAACAAATTTAGCTTATAAGCTAAATTTGAACGGAATAATGAACATATATATCTACGGAAAATCCCACTTTTAAAACCCATGTTAAAACCATAAATATATATTCCGGGCAAATTGTATAACATCATAAACCGAAGGTAAAACTCGTTTTCGAAGCCAACGTTAAAATCCCGTAGTTTAATCTTTGAGTCATAACCCGGAATTAATCCAACATGAGCATAATATATATGGTATATATAAATAAGAATATAATTCAAGTAAATTCCAAATTTAAAACCCATAGAAACATTGTCAAGGACAATTTATGAAATGCTAGAAACTTGTGTCATAAGTTGTAAATAAATCTTTGGGATATTCCTTGTAATTTAATTCCAGCAGGGGTAATATTGTAAGATTCCAAAAGTTGGGTTATAAACTGCATATACAAACAATGGGTCACAATTTGCAAATAGCACAAAAGGGAGGGGCCCGATTAAAAAGCCCTAATAAGTTTCCTCAACCTTCAGCAACGCGATAGAGGGAGGCGAGGAGAACGAGCACCAGGCGGCTGTGCATGCGGAGGAAAGGAGAGGCGGCAAGGGCGCTTCTCCGGCGAGGCGTCGCTTTCTCCGGTGTGGCAGAATCTGGGAGAAGGGAGTTCGCGGTGGCCCGAGGCGGCAACGCTTCTCCGGCTTCGAGCGGGCGGCAGGGATCCATGTCTCTGGTGGTTGGCAGCAGTAGCTCCTTGCGGTTGCGGCTCGACAGAAGAATGGCAAAGCATCTCGAGGACGGTTGCAGGCTTGCAGCGTGACGAGGGAGGGAGAGTTGATGCTGATACAAGTTTGAGAGGAAGCAGTTGGTTGCAACGAGGTGCAAGAGATCTGCTGTGCAGGATGAAACAGAGGGCCGAGAAGACGAGGTGAGGCAGGGATCCTCCGGTGGTTGCAGACGCCGTCTCACCCTGGCGGCAGCAAGGCGTCCCCTTGGTATTGATAGAGGGAACCGGAAGAGGTGAGAAGAGATGGATGACCTGCTGAGTGAGAGTGAAGGGCCAGAGATTGGAGATAGGGTGAGAGAGTGAGAGAAGGGACAAGAGCTTGTGGCGAGAGGGACAGATAGAGGGAAGGCTACAGAGGCGGCTAGGTAGTGTGGGTGTAGGGGCATCAGAGGGAGCGAGGAGTCGGGAGGTCGTAGGGTCTCTTCTGAAGCAATACAGAGGCGCACGCCATGGAAAGAAAAGAGATGGATGAAGAAAAAAAATTAAATAAAACGAGTAATAGATTAAACTCGATTCAAACTAATCGGAATGACCTTTTTGGATCGGAAAATATTTCCGAACCTTTCCAAAAAATAAATACGGAAAATAAATATATGGATCAAAGTATATATAGTAAATGTATAAGCTCGGAAAATTTAATTTTATGACGTAGAAATACTCGTAAAATTATTTAAGGCATTTAAAGTATCGATAAAATCCGAGAAAGTACAACACGCAAACGCGCCAAAATTTGGGCGTTACATAGTGAGCCAAAAAAAGCCGTTATTGGATTGATTATGCTAGGATTGCTGCTTAAGACTTACCTTTTTCGAGACTTACCCGGTATGGAGGGGTTTGACCCTTAGGTAGTGGTCCGGTTTGTGTAGAATTCTCAACCTTAGCTCCTTGAGACTTACCCAGTAATAGGACTTTGGTGAAAACTAGTGGAACATGAGACTTACCCAGTAATTGTTCCATAGGAGAAACACCCTTTCCTAATAACCGCAGCTTTGTCTTAGATGTTTAGAAGCTTGAGTGCAATGCCATAACCGGAAATCTCGATCTCTAGAAATCGCATTTCTTACTTCTATCACCTATCTTGTGTTTTTGTGTTATTTTCTTGATTGGTTGCATATCTTTTGATCTTTGTTGATCACCACAAAACCAACCAAAAAATATTGTGATTTTCATTTCTTTATTACTTTCTCATCTCTTAGTTTTGATTTACACTATACATGATCATTGAATAATTTGATTTCACCTTAATCCTTGTGTTAGACCTCTGAATGCTTTTCTTGCTACGAAACGACCCATACACTGTGGGTTCGCTAGGTAGATTAGGAGAATAGATCGAATTATAAATGTAAGACTTTTGTGCACACTATCTAGGGCGAACAATAATCCTAAATCATCTTAAAGCTATAAACTATATTATATAAACTATCCTAAATCTAATAGAAATAATATGTTCAATATTGGAATATCTTCTTTCTTTAGCCTTATCATCACATCTTCAACCGTATCATACTAACACAAAATCAACTTTATGCATTGTAAGTCAAAAGGAATACTTGAAAAGATCTTTGCACCTCTGGTCATAGCATGTAGTTTATTGCATCTATTAATTTAAGAAGTGTGAACTCATCCACTGGGATTGGCGGTGGACCAACACCTCTAACATGTACACGATCTCCACAAAATGGTTGGTCACTGAAAAAGGGTATAGTGGTTGTAGGACACCGGTGCACAAAAAACAACATGGATCAAATATCAAAAGCAAGGCTATGAGTAGACAATGGTGCCTCGGTTCTTCTGGCGTGAGATGTTACGGTTGGGAGGGAGAGTTGTCGAGAGGATGCAGCAGTGGATTAGGGGAGAATTAGGTTAGGTTTAAGATTAGATCAAGTTTAGGATTAGGGTTAAGGTAGTTACGGGCTGGGCTGGAAAACTGGGCTTAAAAATAATGGGCCTGCTCACTAAAATAAGAAAAAGAAAAAAAAACTAATCATCACTTGCTTAGTACGGAATTAATTACGGAATTATATACGTTATCCTTTTATGTGAATTAAGGTCACATAGAATGATCAAATTTAATATCGAAATCTTTTATTTAACATAATTAAGGTTGGCGGATCGGAATTCGGTTTGATCCGGTATTAAACGGAGTTTAAAATTTTTCGCTTATTACATCAGTGCCCTCTTAAAAGAAGTTTCGTCCCGAAACTTAGAATCATATACATCATCACACGGTTTTTCTTGGTATATTTTGTTTTTTTAAAAAATTTCGTTTTCTACCATGCAACTACTCAAACATCATACTCAGACACACATCACATAAAACATAATCACTCAATCCAATATAAAACATGAACGGTCAAACAACACACATCCGAGTACTAGCTCGTCGATACAGAAGTGACATCTGACCCCGCAAAGAACTCGGGATGATTACGTCTAATACTCTCCTCGGTCTCCCAAGTGGCCTCATCAGCTCCTCGTCTAGACCACTGAATCCTCAACATAGGTATCTCCTTGGACCGCAGACGTCTAGTACTGCGCTCCAAGACAGCTACTGGGTACTCTACAAATGTATGATCGGGCTCCACTATCAGATCCTCATGGCTGATGACGTGTCTCGGATCCGGGATGTACTCTCTCAACTGAGATACATGAAAGACCGGATGGACACCCTCTAGTCTCGGTGGTAGTGCCAAACGGTAGGCAACCTCCCCAACTCTTTTCAAGATCTCAAAAGGTCCGACATAACGGGGACTCAGCTTCCCCTTAATGCCGAAACGCCGGACTCCTCGCGTCGGTGACACTCTCAACCACGTCTGAGCACCCACCCTAAACTCCAAGGGTCGACGCCTTTTGTCGACGTAGGACTTCTGACGACTCTTAGCTGCTAACATCCGCTCTCGGACCAGGACAATCCGAACAAAGTCATCCTGTATCTGATTTGGAGCTACTCCATCAGCTCTGCTAGGCTCATCCCAGCATAATGCCGTGCGACATCTCCGCCCGCACAAAGCTTCATAAGGGGCCATCCCAATAGATGTGTGCCAGTTGTTATTATACGAAAACTCTACCGGTGGAAGATGATCTGGCCATACCTATCCCCAATCTAGTACACAAGCCCGCAGCATGTCCTCTATTGTCTGGATGGTCCTCTCAAACTGACCGTCGGTCTGTGGGTGGTACGCAGTAGTAAAGTGGAGACTCGTCCGTAAAGAAGTATGTACTTGCTGCCAAAACCTCGAGGTGAAACGTCCATCTCTGTCGGAGACGATAGTCCTCGGTACTCCATGAAATCTCACAATGTGCCTGGTGAACTCCTCATGTAGACGGCTTACCGGCCACGTTTCTTTAATCGGAATGAAACGTGCGGTCTTCGTTAGACGGTCTACCACTACCCAAATAGCATCAAAACCTCTGCTGAGCCTCAACCCTGTGACAAAATCCATGGATATATCCTCCCACTTCCACTGTGGTACCGGAAGTGGGTGGAGCTCTCCTCCGGACATGCGATGCTCAATCTTGACCTGCTGACAGGTCGCACACTGAGCTACATACCGAGCCACGTCGGACTTTAAACCACTCCACCAGAAGGACCGTCTCACATCCTTGTACATCTTACTCGCTCCATGATGTACTGAGTATGGGGTAGCATGAGCCTCACCTAGTATCTTCTATCTCAACTCACTATCTGACGGTACACAAGACGTCTCATCACTCCATCAGCACCAATAGTGAACTCTGGTGCCTCGTCTCGAGACATCTTGTCCCGGATCCTGGTCAAAGTCGGGAAAGTCTCCTTTTTTGTCGGATCTCGTCCAACAGATCAGGAAGTAACTCCAATGTAGCCAACTGACTATTTGTATCGGGAAACTGAATCTCTATCTCTAAC
The DNA here is from genome assembly GCA_033239045.1 of Fagopyrum esculentum. Classification (NCBI taxonomy): domain Eukaryota; kingdom Viridiplantae; phylum Streptophyta; class Magnoliopsida; order Caryophyllales; family Polygonaceae; genus Fagopyrum; species Fagopyrum esculentum. The sequence continues at coordinate 101,919,523 of BSUD01000006.1, read as the reverse complement.
CAAGCCAAATCCCTCTACAACTGTGGTTGTACCTTCAACCGGGCTATCGCCCTCTCCCGAGGTGTCTTCCGGCTCAAAGCGTCAGCTACCACGTTCGCCTTTCCGGGGTGGTAGAGAATCTCAAGGTCGAAGTCCTTGATCAACTCTAACCACCGCCTCTGGCGGTTACTCAACTCTCGTTGAGTGAATATATACTTCAGACTCTTATGGTCTGTGAAGATTTGACAGGTCGCCCCATAGAGATAGTGCCGCCAGATCTTAAGAGCATGGACTACTGCAGCCAACTCTAGATCATGGGTGGGCTAGTTCTCCTCATACGTCTTCAACTATCGATGTAACACCCCAAATCCGCGGGACTTGGAGTGTCACATTGGGCTAGGATCTCACAATGGATCCTGACCCTAACCTGACAACAAGTTCACTAGATCTTACAACAAGGCACAGGTAGATTAAAATCAAATACATAAAAGCTGAGTATGATACATCAAAAGAGTTTACAAACTCATATCCGAGTACAAAACAACAACATAAACCACAACCACAAAAGATCCCACATCCCACGTATCCTAATGTACAGAAGTCCTCGGCTTGTCACACTATCTGGCTCACTCTGCAGTATTCCTAACCTGCAGAACACTACAATACGGTATGAAACCGTTAACTACAACAATGAAAAGGCCTTTTTCAAGCATCTTCCACGCATTCTAATGTGAACATGACACAACTATACAAGAATACGTGCAAGTAAATTAAACAAATACCCCCTTTGATACTTAGGAGCAACCAAAACACATGTTTATGGAAAAGAGGTTAGATCGCTCCGTTCAAGGCTCACTCTCATCCTTTTTGCAAGGAAGATGCTTGAAAAAGGCCTTCACATCTCTAGTTACTCCGTCTTCATTCTGCGTGGCCTATGAAAGTTCCATTGCTCTCTCCTTCACCTGTTAAATTTGTCAAATTTCAACAACCTTAATAACACTATTGTCAAACCTTATAATACAAAACACATACAATTTAGTTAAAACTAGCTTCATTTGATGGACATATCCTCCAAAGATGGATCCAAGAACAACTTAAATCGGCTGTAGCCTACAATTATGTGTTACAGTCCCAAAAGTAGGATTGAAATCTCACATAAAAGACACGAGTGATTTGTGGATAAGAGGATAGATGAAAATGGATTGATGGATAGATGAAAGTAGAATGAAGGATAGATGAAAGTAGACTCATCCTAGACAGAGCCTCTTCCTAGGTATAACGTGTAAAACCTCTTGGTTTAACGTTAACCTCCTTTTGATTATAGTTCTGCTTATATTTTATTTCATCCTAAAGGCCTTATATATAGGTTGCTAGTTTAGAAAGGAAATATATAGTTGATATCCTAATTGACATCAAAGATAATCCTAAATTATCATAAAGCTATAAATTAGAATATATAAATTATCCTATATCTAATAGATATAATATCTTTAATATGGAATATCTTCTTTCCCAAGTCCAGCCGTATCATCACATCTCCTCTTGACTTTTGAGTTTGTCCATAAACTCAAACTCTTGATCAATTCTAGGGAGTGTGCACCTGGTTTCCATGTCTTATCTTCATGCATTTGCAACAAACTAAGCTCTGGTTCCCACTGTGGAATGTCTCCTTTCCACAAGACTGTTTTTCTGTTTAGGATGGATTCATTAGATGAACTAAAATCCCATAAAATTGGTCCAGCAGAAAAATCATGTGACGGTAAAGTATCAAATTCAGCAGGCGCACTTTTAGCAAGAATTGATAACTCCTAGCAAATAACCATGCTTAAGACATCATCCCTTCTCTTCCCTCCTGATAGTTGCATCCTAGGCTGCAACATTTTGGTTTAATTGGTAGAGGATTAGAGGCATTTCAACATCTGTCACTTTGTCTTGGCCAAAAGTCGTTGGCTTTAAAAGTTTCTGGATCTCAGCCCCTTGTGAAACCATTTGCCTTTGCTCTAATGTGTGGGTCAAAACAATAGTGATTATGAGATTCCCCGCTTGTTGAAATTCCAAGTCAGCCTTGATTTCATCTTTCAATCCCGCCATAAATAGGTACCTGTTGCTGCGTGGTCATACTAGAACTTCTTGCCAATAGTTCCTAAAACTGGATTTGATACTCTTCAACAAACCCTTTTTGCTTGAGATTTTTCAATCCGCCCCTTTGTAGTTCGGATACCCCAAGCTCCCTATGTTGTTTTAGAGCCTTTTTATTTTCCAGAAAAGAATTTGACAGTTCCTTCATCTTCTCTTTTAATGTTTTCTGACGAGTAGTCATCCTTTGCATAAAAGCCTCTAACTTGGCTGCTAAATTTTCCATGTCACCCATGAGATCTAAGTTGTTACGGTCCTAGAAGTAGGATCAAAATCTCGGATAAAAAACACTAGTGATTTGTGGATGAGAGGATAGATGAAAGTGGATTGATGGATAGATGAAAGTAGATTGAAGGATAGATGAAAGTAGACTCGTTCTAGACAAAGCCTCCTAGGTATAATGTGTAAACCCTCTTGGTTTAATGTTAGCCTCCTTTCGATTATAATTAAAGGCCATATATAGGCTACTAGTTAACAAAGGAAATATATAGTTGATATCCTAATTGACAGTAAAGATAATTGATGACATGATTTATGACACTAGTTTAGGCATTCATTTAGGTAGTTTTTCCCTTCGTTCATGCATGATTTGGTGTTAGTTCATGACGTTTATGCTTAATCGAGTCATATTGCTAGAAAAGATGTCTACACGAGCCTATGTCGGTTTTGTAGATATTTCGGGGATCATTTGGAAGTTAATCGATACATTCAAGGATCAAGCCTCGTGGCGGTTCGTATCCGATGCCTTGAAGGAGTATACTTGGAGTAAAGAAGAACACAAGAACCCTTGTTGGTACAAGCCTTGCACCAACACATGACTAGATGATCATAACAATTCGTAGAGGAAGAAAATCGACTAATGACTCAGGAAAATCGGTCAATTTCCTTCACAACTAGGTCGATTTTTGGCCCCTGATAGCATTGTCACTTTTCTCTCATCCTCCTTGCTCGACCTTTGCTTTTATTTGGTTGAGTGTGGCTTTGGTTGTGCATCCTGTGACTTTTGCAGAGGGAGATCCATTATATAAGAGACATTTGAAGACTTGAAAAGGGTCCTCCTAGCTCTCTCCTAGCCCCTTTGTGGATGTTCTTTCCATGGATTGCATGTATGCTTGTATGATGATTTTAGATCTTGAAATGCATGTTGTTGGCTAAGTAATTGTGATTCTAGGGTAAGGGTTTGATGGTTATGCCTTGGATGATGATAGATTGGACTTGCATGTTAGTTTAGGATGATTTGTATGCCCGAAACCTAATCTAGAGGAGAAAATTCGACTTGTTCTTCAGGATAAATGGGTCGATTTTTCTGGGCTGTAGACCGATTTTTCCTTCAGTTGCTCTTTAATTGATGAATCTGCATGTTAGGATGCTAGATTGGTGAAATTCTAGTGTTTGTTGAGCATAATCTAGGTTAAGGTGACCTAATGTTAGCAAACTAATTGAGGAATGAGACTTACCCGGTGATTTCCGCTCTCAGGCATAGAAGATGATGAACTCTAGGTAGTAGTGTGTAACACCCCGAATCCGCGGGACTCGGGGCGCTACGGGTTGGGACCTCACAATGGGTCCCGACCCTTAGCTTGACAACAATTTCGCCGGATCTTGCAACAAGGCACAAATAAAGGCCAAAACCAAAATGTATTTTTATGCAATGAAAGCAAACCCGGAAGGAAACAACAAAAGACTTCAGCCGAGATGAAACACCAAGGGCCAAATGCCACCACGTGATATGCAATATATATGAATAATATACAATACTCAAACTCGACTCCACCCAAAAACACAATCCTAAAATGTACAGAACCCCGGCTGCGCACTCTTCCGGATCTCTCGGCCGCATTCCTAACCTGCAAGGCAATCTACAACATTCGGTATAAAACCGTTAGCTCATATTCGAAGCATTAGAATCAATGGGAAAGGCGCAAACACAAGTAAATCATCATAAACACACAACATACGCAAAAGCACACCAATCCGGTTTATTATCTTTATTATTAAGTCATATCCCGTTCTAATTCAACTTCTTTTGTGACACGAGAATCTCCCGAAACTCGCCTCGGTCCCCATTTCCGGTATGGAACGGTACGGATGCCTCCGACCGTCTAACCAGCACGGCTAGTCGCCAAGAACCTCCTAGCTCTACGCAAGAGCTAGGCAGTGATGTCACCGCCCGTTATCATACACTTGGGCTAAATAATATAAGGGTCGGTGGTCCTATTTTCGGTTTAGTTGTTATAAATAATAAAGAATAAACACACACCACCAAACACACATCAATACTAATACAAGGAATACGAGCTAAGTAAGTCCGGAGACTTACCTCGTCACCACACTCAACTCACGACACTCTCGCTTCCTTAGGGAGGAAGCCCATAACCTGCTCACAAGAAGATAACTATATCAACAACAACCCACTCACAATAGAAGTCTAAGACTTCTATACAAATGATCTACGCAAGACCATTTGACTCTCAATTCTAGGACCGCATCCTAGAATCACTCATCTCACATCACACTCAACACAAGCTAGAAGTCCTAAGACTTCTAAACCCTCGGATCTCGTAAGATCATAGCTCACAACGCAACTAGGATAACATGCCTAGTCCAAATAAACTCAACGGTAACAACATCATGCTAGGATAATCATATCCTACCTCATAACTCAACAACCATATACTCCAATTCTCAAACCTCACAAGCCTTACTAAGTGACCTCAACACCTTAAGTCACAAGATTCACAAGATCAACCATAAAGCACAAGTCCTTAATAATCCTCACAAGATAACAACCCAACTCAAGCCTTAGAACAATCATAAATCCTCAAAACTAACCTAGGGTCCAAACCACTACTTGGTATTCTCACTAGATTATGCTAGATCCAACCTAGCATGATACTAATACATAACTAAATCGAGGGGAAAGAATACTCACACGACGTCAAAAGACGGAAGTCGTTCAACGGATGTCGACTTGAACTCGTTAGGCCTTTATTGGGGCGCTTCCGAACCTAGCACCAAACTAAACAAATTTAGCTTATAAGCTAAATTTGAACGGAATAATGAACATATATATCTACGGAAAACCCCACTTTTAAAACCCATGTTAAAACCATAAATATATATTCCGGGCAAATTGTATAACATCATAAACCGAAGGTAAAACTCGTTTTCGAAGCCAACGTTAAAATCCCGTAGTTTAATCTTTGAGTCATAACCCGGAATTAATCCAACATGAGCATAATATATATGGTATATATAAATAAGAATATAATTCAAGTAAATCCCAAATTTAAAACCCATAGAAACATTGTCAAGGACAATTTATGAAATGCTAGAAACTTGTGTCATAAGTTGTAAATAAATCTTTGGGATATTCCTTGTAATTTAATTCCAGCAGGGGTAATATTGTAAGATTCCAAAAGTTGGGTTATAAATTGCATATACAAACAATGGGTCACAATTTGCAAATAGCACAAAAGGGAGGGGCCCGATTAAAAAGCCCTAATAAGTTTCCTCAACCTTCAGCAACGCGATAGAGGGAGGCGAGGAGAACGAGCACCAGGCGGCTGTGCATGCGGAGGAAAGGAGAGGCGGCAAGGGCGCTTCTCCGGCGAGGCGTCGCTTTCTCCGGTGTGGCAGAATCTGGGAGAAGGGAGTTCGCGGTGGCCCGAGGCGGCAACGCTTCTCCGGCTTCGAGCGGGCGGCAGGGATCCATGTCTCTGGTGGTTGGCAGCAGTAGCTCCTTGCGGTTGCGGCTCGACAGAAGAATGCAAAGCATCTCGAGGACGGTTGCAGGCTTGCAGCGTGACGAGGGAGGGAGAGTTGATGCTAATACAAGTTTGAGAGGAAGCAGTTGGTTGCAACGAGGTGGAAGAGATCTGCTGTGCAGGATGAAACAGAGGGCCGAGAAGACGAGGTGAGGCAGGGATCCACCGGTGGTTGCAGACGCCGTCTCACCCTGGCGGCAGCAAGGCGTCCCCTTGGTATTGATAGAGGGAACCGGAAGAGGTGAGAAGAGATGGATGACCTGCTGAGTGAGAGTGAAGGGCCAGAGATTGGAGATAGGGTGAGAGAGTGAGAGAAGGGACAAGAGCTTGTGGTGAGAGGGAGAGATAGAGGGAAGGCTACAGAGGCGGCTAGTAGTGTGGGTGTAGGGGCATCAGAGGGAGCGAGGAGTCGGGAGGTCGTAGGGTCTCTTCTGAAGCAATACAGAGGCGCACGCCATGGAAAGAAAAGAGATGGATGAAGAAAAAAAAATTAAATAAAAAGAGTAATAGATTAAACTCGATTCAAACTAATCGGAATGACCTTTTTGGATCGGAAAATATTTCCGAACCCTTCCAAAAAATAAATACGGAAAATAAATATATGGATCAAAATATATATAGAAAATGTATAAGCTCGGAAAATTTAATTTTATGACGTAGAAATACTCGTAAAATTATTTAAGGCATTTAAAGTATCGATAAAATCCGAGAAAGTACAACACGCAAACGCGCCAAAATTTGGGCGTTACATAGTAAGCCAAAAAAAGCCGTTATTGGATTGATTATGCTAGGATTGCTGCTTAAGACTTACCTTTTTCGAGACTTACCCGGTATGGAGGGGTTTGACCCTTAGGTAGTGGTCCGGTTTGTGTAGAATTCTCAACCTTAGCTCCTTGAGACTTACCCAGTAATAGGACTTTGGTGAAAACTAGTGGAACATGAGACTTACCCAGTAATTGTTCCATAGGAGAAACACCCTTTCCTAATAACCGCAGCTTTGTCTTAGATGTTTAGAAGCAAGAGTGCAATGCCATAACCGGAAATCTCGATCTCTAGAAATCGCATTTCTTACTTCTATCACCTATCTTGTGTTTTTGTGTTATTTTCTTGATTGGTTGCATATCTTTTGATCTTTGTTGATCACCACAAAACCAACCAAAAAATATTGTGATTTTCATTTCTTTATTACTTTCTCATCTCTTAGTTTTGATTTACACTATACATGATCATTGAATGATTTGATTTCACCTTAATCCTTGTGTTCGACCTCTGAATGCTTTTCTTGCTACGAAATGACCCATACACTGTGGGTTCGCTAGGTAGATTAGGAGAATAGATCGAATTATAAATGTAAGACTTTTGTGCACACTATCTAGGGCGAACAATAATCCTAAATCATCTTAAAGCTATAAACTATATTATATAAATTATCCTAAATCTAATAGAAATAATATGTTCAATATTGGAATATCTTCTTTCTTTAGCCTTATCATCACATCTTCAACCGTATCATACTAACAAAAAATCAACTTTATGCATTGTAAGTCAAAAGGAATACTTGAAAAGATCTTTGCACCTCTGGTCATAGCATGTAGTTTATTGCATCTATTAATTTAAGAAGTGTGAACTCATCCACTGGGATTGGCGGTGGACCAACACCTCTAACATGTACACGATCTCCACAAAATGGTTGGTCACGAAAAAGGGTATAGTGGTTGTAGGACACCGGTGCACAAAAAACAACATGGATCAAATATCAAAAGCAAGGCTATGAGTAAGAATTCGTAGATAATTATCTTAAACTAGTGTAACACCCCGAATTCTCAAAACTCGGGGCATTACTGGTTAGGACCTCACAATGGGTCCTGACCTTAGTTTGACAACAACATTACTAGGATCTTGCAACAAGACACAAATAAGAAAAACCGAAATTCGTAAAATGTATTTTTAAAAGGATGAATGCAACAAAGTCTAACAGCCTATAGTACTCAACAACGGAAAAGACTAACTGTCTTAACAAAAGGAAAGGACAACAAAGCAACAACCCACACCCCCACTCTAAGGAGTACGGAGACCCGGCTGACCACTACTTCCGGATCACTCAGCTGCTGATCTAACCTGCGGTAAATCTATAAAAAAACACAACAAAACAACCATTAGCTAGCTGTCTAAACATTAGATGAATAATAATAGCACACACACACATAGAAATAGTAAACACTCATCATGCTTTCAAACAATCCATTTATTATCTTCATTTAAGTCATTCACTCTTACTAATGATACTTATTTTGTGACACGAGGGATTCTCAAACCTCGCCTCCGCCCCCGTGTAACCATCAGGAATGGATCCGATGCATCTCACCTTGTACCTGTATGGTCTGGATATAGAGAACCTCCCAGTCTCCTGTCAGAGCTGGGCAGTGATGTCATGGCCCGTTATACATACACTTGGGCCTTAAAACATAATAACAACGGTCGTCCTAACAAGTTATTATTATAGCACACATTGCACACACACACCACCATTATCACTCAACTAACATCCAGAAACTAGCTAAGTAAGTCGCAAGGACTTACTTGAGTCAAGTCACACTCTAACAAGTCTCAACTCGGTCCGTACTCGTGGTAACTCCAACGCCTGTCAATTAAGGCATGGGAATCAAAATCACATCCCATACTCTTAGAAGTTATAAACTTCTAAGAGGTTCGATCTCATGAGAAGAATTTATGCAACTACAGATTCTTAAGGTAAAAGATTATTTTACTCCTGATCTCGGAAATTCTCAAAGTCTATCATTAAAATCTAATATTCACTTTTAGAACTTGTTTCCATAATTTAGTTCTCACAGATAGCTTACTAGAGGTTATAAGGTTAAATCCTGAATCAACTCGTCAAAGAGGACAACACTCCTCCTCCTTCCCGGTTACTACTCTACTCTTAAACATGTATGTATACTTACATACATACCTTAACCTTTCCCCTCTACCAACGTATTTATGTATCTACCCGGTATACTCATATATATATCTACATATATTCATATCTCCCATCCTAGGCTTGGCTGCAGTCTCGATCTGGTATCACGCTCGGGGAGGTACGGCTCGACTCGGTGTGTCTTCCGACTGGGCTCCCAACGTTCTGCTAGGTCGAGTCGACGAGTGTGTAAGGGGGCGGCACTCCGGCTGGTGGAAGGAACAGCAGGTCGACGTCGCGCTGCCGGAGGTCGTGGGGAGAGATGTTGCACAGGCGGTCGATTAGTGGTGCACCGGAAATAGGAGAGGAGATTAAAGAGGAGAGACGACAGTAAGGCTTACCGGGACTCCTCCTGCGTCCGGCTGGGCGGTGCCTCGGTGGTCGACCAATTCGGCGGAAGGAATCTCGGTGGCGGCTATGGTGCAGGGCGAGTAGACAATGGTGCCTCGGTTCTTCTGGCGTGAGATGTTACGGTTGGGAGGGAGAGTTGTCGAGAGGATGCAGCAGTGGATTAGGGGAGAATTAGGTTAGGTTTAAGATTATATCAAGTTTTGGATTAGGGTTAAGGTAGTTACGGGCTGGGCTGGAAAACTGGGCTTAAAAATAATGGGCCTGCTCACTAAAATAAGAAAAAGAAAAAAAAACTAATCATCACTTGCTTAGTATGGAATTAATTACGGAATTATATACGTTATCCTTTTATGTGAATTAAGGTCACATAGAATGATCAAATTTAATATCGAAATCTTTTATTTAACATAATTAAGGTTGGCGGATCGGAATTCGGTTTGATCCGGTATTGAACGGAGTTTAAAATTTTTCGCTTATTACATCAGTGCCCTCTTAACAGAAGTTTCGTCCCGAAACTTAGAATCATATACATCATCACACGGTTTTTCCTGGTATATTTTTGTTTTTTTAAAAAATTTCGTTTTCTACCATGCAACTACTCAAACATCATACTCAGACACACATCACATAAAACATAATCACTCAATCCAATATAAAACATGAACGGTCAAACAACACACATCCGAGTACTAGCTCGTCGATACAGAAGTGACATCTGACCCCGCAAAAGAACTCGGGATGATTACGTCTAATACTCTCCTCGGTCTCCCAAGTGGCCTCATCAGCTCCTCGTCTAGACCACTGAATCCTCAACATAGGTATCTCCTTAGACCGCAGACGTCTAGTACTGCGCTCCAAGACAGCTACTGGATACTCTACAAATGTATGATCGGGCTCCACTATCAGATCCTCATGGCTGATGACGTATCTCGGATCCGGGGTGTACTCTCTCAACTGAGATACATGAAAGACCGGATGGACACCCTCTAGTCTCGGTGGTAGTGCTAAACGGTAGGCAATCTCCCCAACTCTTTTCAAGATCTCAAAAGATCCGACATAACGGGGACTCAGCTTCCCCTTAATGCCGAAACGCCGGACTCCTCGCGTCGGTGACACTCTCAACCACACCTGAGCACCCACCCTAAACTCAAAGGGTCGACGCCTTTTGTCGACGTAGGACTTCTGACGACTCTTAGCTGCTAACATCCGCTCTCGGACCAGGACAATCCGAACAAAGTCATCATGTATCTGATTTGGAGCTACTCCATCAGCTCTGCTAGGCTCATCCCAGCATAATGGCGTGCGACATCTCCGCCCGCACAAAGCCTCATAAGAGGCCATCCCAATAGATGCGTGCCAACTGTTATTATACGAAAACTCTACCGGTGGAAGATGATTTGTCCATACCTATCCCCAATCTAGTACACAAGCCCGCAGCATGTCCTCTATTGTCTGGATGGTCCTCTCAAACTGACCGTCGGTCTGTGGGTGGTACGCAGTAGTAAAGTGGAGACTCGTCCGTATAGCAGTATGTACTTGCTGCCAAAACCTCGAGGTGAAACGTCCATCTCTGTCGGAGACGATAGTCCTCGGTACTCCATGAAATCGCACAATGTGCCTGGTGAACTCCTCATCTAGACGGCTTACCGGCCACGTTTCCTTAATCGGAATGAAACGTGCGGTCTTCGTCAGACGGTCTACCACTACCCAAATAGCATCAAAACCTCTGCTGAGCCTCAACCCTGTGACAAAATCCATGGATATATCCTCCCACTTCCACTGTGGTACCGGAAGTGGGTGGAGCTCTCCTCCGGACATGCGATGCTCAATCTTGACCTGCTGACAGGTCGCACACTGAGCTACATACCGAGCCACGTCGGACTTCAAACCACCCCACCAGAAGGACCGTCTCACATCCTTGTACATCTTACTCGCTCCAGGATGTACTGAGTATGGGGTAGCATGAGCCTCACCTAGTATCTTCTATCTCAACTCACTGTCTGACGGTACACAAGACGTCTCATCACTCCATCAGCACTAATAGTGAACTGTGGTGCCTCGTCTCGAGACATCTTGTCCCGGATCCTGGTCAAAGTCGGGCAAGTCTCCTGTTTCTGTCGGATCTCGTCCAACAGATCAGGAAGTAACTCCAAGGTAGCCAACTGACTATCTGTATCGGGAAACTGAATCTCTATCTCTAACCAAGCCAAATCCCTCTACAATTGTGGTTGTACCTTCAACCGGGCTATCGCCCTCTCCCGAGGCGTCTTCCGGCTCAAAGCGTCAGCTACCACGTTTGCCTTTCTGGGGTGGTAGAGAATCTCAAGGTCGAAGTCCTTGATCAACTCTAACCACCGCCTCTGGCGGTTATTCAACTCTCGCTGAGTGAATATATACTTCAGACTCTTATGGTCTGTGAAGATCTGACAGGTCGGCCCATAGAGATAGTGCCGCCAGATCTTAAGAGCATGGACTACTACAGCCAACTCTAGATCATGGGTGGGCTAGTTCTCCTCATACGTCTTCAACTATCGATGTAACACCCCAAATCCGCGGGACTTGGAGTGTCACATTGGGCTAGGATCTCACAATGGATTCTGACCCTAACCTGACAACAAGTTCACTGGATCTTACAACAAGGCACAGGTAGATTAAAATTAAATACATAAAAGCTGAGTATGATACATCAAAAGAGTTTACAAACTCATATCCGAGTACAAAACAACAACATAAACCACAACCACAAAAGATCCCACATCCCACGCATCCTAATGTACAGAAGTCCTCGGCTTGTCACACCATCTAGCTCACTCTGTAGTATTCCAAACCTACTGAACACTACAACAAGGTATGAAACCGTTAGCTACAGCAATGAAAAGGCCTTTTTCAAGCATCTTCCACGCATCCTAATGTGAACATGACACAACTATACAAGAATGCACACGCAAGTAAATTAAACAAATACCCCCTTTGATACTTAGGAGCAACCAAAACACATGCTTACGGAAAACAGGTTAGATCGCTCCGTTCAAGGCTCACTCTCATCCTTTTTGCAAGGAAGATGCTTGAAAAAGGCCTTCACATCTCTAGTTACTCCGTCTTCATTCTGCGTGTCCTATGAAAGTTCCATTGCTCTCTCCTTCACCTGTTAAATTTGTCAAATTTCAACAACCTTAATAACACTATTGTCAAACCTTATAATACAAAACACATACAATTTAGTTAAAACTAGCTTCATTTGATGGACATCATCCTCCAAAGATGGATCCAAGAACAACTTAAATCGGTTGTAGCCTACAATTATGTGTTATAGTCCCAAAAGTAGGATTGAAATCTCACATAAAAGACACGAGTGATTTGTGGATAAGAGGATAGATGAAAATGGATTGATGGATAGATGAAAGTAGAATGAAGGATAGATGAAAGTAGACTCGTCCTAGACAGAGCCTCTTCCTAGGTATAACGTGTAAACCCTCTTGGTTTAACGTTAACCTCCTTTTGATTATAGTTCTGCTTATATTTTATTTCATCCTAAAGGCCATATATATAGGTTGCTAGTTTAGAAAGGAAATATATAGTTGATATCCTAATTGACATTAAAGATAATCCTAAATTATCATAAAGCTATAAATTAGAATATATAAATTATCCTATATCTAATAGATATAATATCTTTAATATGGAATATCTTCTTTCCCAAGTTCAGCCGTATCATCACATCTCCTCTTGACTTTTGAGTTTGTCCATAAACTCAAACTCTTGATCAATTCTAGGGAGTGTGCATCTGGTTTCCATGTCTTATCTTCATGCATTTGCAACAAACTAAGCTCTGGTTCCCACTGTGGAATGTCTCCTTTCCAAAAGACTGTTTTTCTGTTTAGGATGGACTCATTAGATGAACTAAAATCCCATAAAATTGGTCCAGCAGTAAAATCATGTGACGGTAAAGTATCAAATTCAGCAGGCGCACTTTTAGCAAGAAGTGATAACTCCTAGCAAATAACCATGCTTAAGACATCATCCCTTCTCTTCCCTCCTGATAGTTGCATCCTAGGCTGCAACATTTTGGTTCAATTCGTAGAGGATTAGAGGCATTTCAACATCTGCCACTTTGTCTTGGCCAAAAGTCGTTGGCTTTAAAAGTTTATGGATCTCAACCCCTTGTGAAACCATTTGCCTTTGCTCTAATGTGTGGGTCAAAACAATAGTGATTATGAGATTCCCCGCTTGTTGAAATTCCAAGTCAGCCTTGATTTCATCTTTCAATCCCGCCATAAATAGGTACTTGTTGTTGCGTGGTCATACTAGAACTTCTTGCCAATAGTTCCTAAAACTGGATTTGATACTCTTCAACAAACCCTTTTTGCTTGAGATTTTTCAATCCTCCCCTTTGCAGTTCGGATACCCCAAGCTCCCTATGTTGTTTTAGAGCCGTTTTATTTTCCAGAAAAGAATTTGACATTTCCTTCATCTTCTCTTTTAATGTTTTCTGACGAGTAGTCATCCTTTGCATAAAAGCCTCTAACTTGGCTGCTAAATTTTCCATGTCACCCATGAGATCTAAGTTGTTACGGTCCTAGAAGTAGGATCAAAATCTCGGATAAAAAACACTAGTGATTTGTGGATGAGAGGATAGATGAAAGTGGATTGATGGATAGATGAAAGTAGATTGAAGGATAGATGAAAGTAGACTCGTTCTAGACAAAGCCTCCTAGGTATAATGTGTAAACCCTCTTGGTTTAATGTTAGCCTCCTTTCGATTATAATTAAAGGCCATATATAGGCTACTAGTTAACAAAGGAAATATATAGTTGATATCCTAATTGACAGTAAAGATAATTGATGACATGATTTATGACACTAGTTTAGACATTCATTTAGGTAGTTTTTCCCTTCGTTCATGCATGATTTGGTGTTAGTTCATGACGTTTATGCTTAATCGAGTCATATTGCTAGAAAAGACGTCTACACGAGCTTTTGTCGGTTTTGTAGATATTTCGGGGATCATTTGGAAGTTAATCGATACATTCGAGGATCAAGCCTCGTGGCGGTTCGTATCCGATGCCTTGAAGGAGTATACTTGGAGTAAAGAAGAACACAAGAACCCTTGTTGGTACAAGCCTTGCACAAACACATGACTAGATGATCATAACAATCCACAGAGGAAGAAAATCGACTAATGACTCAGGAAAATCGGTCGATTTCCTTCACAACTAGGTCGATTTTTGGCCCCTGATAGCATTGTCACTAGGTCGATTTTTGTTGAGCATAATCTAGGTTAAGGTGACCTAATGTTAGCAAACTAATTGAGGAATGAGACTTACCCGGTGATTTCCGCTCTCAGGCATAGAAGATGATGAACTCTAGGTAGTAGTGTGTAACACCCCGAATCCGCGGGACTCGGGGCTCTACGGGTTGGGACCTCACAATGGGTCCCGACCCTTAGCTTGACAACAATTTTGCCGGATCTTGCAACAAGGCACAAATAAAGGCCAAAACCAAAATGTATTTTTATGCAATGAAAGGAAACCCGGAAGGAAACAACAAAAGACTTCAGCCGAGATGAAACACCAAGGGCCAAATGCCACCACATGATATACAATATAGATGAATAATATACAATACTCAAACTCGACTCCACCCAAAAACCCAATCCTAAAATGTACGGAACCCCGGCTGCGCACTCTTCCGGATCTCTCGGCCGCATTCCTAACCTGCAAGGCAATCTACAACATTCGGTATAAAACCGTTAGCTCATATTCGAAGCATTAGAATCAATGGGAAAGGCACAAACACAAGTAAATCATCATAAACACACAACATACGCAAAAGCACACCAATCCGGTTTATTATCTTTATTATTAAGTCATATCCCGTTCTAATTCAACTTCTTTTGTGACACGAGAATCTCCCGAAACTCGCCTCGGTCCCCATTTCCGGTATGGAACGGTACGGATGCCTCCGACCGTCTAACCAGCACGGCTAGTCGCCAACAACCTCCTAGCTCTACGCAAGAGCTAGGCAGTGATGTCACCGCACGTTATCATACACTTGGGCCAAATAATATAAGGGTCGGTGGTCCTATTTTCGGTTTAGTTGTTATAAATAATAAAGAATAAACACACACCACCAAACACACATCAATACTAATACAAGGAATACGAGCTAAGTAAGTCCGGAGACTTACCTCGTCACCACACTCAACTCACGACACTCTCGCTTCCTTAGGGAGGAAGCCCATAACCTGCTCACAAGAAGATAACTATATCAACAACAACCCACTCACAATAGAAGTCTAAGACTTCTATACAAATGATCTACGCAAGACCATTTGACTCTCAATTCTAGGACCGCATCCTAGAATCACTCATCTCACATCACACTCAACACAAGCTAGAAGTCCTAAGACTTCTAAACCCTCGGATCTCGTAAGATCATAGCTCACAACGCAACTAGGATAACATGCCTAGTCCAAATAAACTCAACGGTAACAACATCATGCTAGGATAATCATATCCTACCTCATAACTCAACAACCATATACTCCAATTCTCAAACCTCACAAGCCTTACTAAGTGACCTCAACACCTTAAGTCACAAGATTCACAAGATCAACCATAAAGCACAAGTCCTTAATAATCCTCCCACTACTTGGTATTCTCACTAGATTATGCTAGATCCAACCTAGCATGATACTAATACATAACTAAATCGAGGGGAAAGAATACCCACACGACGTCAAAAGACGGAAGTCGTTCAACGGATGTCGACTTGAACTCGTTAGGCCTTTATCGGGGTGCTTCCGAACCTAGCACCAAACTAAACAAATTTAGCTTATAAGCTAAATTTGAACGGAATAATGAACATATATATCTACGGAAAACCCCACTTTTAAAACCCATGTTAAAACCATAAATATATATTCCGGGCAAATTGTATAACATCATAAACCGAAGGTAAAACTCGTTTTCGAAGCCAACGTTAAAATCCCGTAGTTTAATCTTTGAGTCATAACCCGGAATTAATCCAACATGAGCAATATATATGGTATATATAAATAAGAATATAATTCAAGTAAATCCCAAATTTAAAACCCATAGAAACATTGTCAAGGACAATTTATGAAATGCTAGAAACTTGTGTCATAAGTTGTAAATAAATCTTTGGGATATTCCTTGTAATTTAATTCCAGCAGGGGTAATATTGTAAGATTCCAAAAGTTGGGTTATAAACTGCATATACAAACAATGGGTCACAATTTGCAAATAGCACAAAAGGGAGGGGCCCGATTAAAAAGCCCTAATAAGGTTCCTCAACCTTCAGCAACGCGATAGAGGGAGGCGAGGAGAACGAGCACCAGGCGGCTGTGCATGCGGAGGAAAGGAGAGGCGGCAAGGGCGCTTCTCCAGCGAGGCGTCGCTTTCTCCGGCGTGGCAGAATCTGGGAGAAGGGAGTTCGCGGTGGCCCGAGGCGGCAACGCTTCTCCGGCTTCGAGCGGGCGGCAGGGATCCATGTCTCTGGTGGTTGGCAGCAGTAGCTCCTTGCGGTTGCGGCTCGACAGAAGAATGGCAAAGCATCTCGAGGACGGTTGCAGGCTTGCAGCGTGACGAGGGAGGGAGAGTTGATGCTGATACAAGTTTGAGAGGAAGCAGTTGGTTGCAACGAGGTGGAAGAGATCTGTTGTGCAGGATGAAACAGAGGGCCGAGAAGACGAGGTGAGGCAGGGGTCCTCCGGTGGTTGCAGACGCCGTCTCACCCTGGCGGCAGCAAGGCGTCCCCTTGGTATTGATAGAGGGAACCGGAAGAGGTGAGAAGAGATGGATGACCTGCTGAGTGAGAGTGAAGGGCCAGAGATTGGAGATAGGGTGAGAGAGTGAGAGAAGGGGCAAGAGCTTGTGGCGAGAGGGAGAGATAAAGGGAAGGCTACAGAGGCGGCTAGGTAGTGTGGGTGTAGGGGCATCAGAGGGAGCGAGGAGTCGGGAGGTCGTAGGGTCTCTTCTGAAGCAATGCAGAGGCGCACACCATGGAAAGAAAAGAGATGGATGAAGAAGAAAAAAATTAAATAAAAAGAGTAATAGATTAAACTCGATTCAAACTAATCGGAATGACCTTTTTGGATCGGAAAATATTTCCGACCCTTTCCAAAAAATAAATACGGAAAATAAATATATGAATCAAAATATATATAGAAAATGTATAAGCTCGGAAAATTTAATTTTATGACGTAGAAATACTCGTAAAATTATTTAAGACATTTAAAGTATTGATAAAATCCGAGAAAGTACAACACGCAAACGCGCCAAAATTTGGGCGTTACATAGTGAGCCAAAAAAAGCCGTTATTGGATGGATTATGCTAGGATTTCTGCTGAAGACTTAACTTTTTCGAGACTTACCCGGTATGGAGGGGTTTGACCCTTAGGTAGTGGTCCGGTTTGTGTAGAATTCTCAACCTTAGCTCCTTGAGACTTACCCAGTAATAGGACTTTGGTGAAAACTAGTGGAACATGAGACTTACCCAGTAATTGTTCCATAGGAGAAACACCCTTTCCTAATAACCGCAGCTTTGTCTTAGATGTTTAGAAGCTTGAGTGCAATGCCATAACCGGAAATCTCGATCTCTAGAAATCGCATTTCTTACTTCTATCACCTATCTTGTGTTTTTGTGTTATTTTCTTGATTGGTTGCATATCTTTTGATCTTTGTTGATCACCACAAAACCAACCAAAAAATATTGTGATTTTCATTTCTTTATTACTTTCTCATCTCTTAGTTTTGATTTACACTATACATGATCATTGAATGATTTGATTTCACCTTAATCCTTGTGTTCGACCTCTGAATGCTTTTCTTGCTACGAAACGACCCATACACTGTGGGTTTGCTAGGTAGATTAGGAGAATAGATCGAGTTATAAATGTAAGACTTTTGTGCGCACTATCTAAGGCGAACAATAATCCTAAATCATCTTAAAGCTATAAACTATATTATATAAACTATCCTAAATCTAATAGAAATAATATGTTCAATATTGGAATATCTTCTTTCTTTAGCCTTATCATCACATCTTCAACCGTATCATACTAACACAAAATCAACTTTATGCATTGTAAGTCAAAAGGAATACTTGAAAAGATCTTTGCACCTCTGGTCATAGCATGTAGTTTATTGCATCTATTAATTTAAAAAGTGTGAACTCATCCACTGGGATTGGCGGTGGACCAACACCTCTAACATGTACACGATCTCCACAAAATGGTTGGTCACTGAAAAAGGGTATAGTGGTTGTAGGACACCGGTGCACAAAAAACAACATGGATCAAATATCAAAAGCAAGGCTATGAGTAAGAATTTGTAGATAATTATCTTAAACTAGTGTAACACCCCGAATTCTCAAAACTCGGGGCATTACTGGTTAGGACCTCACAATGGGTCCCGACCTTAGTTTGACAACAACATTACTAGGATCTTGCAACAAGACACAAATAAGAAAAACCGAAATTCATAAAATGTATTTTTAAAAGGATGAATGCAACAAAGTCTAACAGCCTATAGTACTCAACAACGGAAAAGACTAACTGTCTTAACAAAAGGAAAGGACAACAAAGCAACAACTCACACCCCACTCTAAGGAGTACGAAGACCCGGCTGACCACTACTTCCGGATCACTCAGCTGCTGATCTAACCTGCGGTAAATCTAAAAAAACACAACAAAACAACCATTAGCTAGCTATCTATTCATTAGATGAATAATAATAGCACACACACACATAGCAATAGTAAACACTCATCATGCTTTCAAACAATCCATTTATTATCTTCATTTAAGTCATTCACTCTTACTAATGATACTTATTTTGTGACACGAGGGATTCTCAAACCTCGCCTCCGCCCCCGTGTAACCATCAAGAATGGATCTGATGCATCTCACCTTGTACCAGTATGGTCTTGATATAGAGAACCTCCCAGTCTCCTATCAGAGCTGGGCAGTGATGTCATGGCCCGTTATACATACACTTGGGCCTTAAAACATAATAACAACGGTCGTCCTAACAAGTTATTATTATAGCACACATTGCACACACACACCACCATTATCACTCAACTAACATCCAGAAACTAGCTAAGTAAGTCGCAAGGACTTACTTGAGTCAAGTCACACTCTAACAAGTCTCAACTCGGTCCGTACTCGTGGTAACTCCAACGCCTGTCAATTAAGGCATGGGAATCAAAATCACATCCCATACTCTTAGAAGTTATAAACTTCTAAGAGGTTCGATCTCATGAGAAGAATTTATGCAACTACAGATTCTTAAGGTAAAAGATTATTTTACTCCTGATCTCGGAAATTCTCAAAGTCTATCATTAAAATCTAATATTCACTTTTAGAACTTGTTTCCATAATTTGGTTCTCACAGATAGCTTACTAGAGGTTATAAGGTTAAATCCTGAATCAACTCGTCAAAGTGGACAACACTCCTCCTCCTTCCCGGTTACTACTCTACTCTTAAACATGTATGTATACTTACATACATACCTTAACCTTTCCCCTCTACCAACGTATTTATGTATCTACCCGGTATACTTATATATATATCTACATATATTCATATCTCCCATCCTAGGCTTGGCTGTAGTCTCGATCTGGTATCACGCTCGGGGAGGTACGGCTCGACTTGGTGTGTCTTCCGACTGGGCTCCCAATGTTCTGCTAGGTCGAGTCGACGACTATGTAAGGGGGCGGCACTCCGGCTGGTGGTAGGAACAGCAGGTCGACGTCGCGCTGCCGGAGGTCGTGGGGAGAGACGTTGCACAGGCGGTCGATTAGTGGTGCACCGAAAATAGGAGAGGAGATTAAAGAGGAGAGACGATAGTAAGGCTTACCGGGACTCCTCCTGCGGCCGGCTGGGCGGTGCCTCGGTGGTCGACCAATTCGGCGGAAGGAATCTCGGTGGAGGCTATGGTTCAGGGCGAGTAGACAATGGTGCCTCGGTTCTTCTAGTGTGAGATGTTACGGTTGGGAGGGAGAGTTGTCGAGAGGATGCAGCAGTGGATTAGGGGAGAATTAGGTTCGGTTTAAGATTAGATCAAGTTTAGGATTAGGGTTAAGGTAGTTACGGGCTGGGCTGGAAAACTGGGCTTAAAAATAATGGGCATGCTCACTAAAATAAGAAAAAGAAAAAAAAAACTAATCATCACTTGCTTAGTACGGAATTAATTACGGAACTATATACGTTATCCTTTTATGTGAATTAAGGTCACATAGAATGATCAAATTTAATATCAAAATCTTTTATTTAACATAATTAAGGTTGGCGGATCTGAATTCGGTTTGATCCGGTATTAAACGGAGTTTAAAATTTTTCGGTTATTACATCAGTGCCCTCTTAAAAGAAGTTTCGTCCCGAAACTTAGAATCATATACATCATCACACGGTTTTTCCTGGTATATTTTTATTTTTTTAAAAAATTTCGTTTTCTACCATGCAACTACTCAAACATCATACTCAGACACACATCACATAAAACATAATCACTCAATCCAATATAAAATATGAACGGTCAAACAACACACATCCGAGTACTAGCTCGTCGATACAGAAGTGACATCTGACCCCGCAAAGAACTCGGGATGATTACGTCTAATACTCTCCTCGGTCTCCCAAGTGGCCTCATCAGCTCCTCGTCTAGACCACTGAATCCTCAACATAGGTATCTCCTTGGACCACAGATGTCTAGTACTGCGCTCCAAGACAGCTACTGGGTACTCTACAAATGTATGATCGGGCTCCACTATCAGATCCTCATGGCTGATGACGTGTCTCGGATCCGGGATGTACTCTCTCAACTGAGATACATGAAAGACCGGATGGACACCCTCTAGTCTCGGTGGTAGTGCTAAACTGTAGGCAACCTCCCCAACTCTTTTCAAGATCTCAAAAGGTCCGACATAACGGGGACTCAGCTTCCCCTTAATGCCGAAACGCCGGACTCCTCGCGTCGGTGACACTCTCAACCACACCTGAGCACCCACCCTAAACTCAAAGGGTCGACGCCTTTTGTCGACGTAGGACTTTTGACGACTCTTAGCTGCTAACATCCGCTCTCGGACCAGGACAATCCGAACAAAGTCATCATGTATCTGATTTGGAGCTACTCCATCAGCTCTGCTAGGCTCATCCCAGCATAATGGCGTGCGACATCTCCGCCCGCACAAAGCCTCATAAGGGGCCATCCCAATAGATGCGTGCCAGCTGTTATTATACGAAAACTCTACCGGTGGAAGATGATCTGGCCATACCTATCCCCAATCTAGTACACAAGCCCGCAGCATGTCCTCTATTGTCTGGATGGTCCTCTCAAACTGACCGTCGGTTTGTGGGTGGTACGCAGTAGTAAAGTGGAGACTCGTCCGTAAAGCAGTATGTACTTGCTGCCAAAACCTCGAGGTGAAACGTTCATCTCTGTCGGAGACGATAGTCCTCGGTACTCCATGAAATCTCACAATGTGCCTGGTGAACTCCTCATCTAGACGGCTTACCGGCCACGTTTCCTTAATCGGAATGAAACGTGCGGTCTTCGTCAGACGGTCTACCACTACCCAAATAGCATCAAAACCTCTGCTGAGCCTCAACCCTGTGACAAAATCCATGGATATATCCTCCCACTTCCACTGTGGTACCGGAAGTGGGTGGAGCTCTCCTCCGGACATGCAATGCTCAATCTTGACCTGCTGACAGGTCGCACACTGAGCTACATACCGAGCCACGTCGGACTTCAAACCACCCCACCAGAAGGACCGTCTCACATCCTTGTACATCTTACTCGCTCCAGGATGTACTGAGTATGGGGTAGCATGAGCCTCACCTAGTATCTTCTATCTCAACTCACTGTCTGACGGTACACAAGACGTCTCATCACTCCATCAGCACCAATAGTGAACTGTGGTGCCTCGTCTTGAGACATCTTGTCCCGGATCCTGGTCAAAGTCGGGCAAGTCTCCTGTTTCTGTCGGATCTCGTCCAATAGATCAGGAAGTAACTCCAAGGTAGCCAACTGACTATCTGTATCGGGAAACTGAATCTCTATCTCTAACCAAGCCAAATCCCTCTACAACTGTGGTTGTACCTTCAACCGGACTATCGCCCTCTCCCGAGGCGTCTTCCGGCTCAAAGCGTCAGCTACCACGTTCGCCCTTCCGGGGTGGTAGAGAATCTCAAAGTCGAAGTCCTTGATCAACTCTAACCACCGCCTCTGGCGGTTATTCAACTCTCGCTGAGTGAATATATACTTCAGACTCTTATGGTCTGTGAAGATCTGACAGGTCGCCCCATAGAGATAGTGCCGCCACATCTTAAGAGCATGGACTATTGCAGCCAACTCTAGATCATGGGTGGGCTAGTTCTCCTCATACGTCTTCAACTATCGATGTAACACCCCAAATCCGCGGGACTTGGAGTGTCACATTGGGCTAGGATCTCACAATGGATCCTGACCCTAACCTGACAACAAGTTCACTGGATCTTACAACAAGGCACAGGTAGATTAAAATTAAATACATAAAAGCTGAGTATGATACATCAAAAGAGTTTACAAACTCATATCCGAGTACAAAACAACAATATAAACCACAACCACAAAAGATCCCACATCCCACGCATCCTAATGTACAGAAATCCTCGGCTTGTCACACCATCTAGCTCACTCTGCAGTATTCCTAACCTGCTGAACACTACAACACGGTATGAAACCGTTAGCTACAGCAATGAAAAGGCCTTTTTCAAGCATCTTCCATGCATCCTAATGTGAACATGACACAACTATACAAGAATGCACACGCAAGTAAATTAAACAAATACCCCCTTTGATACTTAGGAGCAACCAAAACACATGCTTACGGAAAACATGTTAGATCGCTCCGTTCAAGGCTCACTCTCATCCTTTTTGCAAGGAAGATGCTTGAAAAAGGCCTTCACATCTCTAGTTACTCCGTCTTCATTCTGCGTGGCCTATGAAAGTTCCATTGCTCTCTCCTTCACCTGTTAAATTTGTCAAATTTCAACAACCTTAATAACACTATTGTCAAACCTTATAATACAAAACACATACAATTTAGTTAAAACTAGCTTCATTTGATGGACATCATCCTCCAAAGATGGATCCAAGAACAACTTAAATCGGCTGTAGCCTACAATTATGTGTTACAGTCCCAAAAGTAGGATTGAAATCTCACATAACAGACACGAGTGATTTGTGGATAAGAGGATAGATGAAAATGGATTGATGGATAGATGAAAGTAGAATGAAGGATAGATGAAAGTAGACTCGTCCTAGACAGAGCCTCTTCCTAGGTATAACGTGTAAACCCTCTTGGTTTAACGTTAACCTCCTTTTGATTATAGTTCTGCTTATATTTTATTTCATCCTAAAGGCCATATATATAGGTTGCTAGTTTAGAAAGGAAATATATAGTTGATATCCTAATTGACATCAAAGATAATCCTAAATTATCATAAAGCTATAAATTAGAATATATAAATTATCCTATATCTAATAGATATAATATCTTTAATATGGAATATCTTATTTCCCAAATCCAGCCTTATCATCACATCTCCTCTTGACTTTTGAGTTTGTCCATAAACTCAAACTCTTGATCAATTCTAGGGAGTGTGCACCTGGTTTCCATGTCTTATCTTCATGCATTTGCAACAAACTAAGCTCTGGTTCCCACTGTGGAATGTCTCCTTTCCACAAGACTGTTTTTCTGTTTAGGATGGATTCATTAGATGAACTAAAATCCCATAAAATTGGTCCAGCAGAAAAATCATGTGACGGTAAAGTATCAAATTCAGCAGGCGCACTTTTAGCAAGAAGTGATAACTCCTAGCAAATAACCATGCTTAAGACATCATCCCTTCTCTTCCCTCCTGATAGTTGCATCCTAGGCTGCAAAATTTTGGTTCAATTCGTAGAGGATTAGAGGCATTTCAACATCTGCCACTTTGTCTTGGCCAAAAGTCGTTGGCTTTAAAAGTTTCTGGATCTCAGCCCCTTGTGAAACCATTTGCCTTTGCTCTAATGTGTGGGTCAAAACAATAGTGATTATGAGATTCCCCGCTTGTTGAAATTCCAAGCTAGCCTTGATTTCGTCTTTCAATCCCGCCATAAATAGGTACCTGTTGCTGCGTGGTCATACTAGAACTTCTTGCCAATAGTTCCTAAAACTGGATTTGATACTCTTCAACAAACCCTTTTTGCTTGAGATTTTTCAATCCTCCCCTTAGCAGTTCGGATACCCCAAGCTCCCTATGTTGTTTTAGAGCCTTTTTATTTTCCAGAAAAGAATTTGACAGTTCCTTCATCTTCTCTTTTAATGTTTTCTGACGAGTAGTCATCCTTTGCATAAAAGCCTCTAACTTGGCTGCTAAATTTTCCATGTCACCCATGAGATCTAAGTTGTTACGGTCCTAGAAGTAGGATCAAAATCTCGGATAAAAAACACTAGTGATTTGTGGATGAGAGGATAGATGAAAGTGGATTGATGGATAGATGAAAGTAGATTGAAGGATAGATGAAAGTAGACTCGTTCTAGACAAAGCCTTCTAGGTATAATGTGTAAACCCTCTTGGTTTAATGTTAGCCTCCTTTCGATTATAATTAAAGGCCATATATAGGCTACTAGTTAACAAAGGAAATATATAGTTGATATCCTAATTGACAGTAAAGATAATTGATGACATGATTTATAACACTAGTTTAGGCATTCATTTAGGTAGTTTTTCCCTTCGTTCATGCATGATTTGGTGTTAGTTCATGACGTTTATGCTTAATCGAGTCATATTGCTAGAAAAAACGTCTACACGAGCTTATGTCGGTTTTGTAGATATTTCGGGGATCATTTGGAAGTTAATCGATACATTCGAGGATCAAGCCTCGTGGCGGTTCGTATCCGATGCCTTGAAGGAGTATACTTGGAGTAAAGAAGAACACAAGAACCCTTGTTGGTACAAGCCTTGACAAACACATGACTAGATGATCATAACAATTCGCAGAGGAAGAAAATCGACTAATGACTCAGGAAAATCGGTCGATTTCCTTCACAACTAGGTCGATTTTTGGCCCCTGATAGCATTGTCACTTGTCTCTCATCCTCTTTGCTCGACCTTTGCTTTTATTTGGTTGAGTGTGGCTTTGGTTGTGCAGCCTGTGACTTTTGCAGAGGGAGATCCATTATATAAGAGACATTTGAAGACTTGAAAAGGGTCCTCCAAGCTCTCTCCTAGCCCCTTTGTGGATGTTCTTTCCATGGATTGCATGTATGCTTGTATGATGATTTTAGATCTTGAAATGCATGTTGTTGGCTAAGTAATTGTGATTCTAGGGTAAGGGTTTGATGATTATGGCTTGGATGATGATAGATTGGACTTGCATGTTAGTTTAGGATGATTTGTATGCCCGAAACCTAATCTAGAGGAGAAAAATCGACTTGTTCTTCAGGATAAATGGGTCGATTTTTCTGGGCTGTAGACCGATTTTTCCTTCAGTTGCTCTTTAATTGATGAATCTGCATGTTAGGATGTTAGATTGTTGAAATCCTAGTGTTTGTTAAGCATAATCTAGGTTAAGGTGACCTAATGTTAGCAAACTAATTGAGGAATGAGACTTACCCGGTGATTTCCGCTCTCAGGCATAGAAGATGATGAACTCTAGGTAGTAGTGTGTAACACCCCGAATCCGCGGGACTCGGGGCGCTACGGGTTGGGACCTCACAATGGGTCCCGACCCTTAGCTCGACAACAACTTCACCGGATCTTGCAACAAGGCACAAATAAAGGCCAAAACCAAAATGTATTTTTATGCAATGAAAGGAAACCCGGAAGGAAACAACAAAAGACTTCAGCCGAGATGAAACACCAAGGGCCAAATGCCACCACATGATATACAATATAGATGAATAATATACAATACTCAAACTCGACTCCACCCAAAAACCCAATCCTAAAATGTACGGAACCCCGGCTGCGCACTCTTCCGGATCTCTCGGCCGCATTCCTAACCAACAAGGCAATCTACAACATTCGGTATAAAACCGTTAGCTCATATTCGAAGCATTAGAATCAATGGGAAAGGCACAAACACAAGTAAATCATCATAAACACACAACATACGCAAAAGCACACCAATCCGGTTTATTATCTTTATTATTAAGTCATATCCCGTTCTAATTCAACTTCTTTTGTGACACGAGAATCTCCCGAAACTCGCCTCGGTCCCCATTTCCGGTATGGAACGGTACGGATGCCTCCGACCGTCTAACCAGCACCGCTAGTCGCCAACAACCTCCTAGCTCTACGCAAGAGCTAGGCAGTGATGTCACCACCCGTTATCATACACTTGGGCCAAATAATATAAGGGTCGGTGGTCCTATTTTCGGTTTAGTTGTTATAAATAATAAAGAATAAACACACACCACCAAACACACATCAATACTAATACAAGGAATACGAGCTAAGTAAGTCCGGAGACTTACCTCGTCACCACACTCAACTCACGACACTCTCGCTTCCTTAGGGAGGAAGCCCATAACCTGCTCACAAGAAGATAACTATATCAACAACAACCCACTCACAATAGAAGTCTAAGACTTCTATACAAATGATCTACGCAAGACCATTTGACTCTCAATTCTAGGACTGCATCCTAGAATCACTCATCTCACATCACACTCAACACAAGCTAGAAGTCCTAAGACTTCTAAACCCTCGGATCTCGTAAGATCATAGCTCACAACGCAACTAAGATAACATGCCTAGTCCAAATAAACTCAACGGTAACAACATCATGCTAGGATAATCATATCCTACCTCATAACTCAACAACCATATACTCCAATTCTCAAACCTCACAAGCCTTACTAAATAATAATCCTCACAAGATAACAAGCCAACTCAAGCCTTAGAACAATCATAAATCCTCAAAACTAACCTAGGGTCCAAACCACTACTTGGTATTCTCACTAGATTATGCTAGATCCAACCTAGCATGATACTAATACATAACTAAATCGAGGGGAAAGAATACTCACACGACGTCAAAAGACGGAAGTCGTTCAACGGATGTCGACTTGAACTCGTTAGGCCTTTATCGGGGCGCTTCCGAACCTAGCACCAAACTAAACAAATTTAGCTTATAAGCTAAATTTGAACGGAATAATGAACATATATATCTACGGAAAACCCCACTTTTAAAACCCATGTTAAAACCATAAATATATATTCCGGGCAAATTGTATAACATCATAAACCGAAGGTAAAACTCGATTTCGAAGCCAACGTTAAAATCCCATAGTTTAATCTTTGAGTCATAACCCGGAATTAATCCAACATGAGCAATATATATGGTATATATAAATAAGAATATAATTCAAGTAAATCCCAAATTTAAAACCCATAGAAACATTTTCAAGGACAATTTATGAAATGCTAGAAACTTGTGTCATAAGTTGTAAATAAATCTTTGGGATATTCCTTGTAATTTAATTCCAGCAGGGGTAATATTGTAAGATTCCAAAAGTTGGGTTATAAACTGCATATACAAACAATGGGTCACAATTTGCAAATAGCACAAAAGGGAGGGGCCCGATTAAAAAGCCCTAATAAGGTTCCTCAACCTTCAGCAACGCGATAGAGGGAGGCGAGGAGAATGAGCACCAGGCGGCTGTGCATGCGGAGGAAAGGAGAGGCGGCAAGGGCGCTTCTCCGGCGAGGCGTCGCTTTCTCCGGCGTGGCAGAATCTGGGAGAAGGGAGTTCGCGGTGGCCCGAGGCGGCAACGCTTCTCCGGCTTCGAGCGGGCGGCAGGGATCCATGTCTCTGGTGGTTGGCAGCAGTAGCTCCTTGCGGTTGCGGCTCGAGAGAAGAATGGCAAAGCATCTCGAGGACGGTTGCAGGCTTGCAGCGTGACGAGGGAGGGAGAGTTGATGTTGATACAAGTTTGAGAGGAAGCAGTTGGTTGCAACGAGGTGGAAGAGATCTGCTGTGCAGGATGAAACAGAGGGCCGAGAAGACGAGGTGAGGCAGGGGTCCTCCGGTGGTTGCAGACGCCGTCTCACCCTGGCGGCAGCAAGGCGTCCCCTTGGTATTGATAGAGGGAACCGGAAGAGGTGAGAAGAGATGGATGACCTGCTGAGTGAGAGTGAAGGGCCAGAGATTGGAGATAGGGTGAGAGAGTGAGAGAAGGGGCAAGAGCTTGTGGCGAGAGGGAGAGATAGAGGGAAGGCTACAGAGGCGGCTAGGTAGTGTGGGTGTAGGGGCATCAGAGGGAGCGAGGAGTCGGGAGGTCGTAGGGTCTCTTCTGAAGCAATGCATAGGCGCACGCCATGGAAAGAAAAGAGATGGATGAAGAAGAAAAAAATTAAATAAAACGAGTAATAGATTAAACTCGATTCAAACTAATCGGAATGACCTTTTTGGATCGGAAAATATTTCCGAACCTTTCCAAAAAATAAATACGGAAAATAAATATATGGATCAAAATATATATAGAAAATGTATAAGCTCGGAAAATTTAATTTTATGACGTAGAAATACTCGTAAAATTATTTAAGGCATTTAAAGTATCGATAAAATCCGAGAAAGTACAACACGCAAACGCGCCAAAATTTGGGCGTTACATAGTGAGCCACAAAAAGCCGTTATTGGATGGATTATGCTAGGATTGCTGCTTAAGACTTACCTTTTTCGAGACTTACCCGGTATGGAGGGGTTTGACCCTTAGGTAGTGGTCCGGTTTGTGTAGAATTCTCAACCTTAGCTCCTTGAGACTTACCCAGTAATAGGACTTTGGTGAAAACTAGTGGAACATGAGACTTACCCAGTAATTGTTCCATAGGAGAAACACCCTTTCCTAATAACCGCAGCTTTGTCTTAGATGTTTAGAAGCTTGAGTGCAATGCCATAACCGGAAATCTCGATCTCTAGAAATTGCATTTCTTACTTCTATCACCTATCTTGTGTTTTTGTGTTATTTTCTTGATTGGTTGCATATCTTTTGATCTTTGTTGATCACCACAAAACCAACCAAAAAATATTGTGATTTTCATTTCTTTATTACTGTCTCATCTCTTAGTTTTGATTAACACTATACATGATCATTGAATGATTTGATTTCACCTTAATCCATGTGTTCGACCTCTGAATGCTTTTCTTGCTACGAAACGACCCATACACTGTGGGTTCGCTAGGTAGATTAGGAGAATAGATCGAGTTATAAATGTAAGACTTTTGTGCGCACTATCTAGGGCGAACAATAATCCTAAATCATCTTAAAGCTATAAACTATATTGATGACATGAATTATGTATCATCATATTCATGCATATTATAGAAGATTGTCTCAGTTTACCTTGCATTTAGAGAGATTTTGTATGACCTTTATGTTCTATTCAATCATTTGTCGGTAATAGAGGTCTACACGAGTTTTTGATGAATTATAGGTAATTGGAGTGGAATTGGAAGCAAAAGCGGAGCAAGGAGCATCTAAGGATGTTAAGGAAGCTAAAGGAGTCTTAAAGGGTTCATAAAGAGCTAAGGAATTGCAAAGGAGAAGCATAGAATACGAGCCAAGAGAAGAGCACTTTCTGTTGAAGAAAATCGTGCCAATTTACATATAAATAGGACGATTTTCCTCTCCAGAATTCGAACGATTTTGTGCATAAATCGCCTGGGTCGATTTATTGTGTTTTTCGGCCAAATGAAAAGACGACACAAAGCCTAATTATTTTGGGCTAGAGAAGAGTTTTTCCAAACGGCCCATTTGCAAGAAACTATAGAAGAGAACCCTACGAACGAAAACGAGGAGGCCGCCGCGAGAAATCTTTACACTTTTGAGAGGATTTGAAGATTCTTGGAAGGAGATTGAAGGACTCTTTGCCGGAAAGCTAATCTTGATTCTATTTGTGAGATTTCTTTGTTCATTGAAGTGTTTATTGTTTTGAGGCACGAATTTGAGTAACTTAAGAGATACGTTGATTTGTTTTGACAATCGTTTACAGAGTTGAGAGTTATTGGATTTTTCATTCAAGATTTGGTTTCTTTGCGATATTTCTTTCAATAATTAAGTTGATTCGATTTTGAAAATGGTTGGCTAAAAACCTTGTGATTCTGGGGAGAATAGTTGATGATTAAGGCTTAGATGATGATAGACTGAACTCATTCAAATATTAGGACCCTGAGAGTTTAGATTTTAGTTTTGCGATAAACATATAAATCGGGCTGTTCTTGGGGAAAATCGACCGATTTTCTTATGAACAGGACGATTTATTCTTCTGACGAACCTTAATTGAACCAATCTTTAATCAAAACTAATCCTTTCCTAAATCCCAACCTTGATTAACCTTTCTACCCTCTAATTGAATGTATGAAGGCACTTCAACCCTGTTTCTACATTTAATAGATTAAGATTTCAAGATTTGGGTAATAAAGAGACTCAACATCCTTTATTAAGATTTTAAGTGTGCTTTCTATCCTTACTTTGGAGAGTCATATCCTGGAGTTTAGATAGTCAGTTTGAACATAATTCTTGTTTATAGATCTTTCTATATTGCAGCCTCAACAACCCTTATAGAGAGAACCTTTAGATTAGTCATATAGGCTTCGGAACTTCACCGTACGAACTCTACCTTTGAACATTTAATCTTGGCAATATAAACTATGTCCTATATCTTTAGAAGTGTCTTGAATCGAAAGCCGAAATCGGATACTTGAATCCTTGGAATCATTTCACTCTTATTTGATCACAAAAGCTTTTACGCTTTCGCTAGATAATTGATTCTGAATTTATTCTCACCAAATCCCTGAGTTCGACTCTGGAATTCTTACCTCACTACAGCCAATCCGTACACTGCGGGTTCGCTTTGCTTTGAGTTCTAGATATAAATTTAAGACTTTGATGCACACACCTTTTTGGGCGGACAAGTTTTTGGCGCCGTTGCCGGGGATTTGGTCTAGACCAAATTCGGTTTTCGGTTGTCTAGCTTGAGAGCTCTTGCTCTTGTGATTTGACTTGTCTACTTGAGTGATCTTTGCAGGTTCTTTAGGTATATGCGAAAGACTAGATCCACTAAAGATCTAATTCCTTTCGATCCCGAATTAGAAAGAACTTTGAGGAGAAAGTTGAAGGAGAAGAAAATGGGTGAAAACGATGAGAGAAACTACAAGGCTGAACTGAACGAAGCTCAACACCAACTCCAGTTGAGTGAGAAAGCACGAAAAGAAGCTGAAATAAGTCATCAATTTCAGATTGATGAACTAAGAGCTATGATATTGGACATGAAGTTGGAGTTGAACGAATCCAAGAAGAAGAAGAAAGTCAAGACACCAACTAAATCCATTCGAAATGACTCATCCGATGATGAAGAGATTGATCCGGACATGCCGGAACTTGAAGAGATTGATCCATCACTTCCTCCTATTCGAAACACCCCCAACACCAAGGGTTGTTCCTCGCATCCCAACTAGGAACGTGAGAGCTGTTAATAACGAAGATAGACCCCGAACTTTGGGGCAACGGATGGATCCAATTCAGCAACCACGCCGTCTAGGTGTGGATTTCAGAGTTGAAGACATCCAAGAGTTTAGCTTCTCACCACAAGTCATCACCATGGTTCGCCAAAGTCAATATGGCGGAGCAAGTACTGAATCTCCACACCAACACTTGCAGAATTTTGAGATTCTCATGGAGACTATGAAGCCGAAGAAGGCTACTACAAGCAATTACAAGATCAAACCGTTCTTCTTTTCTTTGAAGGACAAGGCTCTAGCTTGGTACCAAACACTTCCAGTTGCAAAGCTAGCTACATGGGAGGAATTGTCTTCGGAATTCCTCACCAAGTTCTTTCCGCCATCCAAAACGGCGGAATTAAGAGGTAAAATAAATGCTTTTTCTATGAAACCTAATGAAAGCTTGTTTCAATCTTGGGAAAGGTTTCAAGATCTATTGTTGGATTGCCCACACCATGGCATTTCCAAGCTGGAATTGTTGGAGATCTACTACAAAGGATTGGATGTGGAGACACAATTCAACCTTCAATCTCTCTCTTACGGCACATTCATGGATATGAGAGAGGATGATGCTTGGGACTTCATTGAGAAGCAAGCCCAAGTGATTGAGAAGTATTCCCACCGGAAGGTGGACTCAAATAGCCGGAATCAAGGCGATCCGGGAGCCAAGTTGAATCAAGCTGCTCAAACACAAATATTCTCCCTCAAAGATGACATCAAAGAATTGAGGGAAGTGCTCAAAACGAGTCTTCAAAAGACTAAGGAGCAGGAAGCCAACTACATGGGAAGAGACAACAATCAAAGGAATGACAATAGGAATTCAAATTGGAGCAACAACAACAATAACAACCGAAACTCCAATTGGAATAACAACAACAATAGGAACTCAAATAACAACCATTGGAGGTCAAATCAGCAAAGTCCAGGTAATCCTTACTCTCATGCTGAAAAGGCTCTAACACCTCCATCTTCTTCTACCCCTTTAACAAGCCAGGGACAATCAAGCGGATCAAGCAAACCCGATCCCATGCTAGAGACGATCCTAGGCAAGCTACAAGGGCTAGAGAGTTATATAACTTCGGTTGACAAAGCTCACAAAGCTTTGGAAAACCAAGTATTCAACAAAGCCGGAGAAGTTCCAAGAGATCAAGGGAAGCTTCCCGGAAAGACGGAAGATAACCCAAAGGGAAGGGTTATGGCAATAACTACTAGGAGTGGTAAAACGACCACCGATCCTCAACCTAAAGTAGTTGATACCGCCACAAAAGAAGGAGAGGCAAAAGAGAAGGAAGAAGTCTATATTCCTCCTCCCGCTTACAAACCACCTCTACCTTTCCCTCAATCTAGAGCGCGTGCACGCCTAGATAAACATTTTGGTAAGTTTGTGGAACTTATGAGTAAGCTACATATTAACATACCTTTTATGGATGCAATTCTAGGTATGCCGGCTTACGGGAAATTCCTCAAGGAGATCCTCTCTAACAAGAGGAAATTGGAAGACATAGGAGAAGTCAAGATGAGTATGGAGTCATCCGAACTCATCAAGACTATGACGGAGAATATGCCACCCAAGCTCCGTGATCCAGGATCCTTTTGCATACCCATCACTTTGGGAGAAGCTACCTATGATGCTCTTTGCGACCTTGGAGCAAGTGTGAGTATCATACCCCTTGCTCTATGCAAAGCAGTTGGTCTAGGAGAACCTAGACCGGTGAAGATCACACTCTACATGGCTGATCGTTCCACCACTAAGCCGGTGGGGATACTAGAAGACATTCCAGTAAAGCTCGGTAAGTTTTACATCCCTATAGATTTTGTCGTTCTCGACATACCTGCAGATTATCCGGTTCCCATCATTCTTGGGAGACCATTCCTTGCCACATCCGGATGCATGGTAGCTTGTAAGAACGGCCAGCTATCATTCCAAATTGGTGAAGAAAAGATAGAATTCACACTCTCTTCCTTAATCAAGGAGCCAGCCTTGAAAGACGATGCTTTCGAAATTATTGATGAAGAAGGGTCTAGAGAGGTAGTAAGTTCGATCTTGATGAAAGACCCTCTTCAAAAGGTTCTTAGCATAAGCATCATGGAGGAAGGAGTGGAACATGACTGCAATGAGGATGTGAAAGCATTAAATAATGTGGAGGAAGAACTAGGAGCAAGGATTGAAGAACTAGAGTGGACTCCGGAAACTGTGAAGAAAATCGACCTGCCTGAAATAAATCGACCGATTCATGAAGAGGCAATCCGATTTTTTTCAACAAAAACAAAAATCGACCTGACTGAATTAAATCGTCCGATTCATGAAGAGGTAACCCGATCTTTTTCGACAGAAAGAAAAATCGTACTTCAAATCGAACGATTTATTTCAGGGGAGGTCGATCCAGAGGGAAATTTTCTGGATTCTCCAAACGTCTCCGCATCCACTCTCGAATCTAATGATGTCGTACCTCCATCTCTAGAGGCCTCTCCCACAACATCCGAAGGCCACGATTCATCATCAATCAAGGTACCTCCATCATTAGAATTGAAACCACTCCCCACGCATTTAAGGTACGCATTTCTTGGCACTAATTCCACATATCCGGTCATTGTCAATGCGAATTTGAATGAAACTGAATTAGAGAAACTTATGCATGTTTTAAAGCAACATAGGAGAGCATTAGGTTACACCATTGATGATTTAGTAGGAATAAAGCCTTCTCTATGTATGCACAAAATTTTAATGGAAGAGGATTACAAACCTTCCCGCCAACCTCAAAGACGGTTAAATCCGGCAATGAAAGAGGTCGTGAAGAAAGAAATCCTTAAGCTACTTGATGCAGGT
Source organism: Fagopyrum esculentum (assembly GCA_033239045.1). Lineage (NCBI taxonomy): Eukaryota > Viridiplantae > Streptophyta > Magnoliopsida > Caryophyllales > Polygonaceae > Fagopyrum > Fagopyrum esculentum. The sequence continues at coordinate 101,884,926 of BSUD01000006.1, read as the reverse complement.
ATCATCTTCCCTATTTCTGATAGCAAATGGGTGAGTCCAGTACAAGTAGTACCCAAGAAAGGAGGCATGACCGTTGTTGCCAACAAGAACAACGAACTTATCCCAACACGGACAATTACGGGGTGGCAAATGTGTATCGACTACCGCAAACTGAACGTGGCTACAAGGAAGGACCACTCCCCCCTTCCTTTTATCGATCAAATGTTGGAAAGGTTAGCCCAACATTCTTACTTTTGTTATCTAGATGGATATAGCGGTTTCTTTCAGATTCCAATTCATCCGGACGACCAAGAGAAGACAACTTTTACGTGTCCATGGGGTACGTTCGCTTACAGAAGAATGTCATTCGGTCTATGCAACGCTCCAGCCACCTTCCAAAGGTGTATGATGGCAATCTTCTCCGAATATGTAGAGAATATCATGGAAGTCTTCATGGACGACTTTTCGGTATATGGTTCTTCCTTTGATAACTGTCTCTATAACCTTTCACTAGTTCTTAAGAGATGTGAGGACACTAACTTAGTCTTAAACTGGGAAAAGTATGGGGTGACCCATAAGATAGCTACACCTTACCATCCGCAAACCAGCGGACAAGTCGAAATATCCAATAGAGAGATCAAGGGAATTTTAGAGAAAACCGTCTCTAAAACAAGAAAAGATTGGTCAATGAAGCTTGACAATGCACTATGGGCATACAGGACGGCCTTCAAGACACCAATAGGTACTACTCCTTATAATCTTGTCTATGGTAAATCCTGTCATCTTCCTGTAGAGCTAGAGTACAAAGCCTATTGGGCCATCAAGTGGCTCAACTTTGACATGAAAGAAGCCGGAGAGAAGCGGCTCTTAGACATCAATGAGCTAGATGAGATCCGGCTAAATGCGTATGAGAACGCAAAGATATACAAGGAACGGACAAAGCGTTGGCATGATAAGCACATCATTCCAAAAGACTTGAAGGAGGGAGACCAAGTCCTCCTATTCAACTCAAGGCTGCGTCTATTTCCAGGTAAGCTCAAATCCCGTTGGACAGGACCTTATTTAATTAAACGAGTTTTCCCTCATGGTGCAGTTGAAGTATGGGGAGAACAAAGCGGAAGTTTCAAGGTCAATGGCCAACGGTTGAAGAAATATACGCCGGAAGCTCCGGTCGAGGAGATAGCTCCTATCCTCCTCCATTGAACACATACCATACACCGTCTAGCTAAAGACGATAAATCAAGCGCTTCTTGGGAGGCAACCCATGATAGTATAATTTTTTCATCCTTTTATCACTTAGTTAGAGTAGATTAATTTTTGCTTCTTTGTTTTCGTTTTTATTTGTTCCTCGATGCACTCTTGGTTTGTCGTGTCATTAATCGCAGGAAATTAGGTTCAACTCGAGAGATCCATGGAAAAAGGGAGCACAAATCAGTTAAATCTTCAAGATCCATGAAGAATAAGGAAGGAAATCGAGATACACTAAGTAAATCGTCCGATTCAAGGGCAGAGCAAGGCGATTTTTTACAACAGGAAGAAAAATCGACCTGGAGATCGACCTGCCCAATTAAATCGTTCGATTTCCTATGTGTTCAGAGAAAAATCGAGTTACCCAAAATAAATCGTCCGATTCAGAAGCAGAGTAAGGCGATTTTTGACAACAGGAAGAAAAATCGACCTGAAGATCGACCCATCGAATTAAATCGTCCGATTTTCTTTGGATCCAAAGAAAAATCGCCCCGACGATTAAATCGACACTATAAATCGTCCGATTTTCTTCACAGTCTCTCGACTCTATATAAAGACTCAACACTCGATCTTCCTCATTCCACAACTTACAACTCTCGATTTCTCCCTTCTCAAGAACGCCGAAAATCGCCCTCAACCTACAATCCTCATTCCTTCATCATTTTGAATGATTCTTGGCTCCAAACTGAAGCATTTTTAACAAGGAATAAGGATCTAGCAACAACAAGCACAGCAATCGACTCCTCAACAAGGAATTCAGGTTTTTCTTTCCAAAAACCTAAGTTTCTAATTCAAATTGAAGTTTGCTTAGGAAGTGTTTGTTTACTGGAATTGATTGAGGAATCTGCTTAAGAATCATTATAGGAGACTGTATGTGGTGATTGCTTGAACAGAACTTTACAGAATTGAGAGAATCGTTGAAATCGAGATAAAAATCGACCCAGCCCAGAAAAATCGTCCGATTTTTGTCAAGAACAGGCCGATTTTTTGACTCAGAATGGATCTTGTTAAGAGGGTAACTAGAAACACGGGGAAGAAGAAGAGATCTTCTTCCAAAGCCCCTCCCCCACCTCTACCACCATCTCAAAACATCCCTAAGCTTCCCCCTCCCCTATCCAAGCACAAGAAACGTTATGAACGCATCGTAGATCGCCCATTCACCCCTCCTCGCTACATAGTGCTTGATGATTTAGATTCGTTGTTTGTTCGGGAGGATGTTGATATGATGCTTGACAGGGCTGGACTGAGCCAGTTTGCTACGATTAGGGAGGATGCTTATACCGAGATCACCTTAGAATTCCTTAGTACATTTGAGCATGATCCTAGGGAAAGGATGGTCACCTTCCGCCTTATGAGCCAAAACCACACTATGTCCATTGACACCTTTGGAGAATTGTTTGGTTTCTCTTATTCAGATGCAGGCACATTTGCTAGAGGTACCAGCGCTAGTGATTTTTGGGAGGCTATTTCAGTGGGTGAATATGGTGGAGACAAGTGGCGACCCGGAAATTCCAAGGAAACTAGTATGTACAACCTCTCCTTCAAGGTAGTGCATAGGATTCTCAGTGAGAGCTTATTTGCAAGGACAGAGACTCCACAAAAGCTCAAGGCTGATGAGCTCTTCATTCTCTACTGCATGACATCCACCACCATTCCCGACATCGCCACCATGCTTGCTGACCATCTAGGAAAGATAGCCAACAAAGCTAAGGGCGACATTTGTGCAGGAGGTCTTGTCACTCATGTGGCTAAGACCATGGGATTGGACTTCTCCGGATGCACTCTAGCTGAGAGTGCCCTTCCATTAGGTTCCCAGCGGTTGGTTGTTCGACAGGTCTTGATTCCTCGAGGGAGAGGAACACTTCATGTACCCATGCCATGGCACAGGGATCCGAAGAAGACGCCATCCGAGATATATGGAAGTCCGAATACACTATTCGGAACAAGAGAAACTGGAAGGAGACGTTCGAGTCGATGCTTGAGGAGTTCTCTCCTCCTACTTATTATGATGATGATGCAGGAGACTCCGAGGAGGAGGATGAGGATAGAGAGTAGGGGACCATGCTCGAGTTTGAGAGTGACACCCATAGCGGCCATGCTACGGATGCCATGGACACCGACACTCATGGTGTAGGACCCAGCCGGACTAGTAGAGGCGAGGAGGAGACGGAGGATGACATGCAGCCACCTCGCCGCTCATTTGCACGTGCTCCAGGAGGATGAGGACGTCGCCCTCCCCGCCACTTTAGGGAGCTAGTCTCTAGCTTCCAGAGCCTCAGCACCGACTATCATGCTCTCCACACCGACTACGAGACCCTGAACACTCAGTTCAGGAATTACAGGGAGGAGACGTGTTCGCTCCAAACGGTGTGTGCAAGCTTTAAATTTATAACCCTAGACTTAAGCTTAAAACAAGGATGCGAACCCGCAGTGTACGGGTCAATCGTAGTAAAAGCAAGAAAATTCCAGGGGTCGATCACAGGGACTTGGTGAAACAAAGTCCAGTACAGTATGCTAATGTCAATGCTAACCACAAGAGCAAGTAATACAATCAAAGATGAATAAGATGTCAAATAAAGCAAACATGCAATTCTAGGGATTAAAGCATCTAGTTGTGGTTCCAACTCAAGATCTATAGATAAGCGGACAAAGCTGAGATTTTTGCGTGGGGAAGGCGTTTCTAAAGTGGAGTAGATCACCGGGTAAGTCTCACTACACACTAATCCTAAACCGCAACTCCTATTACCGGGTAAGTCTCAAGGAATTAAGATAAAGAACTATAACCTCAAACTAACACACCATCTAAGGGAATAGAATCATCCTTTACCGGGTAAGTCTCAGGCTAACTCACAAAGATGGGATGGAAGCACACTCAAACCCCAATAAAGGACAAGCCTTTATTACCTACGCTTATGATCGTTGGTACACAAACTAAGGAATTACCGGGTAAGTCTCATCCTAAGCTTGCTTTGAACCAGAAAGGTGTAATAAGAATAGGATTTGGCAAACTCTAACACTTAACTCTCAGTTTAGGGTCGGATAAGTCACCTCGGTCAGAAGAATTCCACCCCGGCCGAGATGTTCATCAACCGAACGAGATGCTTAGGGTTAAGGTTAAAGACTCGAACTTTCAGGATCCTACTGGAATCTAAGATTATTCTATCATTGTTTTTCCCACAACCTTCAGCCAATCACCCTAGAATCACACAAGGAAATTAGCCACTCATCATCATTATGAAAGTATTAAAATATATGGGAAGAAGGTGAATATTTGAACAAAGAAGAATTTAATGAAAACACTTCAATAACTGAATCAAATATCACAAACAAAAGCGTTCCTTGGATAGCAATCCAACAAGACAAGACAATCAATGAGGGAATTGAAGACAATCTTACAAAACCCTTCAAAAGCTATAAAAAGCTATAGTCTTCAATCTTCCTTCAACCTTCAAAAAGGTTCTTCAACAACTCCCAACTTGGAGTATACTGTGCTGCTGCGTATGTAGGATGTTAATTGATGTATGCAGCCTTCTTTTCGGTGTAGGCGGGGTTGATGATCATGGAATTGTGAAAATCCAACCCTTTTTATAGGAAAAATTATCCTCTAAAGATAATAAATCTTAAGAAGATATTTTCCTATAAATATATCCATATCTCCTAAAATAAATATCTTCCTTCCAGCTATAAGATAATTTCCTAATAAAATAGATCTTATCTCCTAAAATAAATATCTTTCTAAGATAATTTTATAGTAAATATCTTAAAAGATAATTTCCTAATAAAATATATCTTATCTCCAAAATAGATCTCCTAAATATATGATCTTCCTTCTAGAAGCTCAGCCCAAAAATATAAGATCACTTTCCAAATTTAAAAGATCTCATCCAAGAATAAAATATTCTCGCCGCGTCCTAGGTGTTCGCCTCGGTCGAGTCGGCGTTTCTGGATCACCTCGGTCGAGGTGAATCTCTGGTCAACCGAGGTGACTCACGACAGAATGTGAAATCTCTCAAAACTGGTCCAAAGTAAATCTTTAATCCATGGCTATGCTTCCTGAATGTAGCTCCGAATGACTCTTGACTCCTTTTGCTCCTTTTTGATGCAAAACGTACCATATTACCTGCAATTACAACGAAACTAGGTGTAGACCTCGATTCTCGCAAAGATAGATGAAATGGTAGTAAAATCACATAATGTACATACAAACATGCAGATTATGAAAGACAAAACGTCCAAACAAACCCCAAAATATAGACTATAATTCATGCTATCAAAATACCCCATACTTAGCCCTTGCTTGTCCCCAAGCAAGTTCCTCATATAGAAGACAAGATAGAATGGATTATAAGTCAAGAAAATCAATGAAAAAGTCTTTCCAAAACATTTTATGGTGTGCAACTATCATAGATTACTCTAAGATAGTACTTCCTGGAATTAAAAACTCAATATGCTCAAAACATTTTATAAATATAGGAAAGTTGTTCATCTTTGCATAAAATCATAGAATGCATAATAAATCATAATTATCAAAATTAATCATGTATAATCCAGTTTAAACCACTAAGTCAATCAACAAGCTCAAGGTCTCAAGGGCTTCCCAAAAGAAAAGGTCAAGAAACGTGTGGGGTATGGATGTATGTAAGGTAATGTGGTGCTAGAATCCGGGAAAAGGATGAACTTCACTTTCACTTTGACTTGCAACACCTTCCACCAATAAGCTTTGCTTATTTCACACTTTTTCTCTTTTACTTTACTTTTTCGGATGCATGGACAGAGGTGCACAATAACCGAAGCCTAGGAGATCCGCAATCATCAATTTCTCGAGATGCATCAAACCCTTGATGCACATACCATGACCCGATAGGAATATCGTTCAATCCGACTTTGGCAAGACACAAACACCCGGCTATGTGAATGGTGCCGAGTTACTCATCTTCATGATTGACTTCCCCAAACCTATTATTGCTTTCTAATACTTTCACTTCCAGCCCACTTCTCAATTTTAACTTCACTTGCTTTCACCACTTCGCTTGCTTCCAAATTCCCGGATAGGTAAAGGGAGGCAAAATGTATATGAGGGGCTAAGCATGATCAAGGAGAAGAAGAAGAAGAAGAGAATGAATTGCCTTGGTCTTTCCAAGAAGAACGTGAGAGAACTTATGCTGCGGTGTCAACCTTCAAATTCAACATAATTTGGATAAAAACAAAATATTAAACATGCCAATAATTTCAAACAAAGCATTTAGCAACTTAAACATATCATAAAACATTTCAAACATATAAAGAATTTAAAATCAGTCAGTAAACGAGATCTTCACTGAGATCATATCCAGATAAGTAGCACAAAATCGTTTCGAAAACTTTCTGTTACGCCACCTCGGTCGAGATGTTCTTGGTTCAACCGAGGTGAAGCACCTCGTTTTGCCAGAACTGTCCCGGTCGAGGTCGACCAAAAAATTTTTTTTTTTTTTTTTTTTAAAAACCATTTTTTTTTTCGGTTTCGACGTTTTTCTCAATCAAATAACCTGTAAGTATGCATGCAATCTCAGATAAACATATAAATGCAGAATGAAGCATAAATATGAGAATATCCGATATAATACATCAAAAGTCAAAAATACATCAAAGTCATCACGTAGTCAAATAAGTACAAACACCCCATACTTGGGACACACTGTCCCAGTGGGTCAGAATAAGTCTAAGGACAGGATACTCACCGAACATAGCTAAACTGCATGAAGAAGTAAGAAACAGCTCCCAGATAAGACCATCTCGGTTGGCGAAGCACATATCGGTCGAGGTGTTCTGACAGTACCCGAGATGTATCTCAGTAAAGCTCGTTTCCTCAACTTCTCGAAATTTTGTTCTTCCAGTGTAGCTCCTGAACTGTGATCCTTCCTTTTGGAATACTTGGTTGTTGTCTAGAGGAAAACAAAAACAAAGCAACTATCTAAACTAAACTAGAAAAGGGAGAAGAAAGCAATACCTTGGGTTGCCTCCCAAGAAGCGCTTGGTTTAAGGTCGCTAGCTGGACCCTTCTCCATAGAATTACTCAATGTACCTTGAACACCATGGAGTGCTCATCACATCCATCATAAAATTCTTCCAAAAAGGTTCCGGTTCCTAATTTCACCGGTAAATGGTAAGATCTCCTACGTACAAGCTTGTACGGTTTGATTCTCATCGGAATCCTTCTAGCCTTCCTGCACTTCAATGGGACATAATCTAGCCTTGCGTCCCTTCCTTTCCTTGATCGAGAAAATAGTTTCTCGAGAATCATAGCAGCTTCCCCATCTATAGCTTGGGGATGGTACAGGGTCCTGAGCATGCGAGGGACCCCATACTTGAACAAATAACACTTCGTTGCCTTAGCGGTGAAGCGCTTGTTAACTTCACTCCTTATAATCCAAGGAGCATCTTCCTCCAACAATTTCAAGAGAGATTTCATCTTGATCTTAGGAGGTTCTTTCGGAAGAGACCTCCAACTCTCCGGTGCTTTCCTGAAAAATTCAGAAATTTTAATAGGGAATTCGAATGAAGTAAGAGAATGTACCTTGTAAAGTTCTCCAAAGCTTGAGACAAGTTTCGTGTTGGGTTGATAATCCACCCACGAAATCTCTCTTAGTTCTGCTGGTCTTTCTTCCACCTTGACCACAATCTCAGTAATTTGGCCAAGGTTCTCCGCATCTTCCACTTCTGGTTTTGCAGATTCTTCTTCCATCTCGGTCGAGATCTCTTCCACCTCGGCCGAGGTCTCAACAGTCGGATCGAGATCCTCCACATCCTCCTCTTCCACAAAAACTTCAGGAGAAGCTTCCGGTCCGACCAGAGGAATGCTTGGAAAGTGTAACACTTCCTTATGCTCCTCTTCCGGCTTAGCATAGGATATGGTGCTTTCCTTGAGCTCCTCCACCTTCTTCATCAACTTCTCCAATCTTGATTCGAGAGAGTCTTCGAAAGGTTGCTCATAAATGTTTTTAGGGACATTCTTCTCATCCCATATCGCAAGTTCATGTTGAATGGCCTCTTCTCTTTCCCATTCATTGTTGAACCAATAGATGGAGTACTTCTCCTCCAAGTATTCATAATAGTCCGCCCTAGCACTTTGTCTTGCTATCCAGGCTGGATCAAATGTAGTCATCGGAAATCCTGAAAACTACAAAACTCATAGAAAGAGTAGTTAGTAGCAACAGGGGCAATAGCCCCGAAAGCAAACCGAAACCGGCTTGGTCTAGACCAAGTCCCCGGCAACGGCGCCAAAAACTTGTTCGCTCCAAACGGTGTGTGCAAGCTTTAAATTTATAACCCTAGACTTAAGCTTAAAACAAGGATGCGAACCCGCAGTGTACGGGTCAATCGTAGTAAAAGCAAGAAAATTCCAGGGGTCGATCACAGGGACTTGGTGAAACAAAGTCCAGTACAGTATGCTAATGTCAATGCTAACCACAAGAGCAAGTAATACAATCAAAGATGAATAAGATGTCAAATAAAGCAAACATGCAATTCTAGGGATTAAAGCATCTAGTTGTGGTTCCAACTCAAGATCTATAGATAAGCGGACAAAGCTGAGATTTTTGCGTGGGGAAGGCGTTTCTAAAGTGGAGTAGATCACCGGGTAAGTCTCACTACACACTAATCCTAAACCGCAACTCCTATTACCGGGTAAGTCTCAAGGAATTAAGATAAAGAACTATAACCTCAAACTAACACACCATCTAAGGGAATAGAATCATCCTTTACCGGGTAAGTCTCAGGCTAACTCACAAAGATGGGATGGAAGCACACTCAAACCCCAATAAAGGACAAGCCTTTATTACCTACGCTTATGATCGTTGGTACACAAACTAAGGAATTACCGGGTAAGTCTCATCCTAAGCTTGCTTTGAACCAGAAAGGTGTAATAAGAATAGGATTTGGCAAACTCTAACACTTAACTCTCAGTTTAGGGTCGGATAAGTCACCTCGGTCAGAAGAATTCCACCCCGGCCGAGATGTTCATCAACCGAACGAGATGCTTAGGGTTAAGGTTAAAGACTCGAACTTTCAGGATCCTACTGGAATCTAAGATTATTCTATCATTGTTTTTCCCACAACCTTCAGCCAATCACCCTAGAATCACACAAGGAAATTAGCCACTCATCATCATTATGAAAGTATTAAAATATATGGGAAGAAGGTGAATATTTGAACAAAGAAGAATTTAATGAAAACACTTCAATAACTGAATCAAATATCACAAACAAAAGCGTTCCTTGGATAGCAATCCAACAAGACAAGACAATCAATGAGGGAATTGAAGACAATCTTACAAAACCCTTCAAAAGCTATAAAAAGCTATAGTCTTCAATCTTCCTTCAACCTTCAAAAAGGTTCTTCAACAACTCCCAACTTGGAGTATACTGTGCTGCTGCGTATGTAGGATGTTAATTGATGTATGCAGCCTTCTTTTCGGTGTAGGCGGGATCATGGAATTGTGAAAATCCAACCCTTTTTATAGGAAAAATAACCCTCTAAAGATAATAAATCTTAAGAAGATATTATCCCATAAATATAGGTAAAATATATGATTCTGCATATCTCCTTCCTTCTAGAAGCTCAGCCCAAAAATATAAGATCACTTTCCAAATTTAAAAGATCTCATCCAAGAATAAAATATTCTCGCCGCGTCCTAGGTGTTCGCCTCGGTCGAGTCGGCGTTTCTGGATCACCTCGGTCGAGGTGAATCTCTGGTCAACCGAGGTGACTCACGACAGAATGTGAAATCTCTCAAAACTGGTCCAAAGTAAATCTTTAATCCATGGCTATGCTTCCTGAATGTAGCTCCGAATGACTCTTGACTCCTTTTGCTCCTTTTTGATGCAAAACGTACCATATTACCTGCAATTACAACGAAACTAGGTGTAGACCTCGATTCTCGCAAAGATAGATGAAATGGTAGTAAAATCACATAATGTACATACAAACATGCAGATTATGAAAGACAAAACGTCCAAACAAACCCCAAAATATAGACTATAATTCATGCTATCAAAATACCCCATACTTAGCCCTTGCTTGTCCCCAAGCAAGTTCCTCATATAGAAGACAAGATAGAATGGATTATAAGTCAAGAAAATCAATGAAAAAGTCTTTCCAAAACATTTTATGGTGTGCAACTATCATAGATTACTCTAAGATAGTACTTCCTGGAATTAAAAACTCAATATGCTCAAAACATTTTATAAATATAGGAAAGTTGTTCATCTTTGCATAAAATCATAGAATGCATAATAAATCATAATTATCAAAATTAATCATGTATAATCCAGTTTAAACCACTAAGTCAATCAACAAGCTCAAGGTCTCAAGGGCTTCCCAAAAGAAAAGGTCAAGAAACGTGTGGGGTATGGATGTATGTAAGGTAATGTGGTGCTAGAATCCGGGAAAAGGATGAACTTCACTTTCACTTTGACTTGCAACACCTTCCACCAATAAGCTTTGCTTATTTCACACTTTTTCTCTTTTACTTTACTTTTTCGGATGCATGGACAGAGGTGCACAATAACCGAAGCCTAGGAGATCCGCAATCATCAATTTCTCGAGATGCATCAAACCCTTGATGCACATACCATGACCCGATAGGAATATCGTTCAATCCGACTTTGGCAAGACACAAACACCCGGCTATGTGAATGGTGCCGAGTTACTCATCTTCATGATTGACTTCCCCAAACCTATTATTGCTTTCTAATACTTTCACTTCCAGCCCACTTCTCAATTTTAACTTCACTTGCTTTCACCACTTCGCTTGCTTCCAAATTCCCGGATAGGTAAAGGGAGGCAAAATGTATATGAGGGGCTAAGCATGATCAAGGAGAAGAAGAAGAAGAAGAGAATGAATTGCCTTGGTCTTTCCAAGAAGAACGTGAGAGAACTTATGCTGCGGTGTCAACCTTCAAATTCAACATAATTTGGATAAAAACAAAATATTAAACATGCCAATAATTTCAAACAAAGCATTTAGCAACTTAAACATATCATAAAACATTTCAAACATATAAAGAATTTAAAATCAGTCAGTAAACGAGATCTTCACTGAGATCATATCCAGATAAGTAGCACAAAATCGTTTCGAAAACTTTCTGTTACGCCACCTCGGTCGAGATGTTCTTGGTTCAACCGAGGTGAAGCACCTCGTTTTGCCAGAACTGTCCCGGTCGAGGTCGACCAAAAAATTTTTTTTTTTTTTTTTTTTAAAAACCATTTTTTTTTTCGGTTTCGACGTTTTTCTCAATCAAATAACCTGTAAGTATGCATGCAATCTCAGATAAACATATAAATGCAGAATGAAGCATAAATATGAGAATATCCGATATAATACATCAAAAGTCAAAAATACATCAAAGTCATCACGTAGTCAAATAAGTACAAACACCCCATACTTGGGACACACTGTCCCAGTGGGTCAGAATAAGTCTAAGGACAGGATACTCACCGAACATAGCTAAACTGCATGAAGAAGTAAGAAACAGCTCCCAGATAAGACCATCTCGGTTGGCGAAGCACATATCGGTCGAGGTGTTCTGACAGTACCCGAGATGTATCTCAGTAAAGCTCGTTTCCTCAACTTCTCGAAATTTTGTTCTTCCAGTGTAGCTCCTGAACTGTGATCCTTCCTTTTGGAATACTTGGTTGTTGTCTAGAGGAAAACAAAAACAAAGCAACTATCTAAACTAAACTAGAAAAGGGAGAAGAAAGCAATACCTTGGGTTGCCTCCCAAGAAGCGCTTGGTTTAAGGTCGCTAGCTGGACCCTTCTCCATAGAATTACTCAATGTACCTTGAACACCATGGAGTGCTCATCACATCCATCATAAAATTCTTCCAAAAAGGTTCCGGTTCCTAATTTCACCGGTAAATGGTAAGATCTCCTACGTACAAGCTTGTACGGTTTGATTCTCATCGGAATCCTTCTAGCCTTCCTGCACTTCAATGGGACATAATCTAGCCTTGCGTCCCTTCCTTTCCTTGATCGAGAAAATAGTTTCTCGAGAATCATAGCAGCTTCCCCATCTATAGCTTGGGGATGGTACAGGGTCCTGAGCATGCGAGGGACCCCATACTTGAACAAATAACACTTCGTTGCCTTAGCGGTGAAGCGCTTGTTAACTTCACTCCTTATAATCCAAGGAGCATCTTCCTCCAACAATTTCAAGAGAGATTTCATCTTGATCTTAGGAGGTTCTTTCGGAAGAGACCTCCAACTCTCCGGTGCTTTCCTGAAAAATTCAGAAATTTTAATAGGGAATTCGAATGGAGTAAGAGAATGTACCTTGTAAAGTTCTCCAAAGCTTGAGACAAGTTTCGTGTTGGGTTGATAATCCACCCACGAAATCTCTCTTAGTTCTGCTGGTCTTTCTTCCACCTTGACCACAATCTCAGTAATTTGGCCAAGGTTCTCCGCATCTTCCACTTCTGGTTTTGCAGATTCTTCTTCCATCTCGGTCGAGATCTCTTCCACCTCGGCCGAGGTCTCAACAGTCGGATCGAGATC
>BSUD01000006.1:101828613-101872019 GCA_033239045.1 Fagopyrum esculentum | reverse complement strand
GCCGAGATGTTCATCAACCGAACGAGATGCTTAGGGTTAAGGTTAAAGACTCGAACTTTCAGGATCCTACTGGAATCTAAGATTATTCTATCATTGTTTTTCCCACAACCTTCAGCCAATCACCCTAGAATCACACAAGGAAATTAGCCACTCATCATCATTATGAAAGTATTAAAATATATGGGAAGAAGGTGAATATTTGAACAAAGAAGAATTTAATGAAAACACTTCAATAACTGAATCAAATATCACAAACAAAAGCGTTCCTTGGATAGCAATCCAACAAGACAAGACAATCAATGAGGGAATTGAAGACAATCTTACAAAACCCTTCAAAAGCTATAAAAAGCTATAGTCTTCAATCTTCCTTCAACCTTCAAAAAGGTTCTTCAACAACTCCCAACTTGGAGTATACTGTGCTGCTGCGTATGTAGGATGTTAATTGATGTATGCAGCCTTCTTTTCGGTGTAGGCGGGATCATGGAATTGTGAAAATCCAACCCTTTTTATAGGAAAAATAACCCTCTAAAGATAATAAATCTTAAGAAGATATTATCCCATAAATATAGGTAAAATATATGATTCTGCATATCTCCTTCCTTCTAGAAGCTCAGCCCAAAAATATAAGATCACTTTCCAAATTTAAAAGATCTCATCCAAGAATAAAATATTCTCGCCGCGTCCTAGGTGTTCGCCTCGGTCGAGTCGGCGTTTCTGGATCACCTCGGTCGAGGTGAATCTCTGGTCAACCGAGGTGACTCACGACAGAATGTGAAATCTCTCAAAACTGGTCCAAAGTAAATCTTTAATCCATGGCTATGCTTCCTGAATGTAGCTCCGAATGACTCTTGACTCCTTTTGCTCCTTTTTGATGCAAAACGTACCATATTACCTGCAATTACAACGAAACTAGGTGTAGACCTCGATTCTCGCAAAGATAGATGAAATGGTAGTAAAATCACATAATGTACATACAAACATGCAGATTATGAAAGACAAAACGTCCAAACAAACCCCAAAATATAGACTATAATTCATGCTATCAAGACGGACGCTAGGCATTCATCCTATGATGGCCAGATGAGAGACTTATACTTCCACCAGTTCGGTCACTTCTACGATCCTAGCGCACCGATGTATCCATATCCACCACCTCCACCACCGACAGAGGATTGAGCTTCCACTTTTTTTACATTTTAAGTATTTTTCTCCTCCTTATGCTTGATTTTCACATTGGGGACAATGTGGATGTCAAGTATGGGGTGGGGGTACTTACAATACCTTATGTTTCACTTTAGCACTTTATGTACTTTCCACTACTCTTGACAATTTGGCTTGTAATAACTCTTGCACTACTTGCTTTCTATTATGACACTTGCATTTGCATGATCTTTTTCAAAACCTATGAATTTTCAAAAAAAATTTTAGTGCTTCTTATATGGAAATGACCTCTATGATGAGAATTGTGCATATGGATAGGCAAAAAGATGCTTAGTTGTGTTGAGATATTGATTATAGCATGAATGAGTTTACTTTTGTTAATTGAACACATAAATAAGTTATATGATTTAGTTGTTTTGATAAGAGAATGAAATAATAGTCGAAGCTATATTGCAAGTTCTTTTACATCATTTAAGGATGACTAAGGCAATTCACTTCTTCTCTTTTCTCACATCTTGATCATGCTAGCTCCTCAATGAAATATGTAACCCTCCTTTTACCATCCGGGAATTAGGATAGGTGATTGAAAAAGGCATGTTTGATGTGGGAGGGCCAAGGAAAAAGTATAAAAAAAGAAAGTGAAGAAATTCATGAGTTTGGGGACGTTGAACATGAGGATGAGTAACTCGGCACCATTCACATAGCCGGGTGTTTGTGTCTTGCCAAAGTCCGATTGAACGACAAGTCCTAACGGGATATGGTATGTGCATCAAGGGTTTGAGGCTTCTCGAAATTGAGAAACGCCGATCTCCTAGGCTTCGGTTTTTGTGCACCGCTGTCCGTACTCTCAAAAAGTAAAGTATAATGAAAGCAAAGCTTTCTACATGCGAAGCATGTGCGGTGAAGAAAATCTTGAAGGTATTATGTGTTCCTCTTTCCCGGATTAGCACCACAATTGCCAAAAAGAAATCCTTCCCTTAATACGTTTCTTGAACCTTTCCTTTGATTAGAAGACCTTGAGACTTTTATGCATGTGGTTAAGACTTAATGGCTTAGATTTGTTTGACTTTGATTACCTCTACACCTTTATCATGTTCTTTATTTGTGTTTTCATGAAAGAAAAGGAGGTTAGTTCATCTTATAATTACCATTGATACATGCTTTGCCTTTTTATGCCTTGAAATATCACTTTGAGGGTGATCCAATAAGAAGAAGCACTACCAAAAGAAGAGTTTTCGAGTTTTCATACATATATAATCCATGACATCTTATATTCTAAATTTGAGTCTTGCTTAGGGACAAGCAAGAGGCAAGTATGGGGTATTTTGATGACATGAATTATGTATCATCATATTCATGCATATTATAGAAGATTGTCTCAGTTTACCTTGCATTTAGAGAGATTTTGTATGACCTTTATGTTCTATTCAATCATTTGTCGGAAATAGAGGTCTACACGAGTTTTTGATGAATTATAGGTAATTGGAGTGGAATTGGAAGCAAAAGCGGAGCAAGGAGCATCTAAGGATGTTAAGGAAGCTAAAGGAGTCTTAAAAGGTTCATAAAGAGCTAAGGAATTGCAAAGGAGAAGCATAGAATACGAGCCAAGAGAAGAGCACTTTCTGTTGAAGAAAATCGTGCCAATTTACATATAAATCGGACGATTTTCCTCTCCAGAATTCGAACGATTTTGTGCATAAATCGCCTGGGTCGATTTATTGTGTTTTTCGGCCAAATGAAAAGACGACACAAAGCCTAATTATTTTGGGCTAGAGGAGAGTTTTGCCAAACGGCCCATTTGCAAGAAACTATAGAAGAGAACCCTACGAACGAAAACGAGGAGGCCGCCGTGAGAAATCTTTACACGTTTGAGAGGATTTGAAGATTCTTGGAAGGAGATTGAAGGACTCTTTGCCGGAAAGCTAATCTTGATTCTATTTGTGAGATTTCTTTGTTCATTGAAATGTTTACTGTTTTGAGGCACGAATTTGAGTAACTTAAGAGATACGTTGATTTGTTTTGACAATCGTTTACAGATTTGAGAGTTATTGGATTTTTCATTCAAGATTTGGTTTCTTTGCGATATTTCTTTCAATAATTAAGTTGATTCAATTTTGAAAATGGTTGGCTAAAAACCTTGTGATTCTGGGGAGAATAGTTGATGATTAAGGCTTAGATGATGATAGACTGAACTCATTCAAACATTAGGACCCTGAGAGTTTAGATTTTAGTTTTGCGATAAACAGATAAATCGGGCTGTTCTTGGGGAAAATCGACCGATTTTCTTATGAACAGGACGATTTATTCTTCTGACGAACCTTAATTGAACCAATCTTTAATCTAAACTAATCCTTGCCTAAATCCCAACCTTGATTAACCTTTCTACCCTCTAATTGAATGTATGAAGGCACTTCAACCCTGTTTCTACATTTAATAGATTAAGATTTCAAGATTTGGGTAATAAAGAGACTCAACATCCTTTATTAAGATTTTAAGTGTGCTTTCTATCCTTACTTTGGAGAGTCATATCCTGGAGTTTAGATAGTCAGTTTGAACATAATTCTTGTCTATAGATCTTTCTATATTGCAGCCTCAACAACCCTTATAGAGAGAACCTTTAGATTAGTCATATAGGCTTCGGAACTTCACCGTACGAACTCTACCTTTGAACATTTAATCTTGGCAATATAAACTCTGTCCTATATCTTTAGAAGTGTCTTGAATCGAAAGCCGAAATCGGATACTTGAATCCTTGGAATCATTTCACTCTTATTTGATCACAAAAGCTTTTACACTTTCGCTAGATAATTGATTCTGAATTTATTCTCACCAAATCCCTGAGTTCGACTCTGGAATTCTTACCTCACTACAGCCGATCCGTACACTGCGGATTCGCTTTGCTTTGAGTTCTAGATATAAATTTAAGACTTTGACGCACACACCTTTTTGGGCAAACATATATTATATAAACTATCCTAAATCTAATAGAAATAATATGTTCAATATTGGAATATCTTCTTTCTTTTGCCTTATCATCACATCTTCAACCGTATCATACTAACACAAAATCAACTTTATGCATTGTAAGTCAAAAGGAATACTTGAAAAGATCTTTGCACCTCTGGTCATAGCATGTAGTTTATTGCATCTATTAATTTAAGAAGTGTGAACTCATCCACTGGGATTGGCGGTGGACCAACACCTCTAACATGTACACGATCTCCACAAAATGGTTGGTCACTGAAAAAGGGTATAGTGGTTGTAGGACACCGGTGCACAAAAAACAACATGGATCAAATATCAAAAGCAAGGCTATGAGTAAGAATTTTTAGATAATTATCTTAAACTAGTGTAACACCCCGAATTCTCAAAACTCGGGGCATTACTGGTTAGGACCTCACAATGGGTCCCGACCTTAGTTTGACAACAACATTACTAGGATCTTGCAACAAGACACAAATAAGAAAAACCGAAATTCATAAAATGTATTTTTAAAAGGATGAATGCAACAAAGTCTAACAGCCCATAGTACTCAACAACGGAAAAGACTAATTGTCTTAACAAAAGAAAAGGACAACAAAGCAACAACCCACACCCCCACTCTAAGGAGTACGGAGACCCGGCTGACCACTACTTCCGGATCACTCAGTTGCTGATCTAACCTGCGGTAAATCTAAAAAAAACACAACAAAACAACCATTAGCTAGCTATCTAAACATTAGATGAATAATAATAGCACACACACACATAGCAATAGTAAACACTCATCACGCTTTCAAACAATCCATTTATTATCTTCATTTAAGTCATTCACTCTTACTAATGATACTTATTTTGTGACACGAGGGATTCTCAAACCTCGCCTCCGCCCCCGTGTAACCATCACGAATGGATCCGATGCATCTCACCTTGTACCAGTATGGTCTGGATATAGAGAACCTCCCAGTCTCCTGTCAGAGCTGGGCAGTGATGTCATGGCCCGTTATACATACACTTGGGCCTTAAAACATAATAACAACGGTCGTCCTAACAAGTTATTATTATAGCACACATTGCACACACACCACCATTATCACTCAACTAACATCCAGAAACTAGCTAAGTAAGTCGCAAGGACTTACTTGAGTCAAGTCACACTCTAACAAGTCTCAACTCGGTCCGTACTTGTGGTAACTCCAACGCCTGTCAATTAAGGCATGGGAATCAAAATCACATCCCATACTCTTAGAAGTTATAAACTTCTAAGAGGTTCGATCTCATGAGAAGAATTTATGCAACTACAGATTCTTAAGGTAAAAGATTATTTTACTTCTGATCTCGGAAATTCTCAAAGTCTATCATTAAAATCTAATATTCACTTTTAGAACTTGTTTCCATAATTTGGTTCTCACAGATAGCTTACTAGAGGTTATAAGGTTAAATCCTGAATCAACTCGTCAAAGAGGACAACACTCCTCCTCCTTCCCGGTTACTACTCTACTCTTAAACATATATGTATACTTACATACATACCTTAACCTTTCCCCTCTACCAACGTATTTATGTATCTACCCGGTATACTCATATATATATCTACATATATTCATATCTCCCATCCTAGGCTTTGCTGCAGTCTCGATCTGGTATCACGCTCGGGGAGGTACGGCTCGACTCGGTATGTCTTCCGATTGGGCTCCCAACGTTCTGCTAGGTCGAGTCGACGACTGCGTAAGGGGGCGGCACTCCGGCTGGTGGAAGGAACAGCAGGTCGACGTCGCGCTGCCGGAGGTCGTGGGGAGAGACGTTGCACAGGCGGTCGATTAGTGGTGCACCGGAAATAGGAGAGGAGATTAAAGAGGAGAGACGACAGTAAGGCTTACCGGGACTCCTCCTGCGGCCGGCTGGGCGGTGCCTCGGTGGTCGACCAATTCGGCGGAAGGAATCTCGGTGGCGGCTATGGTTCAGGGCGAGTAGACAATGGTGCCTCGGTTCTTCTGGTGTGAGATGTTACGGTTGGGAGGGAGAGTTGTCGAGAGGATGCAGCAGTGGATTAGGGGAGAATTAGGTTAGGTTTAAGATTAGATCAAGTTTAGGATTAGGGTTAAGGTAGTTACGGGCTGGGCTGGAAAACTGGGCTTAAAAATAATGGGGTTGCTCACTAAAATAAGAAAAAGAAAAAAAAAACTAATCATCACTTGCTTAGTACGGAATTAATTACGGAACTATATACGTTATCCTTTTATGTGAATTAAGGTCACATAGAATGATCAAATTTAATATCGAAATCTTTTATTTAACATAATTAAGGTTGGCGGATCGGAATTCGATTTGATCCGGTATTAAACGGAGTTTAAAATTTTTCGGTTATTACATCAGTGCCCTCTTAAAAGAAGTTTCGTCCCGAAACTTAGAATCATATACATCATCACACGGTTTTTCCTGGTATATTTTTGTTTTTTTTAAAAATTTCGTTTTCTACCATGCAACTACTCAAACATCATACTTAGACACACATCACATAAAAGATAATCACTCAATCCAATATAAAACATGAACGGTCAAACAACACACATCCGAGTACTAGCTCGTCGATACAGAAGTGACATCTGACCCCGCAAAGAACTCGGGATGATTACGTCTAATACTCTCCTCGGTCTCCCAAGTGGCCTCATCAGCTCCTCGTCTAGACCACTGAATCTTCAACATAGGTATCTCCTTGGACCGCAGACGTCTAGTACTGCGTTCCAAGACAGCTACTGGGTACTCTACAAATGTATGATCGGGCTCCACTATCAGATCCTCATGGCTGATGACGTGTCTCGGATCCGGGATGTACTCTCTCAACTGAGATACATGAAAGACCGGATGGACACCCTCTAGTCTCGGTGGTAGTGCTAAACGGTAGGCAACCTCCCCAACTCTTTTCAAGATCTCAAAAGGTCCGACATAACGGGGACTTAGCTTCCCCTTAATGCCGAAACGCCGGACTCCTCGCGTCGGTGACACTCTCAACCACACCTGAGCACCCACCCTAAACTCCAAGGGTCGACGCCTTTTGTCGACGTAGGACTTTTGACGACTCTTAGCTGCTAACATCCGCTCTCGGACCAGGACAATCCGAACAAAGTCATCATGTATCTTATTTTGAGCTACTCCATCAGCTCTGCTAGGCTCATCCCGGCATAATGGCGTGCGACATCTCCGCCCGCACAAAGCCTCATAAGGGGCCATCCCAATAGATGTGTGCCAGCTGTTATTATACGAAAACTCTACCGGTGGAAGATGATCTGGCCATACCTATCCCCAATCTAGTACACAAGCCCGCAACATGTCCTCTATTGTCTGGATGGTCCTCTCAAACTGACCGTCGGTCTGTGTGTGGTACGCAGTAGTAAAGTGGAGACTCGTCCGTAAAGCAGTATGTACTTGCTGCCAAAACCTCGAGGTGAAACGTCCATCTCTGTCGGAGACGATAGTCCTCGGTACTCCATGAAATCTCACAATGTGCCTGGTGAACTCCTCATCTAGACGGCTTACCGGCCACGTTTCCTTAATCGGAATGAAACGTGCGGTCTTCGTCAGACGGTCTACCACTACCCAAATAGCAGCAAAACCTCTGTTGAGCCTCAACCCTGTGACAAAATCCATGGATATATCCTCCCACTTCCACTGTGGTACCGGAAGTGGGTGGAGCTCTCCTCCGGACATGCGATGCTCAATCTTGACCTGCTGACAGGTCGCACACTGAGCTACATACCGAGCCACGTCGGACTTCAAACCACCCCACCAGAAGGACCGTCTCACATCCTTGTACATCTTACTCGCTCCAGGATGTACTGAGTATGGGGTAGCATGAGCCTCACCTAGTATCTTCTATCTCAACTCACTGTCTGACGGTACACAAGACGTCTCATCACTCCATCAGCACCAATAGTGAACTGTGGTGCCTCGTCTCGAGACATCTTGTCCCGGATCCTGGTCAAAGTCGGGCAAGTCTCCTGTTTCTGTCGGATCTCGTCCAACAGATCAGGAAGTAACTCCAAGGTAGCCAACTGACTATCTGTATCGGGAAACTGAATCTCTATCTCTAACCAAGCCAAATCCCTCTACAACTGTGGTTGTACCTTCAACCGGGCTATCGCCCTCTCCCAAGGCGTCTTCCGGCTCAAAGCGTCAGCTACCACGTTCGCCTTTCCGGGGTGGTAGAGAATCTCAAGGTCGAAGTCCTTGATCAACTCTAACCACCGCCTCTGGCGGTTATTCAACTCTCGCTGAGTGAATATATACTTCAGACTCTTATGGTCTATGAAGATCTGACAGGTCGCCCCATAGAGATAGTGCCGCCAGATCTTAAGAGCATGGACTACTACAGCCAACTCTAGATCATGGGTGGGCTAGTTCTCCTCATACGTCTTCAACTATCGATGTAACACCCCAAATCCGCGGGACTTGGAGTGTCACATTGGGCTAGGATCTCACAATGGATCCTGACCCTAACCTGACAACAAGTTCACTGGATCTTACAACAAGGCACAGGTAGATTAAAATCAAATACATAAAAGCTGAGTATGATACATCAAAAGAGTTTACAAACTCATATCCGAGTACAAAACAACAACATAAACCACAACCACAAAAGATCCCACATCCCACGCATCCTAATGTACAGAAGTCCTCGGCTTGTCACACCATCTGGCTCACTCTGCAGTATTCCTAACCTGCTGAACACTACAACACGGTATGAAACCGTTAGCTACAGCAATGAAAAGCATGAAGGTAATAGCACAACCACACATCAACATCTCAAACATGCAATGCCACACACATTTATTTATTATCTTTCATTACGTTATTCCATTACTAATTCAACTTCTTTTGTAACACGAGGAGCCTCAAGAACCCCGTCCCATCCAACGTAACACAGGAGTTTTACATGGGGGTGACCTTCACTCGTCCCCTCCTGTGAGATCATCTTCAGGGCACCTCCTCATAACCAGCAGGTGGAGACCGGCGGTTACCACCCGTTATAATACACTTGGGCCAAATAAATGTAATGAATGGTCATCCTAGTCCGCTTAGGTTATAAATGCACAATCATATGAACACACACAACCATCACAATCATACAATCCACAATTGCACGCTAAGTAAGTCCTATGGACTTACCTGATATACTCGTAACCTGTACCACGTTAGAGCTTCCCCTTGGGGAAGTAATCAACGCCTGCAATAGCAAGGCACACACAATCACATACTACAAAGGTTAGGAGACTCGTCTCACTAACCACAACCAACCTATATCTCAAATCTAAACCACAGATCTTCAACATATTCATAAATGCCTAAGGCATATCCTCAACATAACATCTCATCATACTCGTACACATACTAATCCTTAAAGCCATAACCGATATTCATAACATCATCATGATCCTCAAATCATTCTGACACCTAGCATGCATCTAATTAGTATTCCTCAATCTCAAATTTAATCCTAATTTAATTAATTAACCTTTAATTAATTAATTAAATTTCACTAGAATAACGTTTTGCCCGCAGACTATTTCTAAACCCACATGTCATCAGATTTCATCAAACAAACAACCCATAACACCAGAATAATATAATGATCATAATGGAATTTCTAATTATCCATTTTGAAAAGCCTAAGGTCAATTTAGGCCGAATCGTAGTACGAAAAACGAATAAATTCATAACTTATTCGTTACTAACCCGATTAACGATCTGAAAGAAGATTCGGAATCACAACGACGCAGGCTACGCATGTACAACATCAAATTCACCAGAATCTGAGCGACGGAACTGTCCTGGTGACATATATGCTCGACCAGGTCCTTATCTGCTCGGAAATGCAGAAACTTGGTACCGATATGAAGAGAATGATGAGAGGAATCCAGAAACTCAAACGGAATTGAAATCGGATTAGAAATGGAGAGTAGATCTGAGTTGGAAGTTTGAGAGAAATCAGAGCTTTTACGAGGAATCTGAGTTGGAAGTCGATTATTATCCTTTAGCGAAGTCGATAATTATCCTTTAACCGATCCAATGGCGGGTTGAACCCCCTTCTCCAAACTTCTCGAAATTGGAGCAATAAATCTTGAATATTGTAGGGATAACTATTCCACAATTGTCTCGGAAAACGTGTATTCCTAAGCCGTCTTTCTTAGCCGTTAAGAAACGAAATAGCGACTCTTTTGGCCGTTTTGTCTTTCCATGTTATTTCATATCTAGGACATGTCCGATGTCCTGATCATTTCTTTCAACTGCATTTTTATTAATTGGAGCTCCCAAATGCTCCAAATAATACCGGAGGGTAAAAATAATTACCCGGGGGAAAAAGTGAAAATTTCACCATAAGCCCAAAATTACACCAGGAACATAACGGTGGGACTTATACTCAACACTTACGCAATCTTCGCGAGTTATATGCCAATTGCTATCACTGATTAAGTTAATCAACATTAATTAGAATTTGGAAATCCTAGCTATTACAGTCGAGACGCATGGCTATGACCTTACCCCTCTGCATCAAAACACACCCCAAGCCTAGGTTGGATGCGTCACTGTATACCACAAAGTCATCTGTACCCTCAGGCTGTGCTAAAATCGGAGCAGACGTCAATCTCCTTTTCAGCGCCTCAAAACTCTGCTGACACGGCTCAGACCAGACGAACCGAGTAGTCTTCCTCAGAAGAGATGTAAGTGGTCGGGCGATCAGGGAGAACCCTTCCACAAACCGGCGGTAATAACCTGCCAAACCTAGAAAGTTGCGAACCTCCTTAACATTCTTCGGAGGTCGCCAAGAAGACACTGACTCGATCTTCGCCAGATCGACTTTTTCACCCTCAGTAGTCACCACGCGACCTAGGAAAGCCACCTCTGACATCCAAAACTCACACTTGGATAGCTTAACATACAGCTGGCTATCCTGCAGAATCTGCAATACTGTCCTCAAGTGTCCGGCATGCTCCTCTCGACTCCTAGAGTAAACTAGGATGTCGTCAATGAAGACCACTACAAACTGGTCTAAAAAGTCGATGAATATCCCATTCATCAACTCCATGAACACTGTTGGTACATTAGTGAGCCCAAATGGCATCACTACGAACTCATAATGACCATACCTAGTCCGGAATGCTGACTTAGGTATGTCCTGATCTCTCACCCTCAGCTGGTGATAACCTGACCTCAATTCTATCCTCGAGAACACGGACGCTCCATGCAACTGGTCCAATAGATCATCTATGCGTGGCAGTGGATACTTATTCTTGATGGGGACTTTGTTCAACTCTCTGTAGTCTATGCACAGCCTCATCGATCCGTCCTTCTTCCTCACAAATAATACTGGCGCGCCCCAAGGAGACACACTAGGGCGTATGAAGCCCTTCTCTGCTAACTCCTCTAACTGCTTCTTCAACTCAAGCAGCTCTATCGGTGTCATACGGTACGGGGCCTTCGAGATCGGTCTCGTGCCCGGCTCTAACTCAATGCTGAAGTCAACACTCCTCTGTGGGGGTAGTCCTGGTAGGTCATCACTGAACACCTCTGCAAACTCGCATGCAACTGGTATCTCCTCTACTGTCAGGCTCTTGCGTTCCTTCATGGCATAACACTAGAAGGCCTCGCAACTATATGCTATCAGTCTCGCTGCTCTCACTGCGCTAATAACTGTGCCGGACTTTCCGATGTCCCAATCTCGGAATATCACCCTATGACCCGCCTCGGTGGCAACAGTCACGGTCCTCCTACCAATGTCCAATACGGCTCCATGTCGCGTCATCCAATCTATCCCCAAAATCACATCCTCATGAGCTAAGGGCATAACTAGAAAATCTACTAGCCAATCTCAATCTCCCATGCGAATGGGACATCCATAGATCTCTCGAGTACCTCTTACTTTACTCCCGTCAGGTAATCCTATCATAAAAGTTATCCCCTCTACAGTAGCTAAGGACAACCTATCTACGCATGCATTAGATATGAAGGAGTGTGTATCACCCGTATCAAACAAAACTCGTACAGGTAAGTCATGGATTTGGATCGTACATGTGGCAGTCGGTGCCTCTGGCTTATCAACACTCCTCAGCTCAAACACCCGTGCCTGAGCTCCTTTAGTATCAGCTACACTGCCACGTCCTCTACCCTGACCTGATCCCTGCATAGAGCTCTGTGAAGATGGGTGTCCTGGAGCTCTGTAAGACTGATGCTGACTTGGGGCTCGGTACTGCTGCTGCTGACTCGGAGCTCGGTATTGTGGCTGCCTCTATACACTCCCTGATAGACCGGCAGGGGAGGAACCCTGCTGAGATGGAGCCTTACCCTGGCGGCAAAATATAGCTCTGTGTCCGACCTTGCCGCACTGAAAGCATGTCACTAACGGCTTTGTACAGTTCAATCTGATGTGTCCATAACCACTATAGTTGTGACACTATGAACCCCCAACTGGAGTCTGAACTGTAGCGGAATGACTATGTCGCCCCTGAGTTTGTCCCCGTCTAAAAACAGCTACTCTAGTATTGCCACTAGCATAACCTGTCCTCTGCCGCTTATCCGGCCTATCTGACTGAGTAGCTCTCCTCTGGACTGGTCTATCCCTCTCATATGCAGAAGCCCTATCCTGATAGTCTGATAGAGACTCACAGCAAAATCCTGCCAAATAGGAACGAGTGCTCTCCTCAATCTCCGTGAAAAGAGATACACATGCTGCTCCTCTGGAGGTGCAGCTGGTCCAAGTAGTGTCAGCTCCTTCTGGAACTTCTTGACGGCATCAACAATCGGAATGTCCTCAAATCCCGCCTCAATGAAGTCCTGAAACCTCTCCCTCCTCAACGAGACAGGGCAGTATATGTCTCTAACAATGCTCCTCATCTGCTCCCAACTAGTGACTCAGCTACGAATGGTCTATCACCAGGAATGAGCATCATGTCTGTACCAACTCTACCTGTCTATGCTCTGGGCAACGTATCGCCTCTAGTGCAGTCTCTACGTGTCCAATCCAGTGCTCTACCTCTAACCCTATCTCTCCACTGAATGAGGGGACCTTTTGAGAGTTGAACGCCTTCAACCACTCGTCCGGTCTCGGTGATCTGGACCCAAAAGGAGCTTTGTCACCCTCCACTCTCCTCTCAGGTGCAGCCGGCACCTGGGGCACTCCTTGTGTCACCTAAACTGACCTAGCCGGTACCTGGGGCACTCCTTGTGTCATTTGAACTGACCTAGGAGCAACCAAAACACATGCTTATGGAAAAGAGGTTAGATCGCTCCGTTCAAGGCTCAATCTCATCCTTTTTGCGAGGAAGATGCTTGAAAAAGGCCTTCACATCTTTAGTTACTCCATCTTCATTTTGCATGGCCTATGAAAGTTCCATTGCTCTCTCCTTCACCTGTTAAATTTGTCAAAGTTCAACAACCTTAATAACACTATTGTCAAACCTTATAATACAAAACACATACA
Organism: Fagopyrum esculentum; assembly: GCA_033239045.1. Lineage (NCBI taxonomy): Eukaryota > Viridiplantae > Streptophyta > Magnoliopsida > Caryophyllales > Polygonaceae > Fagopyrum > Fagopyrum esculentum. Next base: position 101,858,404 of record BSUD01000006.1, on the reverse strand, counting down.
ATTCAATTAAAACTAGATTCATTTGATGGTCATCATCCTCCAAAGATGGATCCAAGAACAACTTAAATCGGCTGTAGCCTACAATTATGTGTTACAATCCCAAAAGTAGGATTGAAATCTCACATAAAAGGTACGAGTGATTTGTGGATAAGAGGATAGATGAAAATGGATTGATGGATAGATGAAAGTAGAATGAAGGATAGATGAAAGTAGACTCGTCCTAGACAAAGCCTCTTCCTAGGTATAACGTATAAACCCTCTTGGCTTAAGGTTAACCTCCTTTTGATTATAGTTTTGCTTATATTTTATTTCATCATAAAGGCCATATATATAGGTTGCTAGTTTAGAAAGGAAATATATAGTTGATATCCTAATTGACATCAAAGATAATCCTAAATTATCATAAAGCTATAAACTAGAATATATAAATTATCCTATATCTAATAGATATAATATCTTTAATATGGAATATCTTATTTCCCAAATCCAGCCTTATCATCACATCTCCTCTTGACTTTTGAGTTTCTCCACAAACTCAAACTCTTGATCAATTCTAGGGAGTGTGCACCTGGTTTCCATGTCTTATCTTCATGCATTTACAGCAAACTAAGATCTGGTTTCCACTGTGGAATGTCTCCTTTCCACAAGACTGTTTTTCTGTTTAGGATGGATTCATTAGAGGAACTAAAATCCCATAAAATTGGTCCAGTAGAAAAATCATGTGACGGTAAAGTATCAAATTCAGCAGGCGCACTTTTAGCAAGAAGAAGTGATAACTCCTAGCAAATAACCATGCTCAAGACATCATCCATTCTCTCCCCTCCTGATAGTTGCATCCTAGGCTGCAATATTTTGGTTCAATTCGTAGAGGATTAGAGGCATTTCAACATTTGCCACTTTGTCTTGCCCAAAAGTCGTTGGCTTTAAAAGTTTCTGGATCTCAGCCCCTTGTGAAACCATTTTCCTTTGCTATAATGCGTGGGTCAAAACAATGGTGATTATGAGATTCCCCGGTTGTTGAAATTCCAAGTTAGCCTTGATTTCATCTTTCAATCCCTCCATAAATAGGTACCTGTTGCTGCATGGTCACACTAGAACTTCTTGCCAATAGTTCTTGAAACTGGCTTTGATACTCTTCAACAAACCCTTTTTGCTTGAGATTTTTCAATCCTCCCCTTTGCAGTTCGGATATCCCCAAGCTCCCTATGTTGTTAGAGCCTTTTTATTTTCCAGAAAAGAATTTGACAGTTCCTTCATCTTCTCTTTTAATGCTTTCTGACGAGTAGTCATCCTTTGCATAAAAGCCTCTAACTTGGCTGCTAAATTTTCCATGTCACCCATGAGATCTAAGTTGTTACGGTCCTAGAAGTAGAATCAAAATCTCAGATAAAAAACACTAGTGATTTGTGGATGAGAGGATAGATGAAAGTGGATTGATGGATAGATGAAAGCAGATTGAAGGATAGATGAAAGTAGACTCGTTCTAGACAGAGCCTCCTAGGTATAATGTGTAAACCCTCTTGGTTTAATGTTAGCCTCCTTTTGATTATAATTAAAGGCCATATATAGGCTACTAGTTAACAAAGGAAATATATAGTTGATATCCTAATTGACAGTAAAGATAATTGATGACATGATTTATGACACTAGTTTAGGCATTCATTTAGGTAGTTTTTCCCTTCGTTCATGCATGATTTTGTGTTAGTTCGTGATGTTTATGCTTAATCGAGTCATATTGCTAGAAAAGACGTCTACACGAGCTTTTGTCGGTTTTGTAGATATTTCGGGGATCTTTTGGAAGTTAATCGATACATTCGAGGATCAAGCCTCGTGGCGGTTCGTATCCGATGCCTTGAAGGAGTATACTTGGAGCAAAGAAGAACACAAGAACCCTTGTTGGTGCAAGCCTTGCACCAATACATGACTAGATGATCATAACAAGCCGCAGAGGAAGAAAATCGACCAATGACTCAGGAAAATCGGTCGATTTCCTTCACAACTGGGTCGATTTTTGGCCCCTGATAGCATTGCCACTTGTCTCTCATCCTCCTTGCTCGACCTTTGCTTTTATTTGGTTGAGTGTGGCTTTGGTTGTGAAGCCTGTGACTTTTGCAGAGGGAGATCCATTATATAAGAGACATTTGAAGACTTGAAAAGGGTCCTTCAAGCTCTCTCCTAGCCCCTTTGTGGGTGTTCTTTCCATGGATTGCATGTATGCTTGTATGATGATTTTAGATCTTGAAATGAATGTTGTTGGCTAAGTAATTGTGATTCTAGGGTGAGGGATTGATGGTTATGGCTTGGATGATGATAGATTGGACTTGCATGTTAGTTTAGGATGATTTGTATGCCCGAAACCTAACCTAGAGGAGAAAAATCGACTTGTTCTTCAAGATCAATTGGCTGATTTTTCTGGGCTGTAGACCGATTTTTCCTTCAGTTGCTCTTTAATTGATGAATCTGCATGTTAGGATGTTAGATTGTTGAAATCCTAGTGTTTGTTGAGCTTAATCTAGGTTAGGGTGACCTAATGTTAGCAAACTAATTGAGGAATGAGACTTACCCGGTGATTTCCGCTCTCAGGCATAGAAGATGATGAACTCTAGGTAGTAGTGAGCCAAAAAAAGCCGTTATTGGATTGATTATGCTAGGATTGTTGCTTAAGACTTACCTTTTCCGAGACTTACCCGGTATGGAGGGGTTTGACCCTTAGGTAGTGGTCCGGTTTGTGTAGAATTCTCAATATTAGCTCCTTGTGACTTACCTAGTAATAGGACTTTGGTGAAGGACTAGTGGAACATGAGACTTACCCAGTAATTGTTCCATAGGAGAAACACCCTTTCCTAATAACCGCAACTTTGTCCTAGATGTTTAGAAGCTTGAGTCCAATGCCATAACCGAAAATCTCGATCTCTAGAAACCGCATTTCTTACTTCTATCACCTATCTTGTGTTTTTGTGTTATTTTCTTGATTGGTTGCATATCTTTTGATCTTTGTTGATCACCACAAAACCAACCAAAAAATATTGTGATTTTCATTTCTTTATTACTTTCTCATCTCTTAGTTTTGCTTTACACTATACATGATCATTGAATGATTTGATTTTACCTTAGTCCTTGTGTTCGACCTCTGAATACTTTTCTTGCTACGAAACGACTCATACACTGTGGGTTCACTAGGTAGATTAGGAGAATAGATCAAGTTATAAATGTAAAACTTTTGTGTGCACTATCTAGGGCGAACAATAATCCTAAATCATCTTAAGGCTATAAACTATAATATATAAACTATCCTAAATCTAATAGAAATAATATGTTCAATATTGGAATATGTTCTTTCTTTAGCCTTATCATCACATCTTCAACCGTATCATACTAACACAAAATCAACTTTATGCATTGTAAGTCAAAAGGAATACTTGAAAAGATCTTTGCACCTCTGGTCATAGCATGTAGTTTATTGCATCTATTAATTTAAGAAGTGTGAACTCATCCACTGGGATTGGCGGTGGACCAACACCTCTAACATGTACACGATCTCCACAAAATGGCTGGTCACTGAAAAAGGGTATAGTGGTTGTAGGACAACGGTGCACAGAAAACAACATGGATCAAATATCAAAAGCAGGGCTATGAGTAAGAATTTGTAGATAATTATCTTAAACTAGTGTAACACCCCGAATTCTCAGAACTCGGGACATTACTGGTTAGGACCTTACAATGGGTCCGACCTTAGTTTGACAACAATATTACTAGGATCTTGCAACAAGACACAAATAAGAAAAACCGAAATTCATAAAATGTATTTTTAAAAGGATGAATGCAACAAAGTCTAACAGCCTATAGTACTCAACAACGGAAAAGACTAATTGTCTTAACAAAAGGAAAGGACAATAAAGCAACAACCCACACCCCCACTCTAAGGAGTACGGAGATCCGGCTGACCACTAATTCTGGATCACGCAGCTGCTGCTCTAACTTGCGGTAAATCTAAAAAAACACAACAGAACAACCATTAGCTAGCTATCTAAACATGAGAATAATAATAATAGCACACACACACACATAGCAATAGTAAACATTCATCATGCTTTCAAACAATCCATTTATTATCTTCATTTAAGTCATTCACTCTTACTAATGATACTTATTTTGTGACACGAGGGATTCCCAAACCTCGCCTCCACCCCCGTGTAACCATCAAGAACGGATCCGATGCATCTCACCTTGTACCTGTATGGTCTGGGTATAGAGAACCTCCCAGTCTCCTGTCAGAGCTGGGCAGTGATGTCACGGCCCGTTATACATACACTTGGGCCTTAAAACATAATAACAACGGTCGTCCTAACAAGTTATTATTATAGCACACATTGCACACACACCACAATTATCACTCAACTAACATCCAAAAACTAGCTAAGTAAGTCGCAAGGACTTACTTGAGTCAAATCACACTCTAACAAGTCTCAACTCGGTCCATACTCGTGGTAACTCCAACGCCTGTCAATTAAGGCATGAAAATCAAAATCACATCCCATACTCCTAGAAGTTATAAACTTCTAAGAGGTTCGATCTCATGAGAAGAATTTATGCAACTACAGATTCTTAAGGTAAAAGATTATTTTACTCCTGATCTCGGAAATTCTCAAAGTCTATCATTAAAATCTAATATTCACTTTTAGAACTTGTTTCCATAATTTAATTCTCACGGGTAGCTTACTAGAGGTTATAAGTTTAAATCCCGAATCAACTCGTCAAAGAGGACAACACTCCTCCTCCTTCCCGGTTACTACTCTACTCTTAAACATGTATGTATACTTACATACATACCTTAACCTTTCCCCTCTACCCACGTATTTATGTATCAACCCGGTATACTCATATATATATATATATATATATAGGTATATATATATATATATATATATACCTATATATACCCCGTTCTATACCTCTATATATGTACGTCTACGTACTGCACTGATGCATATATAAATATATCTACTCGTATCCTCCATTTCCGTCATCTATATGTATATATATACATACCCTACACCCAATCATATAAACATATATACCCAAATCTCCAATCTATTCGTACATATATATTTATACACTCACATCTATGTACACTATAGTACATATATATATATATATATATATATATATATATATATATATATATATATATATATATATATATATATATATACATCTTCCCAATATACATCTATTAATACATATACATAATTTATATAATTAAGGAGTCATGTACCTATTAGATTACACATACCTAATCACACGCCCACTACCCTAGCCTCACGTAACTCCAAGACAACAACAACTCCATCTTCACCATGAGTCCTCAACATTCATGTTGTCTATCTCCCTTACTGGTCTACAACCAAAATCCTAGGCTACAAGAATACGGGAACTGTAAAGTGAAGGAAAGGGCTCACCGGCAACTAGGCTTGGTTGCAGTCTCGATCTGGTATCACGTTCGGGGAGGTACGGCTCGACTCGGTGTGTCTTCCAACTGGGCTCCCAACGTTTTGCTAGGTCGAGTCGACGACTGCGTAAGGCGGCGGCACTCCGGCTGGTGGAAGGAACAACAGGTCGGCGTCGCGCTGCCGGAGGTCGTGGGGAGAGACGTTGCACAGGCGGTCGATTAGTGGTGCGCCGGAAATAGGAGAGGAGATTAAAGAGGAGAGACGACAGTAAGGCTTACCGGGGCTCCTCCTGCGGCCGGCTGGTCGGTGCCTTGGTGGTCGACCGATTCGGCGGAAGGAATCTCGGTGGCGGCTATGGTGCAGGGCGAGTAGACGATGGTGCCTCGGTTCTTCTGGTGTGAGATGTTACGGTTGGGAGGGAGAGCTGTCGAGAGGATGCAACAGTGGATTAGGGGAGAATTAGGTTAGGTTTAAGATTAGATTAAGTTTAGGATTAGGGTTAAGGTAGTTACGGGCTGGGCTGGAAAACCGGGCTTAAAAATAATGGGCATGCTCACTAAAATAAGAAAGAAAAAAAAACTAATCATCACTTGCTTAGTACAGAATTAATTACGGAATAATATAAGGAATTATATACGTTCTCATTTTATGTGAATTAAGGTCACATAGAATGATCAAATTTAATATCGAAATCTTTTATTTAACATAATTAAGGTTAGCGGATCGGAATCCGGTTTGATCCGGTATTAAACGGAGTTTAAAATTTTTCGGTTATTACAACTAGTACAACATCTTTAAGCCCTGCAGTTGTTGTTCCAACACCACCATGATGCATCTGCAAGCACAGAAATTAAAAGCTTAATGGTAGTTTAACACTAGCAAGGCATAAAATCAAGTTACACCACCCAATTCAGAATATTTAAAATGCAAATAATTCCTTCAGGAATTAATAAATTATTATAATATAACAATAAATGGGGTGGATAAACTGATAAACCTATCTCAAAAGCACTTCCATGTAAAATGCATATAATTCCCTTCCGTTACAGTTTATTAGGGTTTTCTTATGGGTTAATTTTGATTGTTTTGTGTTCCCAATTTTCTAGGGTTATTTTTCATGATTCTCGGAACGGTATTGTTCATATCAGGACTTTACTATATAGGGATAGTTTACTATGCTTGGAAGGGCTACAAAAGATTCTCTTCTCCAACATTTCTCTTGTTTAAAAGGTCAGTGAAAATGGATCATCAGTTTGACCTCATGTTGAATGTTCTTGCTCTTATCATCATTTTTGTTGCATAAAGTAAATGACAAATCACAACTTTCTCGGCAATTAGAAATCAATTCAATTGTTTGTTTATTTTCAGTACGTAAGTCGAATCCAAGTTGTCTGACTATGTGTTGTAATTGTATAAAGGAATTTCTCCTTCATTTGACTTCTGCAGTTATTAGCTTTTTATAAACTAAATGCAAAATACATAATCAAATTTGAATTCTAAATTTTTTTTGGTTTATATATTTAGAAGAAAAGAAGTGATTAATAAGTTTATTTTATTTTTGGGTCATGTAGAAATTGCTTGTTGGATGTACACTAGAGAAATACAAGCAAGAGCTTTGAGGAGGAAGTATTTGGAAGCAGTGCTTAAGCAGGATGTTGGGTTCTGTGACACAGATGCAAGAACAAGGGATATTGTTTTTAGTGTATCAATTGATACTCTTCTTGTTCAAGATGAAATTAGTGAGAAGGTAATTATCATACTAATCACATTCCTTAAACTAATTTTTAAGTGTGAAAATTTTGGATACTAAAATCAGTTGTTGTGTCTCCTAAAAAGACTCTTAATCAACTTTTTTGCAACCAAAGAGAAAAGTGTATTCTGATTGACAAGAAGGCTTTTAATATCTTTGCCAGTTATTCAGTTTACATGTTTAGGTCTCGATTTTTTGCGTTGGTGTGAACATTTGATGCTATTTAGTGGATATTTGTAGGTTGTTGTCATGGTCAAATGTTGCACACCAAATGATATGGTTGATACAATGGTTGTGCTACTATCTATCATAAGCATAAAATTGGAATTAACATACTATATAACATTTCCATACTTACTCCAAAGATCTACATAATAATCTTTCATAACACATATATAAACACACACCACTCAAGCATTCACCAATACATCATAAAATACTTAGTAAGTCTCAATGACTTACCTATAACACACTAAGCTCAGCTACACACAAATTTCGGATTTGTAGTCGAATCCTCAAACGCCTGATATAAGTCAAGGCAATGATGTCACAACCAGTCCACATCAACATGAAAATTGCATCCTAGCAGCTTTCCTATCCTTCTCATAACCTCATCACTTTTTGAGAAGTTTGGAGAAGGGGATCAAACCGCCTTCGAACGGTAAAAGGACAATTAACGTTTTCACCATAAATAGCGAAAATTCATTTATTAATTCATTTCCTTTCACATTTCCTCGTAAAAGCTCTCATCTATCTAGACCTTCAAATTCAAATATACTCTTCGCTTTTAATCCGATTTTAATTCCGTTTCGGATTCCTCTCTTCGTTCTCTTTATTTTGGTACCGAGTTTTCATGTTTTTTTACAAAGTTATGACTAGGTCCAGCATATCCCTTACTTGGCCAGTTTTCCATTAAAATTCCGGTGAATTTTGTGGTGTCTGAGCGTAGCCTTTGTCGTTGTGATTCCGAATCTTCTTTCGGTTTCGTTAATGGGGTTAGTAACGAGTAAGCTATGAATTTATTCATTAACTGTATAGAAATTTTGGCCTAAATTGACCTCACACTTGTCAAAATGGATAATTGGAAGTTGTATTATGGTCGTTTAATTATTCTAATGATATTAGGTTGTTTGAATGACAAAATCTGATAACAAGTGGTTTCTAAATTGTCATTGGACAAAACATTATGATGTCGGAGCTTTAAGTAATTAACTAAAGGATTAATTATTTAAATTAAGATTCGAGAAATGTCGTAAAGCTAATTAAATTCAAAGGAAGAAAATTTAACTGATGTTTGAAGCGAGAAATTTATTATGAAGAATATGATATTCCTAACAAGCGTTGTTAAATACTTTGATCTACCGTAGCTTAGTTTGCCTTGAGAGCATATCCCGGTAAGTCTTCGCACTTACTTAGCTCCGAACTACAAAAACCCGTGTATGAGAGATTTATATTTGGTTGTGTTGACTGTTGAATTGTGAGTGATGTTATATGCGAATCATGCTTGTTGTGTTTTATGATGAACATGGTGATGTGATGTGTAAAACATTCTTAGGGCTTGTTTGGTATGATTGTAAGAATGGGGTTGGAATCAATAATTAGAATTAGAATAAGTCATTCTTGATACTTGGTGTTTGACATGATCTTGGATGAAAGATTTTTGACACATATTTTTTTATTTTATGTGAGTTATGAAACCAAAAATGGTATCATATTTGATGATATATGTTTTAATGTTTATAGTGTAAATATATGCTATTTTTGAACTTCATTTAAGAAAAATGAAGACTAACTAATAACTTAAGAAATAAACACTAAATAATCGTCAACCCAAATAAGTAGGTATATAACTTCTTCTATAAAATATATTTTTTCTAGCTGAACCAATTATATTGTTTTTGAGCATTTTCCGGTTACATTACATCTGAATGAATATTCGTATTATACTTTTTTGTCAAAATTATGTTTTTCGACAAAATAATATTATATTTTAAATTAATTGATGCACAATAATTTTTTAATGAAAATTTATTATTTTATTTTGTGAAAATAAAAAATCAAGTATATATATATATATATATATATATATATATATATATATATATATATATATATATATATATATATATATATATATATATCATGACTCATATGTAAACAACTCTTACCATGTGAACATGTAAACACCGAATATATCTGACTATACCGCCGAATATATGTGACTATACCGCCGAATATATGAATCAGGTCCGACGAATATTCCTTCCACTAATCACACAATTTTTTTCCTTTGAATATCGCCTAATCTCAGCCATCTATTTAACGATCTAACGAATACAATTTGTTCTCATTTTACATGGTAAGAGTTGTTCACATGAGAGTCAAACCCTATATATATATATAATAATATATAAATGTAGTTTTAAATTTAAAATGAGTTTATGTTGGAATGGATGATACCCGCCTTTAATTTATGGAATCAACTTCTTCTCTAGAATTGGAATGAGTCATTCCATGGAATTATTTTCATTCTGATTACAAGTCTTACCAAACACGAGGTATTTGTATGACTCATCCCGATTCCTGATTCCATGAGAATTGTACCAAACAAGCCCTTAATGTTATTGGTGTGTATATCATTCCATGATTATGAGAATCAATTAAATTGATATGTGTTAGCTTGTTGAGGCATGCTAATGTATGGCATGATAAGCCCGTTAAGACGTGTGATATGATGACGACCTTTAAAGGTCAAGAGCATGTAAACATGGGTAAATGATGTTGAGCTTATCCAGTAGTCAGATCACTAGCAACAACAGTGATGTTGGGTGGGTACATCGCATAAGTCTTTAGGATAAGTCAAGACGCTGAGTTTAACCATTAGTCAGGTCGCTAGCAATTACAATGCATGTTAGAGCTTGACCAAGCCCGGATAACTTGTACTTGTATAAGAATGACACCGAGTTTGATATTTTCCAAGCTTAGATCGCACACATAATTAAATTGGTACATGTTTACGTTAACATGAACGGGAAAATGTTGTATGCGGTCAGTGATTAAGATTATAACCCGCCACGAGAAATCCTGATTCGTAGGCTTGATTAGTCGACCTGGCTCCAACCTAAGAGCAAAATGTCTCAATTAACTTAATTTGTACAATGTTGACGCTCACATCAAAGCTAGAACCATATAAGCAATGATTCCAGATTTGGTCTAGGTCGTTAGTTGTAAATTTCATATTGCATTCATGTGCATCATTCATAAAATCATGACATCATCTCATGGTATCTGAATACATATGTTATATTGTAAATTTGTGATGTGTTGATATGATTTGTCGTGGATAGATTATGATCGGTAGCTAACGGTTTCAAACCGATTCTTTTAGGTAATGTCGATCATAGGAACACTACAAGGGCGTCAGTTGTAGGATGTGGACAGACGGGGCAATGTTAACTCAATGGTTGATTGAACTTCTTTTGAAACTAATCGCTTGCAAGCGAGTCTTTTGTTGCTTATGTGCAACTGTGTAAATGTGTTATTTTTAGACTGATGTTTTAGGATAGATGTTCAGTTGTCATGTTTTGAATTGTCTTTCTCGGATACATACTAATTGCATGCATGACTATTTTAAGTAAAATTTGAAATGACAGTTTAGATATTTTCATTATTTCTTCGTGTTGCTTGTTGTAAGGTTCTATATGTGAAGTTGTTGTCAAGCTAATTGATGGGACACACTATGTGGTTTTTAGCCTAGTGACGTCTTGAGTTACTAAAAACCCGGGTCGTTACCACATAATAACATAATCATATCATAATATTCCAAGCAAAATCTCATATATATTGCAGCAAAATACAAAATCCCAAAATAAAAGATAAACGTCATAAATGTCACTATTGCGATGTCCGGACCTGTGAAGGATCAAGTGGTGGATGGTGACCCACCGCGTTAACAGCAATCCTCTACAGCTCCTCGTTCATCTCTATTATCGTCCCATAACCACGTACATGTAGCATATAGCAAATCCTATCAACAAGTACATGTTGACACTGTTTACAAAAACAAATAGTTAGAAAACCATAATAGATGAACATAATGGTAACATGTACAAATGAGATATCTTATCTGGGTGTCAGAAACATGGACAAGAGGTGGCTTATCCATGGCAGGTGCTTGTGTAGTTGAGCCCGATAAAAGGTACGAGTAACCCCAACTAGAGAACAATGCCATGTAGTCATCAACTATAGCCTATGGAACGGGGGCCAACTATGTGCCGAAAAATGAGAAGCGTGTGAGCTCCTCATGTCTCATGAAACACCTGCCGTGCAAGCGAATAATATACCGAATCTTGTAACCTCTACACCCCAATAGTGGGACGCTCATTCATGGTCAATGGGATACGATTGTCGGGGATCCTTTGTATGCGCCCAAACTATCTCATCACTTTGTCTGATATATAAGGCTCCTCGATGTCACCTATATGAATGACCTTTTTGTATCTGGAGATAGTTAACTCTCCGTCAAAGTCCAAGACACGTCATCATATGCCATAAACTTGACGTCCTTTGGCCGCATCACCTCTAGTTGGTGATGTAGAGATGTCAACCTCTGAAGCGTCAAAGTGGGGCCTCCGGGATCGAAATCCTCATAGTCCAACGTGCAGGTCCTTGAAGCTCAATATCTGTGGCGGATGGACCTCTAAGAGAGAAAAATTGCGAATAGATTCACGCCTATATTTTGCAAGATGATAATTTTTTTTATCAATTATTTGATATATATATATATATATATATATATATATAAAAGATCCAGTCATATCATGTACGATGTTGATCACCCATGGCCGTATCCAGTTGGTAGTCTTGTTGACAATCAATTTCGTTCCCATAACCAAGATCAAATATGTGGATGCTAGTGTAGCTGCCGGTGTGGATGAGTCAAAGAGGAAAGGTTTGACTTATGAGTGCCTCACTAATGTTCTCTATATGGATGTGTGATGTGTCCGTGCTACGACATCCGTCATCTCAAATGTAGAACTCAACCACTCTAAGCGTTGTTATGTGCTTCATGGTGACTCACATGAATCTCCCTCTATCCGGAAGCCCATCAGAATAACCACGTCATTGATGATGATTGTCACCTAACCCCAAGGTAGATGAAAAGTGTTGGTCTTCGGGTGCCATCACTCGACAAAGACATGATAGAGTGCGTTAGCAACACAAAAAAGTCAAATGTCTCCAAATCAGTCAATCCACTCTGGTTGGACAGAGCAAACCATCCCACTGGGTCATCACTATCACGACACTAGTTAGACACCTCTCTCACCTAGTCGATACATCGGTGTACCTCATCACTTTTCCGACGTCCTTCATTTGGAAAAAAATAAACGGTAAACAAGAAAAGATACATTCTTTCACATTCATCTCCAAAATCTAGTAACATACATCACCCACCCATATATGGGTAGCCCTATGGTTGCATACCCCGTCAGCAAATCTAAAATCATAGGGGCACCACTCCCTTGGCAAACACGAGTAATAGAAGATGATTACCCTACATTAGCTCTGGATGCATGGGTGATATGAGTTTGGATGTGGAATGGAGGGAAAGCGTGAGATGGAGAGGGTGTGTGGAATGTAGAGAGTGCGTATGAAGGAGTGAATGTGAAAGCGTGAAAATTGGATGTAGAAACAAGGGCATGAGCGGGAGCATGAGCAAGAGATGAGGTAAAGGGAACCAAAGTAGTATATGGAGCTGTGCAAATGGTGTCCTTGTCATCTGACTAAGACCGAGCCTCCCAATGAGGAAGTGATCCGAGTTGAGTAGGAGCGGGCTCAAATGAGGAGGGAATAGAAGCGGGATCAGTAGTAGAAGCAGGCTTAGATGGTGAAAGAATATAAATGGGATTAGTAGGTGGTGGTTGATCGCCTCAGTGTAAAGAAGTGGTAGGTGAGGTCGTCTTTGTGCCCTAGTCTACTACTCGACAACGAGCTAAACCGATTTTTGAAATTAATAGAGTTATCAAAGTTCTGAATTCCGAACTCCGTAGACATTAGCTAACAATAATTAAGTTTTATTTTTTTAAGAAAATATATAAAATGTAAACACATGCGCCTTTAAAAAGGCGAGTGTGTTTACGCGCTAGCTTCAACACAATCGGCATCCGTTCAAGTTGGCAGCTTGCCTTCAATGCAATCAGTTTGCGTTGAAGATAAGCTCAACGTGTTCTTCGTGAGTAATAACACACACAAAAATACGAAAAATACGCAAAAACTAAAAGAATGCGTACCTTGAGTGCACTCAAAGTGCGTTTTTTGTAAGGATGTCTTGGAGAGTTGGAGGATCTATGATATTTTTTTTTCAAATGAGAGGTTTTTTAGATTTTGTGTTTGATTTTTTTTAAGAATGAAGTTGCGCGGCGGCATGCGTCGTCACTTATTGCAGGGTTTCAATTTCAACGCAATAGGCATGTGTTGAAGTTGAAAACCCTCAACGCAGTCGGCTTGCATTGAGGTTTGAAACCCTTCAACGTAGTCTCATTACATTGAACATTGCAGTTTGTAAAATTAATATCGTGCCTTTAACAGCCCGATTATATTAATGGTTCATACAATTTTTAAACTAGTACTATAAAAATTTAGAACTTTTTTCTTCTAGTTTTTCCCCTTTCTTCTTATTCTAACGAACGTTTTTTTTTCCTTCTATTAGTTCAGGTTACATTGTATTAATAGTTCATAATTTTTTATTAAAAAAAAACAAGTAATAATATAAAATATTTAAACTAATGGAACACTTGATTTAAACTAATGGTAAAAATAGTTTGAACTAACAACATTATTATAAAAGTATTTTAATAATCATAAATATAAAAATATAAATTTTTATAATATTAGTTCAGAATTTGGAAATCATTATTTTGAATATTGTGTATTTTAATGCAAACATTGTGTTTTATTAGTTCAATCATGTATAAGTAAAGAAGTGCATAAAAACATAACTACTAAATTAACAAAATAAAACATGAGCTAACTACATAAAATGTCAGAATTGATGGTGTATAATTTTGCACGAATTGAACTAAAATTATGAACCGAGATAATAATTGTTACAATTTTTTCATAAAAATTACAAAAAAAAACTCATCACATCCCCATTTTTAAAAGGGCAAAATTGCCCTCATATCGTCTAAAAATTGAAAAATTACCATCGCACATCTCTTAAATTATTAAATGATGTGAATGAATATAGTTTATTGGATCAAGTAAATCAACAACCTAGTTTATTCCGTATTAGTATAAATAGTTTGTTCCCTAAGTGTATAAGCAATTTTGACGTCAATATAAATTTATAAGATTATTGAATAATTAAACAATAAGTTATTAATTAATTTATTAATTACTGTTTAAATAGCAATAGTTTGGGCTTTTAGGGGTTATTTTAGATTTTATGGATAAGATTTTAAAAATATAGCTATTTAGTTGGGGATTTATGCTATAGAATTGTTGTTTGAGATTGGATTAAAAGGGGTTACTTTTTAACGCTTTAAAATCTTGTCTACCAACTGAAAGAGATTGAGGATTTTCATTAAAAAAAATACATTTTACGTCTGCCTAACACATATTTCTCGTTCAACACAAAAAATATTTTTCATTCCATATGCCTTCATTTGATGAGAAGAAGGTCGTCGGTCATAAAAAGCTTTCTCCATCCCGGAACCATAAGCCGCTCAACTAGTTTATAACCCGCACAAGGTGAGGGTGCGCGTATATTTATATATTAGATTTTTGACAAAATGCCAGGAACTTGTACATGTATAAATTAATGATATATTTACGAAATATTTATAATTTTTTAACAACTAAATATTATAAGTAATTATTTTCACTTGATTATTTATTTATAATAATATCAAAATTTTAATGTTGATAATTATCTATAAATTAGTTTGTTTCTTTCTTAACAAAAATAGTTTATAGTTGATTCGACAGTCAAACAAGTTAAAATTTACCATATTTTCAGTTTTTAAAAATTTATATGTTATCAACGTATTTACTAAAAATAATAGGGAGAATTTGACATACTAGGCTTTTTTTAGTTTTTGTTTAAGAAAATGTACCCTAAATTTTTTACCACTTTCATTTAATAATAGGTAAAAATTATTAACCCTTCTATTAGAAAGAAAGAATAAATGATGTTTGTTATTAGTTATATAAGTATAATTTTTATTTTTTAATTACTGAATTTGTTTTCTTTTATTATTTTTCTTGCCTTTTTTTATTTATTTTTTATTTTCTTTTTTATTTTCTGGACTGAATTTCTCATACCGGAAATTCTCATACCAGAATTTTCATACCAGAAATTTCATACCAGAAATTATCATACGAAAAGTTCATACCAAAAATTTCATACTAGAATTTTTTTCATACCAGAATTTTTTTCATACTAGAATTTTTTCATACCAGAATTTTTCATACCAGAAATTTCATACGAAAAGTTCATACCAGAAATTTCATTCCAGAAATTTCTGAATAAAAACTAGCGGCACAATCAGCACTTGATCCTTGTGCTTTCCGTCCGCTATTTATTTTTGTTTACATAATACTTTTATTTTGAGACAATTTTAACATATAATTCTCCACTCAAATAATGCTCAACTCCTCCACGTCTTGTCAATTTGTCATTGTCAACTGGGAAAAAGAACAAGTCTTTTGGAAACCAAAAGAGACGGTGATGAACCCATTTTTGCAAACCGTCATCATATACGCAAATTACAATAAAAAAAATTTGCAAAATTACAACGAGCCCCCTAAAATTTGCAAAATTAAATATTAGACAATTAAAAATTCATTCAGGTATGTAAATTTCGGTATGTAAATGTCCGGTATGTGAAATTCTGGTATGTAAAATTCCGGTATGTGAAAATCCGGTATATGATAATTCCGGTATGTGAAAATCCGGTATGTGAAATTCCGGTATGTGAAAATTATGGTATGTGAAAATTCCGGTATGTGAAAATCTGGTATGTGATAATTCCGGTATGTAAAATTCCGGTCCGGTATGTGAAAATTCCGGTATGTGAAATCCGGTATGTGGAAATTTCGGTATGTGATAATTCCGGTATGTGATAATTCCGGTGTGTGAAAAAATTCTTCATTTTAGAAAATAAATAAAAAAATAAAGAAAATAAAAAAGACAAAAAAAAATAATAAAAGAAAATAAAAAAAGAAATTCAGTTTTTAAAAAGCATTCGGAAGAAAGAAGAAAACAAGAGGATGGAGAAGGTTTGACGGTAAAAAAAATAAGAGGGGTATATTTACTTAATTGAAAAACAAAAAAGCCTACTTACTATCACTATTTCTCTAAATAGCCTACTAACCAAATTTGCCCAAAATAATATGTCTTATATGTTATCAACTATCAACATTCAACCCAAAATAATATCAATTATCAACATTCAACCCAAAATAATACCAACTTTAAAATTTACTATGAGCGAACAAACTATCAAAGTATTTACGAAAAATAATATGTCTTGCTTTTCCGGCAAAAATACTAACTCCGACGATGACGTGACAACCAAAATTTAACATGCCATCAAAAAGGATTAATTGTATGACGTGAATTATTTTTTCTAAAATCAAGTTAATAACACATAAAAAGTTTAAAAAATATAAATTAAGTTCTTTTTTTAAATTATTATATTTAAAATAAAATTTTTGTAACTATATTTTTTATAAAGTTTTACAAATTTTTTGTAAAAGTATTAATTTGTGATATATATATATATTAAAAATTAATCGTTTTCTTGTGAATTTTTTAAAATTTTTTGGAACTTTTTTATTTTGTATGTATTTTAATTAATTTTAATATTAAAAAGTATTTTAAAAAATCGAATTTTTATTTAAAAATTAGCTAAAATATATGAAATTCCCAAAAAGTTTTTAAAAAATTACAAGAACTTTTTTTAAAAGTACAAAAAATTATTTTTAAAAAATATTTGGGCCTAACGAACTACGGAATAATGTCCGAACATGAGGAGTTCAAAGTGCTGGACTGTTGTTTTGGGCCTAACGAACTACGGAATACCTCAATTGGCCCATTTAAAACCCGCCACTTCGTATAAATTTTTGTTTTCTAGGGTTTCTTTGTTTCTTCACCGTAATCCATCCTCTCAACTCTCGTTGCAGCCCTCCCTTCTCTCAAACGTCCTTGTTGCAGCAGCTGCACAAACATGGAAGTTGCCGTCCCGGAACCTGTTCACGTGGTTGAGGTCAAGGAAAACTCGTCTGAGGTCAAGCTATTCGGCAAGTGGACTTTCGAAGATGTCACTGTAAGTCTCTTACTCTCGATCTCTAGCGTTTTACCGTCTTCGTCTCCTCAAGTGGTTTAGCTACGTGTCTTGTCTGGATTTCAGATTCAGAGGATTCATCTTTAATACCACTTCGTGAATGCATATATTACTATGATCCTCCATATATTTTGCTGCTTTTTATCATCTTCGAATCCAGTGTTTGTTTTATAAATTTGTTCTTGGCAGACAACTTTCACACTAATATAAACAAATGTAATTGTTTTTTCCCAAGTAATTGTCTTGTAAATTTGATATTGAAAGAATGATGATTTCTGAGTTGGAAGTTGTATTGAAAACAATGAACAAATAAATTTAGTTTTGCGACGAAATAGTCTAGCTTTCCTTGATATATAGTTTGAATTATAGTTACTTTTACATAGAAAACTTAGCATTTTCTCATTAGTTCTAATACTTCCTTAAGTTTACTAAAGCTGTTGGAGTTTGTTTGTGGAATTCATGCCCAATTTCTATCCGACTGCTAAGCTGCATGATTAATGAATGTTGCAACTAGATTGTTAATGATCCTGGCTGTGTTTTTAGGTCCATGATATGGCTTTGCAAGATTACATTGGCGTGTCTTCTGTTAAGCATGCCACCTATGTGCCCCACACTGCTGGGAGATACCAAATGAAAAGGTTCAGGAAAGCCCAGTGTCCAATTGTTGAGAGACTTACCAACTCTTTGATGATGCATGGGCGTAACAACGGGAAGAAGCTCATGGCTGTTCGTATTGTTAAGCATGCTATGGAAATCATCCATCTTTTGTCTGACCAGAACCCAATCCAAGTCATCGTTGATGCCATAGTCAACAGGTCTTACACCTATAGTTTGTTGAAATGATGCTTTAACTATCATAAGAGCATTTAAATTTGATGTTGGCATGTAAGTCTCATTATTGAATGGATCTTCTGTATTTCTTCAGTGGGCCGAGAGAAGATGCAACTAGAATTGGTTCAGCTGGTGTTGTGAGACGTCAAGCTGTTGATATCTCTCCACTGAGGCGTGTGAACCAAGCTATCTATCTTCTGACAACTGGTGCTCGTGAGTCTGCATTCAGGAACATCAAGACCATTGCTGAATGCCTTGCTGATGAACTTATCAATGCTGCCAAGGGATCTTCCAACAGGTAATTTAATGATCTTATGCAATCAAGTGGCTTTCTTCATATGGTACTAGTAATACTTCTAAATTATTATACTGATGTTACTGAAGGTTTTAGCTTATGCTGATCTAATATTTATTTATTAATCTCAGCTATGCCATCAAGAAGAAGGATGAGATTGAGAGG
This sequence comes from Fagopyrum esculentum, assembly GCA_033239045.1. NCBI lineage: Eukaryota > Viridiplantae > Streptophyta > Magnoliopsida > Caryophyllales > Polygonaceae > Fagopyrum > Fagopyrum esculentum. Next base: position 101,839,564 of record BSUD01000006.1, on the reverse strand, counting down.
GTTGCCAAAGCTAACCGTTGAGGAGGGGCAGTCTCATTTCAAACTTGTTTTTGCTTGCTTAGTTTCGGTATTATAGATGGCAGTACTTGGAGTTCAAAATGTTGTAGGAGCAGCCATCAAAATTTCAGACTTATTTTATCCTTGCGTAGTTTTGGGATTTTGGATGCATTACTTACGTTTTTGAACATGTTAATTTGCTTTCTTTAAATCTTTGATGAGAGACATACAGCTACTGTAGCATAGAGTTGTGCCCTGATCACTGGAACATCTTAAACTTCTAAAACTGCTTCATCTCAATCATTATAATTTCATCATAACTCAGGAACAAATTCCACCCTGTTGAATCTGTGGTACTGCTTTAGTTAGCAGAAATCATATTGTTGCAGTTTTTTTGGTAGCTGGTAAATGTTTCTTTGTGTTGCATATCAGTACTTGTTTCTGCATAGTCCTGCCCGTACCTCAACATGCTTTATTGTGTTCTCTTGTTGAATTCTTTACTAGTGGTGGTTATTAGTTGATAATGTTTTCGTGCCATATCATTATACTTGTTGAAATTCTGTCATATTTGGCTAAATGGTCTAAAATATTTTAGTTTAGAATGCTTGTGTCATTATAATAGTGGTTACTAATAATATTTTGAGCAAGTGTTCTTGTTTCTTCTGCTCTTATTATTGTCTCTTCAGTGGGGGTTTTCTTTTGGGCTCGTTGTTTTTGAACCAAATTTCATTTGATAAGCCTTCGATACCATCAGTATGCTGATGTTAGTAGCAAGAAATCATCGTGTCGTTGTAATGTAAATATCACTACTAACATGACAGGAAATTATTGTCTGTAAATATCAGTACTAGCCTGTGGGTGCCATGCCCTCGAGTTCATTCAATTTGCGTAATGTAAATATCACTACTAACAGGAAATTATTGTGTCTGTAAATATCAGTACTAGCCTGTGGGTGCCATGCCCTCGAGTTCATTCAATTTGCGAAATACGCACTTCTTTTTAATATACACATTAGCAGGCTTATAAGCAGCCTTGTGATCCTTTGCAAAATTCTGGTCTCGTTCTGATGTGCATTCGGAACGGCTATCCGTGAACCAGTTTAGCAGCCTTGGAAGCTCAACCACCCACTTGCCTCACAATTCTTTCCACTGACAAACCCTATCTGATGCTACAAAACTCTAAACAAATAATTTAAGTTGTGAATTATCTGATACAAAGTTGCATATGTTAACCAATCTCTTCACACTAGCATAAAATCAGAAGGGGTACTTCTACGATTCATACACAGTCCAATCCAATGCATGACTAACAGATGAGAAGATTTAGAGCACCTATACATTCACCAGCTACTTTACCATCTCTCATCTTGAAACCAGCTATTCTTCTCCTTGGGTCCAGTAGGTCCTTCCTCCTGATAAAGCTCGACAGGTAGCTTGTCGAAGACACGAGTCAAGGAACCCCTGAGCACTGCTGGGAACCTACTGAGAATCTTTTCCAACTCCTTCCTCGAGTCGTAAACAACAAACGGACCCCACTCCCGCTTATACTGCACCCATCTTGGCTCAGCAACCTTCCCTCCCAGGTACTCAGCCGCCACTATCTCATATCTCTTACTCGAATCAACATACAACTCGCTAACCGCACAATCGTTTCTTATCCCAATCCCGACCTTGGGAGAGCCTTGAAGGTGTGTAACGGGACGCGGGAAGTTTGCATGACCTCCCTTAGACGAGTACAAAACTGCTCTATTCCCTTGAATGAACTCCAACTCCCACGGCTCCATCCACACCCCACTCGCGTGTTGTGACAAGTATATGCTGTGTAGCCGTCCCCAGAAGTTGCTTATTCGTAGAGTCAAGTGCTCCCAGTCGCCTATGTGAACTCCTATTCCGTTGAGCGGCACGTTCATCGGTCCTATCTTAAGCGTGGCCGGTCCATTAAAAGGACAAAAGAGCCACAATACTATATCTGTAAAAGTCCCGCCATTAGCCGGCTTAATGTGAGCATACAACTCTGCTGTCTCCAACTTTCCGCGTTTTATCTTCTCCCTCCGTTCATAATCTTCAGGTAAGTCTATCCAAAATTCATGATCACTTAATCCGCCTTCAGGAAGATTCGAGCCCAAAGGATCAATGGGTTGTCCGACCGGATCACCCTTTCTATACAGAAGGGCTCCATTCTCAAAGAACCACGAGACAGAGGATGGCAAGTAGATTTCTTCAGGATGGAAATAGATTGTAGGGCCATATTGTGCTATGAGTGCATGGATCTGATCGAGATTCGGCATTGCCTCCCATGGACGTGCACTCAAGTTCTTCAAGCAAGCAAAGAGTTGGTTTTCACCAATGCCTCCCGTCAATGTGGTGCAAAAGAAAGTGCCTACACAAACACCTTTGGCTTCCATTCCTCGATAATACGGTCTAGTTCTCCAGACTCTCAAAGGGATACCTAGGAAGATGGAGTTGATCTCGAGTAGTAAGCCACAGGACTCACACTTGTCCGTGAGGTCTGCTCGAACACATCTAACTTGCTCCAACTCGGGTTTAGAAGACGTGTTTGTGACAACAAAACCCATGGCTTTATACCCTTGAGGAGGCTGAGGGAGCCAGAAGTAGCCAGGTCGCTCATGAGGCTCCTGGCTCCTGTCATCTGAACACCACACAAGTAAATAATCAACCGGCTTTGACAAACCCGGTTGAGATTCATCAACGGGAGCTCGAATTTCTCTAGCCACGAGAACAAATCCATGCAAGGGGTTTTGGTTGGACTGGGAGTAATAGCCTAGGCAGAAAAACTCATCAGGGATGCCTAATGGTTTATAAAAGGAGAAGCCTCTTCTCCAGTCGTATGACGAACCGCATCCCCAAACGTACTCAAATTCGGTTATTTCAATCACTTCTAGCTCCCCTAGATTGATTTTCCCCATTGCAAATCCTTCACCTGCAATTAATACACGTAATTAAAGAGGGTCATTATCATATTATTAGGTTTAAATATAACAAAAATTCCCTTAAGAAGAAAATAGAGAAACCTGGAGGCCATTGTGGAAGAGTAGCAGGCAAAGAGAAATACTGATGTTTCGGCGGAGGGTGGGAGGAGACGCTGCCCCAGTTAAGGCACCTGCACCCTAACATCTTCTATCCCTTTTGCCACCACTCCCGAATATCTAACTCCTCATTCCTGCCCAATACAATTCAAATTGGCAGGAGAACCATCTTCCTCAATAGGGCCTTGGATAAATAAAGAGGAGAATAGCTCTTTTCTTGATTGGAGGGTTTGGTAACTTTGCCTAATCTATGCTCTTCTTGGGACAAAAGATGAAAGCCAGTTGTTACATCCTTTATTTAACTTAACTTTTTTTAGCCTAACAAGAATAAAGGAAAATATTACAGGTAATCTAATTCAATAGATTGAGTGCAACTTTTATTTTGGTATCACTTTAGTGTAATATCCCATCTCATCTCATATTCTCATGCATGGGCATTCATCAAAACTATTCTATTTTGTGTCTCAAATGTATACCCCAAACTCGTGTTCTTGAAAGGCTTGTATACGCATGCAGTTGCTAAGTCGGAAGCAGACAAACAAAGGGGCTTGACGTGGATGATTTAACAGGCTCCATCGGAGGAAACCAAAACAATCTATGAGAGAATCAAAAGATGATGACAATGGTGGGTTCGCCTTAAAACCTACAGAGAAAAAAAGCAAGGCTAGTATTACTCAACGTACATCATTTCGAGAACCAGCTATCCATTTGAAAAGTACTCAGCTCGTAGCAAGTAGCAACACCGGTGAAAATCATTCCCTCTAGTGCAGTTGTAATTGCATCTGCCCGTTGCAACTCCTGAAAAAATCATCACAAAGAAATCTGATCGCACAAGAACAGAAGCTCCAAATTAAAATGTTTGTTTCAATTTAATGAATCTGCAGACCACAGAAATAGCTTGTTATATTTGTGAGAATACATGGAGCTTTCTTGGGCCATAACTAATAGCAAATATTATTTCGCTTAGTTATGACAAGGATTTTGAAACAGCGGCTGTTGATCAGCTTGACTGTTATCATTCTTCAATAAGACAAGGATTTTGAAATCCTATGTAGGCTGCACAGCCACGTACATTGTAAATTTGTAAACCAGATGAAATTAATGCATTTGCTTCACAAGACAGCTGATCATCAAGATCATTGCTTGGATTGTGAGGATCTTTCAATTTCACAACCAATGCTGAGGCTATGAGATGTTCGTGATGATGATCTGGAAAAGAATGTAGTGACGCTGAAGATCATTTGTCGATCCTGTAAGTACCTAAAGGTGAATTGTAAACTTCTCAGTGCTCATGAAACATGATTAGAGCTAACTTTCGGGTGGCTTTCACTCAAATATACGAAATTTGAAAGCTCAATTTACTGTTTACAGCACATGTATACATAAAGTCTCCTACCTCGTGTATACAATATATAAAACTATACTGTCTTCTTTGACTATGTATAAGCTTCCCTGTTTTCATGTACTGGAGATGGCAAAGATTCTCTATTGTGAGGTCTGGAGAGGAACTCATGCTCGCAACCAGTTGGTATAACAGGCCGGATGCTTCCGGGATTGAGAGGGAACAGAATCTTGTAATAACCATCCATTATCTCTTCAAAGTTACAAGTCTCTGCAACCTTTGGTATCTGCCCCGTAAGAGAATGCAACGATTAACAGCTTTGCATGTAAAATCATGCTAGTGTGAAAATACTTCAAAAAATCATCCCGGGAGAGTTATTTATGTTCAGTGGTATGGTATTAATAACGTAAATAACAGATTGACAGGAATTGAAAAGCCAATCTTAGAGGAGATGCACTATCATATGCTATAGGAGGATTACATTACCTGATAAATGTCGCGCATGTAAGAATGAAGATTTGGGTACTCAAGCAATTTTTTCTTTGTGCACTTGAAGAGACCATTGTAAACAAGATCAAATCTAATCAAGGTAGTGAACAGGCAGACATCAGCTAGTGTTAGCTCATCACCACATAGATACCGAGAGGTAGCCAAATGATCCTCTAGCATGTCCAACGTACTAAACAGCTCCTTTACTGCTGTATCGTAAGCCTCTTGACTTTGAGCAAACCCACATCTACGGAAAACACAAGTCAGAAACAGGTTAATCAAGGAATTTTTGAGGATGATTACACCATTAACCATAATAATAGTTGTATGAACCCTGTGATCAGCTTCTTTTACAACTGATGGGGTGAACTAGGAAAGGAGACAATAAGGAGGCGAGATTCAGCTGAATTGTTTGGGATGAAATTCAAACTTGTACATTACAAGAAAGGCCTCCATTTTGAAATGAAAACACAGATTCTTTCACTTGGGGCAATGCTGAGTCCGGAGGCTAGAAGAAGTGCAACTACGGATCCAAGCCTCTTGACTACTTGATTGGTCATGTGATCAAGTAGTCACTTGTCATCACTCATGTTTAAATTTTCTTGAGTCCTCAAACATGAAAAACAAAGAAGGCAAGGCCAATCATATTCAGTAGAACAACTGAACAAGCATACAATCAGATGAATCAGTACATCGTTAAAAAAAAGTAAATGAACTCGAGAAAACTTGATTTACCTATAGACCCCGTTGTTAACATAGGGGTACACAACCTGATTCCACTCAAGAATCTTCTGCCTGAGATGAATCGGAGCAAGATCGAGACCCGGGTTGCGGGCGAACTGATTAAACCCGGAATTGAGCAAGTGAATGATATCATAGCTCTCATTACATACAACCTCCTTGTTCACGGCATCCCACAACATAGGGACAGTAACCCTACCGTCATAAGAACCACCATTTCTAAATCCATAAACTTCCCTCAAACTCCGGCACCCATTTGCCCCATCCCTGGTGGGAACGAGCACAGAACCTTTACCCACTGGACCTTGGAAATCCTTGAACTGCCAAGCACCTTCCAGACCAGGAGATGCAATTGAGACGGGGATGCAATCTTCGAGACCCTTGAGGGCTCTGACGATTAGGGTTCGGTGAGCCCAGGGGCAGGGAAGTCCAACGTAGAGATGGAGGGATGATGGGTTGCGTTGGGTTGGGGAAAGCGGGTTGATCCGGAAAGGGGAAGCGGGTCGAGAGTAGGAGCCGGAGGAGGTGGGGGCAAGCTGGGACATCATGAGGGACCACGTGGAGGACCATAGAGTTCGGGCGGTGGAGATTAGGAGTTGCGGTGGCAGGGATTGACCCCATAGAAGCTTTGTGATGGATTTCAGAAGAGTTTGTTGCGGTGGTGGTTGTGGGCGATTTTTTAGGGACGCCCTGGGACTGGCGTATTTCGCGGAGGGAAGAGGGAGGTGGAGCAGGGAAGCGGTGGCGGGTGTAGACATTTTCTAGTACCGCTACATTGCAGTTATCAGTTGGATTCTCTATCTAACGACTGCGTGGAGAATGCGAGATAGATAGCAAGATGCGACGTCGTTTAGAATGGAGTGTTTTGCATAACTTACCGTTAAACTTTGAGTTTTTAATATTAACTAAGGGCTGTTTGACATGGTATTAGTATTCCTTTTTTAGATTTTTTGAGATGGAAATTCTTGAAATTGTTGGAGATTGTCGGGGATGAAAATTGTTGGGGTTTATTAAATTTTAAAAGTTTACGGTGTTTGGTGTAAGTTTGTTGGAATAGATTGTTTTGAGATACATTATAAAATACCCTCTATTAGGGGCAAATTGATTGCTGAGTATATTGAGCCCTAAAAAATCGACAACAACGTTTCCTCCATCGCTCTTCACTAGGTTGAAGGTGGCTCCAACGTGAATTCAGATCCAGTGACAATTGATTTGTCATTCTTAGACAAATTGTGAGAAAATCCTTACTGTCTCTAAGGGCAAATTACTTGTAGCAACTGGACATTTATATAGCAGCCCACCAGGAATTTATTTTGGCATCACAAAAACCATGAAAAGATACTGCAAAACATCAAGCCTTCAATATTTGCATAGCTTTCACACTTCTATACTGATCGTTGTTTGTACAAGTTAACCATCAAAAGCAAGCAAGCAATAACACATAAAATTTTTAAAAAAATAATAATAATAAGGAGCCAAATAATAAGGAGATAAAGCGGCATCACAAACCATTGCTTTTGTTACTTTCCAATTTGATTTAAAATCTCCAATTCATTCTACATTTCACTCAACCACCATGAAAGCTTTATCTTATCATACACAAAAGCTGAATTATCAGTAGACATCACAAGATTAATCTACAGAGGTTGTGCTGATCAACAATTCCCATACCCATCTGATACTTATATCCAAAACCTCAAATACCTCTTTGAAAACCTAATTTCCCAATCAACAAAATCCAATTTCAGCAAATTAACAAAAGCCAATTCCAGTGACAATCGATCTGCCATTCTTGATCTACCATCGTAAGGGCATCATCTTTGAACCAACCGTCTCGCTCTCGCACTCTGTCACTCAATCTCGCAAAACTCTTTCGACCGAGTTCTCTCTACTTGTTTTTGTTACTTCTCTGTTGGCTTGATCAAAATCTCTGGAATTGAAGATCTAGAAGTGTTGAAAAACCAGACCGATACATCTGATTGTTAGAGAGATGAGACGGGGAATTGAAGATCTGGAACTCTAGCGATGAGTCTGGGAAGAGAATGAAACGAAGAAAAAGGGTATGAAGGTATAAGAAATAATCTATCCCCAACAATCTCCAAGAAGGTTGGGTGGGCAAGCTTCTTTTTACGGGATTCTTTAGCCAAAAGAATCTCATAAAAGAATACAATCTCGAAGCTCCAACTCATACCAAACGATTGCAACGACCCGAGTTTTAAGTAACCCAAGACGTCACTAGGCTAAGGACCACACAGTGGGTCCCATCAGTTAGCCTGACAACAACTTCACAAATAGGACCTTGCAACAAGAAGCACGAAGAAATAATGAAAACATTCAACCTGTCATTTTGAAAACATTTACATAACAACCATGCATGTAGTTAGTATGTATATCCCAAAACGAAACTTTAAAACATGACACCTGAACAGGTGTCTTAAAACTTCAGCCTGAAATCAACATGTGTACACAGTTGCACACAATCAACAAAAGACTCGCTTGCAAGCGATTATTTTCAAAAGCAAGTTCAACCAACCCTTGGGTTAACACTGCCCCGGCTGTCCACATCCTGCAGCTGACATCCCTGAAGCGTTCCTATGATCAGCATTACCTAAAAAGATTCGGTTTAAAACCGTTAGCTACTGATCATAATCTATCCACGAGAGATTATATCATCACATCACAACACAACAAATATATTCAAATACCATATACCGTGCTCATGAGATGATATCATGCTTTTATGAATGATGCACGTGAATGCAGTATGAAATTTACAATTTTCGATCCCGGACCCATTAATCCGGAACCATTGCTTATACGGTTCTCGCTTTGGTGTGAGCTCACCATTGCACAGATTAGGTTAATTCAGACATTTGCTCTTAGGTCGTAGCCAGACTGATCAAGTCTACGGGCCAGGCTTTCTCGTGGTGAGTTATGGTCTTAACTCCTAACCACATGCAACATTTTGCCATTCATGTTAATGCAAACATTTACCATTTTCATTAGGTGTGCGACCCGAGCCTGAAGTCCATCAGACTCGGTGTCATTCTTATACAAACGCAAGTGATCCGGGCTTGGCCAAGCTCCGGTGTTCACTGCAAAATACTCACTTTACATACTATTGACCTTTACAGGTCATCATCATATCGCATGCCTCAAAAGACTCATCATCTCATACATTATCATGTTTCAGCAAGCTTATCATGTCATTCAATAGCACGCCTCAATAGGCTAACACATGTTCATTTAATCATTTCTCATAATTATGACATGATAATAATCACAACAACATTAAGCATGCTTTACACATCATAACGTCATTTTCATCATAAACACATCAAGCATGCTTCACACATAACACATCTCAATGCACAGCAACATTCACCTTTCAACACAACAAGGCATTTCAAAACAACAACACATATCAACACAGTGAGATATAAATCTCTCAGGCACGGTTTCTGCAGATCGAAGCTAAGTAAGTCCGAAGACTTACCTGGATACGCTCACTGAGCTACTAAGCTATAGTTAGTCTACCGTCTTCAACAACACCTGTCGAGAATATCATATTCCTCGTATTAAACTTCTTGCTTCAAACATCAATTAAATTCATTCCTTTGAATTTAATTAGCTTATAGCGTTTTCTAGATTCCCAATTTAATTAATTAATCTTTAATTGATTAATTAAAATTCATCAGAATAACCTTTTGCCCGCAGGCAGTTTCTCAACCCAACTGTCATCAGATCTCATCAAACAAATAACCCATAATCACCAGAATATTGTAACGAGCATAATATAATTTCCAATTATCCATTTTGACAAGCCTAAGGTCAATTTAGGCCAAATCGCAATACTGAAAACGAATAAATTCATAACTTATTCGTTACTAACCCGATTGACGATCCGAAAGAAGATTCGGAATCACAACGACGCAGGCTACGCTCGGACACCATCAGATTCACCGGAATCTGAGCGACGGAACCAGCCATATAAGGGGAGGCTCGACCTGACCTTAACTTCAACGGAAACGCAGAAACTCGGTACCAAAATGAAGAGGACGAAGAGAGGAATCCGAAAACTCAAACGGAATTGAAATCGGATTACAAACGAAGAGTAGATCTGAATTTGAAGGTTGAGAGAAATCAGAGCTTTTACGAAGAAACGTGAAAGGAAATGAATTAATAAATGAATTTCCGCTATTTATAGCGAAGACGATAATTATCCTTTAGCAAAGTCGATAATTATCCGTTTATCGATCCGAAGGCGGTTTGAGCCCCTTCTCCAAACTTCTTGAAATTGGAATAATAAATCCGACATTTTGTGTGGATAATTATTCCGCAACTTTCTCAGAAAACGCGTATTCCTAAGCCGTCTTTCTTAGCCGCCAAGAAACGAAATAGCGGCTCTTTTGGCCATTTTGCCTTTCCATGTTATTTCATATCTAGAACATACCTAATGTCCTGATCATTTCTCTCAACTGCAATTTTATTAATTGAAGCTCCCAAATGCTCCAAATAATACCAGAGGGTAAAAATTATTCCCCGGAGGAAAAAGTGAAAATTTCCCCATAAGTCCAAATTTACACCAAAATCATAATGGTGGAATTTATACTCGTCATCTACACACTATTCGCGATTTATGGGTCAATTAATATCGATGATTAACTTACTCACCCTTAAACATCCTTTATTAGGATTCGAAAATCCTAACTTTTACAACGATGCTGTTTTTTCCATCCCCAAGAATCTCGTCAAAAAGAATCTAAATGAATCCCCTAGAATACAATACCAAACATGCCCTAATTCAATCGAGTAAAATGGCTAGGTCTCTCAATTAAGTACCCCTAAATATACCCTTAAGTGCCTTAACTAGATTAGTGTCCGTAATTTGTTTTTGTCTAAATAAAAAATATTATATTTTTATTATATATATTATGTATTGTGTATTAATTTATAAAACCTATTTAAGGCTAAGAATTTTTTTTTATTCAAACGTAGTTATTTTTTACTAACTAATACAACTAACGTCATGTTGTGAGAATTAAATCAAAAAATTTATAAAATAAAAGAACATAACTAAAAATATATTAAAAAATTATTGTTATAGTATTATATTTATAAATCAATATAAATTTAAAATTTAGTTATTTATTATAAAAAAATTATCTAGAAAATAATGAATTGATTTTAAAAATAACATATAAATTTTAAAAAGTAAAAAGAATTTAAAATTCAACAATTTTGATTGTCGAATCAACTATAAACTACTTTTATTAAGAAAGAAAAAAACTAAGAAAGAATGGGATAATTTGACATACTAGGCCTTTTTGAATTTT
>BSUD01000006.1:101799454-101828342 GCA_033239045.1 Fagopyrum esculentum | reverse complement strand
TTTAAGAAAGTGTACCCAAAATTTTTACCACTTTCATTTAATAGTAGGTAAAAATAATTAACCCCTTTATTTAAAAAAAAAAAGAATAATAGACATTAGTTAGTGTTAAGTTGTAATTACTATTACTGAATTTGTTTAATTTTTTTTCCTTTTTATTTTTTTTTTATTTTTTTATTTCATGGAATAAATTTCTGGTATGAAATTTTTCATACAAGAAATTTTTTATACCAGAAAATTTTCATACCAGAAAATTTCATGCTAGAATTTCACATACCAGAATTTTACATACCGGATTTTTTTACATACCAGAATTTTTCACATACCATAATTTTACATATTTTTAGTATTGTTGCTAGTACCACAAATTATCATACCAGAATTTTCTGGTATGAAAAATTCATACTAGAAAATTCTGGTATGAGTTTTCTGGTATGAAAACTCATACCAGAATAATCATACTAGAAAATACTAATAATCTAATCCAATCCAATTCAATCCAATGGCTTTGCTGCATTAACAAAGACGGTAATCATACCAGAAGTTAAAAAAAATATAAACCAACGTTTCTGGTATGCTCATAAACATACCAAAAGTTAAAAAAATATAAACCAGCTTGTCACATATGTATATACTAGTTTACCAGTTTTCAACATCATCTATTGGAACAGCCCTACACCGACGCCGTCATATTTGCTAGTCTTGCATACCGGAATTAACACGCCGGAATTAATATCACAACTGCACTTATTCAGACAAAGTATAACTACAATTGGTTGCTAGATAAGCAAACTGAATGCTGAATGTTGAATGTTGTATGCTTCTTTGAGTTCATCTAAAACCTTTGTAATTGTAGGCCTAAGAGAAGCATCCTTACTACACAACTTGTTGCCATCAGAGCAACACCAACATTCATTCCAAATACAAACAAGCAACACCAACATTCATTCCAAATACCTGTGCAGCAACCAAATGAGCCTTTTCCTTGGAGATATCTTCTAGATCACCTTGTAATTTTGCCACTGTGCAGAGGATATTAGGACGCAGATTTAGATCCAGATCCAGAGGATAATAGAAACGAGCTCTTGCTGCTTTGATTCGACGAAGGCAGTGGTTATCGTCGACGAAGGAAGGTGAGGAACACCGGTAGTCGCCTGCTTGTTGGCTCCGTCGACGCAAAGAAGGAACACCGGTAGTCACCTTTACCCTCAACCGGTCTCAGTTGGTCGCCTGCTTGTTGGCTCCGTCGACGCCGAGAAGGAACACCGGTAGTCGCCTGCTTGTTGGCTCCGTCAAGGCAGAGAAGGAACACGTTAGTCACCTACTCCCTGTTACCGGTGTGGAGAGGGAGAGGGAGAAAGGTTCGCTGGTTAGAACCAAAACAAAGCGAGAGACCAAGGCGAGGGAGAGAACCAGGAAAGAATGATGCGGCGTGAGTTAGGTTTAGGAGAGTAGTAAAAAAAGGGTACAGTTTTTAAATAAGTTTATGTAAATGGCCTAGTTAGTAAAGTAAAATAGAAAAAAAGCCTACTTACCTAATTAGCTCAGAAAGAATTTGGCCTACTAGACTCTTTTTGATTTTTGTTAAATAAACTATATCCCATATTTTTTACCACTTTCATTTAATGGTAGATAAAACTAATTAACCCTTCTATTTAAAAAAAATATTTGTTATTTATTATTTAAGTGTAGAAACTGAATTTTTTTTTTATTTTCTTTTATTAATTTTTTTTGTCTTTTCTATTTTCTTTATTTTTTATTTATTTTCTGGAATGAAGAATTTTTCACATACCGGAATTTCATACCGGAATTTTTTCATACCAGAATTTCTCATACCAGAAATTTTTTTTATACCAGAATTTTGCCATACCAGAAATTTGTCATACTAGAAATTGTCATACCAGATTTTTTACACCAGATTTTCATACCATAAAATTACATACCATAAATTTCATAACAAAAAATGACCATCCAGAAAATGACCATACGAGAATTTTTATAATAGAGTTAGTCATAAACAAATTAATATAAGAAGAAAATGTTAAAAGAAAGATAAGTCTAATAGAACCAACCAAGATTTACTTTAAGAAACAGCTTAAAGATGATAAAATAGAGAGAAAAATAGAGACATTTTGCTTTGATGAAGAAAGAGAGGTTTTTTCTCACAATGTTATTGTAACACCCCGAATCCGCGGGACTCGGGATGCTACGGGCGGATACCTCACAATGGGTCCCGACCCTTAGCCTGACAACAATTTCACCGGATCTTGCAACAAGGCACAAATAAAGGCCAAAACCGAAATACATTTTTATGTAATGTTATGAAACCCGAAAATAAAAGAAAGGAAAGACTTCAGCCGTCCTTACAACAACATCAACATAATATACAATAACAACAACACAAGGACTCCAAAATCCAAAACAACCTAAGATGTACGGAACCCCGGCTGCCCACTCCTCCGGATCACTCGACCACATCCTATCCTGCACATCAACTACAACAATCGGTATAAAACCGTTAGCTCACATTCTAGGCATTATAAGAATAATATGGCACAAACACACATAGGAACACAAACACACAACATGATTATAAACATACACATCCGTTACTTATTATCTTTTTAGATTATTCCATATCTAATTCATTCGTTCAAGTGTGACACGAGAGTCTTATAACTCTCGCCTCTGTCCCCGTGTAACCAACAGGAGTGTGGCGGCGCCCAACCCGTATACCCTGAGGGAGTGATGAAGAAGCCCGTCCGTATACCGTGTATGGCCTGGTCGCAGAGATCCCCCCAGTCTCCCTCGGGAAACTGAGCGGTGATGTCACCGCCCGATAATAATAGTAAGAATGGGCCAAATAATATATAGTCAAGTAGTCCTAATCCGGTTTCATGATCAAAAGCAATAAAACACACACCACCATATATATCCAAATAAGGCATAAAAGCGGCTAAGTAAGTCCGAGGACTTACCTCGTCTCAAAGCTAAATGAAACCGAATCACTCTCCGAAGGAATATAACCAAAGCCTGTTCAAGACAAGGCATGATAATCAACAACTACTCACAAGCTAGAAGTCCTTAGACTTCTAGTCCTATATCATCTTACTAGGTCATATACTCTCATAATCTAGGATACACTCCTAGCCCTCATAAACTCACGAGATCTCAACTATAGCCCCAAGTGCTAGGATACTATCATCCTAAACTCCACAATCTCAACCAACATATAAATATCATCCCAAGTCTCACAAGATCAACCACGAGGCTCACAATTGTATAGCAACTCAGCTCAATACACCACATGTCAAAGGACATCAATAACCTCAAACACTCACCTAAAGGTTCCAAGCCACTACTTGGCATTTGCCCTAAGTTATGCTAGATCCAACCTAGCATGATTCTACCACTAAATAATACTATATCGAGAAAGAGGTACTCACACATAGTCGATGGCGGAGGACGATCTACGGATATGGAGAATGGATTCGTTGGTCTTTACCGGGCGCTTCCGGGCCTAAAACCAAAGCTAAGAAAATTTAGCTTATATGCTAAATTTGATTTTAAATCTATATAATATATAACTCAAAGGTAAAACTCGTTTTTCAAACGTCAACTTTAAAATCACGTAGTTAAAATCCAAGTTTAAAACAATAAGAATATTGTCCGGGACAAAATATACGATTATATAAATTAAGATGCGTTAAAATCCTTAATCAACTTTCCCGGCACAATATGGTACTCAAGAAACTCAACCAATTTCCAAAATAAGCTTTATGCCAAATCTATGATTTATTCAACAAGGGCAAAACTGCACATTTTAAAACATAGGGTCAAAACTATAATTATACAAATCAGCAGGGGCATTAAATGCACTTCCAAAAGAGTGGGTCTAATCTGCAAATACAAAACATGGGCACTATTTGTAAATATACCAAAATTCTGTGGCCAAAATAATAATTACGCAAAAGGCTTCTTCAACCTCTGTTACACGCAGCGGGTCTTCGCAGAGGAGGGAAAGAAAGAGTCCGGCGGCGCAGGAAGGGAGGGAGTCCTGGCGGCTCAGCAGGCGGAGGAAGAGCGTCGGCGTCGGCGGTGCAGCGTCCCTCCGGTGGAATTCGACGGCAGCGCCTCCCCACCTCGCGTCAGAAGAGAACAGGGAGCAGGGAGAAAAAGAGGGCAACGTTTTCCGGCCTTCTAGTGTCCCGATTGGCTCGAGGCGGCGGTGCAGAGGCGCCTCCCCAGCGTTCCGGCGAGTCCTGGTGGTCCGAACTCTCCCTCGATGGTTCGCGACGGTGTTGCAGCCTCCAGGGGTCCTCAACAGCTGCAGAAGAAGAGATATGAAAGAGGGGAAAAATGGAAGGCGAGAGAGAAGGAGGTCGAGAGGGGAAGAAGGTCCAGAGGAAGCGGATCCGGTAAGGGCTCTCATTTGCTTGCAAGAGGAGGGTGAAGACCTTGAGCTGCTTCATCCGTATAGATGGTGAGGAGATTGAGGTTGAGCGAGTGGGAGAGAAGCGTGCAAAGGTATGGTCAGCGTGAATGGGGAGTTCAAAGGTGAGGCTAGGGCTGATGAAGGGGATCGAGAGGTCAAAGTACGAGTGAAGTTGAGGGAAGGTAGAAAACGAGGGGTTGGGTGAATGGCGAGGAGTCGGTTTGCAGTCCTAGGCAGTAGATCTGCAATTGCTTCTCACCAACAGCAAAAGGGACAAGACAGAGGAGAGAAAAAAAAAAGGAAAAAGAAAGAGAAATAGTAAGAATATAAAGTAAAATAAAAAGAAGCTAGACTCGATGTCAAAATGCTTGGAACGGAAATTTTCGAGTCAGAAAGATTTTTTGAACTTTTCCGAAAGTAAACCAAGATACAAAAATATGTTCGGGAATTTATTTTTACGTTGTAAAATACTTTTAATAAAATATTTAATCTAATAAAATATCGATAGAAGTCGGAGAAATAAATATCAAAATCGCGCCAAAATTTTGGGCGTTACATTGCTAATATTTCATAAGAGCAACGGAATAATGAGCATATAACGATTCTTCAATCACAAAAACATGATAAGAAATTCAATGCAACTTCCTAGATTGAAAGGAAAGTAAGCAACTGTGTTGAGCTTCATTTGTACAGAAAGAAGCAACTGTGTTTGAAAAAGTAGATGTTTGTAAGATAGACAATGCGTCTCTTTTAATTCGGCCGCAAGATCGCGATCGTCTTGTTGGGCCATCTTTGCTTCTCTTAAGCGTCGCTTGTATGTCATTTCTGGTTCGGGATCGTAAGGAACGATTTCCTTCCCAGCGCGGGTTCTTCGCATATACCTAAGAAAGAACCTGCAAAAGTCGTCACTCAAGTAGAGTGGTTAGATGAAACGGGGCAAGCGCCCCAAGAGCAAACCGTACCAGCTCGGTCTAGACCAAGTCCCCGGCAACGGCGCCAAAAACTTGTTCGCTCCAAACGGTGTGTGCAAGCTTTAAATTTATAACCCTAGACTTAAGCTTAAAACAAGGATGCGAACCCGCAGTGTACGGGTCAATCGTAGTAAAAGCAAGAAAATTCCAGGGGTCGATCACAGGGACTCGGTGAAACAAAGTCAATACGGTGTGCTTATGTCAATTCTAACCACAAGAGCGATTAACACAATCAAAGATGAATAAGAAGTCAATAAAGCAAACATGCAATTCTAGGGATTAAAGCATCTAGTTGTGGTTCCAACTCAAGATCTATAGATAAGCGGACAAAGCTGAGATTTTTGCGTGGGGAAGGTGTTACTAAAGTGGAGTAGATCACCGGGTAAGTCTCACTACACACTAGTCCTAAACCGTAACTCCTATTACCGGGTAAGTCTCAAGGAATCAAGATAAAGAACTATAACCTCAAACTAACATACCATCTAAGGGAATAGAATCAACCTTTACCGGGTAAGTCTCAGGCTAACTCACAAAGATGGGATGGAAGCACACTCAAACCCCAATAAAGGATAAACCTTTATTACCTACACTTATGATCGTTAATACACAAACTAAGGAATTACCGGGTAAGTCTCATCCTAAGCTTGCTTTGAACCAGGAAGGTGAAATAAGAATAGGATTTAGCAAACTCTAACACTTAACTTTCTGTTTAGGTTCGGATAAGTCACCTCGGTCAGAAGAATTCCACCCCGGCCGAGATGTTCATTAACCGAACGAGATGCTTAGGGTTAAGGTTAAAGACTCGAACTTTCAGGATCCTACTGGAATCTAAGATTATTCTATCATCGTTTTTCCCACAACCTTCAGCCAATTACCCTAGAATCACACAAGGAAATTAGCCACTCATCATCATAATGAAAGTATTAAAATATAATGGAAGAAAGTGAATATTTGAACAAAGAAGAATTTAATGAAAAGACTTCAATAACTGAATCAAATATCACAACAAGCGTTCCTTGGATAATAATCCAAAAAGACAAGACAACAATTGAGGGAATTGAAGACAATCTTACAAAACCCTTCAATAAAGCTATAAAAGCTATGGACTTCAATCTTCCTTCAACCTTCAAAAAAGGTTCTTCAAAACTCCCAACTGGAGTATGCTGCTGCTGCGTGAGTGGGGTGATAGCCGATCTTTCGGTCTAAGCGGGATGTTGGATTTGTGGAAATCCAACCCTTTTTATAGGAAAATAACCCTCCAAAGATAATAAATCTTAGAAAGATATTTTCCCATAAAAATAGGTAAAATATATGATTCTGCATATCTCCTTCCTTCTAGGAGCCAAGCCCAAAAATATAAGATCACTTTCCAATTTTAAAAGATCTCATCCAAGAATAAAATATTCTCGCCGCGTCCTAGGTGTTCGCCTCGGTCGAGTCGGTGTCTCGGGATCGCCTCGGTCGAGGTAAATTTCTGGTCAACCGAGGTGAGTCACACGACAGAATGTGAAATCTCTTAAATCTGCTCCAAAGTAAATCTTTAATCCATGGCTATGCTCCCTGGATGTAGCTCCAAATGACTCATGACTCCTTTTACTCCTTTTTGATACAAAACGTACCATATTACCTGCAATTACAACGAAACTAGGTGTAGACCTCGATTCTCGCAAAGGTGGATGAAATGGTAGCAAAATCACATAATGTACATACAAACATGCAGATTATGAAAGATAAAACGTCCAAACAAACCCCAAAATATAGACTATAATTCATGCTATCAAAATACCCCATACTTAGCCCTTGCTTGTCCCCAAGCAAGTTCCTCATATAGAAAACAAGATAGAATGGATTATAAGTCAATAAAATCAATAAAAAAGTCTTTCAAAAACATTTTATGGTGTGCAACTATCATAGATCACTCTAAGAGAATACTTCCTGGAATTAAGGACTCAATATGATCAAAACATTTTATAAATATAAGAAAGTTGTTCATCTTTGCATAAAATCATAGAATGTATAATAAATCATAATTATCAAAATTAATCATGTATAATCCAGTTTAAACCACTAAGTCAATCAACAAGCTCAAGGTTTCAAGGGCTTCCCAAAAGAAAAGGTCAAGAAACGTGTAGGGTAGGGATGTATGTAAGGTAATGTGATGCTAGAATCCGGGAAAAGGATGAACTTCACTTTCACTTTGACTTGCAACATCTTCCACCAATAAGCTTGCTTATCTCACACTTTTTTTTTTCCTTTTTTTTTTACTTTACTTTTTGGGATGCATGGACAGAGGTGCACAATAACCGAAGCCTAGGAAATCTGCAATCATCAATTTCTCGAGATGCATCAAACCCTTGATGCACATACCATGACCCGTTAGGAATATCACTCAATCCGACTTTGGCAAAACACAAACACCCGGCTATGTGAATGGTGCCGAGTTACTCATCTTCATGATTGACTTCCCCAAACCTATTATTGCTTTCTAACACTTCACTTCCAGCCACTTCTCAACTTTAACTTGCTTTCACCACTTCGCTTGCTTCCAAATTCCCGGATAGGTAAAGGGAGGCAAAATGTATATGAGGGGCTAAGCATGATCAAGAAGAAGAAGAAGAAGATGATGAATTGCCTTGATCTTTCCAAGAAGAAAGTGAGAGAACTTAACCTGCGGTGTCAACCTTCAAATTCAACATAATTTGGATAAAAACAAAGTATTAAACATGCCAATAATTTCAAACAAAGCATTTAGCAACTTAAACATATTATAAAACCTTTCAAACACATAAAGAATTTAAAACCAGTAGGTAAACAGAATCTTCACTGAGATCATATCCAGATAAGTAACACAAAATCGTTTTCGAAAACTTTCTGTTACGCACCTCGGTCGAGGTGTTCTTGGTTCAACCGAGGTGAAATGCCTCGTTTCGCCAGAATCTCCCCGGTCGAGGTCAAAAATTTTTTATTTTTTTTTAAAACCATTTTTTTATTCGGTTTCGACGTTTTTCTCAATCAAATAACCTGTAGGTATGCATGTAATATCAGATAATCATATAAATGCATAAGTGAAGCATAAAATAGAATATCCGATAAAATATAATACATCAAAAGTAGTCGAATAAAATACATCACGTAGTCAGATAAGTACAAATACCCCATACTTGGGACACACTGTCCCAGTGGGTCAAATAAAAAGTCTAAAAATGAGAGAACTCACCGGATAAATAGCTGAACTGCATAAAAGAAAATAAAGAAAATCCTGCAGCTCCTCAATAGTCTCGATCCGGTGGTGGTGCGTATGGATACTGAGTCGGATCGTAAGGATGGCCCATGACACGGTCGAACTGAAGCTGGGCCATGATGTGCTGATGGTGCTGCCGCTCCTGCATCTCGCGGATATCCAGCGATAATGCAGCATATGAGTCGATAACCTGATCCGTCAGGTCATCGATCCGTCGGTGAGCAGCTCGATCTCTCACTCCGCGCCTCCTGCGTCTAGCAGGTCTGATTGGAGAAGTCTCAGTTGGTGCAGGCTCGGTATCCTCCTCATCATCCAAATCGATGATCGGTGGTGCGCTCGTGCCTGCAGTATCCGTCCCTGTATCCATCGGGACTCCACCATCTCTCTCGTCCATCGTCTCCTCATCGTCGTCGTCATCCTCCTCAGCCTCAGCAGGGGCAGCTGCTGCCTCTCTGTGATCCTCCATCAGTGTATCCCAAGCTGTCTGCCAGTAATGCGGATCAAAGACTGTGAACTGCGCAGACCAGCGGATCCCCTGAGGTGCAGTCCGCTCCCAAGGCATGGCGACGTATGGAGTGGTCAAACCACGGGGAACTAGAATCCTCCGTGTGATCATCTCCTGTAATCCCAGCGGCTTCGGAGCCGCCGCCATCGTGCAAACGCTGAGGTCCATCCCGTGGTAGGTAGCGATGTGGGTGACTAGACCTCCGCAGCAAATGTCTCCCTTTGCCTTGGCCTTGATCCTGTGCAGATCCTCTGCCAGGAGCAAGCCAAAGTCTGGGAAACCTCCTGTCACCATGCAGTAGAGGCTGAAGAGCTCGCCATGTCTGATCTTCTGGGGCGTCTCAGTACGCGCCAGAAGTGTCTCGCTAAAAATCCTGTGGGCTAGTCTGAAAGCCGGATGAAAGATGACCTTCTCCCTGGAATCTCCAGGGCGCCATCTGTCTGCATGCTCAGTAATATGGGCAATCTGCCCCCAGAACTCCCTAGCTACGGATCGGGAGGGGAAGTCGGTGGCGGTGGGCTCAGAAAAGCCAAAAATCTCTCTCCATATCTCTAAAGGAACTATGAAGTTCCGGTTCATCAACCGGTACTTCACAGACCGGTCTGTGGGGAGGTAGGAGAAGGAGCTAACAAACTCTAAGGTCGGCTCCAAGTAAGCTGGGGCTCGGATCTCAGTAAACTGATCCAGCCCGACAGTAGCAATCATCCTCCTAAGGTCAGCATCTAACCCTAGGCAATCAAAGGCCGACACGTCCAGAAATCGTGGTGCGATAACTGGACGGCTAGCTATCCGCTCATAGTCGACCCGGCATCTCTCGTGGATAACCGGGCGGTAAGGACGGGAAGAAGAGGAAGAAGGGGAGGGTGAGGATCTGTCTCTAAGGGCTAACACTCTGTCAGAACTCATCTTCAATCAACTCTGTCAGACTACCTCGGTCACTGACAATCTCCAAGAATCACCTCGACCGAGGTGCAGTTCGACTGGACCGAGGCGAAGACAGTCGCGATTCCAACTCTCAGAAATTCAGTTCTTTTCCCCCAAAAATCACTACAATTGCTTCCTAAGGGGTACTTAAGCTTTTCCTCAACAGATTCAGGGGCAACCAAAGCCCAAATCAAAGCGAACGAACGAGTTAGGGTTTCGATTCGTCTTTACCTCGTTTCGGTCGATTCGCTCGATTTCTTTGCAGATCTGTTGTTGCAATCGGTTCCTCTACCCTTCAATTACAGTTTAGAAGCAGAAATCTTCGAAAACGAGCAAGATCTGAGAGTGAGCGAAGTGGAGGTCGCCGCGGTCGAGGTGGGTAAAGTAAAAAAGTGAAAAATAAAATTTTTTCCCTTTTTATACTGTTCTGGATCTGCTGTCACCTCGGTCGAGATGCAGTTCGACCGGACCGAGGTGGTATGGACCGAGGTGGTTCTGCAGAAACCCTAGTCGCCTCGGTTTGCTCAAGAATCAACTCGGTCGAGGTGCTCTGACAGTAACCGAGGTGCTTCTGTCTTCTCAGAATCTCGAACTTCTGTCCTTCTAGATGTGCTCCTTCCTTAGATAAAGCAAACATGCTCCAAAGCTATGGACTTCAATCTTACCTGTTATAAATTTATACTGTTACTGGATCTGCTGTCACCTCGGTCGAGATGGTCTCGACTGGACCGAGGTGGTATGGACCGAGGTGGTTCTGCAGAAACCCTAGTCGCCTCGGTTGCTCAAGAATCAACTCGGTCGAGGTGCTCTGACAGTAACCGAGGTGCTTCTGCTCAAAAACTTGTTCGCTCCAAACGGTGTGTGCAAGCTTTAAATTTATAACCCTAGACTTAAGCTTAAAACAAGGATGCGAACCCGCAGTGTACGGGTCAATCGTAGTAAAAGCAAGAAAATTCCAAGGGTCGATCACAGGGACTCGGTGAAACAGAGTCAATACGGTATGCTAATGTCAATACTAACCACAAGAGCAATTTAACACAATCAAAGATGAATAAGAAGTCAATAAAGCAAACATGCAATTCTAGGGATTAAAGCATCTAGTTGTGGTTCCAACTCAAGATCTATAGATAAGCGGACAAAGCTGAGATTTTTGCGTGGGGAAGGTGTTACTAAAGTGGAGTAGATCACCGGGTAAGTCTCACTACACACTAATCCTAAACCGTAACTCCTATTACCGGGTAAGTTTCAAGGAATCAAGATAAAGAACTATAACCTCAAACTAACACACCATCTAAGGGAATAGAATCAACCTTTACCGGGTAAGTCTCAGGCTAACTCACAAAGATGGGATGAAAGCACACTCAAACCCCAATAAAGGATAAACCTTTATTACCTACACTTATGATCGTTGGTACACAAACTAAGGAATTACCGGGTAAGTCTCATCCTAAGCTTGCTTTGAACCAGAAAGGTGTAATAAGAATAGGATTTAGCAAACTCTAACACTTAACTCTCAGTTTAAGGTCGGATAAGTCACCTCGGTCAGAAGAGTTCCACCCCGGCCGAGATGTTCATCAACCGAACGAGATGCTTAGGGTTAAGGTTAAAGACTCGAACTTTCAGGATCCTACTGGAATCTAAGACTATTCTATCATTGTTTTTCCCACAACCTTCAGCCAATCACCCTAGAATCGCACAAGGAAATTAGCCACTCATCATCATTGTGAAAGTATTAAATGTAAGGGAAGAAGGTGAATATTTGAACAAAGAAGAATTTAATGAAAAGACTTCAATAACTGAATCAAATATCACACAAAAGTGTTCCTTGGAAAATAATCCAACAAGACAAGACAACAATTGAGGGAATTGAAAACAATCTTACAAAACCCTTCAATAAAAGCTATGAAAGCTATGGACTTCAATCTTCCTTCAACCTTCAAAAAGGTTCTTCAACTCTCTCCCAAATTGGAGTATGCGGCTGCTGCGCTGATAGCGGGTGTATGCGGGATGTTTCCAATTGTATGCGGATCCTCCTATTTGTGGAAAATCCAACCCTTTTTATAGGAAAAATAGCCCTCCAAAGATAAGAAATCTTAGAAAGATATTATCCCATAAATATAGGTAAAATATATGATTCTGCATATCTCCTTCCTTCCAGAAGCCAAGCCCAAAAATAAAATATTCTCGCCGCGTCCTAGGTGTTCGCCTCGGTCGAGTCGGCGTCTCTGGATTACCTCGGTCGAGATGAATCTCTGGTCAACCGAGGTGACTCACAACTGAATGTAGAATCTCTCAAAACTGGCCAAAGTAAATCCTTAATTCATGGCTATGCTTCCTGGATGTAGCTCCAAATGACTCATGACTCCTTTTGCTCCTTTTTGATGCAAAACGTACCATATTACCTGCAATTACAACGAAACTAGGTGTAGACCTCGATTCTCGCAAAGGTAGATGAAATGGTAGTAAAATCACATAATGTACATACAAACATGCAGATTATGAAAGATAAAACGTCCAAACAAACCCCAAAATATAGACTATAATTCATGCTATCAAAATACCCCATACTTAGCCCTTGCTTGTCCCCAAACAAGTTCTGCATATAAAATACAAGATAGAATGGATTATAAGTCAAGAAAATCAATGAAAAAGTCTTCCAAAAACATTTTATGGTGTGCAACTACCATAGATCACTCTAAGAGAGTACTTCCTGGAATTAAAAACTCAATATGATCAAAACATTTTATAAATATAAGAAAGTTGTTCATCTTTGCATAAAATCATAGAATGCATAATAAATCATAATTATCAAAATTAATCATGTATAATCCAATTTAAACCGCTAAGTCAATCAACAAGCTCAAGGTCTCAAGGGCTTCCCAAAAGAAAAGGTCAAGAAACGTGTAGGGTAGGGATGTATGTAAGGTAATGTGGTGCTAGAATCCGGGAAAAGGATGAACTTCACTTTCACTTTGACTTGCAACATCTTCCACCAATAAGCCTTGCTTATTTCACACTTTTTCTCTTTTACTTTACTTTTTGGGATGCATGGACAGAGGTGCACAATAACCGAAGCCTAGGAAATCAGCAATCATCAATTTCTTGAGATGCATCAAACCCTTGATGCACATACCATGACCCGTTAGGAATATCGCTCAATCCGACTTTGGCAAGACACAAACACCCGGCTATGTGAATGGTGCCGAGTTACTCATCTTCATGATTGACTTCCCCAAACCTATTATTGCTTTCTAACACTTCACTTCCAGCCACTTCTCAACTTTAACTTGCTTTCACCACTTCGCTTGCTTCCAAATTCCCGGATAGGTAAAGGGAGGCAAAATGTATATGAGGGGCTAAGCATGATCAAGAAGAAGAAGAAGAAGAGAATGAATTGCCTTGGTCTTTCCAAGAAGAAAGTGAGAGAACTTAACCTGCGGTGTCAACCTTCAAATTCAACATAATTTGGATAAAAACAAAGTATTAAACATGCCAATAATTTCAAACAAAGCATTTAGCAACTTAAACATATCATAAAACCTTTCAAACACATAAAGAAATTAAAACCAGTAGGTAAACAAGATCTTCACTGAGGTCATATCTAGATGAGTAACACAAAAATTATTTTCGAAAACTTTCTGTTACGCACCTCGGTCGAGGTGTTCTTGGTTCAACCGAGGTGAAATGCCTCGTTTTGACCAGTACTGACTCGGTCGAGGTCAAAATTTTTTTTTTAAAAATCATTTTTTAAAACCATTTTTTTTTTCGGTTTCGACGTTTTTCTCAATCAAATAACCTGTAGGTATGCATGTAATATCAGATAATCATATAAATGCAGAAGGGAAGCATAAATAAAATATCCGATAAATAAAATACATCAAAGGTGGTCAAATAACATACATCACGTAGTCAAATAAGTACAAATACCCCATACTTGAGACACACTGTCCCAGTGGGTATAATAAAAAGTCTAAACATGAGAGTACTCACCGGATAAAAGCCGAACTGCATAAAAGAAAATAAAGAAAATCCTGCAGCTCCTCAATAGTCTCGATCCGGTGGTGGTGCATATGGATACTGAGTCGGATCGTAAGGATGGCCCATGACACGCTCGAACTGAAGCTGGGCCATGATGTGCTGATGGTGCTGCCGCTCCTGCATCTCGCGGATATCCAGCGATAATGCAGCATATGAGTCGATAACCTGATCCGTCAGGTCATCGATCCGTCGGTGAGCAGCTCGATCTCTCACTCCGCGCCTCCTGCGTCTAGCAGGTCTGACTGGAGAAGTCTCAGCTGGTGCCGGCTCAGTATCCTCCTCATCATCCAAGTCTATAATAGGTGGCGCGCTCGTCCCAGCAGTATCTGTCCCTGTATCCATCGGAACGCCACCCTCTCTCTCATCTAATGTCTCCTCGTCGTCGTCGTCATCCTCCTCAGCCTCAGCAGGGGCAGCTGCTGCCTCTCTGTGATCCTCCATCAGTGTATCCCAAGCTGTCTGCCAGTAATGCGGATCAAAGACTGTGAACTGTGCAGACCAGCGGATCCCCTGAGGTGCAGTCCGCTCCCAAGGCATGGCGACGTATGGAGTGGTCAAACCACGGGGAACTAGAATCCTCCGTGTGATCATCTCCTGTAATCCCAGCGGCTTCGGAGCCGCCGCCATCGTGCAAACGCTGAGGTCCATCCCGTGGTAGGTAGCGATGTGGGTGACTAGACCTCCGCAGCAAATGTCTCCCTTCGCTTTGGCCTTGATCCTGTGCAGATCCTCTGCCAGGAGCAAGCCAAAGTCTGGGAAACCTCCTGTCACCATGCAGTAGAGGCTGAAGAGCTCGCCCTGTCTGATCTTCTGGGGCGTCTCAGTACGCGCCAGAAGTGTCTCGCTAAAAATCCTGTGGGCTAGTCTGAAGGCCGGATGAAAGATGACCTTCTCCCTGGAATCTCCAGGGCGCCATCTGTCTGCATGCTCAGTAATATGGGCAATCTGCCCCCAGAACTCCCTAGCTACGGATCGGGAGGGGAAGTCGGTGGCGGTGGGCTCAGAAAAGCCAAAAATCTCTCTCCATATCTCTAAAGGAACTATGAAGTTCCGGTTCATCAACCGGTACTTCACAGACCGGTCTGTGGGGAGGTAGGAGAAGGAGCTAACAAACTCTAAGGTCGGCTCCAAGTAAGCTGGGGCTCGGATCTCAGTAAACTGATCCAGCCCGACAGTAGCAATCATCCTCCTAAGGTCAGCATCTAACCCTAGGCAATCAAAGGCCGACACGTCCAGAAATCGTGGTGCGATAACTGGACGGCTAGCTATCCGCTCATAGTCGACCCGGCATCTCTCGTGGATAACCGGGCGGTAAGGACGGGAAGAAGAGGAAGAAGGGGAGGGTGAGGATCTGTCTCTAAGGGCTAGGCGGCGATCTGAACTCATTTTCACTCAGCTCTGTCAGACTACCTCGGTCACTGACAATCTCCAAGAATCACCTCGGTCGAGATGCAGTTCGACCGGACCGAGGCGCAGCAGTTACGATTCCAATTCTCAAAAATTCAGTTCTTTTCCCCCCAAAATCACTACAATTGCTTCCTAAGGGGTACTTATGCCTTTCCTCAGCAAAATCAGGGGCAACCAAAGCCCAAATCAAAGCGAACGAACGAGTTAGGGTTTCGATTCGTCTTTACCTCGTTTCGGTCGATTCGCTCGATTTCTTTGCAGATCTGTTGTTGCAATCGGTTCCTCTACCCTTCAATTACAGTTTAGAAGCAGAAATCTTCGAAAACGAGCAAGATCTGAGAGGGAGCGAAGTGGAGGTCGCCGCGGTCGAGGTGGGTAAAGTAAAAAAGTGAAAAATAAAATTTTTTCCCTTTTTATACTGTTCTGGATCTGCTGTCACCTCGGTCGAGATGCAGTTCGACCGGACCGAGGTGGTATGGACCGAGGTGGTTCTGCAGAAACCCTAGTCGCCTCGGTTTGCTCAAGAATCAACTCGGTCGAGGTGCTCTGACAGTAACCGAGGTGCTTCTGTCTTCTCAGAATCTCGAACTTCTGTCCTTCTAGATGTGCTCCTTCCTTAGATATTCCCTGTTGTCTTGGGTTGCCTCCCAAGAAGCGCTTGATTTAAGGTCGCTAGCTGGACCATGATGTGTCTCAAAGGAGGTATATTGGTGCAACCTCCTCAACCGGCGTTTCCGGTTGGTACTTCTTAAGTCTATGACCGTTGACCTTGAAGCTTCCGCTAGTTTCGCCCCATATCTCAACTGCACCATGAGGGAAAACATGTTTCACAACATAAGGTCCGGTCTATCTAGATTTCAACTTACCTGGAAAAAGGCGGAGGCGGGAGTTGAAGAGTAGAACTAAGTCTCCTTCGTTAAGCTCCTTTGGAACGATACGCTTGTCATGCCATCTCTTCGTCCTTTCCTTGTAGATTTTGGCATTCTCATAAGCGTTCAAACGCAGCTCCTCCAACTCGTTAAGTTCCAATAGTCGCTTCTCGCCAGCCTCCTTGATGTCGAAATTCAACCATTTGATCGCCCAATACGCCTTGTGTTCCAATTCGACGGGCAGATGGCAAGACTTCCCATATACTAAATTATAAGGAGTGGTACCTATGGGAGTCTTGAATGCGGTCCTGTACGCCCAAAGAGCATCGTCCAATTTCATGGACCAGTCCTTCCTTGTTCTAGAGACGGTCTTTTCCAAAATTGCCTTGATTTCTCTATTCGAGATCTCGACCTGTCCACTGGTTTGAGGGTGATACGCGGTTGATACCTTGTGGGTTACCCCATACTTCGATAGAAGTGCCTTAAACTTCCGGTTGATGAAGTGCGTTCCTCCATCGCTAATGATGATGCGTGGAGTTCCAAATCGTGGAAAGATAGTTCTATTTAAGAACTTCACAACCACCTTGGCGTCGTTAGTGGGAGAAGCAATGGCTTCAACCCATCTAGAGACGTAATCAACTACAAGGAGAATGTAGAGGTTTCCTCCGGAGGATGGGAAAGGTCCCATGAAGTCAATTCCCCATACATCAAAGATTTCCATTTCTTGGATGTTATTAAGTGGCATCTCGTTTCTCCTCGATAAATTCCCTGTTCTTTGGCATGCATCACAAGAGACAACGAAAGATTGCACATCCTTAAATAATGTAGGCCAAAAGAAACCGGAACGCAATACCTTAGCGCATGTTTTATCAGTGCTGGCATGCCCTCCACAAGGAAGTGAATGACAATGCTTTATGACGCTATTAACTTCATCTTCCGGAATGCACCTTCGAAGCATCCCATCCGGTCCGCGCTTGAATAGAAGCGGCTCATCCCAGTAGTAATGTCGTACTTCCTTGAAGAATCTCTTCTTTTGAGAGTACGTCAATCCGGGCGGTGTTTCCTGGCAAACAAGATAATTCACAATATCAGCATACCAAGGACCTTTATTATCAGAAAGTTGGTGGAGGGAATGGTCCGCCAACAGTGGGTGAATGTCAGAGAAGGGAGTAAGAAAATTGTTATTCTCAGCAATCTCAGTAGACATCATCTCGCTGTCGACCTCGGTCGAGGCGCATAGGCGTTGACCGAGATGTTCTTCGGTCGCCTCGCTCAGTCCAGAAAGTGCCTCGGTCGAGGTACTGCTACTGGATCCGAGACTGGAGATCTTCGTCTCCTGGATTAGCTTCTCAGTTTTAGCTCCTGGATCCTCTTCCAGTGCCTTCAAGCTCCGTATATCTGCATCACAAAAAACATCTATACCTTCCTCTATTAAACTGAAGCTAATAACTCTTTCGAGTGGATCGTTAATAAGGATAGAGCTCACCAATTCTCTTGATTCTTCTTCATCGTAGATGTTGAAGATATCATCAGTTAGTTGCTCTCCTTTCATGGCTGCAAGTAGTGCGAACTCCTCCTCATCGCCACCAATGTTGAATTTCAACTTGGCGTTCTTGCAATCCACGTTGCAACCCGAAGTTGCTAGAAATGGTCTCCCGAGAATAATAGGGACAGGATAATCTGCGGGAATGTCAAGTACAACAAAATCTATAGGTAGATAGAAGTTACCTAACTTGACCGGAACGTCCTCCAAGATGCCCACGGGATGGGTAATGGAGCGATCCGCCATATAAAGTCGAATCTTGACCGGTTTGGGCTCTCCAAGACCGATCTTAGTGCATAGCTCCAGCGGGATGATGCTCACGCTGGCTCCTAGATCACAAAGGGCTTCACAAGTGACATCCCCAACTTGAATGGGAATACAAAATGAGCCGGGATCTCTCAACTTAGGTGGCATCTTTTCCTTCATGATCTTGATAAGCTCCGAAGATTTAGATGTCATCCTAACTTCACCAACATCCTCCAGCTTCCTCTTCCTTGATAAGATTTCTTTTAAGAACTTCCCATAGGCGGGCATACCTAAAATAGCATCAAGGAAAGGAATATTAATATGTAGCTTATTCATCAAGTCAAGAAACTTACCAAAGTGCTTGTCTAGATGTGCTCTGGCTCTGGACTGAGGGAATGGAAGTGGTGGCTTATATGCAGGAGGTGGAACATAAGTTTCTGTCGTTCCTCCTGCTTTCTGTTGCTCCGCCTCGGTCGGCATCTCGGTCGAGGTGTTCTTTGACTGGATCTGGACCGAGGTGGTCTGCGTCGAGCGAGGTACTGGATCTGCGGTTTTAAGTCCACTCCTCGTCGTTATGGCCATGCACTGGCCCTTAGGGTTAGTTTCCGTCTTCGCTGGAAGCTTCCCTGGATCTCTTGGCGCTTCATTCGCCCTATTAGCAAGTTGTTGTTCGAGGGACTTTTGGGCCCTCGAAAATGAAGTCATAGAATTCTCCATAGCGCTAAGCTTGATCAAGATTGCCTCCAGAACTGCGTCTTTCTTTTCTGGCTGAGACGAACTTGATCCTTGCCCTTGGCTCTTTAATGGAGTAGAAGAAGAAGAAGGGGAAGAGAGGAAAGGGTTAGAGGAATCATTAGAGTTGGAGTTTGAATAATTGTTACCGTGGTTTTGGTTATTCGCCCTCCAGTTGTTGCTATTGGATCCTCTATTGTTGTTGTTGTAGTTGTTGTTTCGGGGACCGTTGTTGTTGTTACGGTACCCGTTATTGTTGTTGTTCCTTTGCCCTTGCTCTTCCTTCTTAGTTTGAGCCATCAAGAGCTCCTTCAATTGCTTCACGTCATTCTTCAACGACGTGAGTTGATTGTTGTTGGATTGAGTCTCTTGAAAGTTGACTCTTTTAACTCCACCTTCAGCTCCTTGGTGGGTATATTTCTCCATGTGCAAGGCTTGCTTCTCAATGAAGTCCCAAGCCTCGTCAATCGCCATGTCCATGAAGGTACCGGCGGAGAGTAGTTGGAGATTGAACTGGGTGCTTCCGTCCAGCCCTTTGAAGTAGATCTCCAACAACTCGATCTTTGGAATCCCATGATGTGGGCAATCCAAAAGGATATCCTTGAACCGCTCCCAAGATTTGGACAAGCTCTCCTTGTCCTTCATGATGAAAGCATTGATCTTCCCTCTCATTTCAGCGGTCTTTGAGGGGGGAAAGAATTTGGTTAAGAATTCCGTAGTCATCTCCTCCCATGTGCTAATTTTTCCTGGAGGAAGAGATTGATACCAAGTAAGAGCTCTATCTTTTAAAGAAAAGTAAAAAGGTCTTAGCTTGTAGTTGTTATTTTCAATTCTGGAAGGTCGCAAGGTTTCCATCAAGATCTCGTAGTTTTGAAGATGTTGATGCGGCGACTCCTTCTCTAGCCCTCCGAATTGGCATTGGCGAATCATGGACAGAACTTGTGGTCGAAGTTCGTAGTCATGATCCGCTGGATCTCCTAGGTTCACCCCTGGACGCCTCAGCTGTTGATTAGGGTCCATCCTTTGACCTAGGGTTTGTGGGATTCCTGCAAGAAGAACATCTCGGACTGGCATCCGAGGTGGAAGTACATCGGCCGGGGCGTCAGGTACTGGAATCTGCCTCGGTCGCGGGTCAACTACTGGATCCTGCATCGGTCGAGGATCAACAGGAGGATCTTCCCTCGGTCGAAGTAGAATCTGGTCTCGTATGACTGCTATCTCAGCTTCGATTGCTGCAGTCCTAGCGCGATTCTCCTCTTTCTCTTGCCTTAGTTCTTCCTTACTGAGATGTAGCAGCTCTTGCGTCTCTTTTAATTCGGCCGCAAGATCGCGATCGTCTTGTTGGGCCATCTTTGCTTCTCTTAAGCGTCGCTTGTATGTCTTTTCTGGTTCGGGATCGTAAGGAACGATTTCCTTCCCAGCGCGGGTTCTTCGCATATACCTAAGAAAGAACCTGCAAAAGTCGTCACTCAAGTAGAGTGGTTAGATGAAACGGGGCAAGCGCCCCAAGAGCAAACCGTACCGGCTCGGTCTAGACCAAGTCCCCGGCAACGGCGCCAAAAACTTGTTCGCTCTAAACGTTGTGTGCAAGCTTTAAATTTATAACCCTATACTTAAGCTTAAAACAAGGATGCGAACCCGCAGTGTACGGGTCAATCGTAGTAAAAGCAAGAAAATTCCAGGGGTCGATCACAGGGACTCGGTGAAACAAAGTCAATACGGTGTGCTTATGTCAATTCTAACCACAAGAGCGATTAACACAATCAAAGATGAATAAGAAGTCAATAAAGCAAACATGCAATTTTAGGGATTAAAACATCTAGTTGTGGTTCCAACTCAAGATCTATAGATAAGCGGACAAAGCTGAGATTTTTTGCGTGGGGAAGGTGTTACTAAAGTGGAGTAGATCACCGGGTAAGTCTCACTACACACTAATCCTAAACCGTAACTCCTATTACCGGGTAAGTCTCAAGGAATCAAGATAAAGAACTATAACCTCAAACTAACATACCATCTAAGGGAATAGAATCAACCTTTACCGGGTAAGTCTCAGGCTAACTCACAAAGATGGGATGGAAGCACACTCAAACCCCAATAAAGGATAAACCTTTATTACCTACACTTATGATCGTTAATACACAAACTAAGGAATTACCGGGTAAGTCTCATCCTAAGCTTGCTTTGAACCAGGAAGGTGAAATAAGAATAGGATTTAGCAAACTCTAACACTTAACTTTCTGTTTAGGTTCGGATAAGTCACCTCGGTCAGAAGAATTCCACCCCGGCCGAGATGTTCATCAACCGAACGAGATGCTTAGGGTTAAGGTTAAAGACTCGAACTTTCAGGATCCTACTGGAATCTAAGATTATTCTATCATCGTTTTTCCCACAACCTTCAGCCAATCACCCTAGAATCACACAAGGAATTTAGCCACTCATCATCATAATGAAAGTATTAAAATATAATGGAAGAAAGTGAATATTTGAACAAAGAAGAATTTAATGAAAAGACTTCAATAACTGAATCAAATATCACAACAAGCGTTTCTTGGATAATAATCCAAAAAGACAAGACAACAATTGAGGGAATTGAAGACAATCTTACAAAACCCTTCAATAAAGCTATAAAAGCTATGGACTTCAATCTTCCTTCAACCTTCAAAAAAGGTTCTTCAAAACTCCCAACTGGAGTATGCTGCTGCTGCGTGAGTGGGGTGATAGCCGATCTTTCGGTCTAAGCGGGATGTTGGATTTGTGGAAATCCAACCCTTTTTATAGGAAAATAACCCTCCAAAGATAATAAATCTTAGAAAGATATTTTCCCATAAAAATAGGTAAAATATATGATTCTGCATATCTCCTTCCTTCCAGGAGCCAAGCCCAAAAATATAAGATCACTTTCCAATTTTAAAAGATCTCATCCAAGAATAAAATATTCTCGCCGCGTCCTAGGTGTTCGCCTCGGTCGAGTCGGTGTCTCTGGATCGCCTCGGTCGAGGTAAATTTCTGGTCAACCGAGGTGGAGTCACACGACAGAATGTGAAATCTCTTAAATCTGCTCCAAAGTAAATCTTTAATCCATGGCTATGCTCCCTGGATGTAGCTCCAAATGACTCATGACTCCTTTTACTCCTTTTTGATGCAAAACGTACCATATTACCTGCAATTACAACGAAACTAGGTGTAGACCTCGATTCTCGCAAAGGTGGATGAAATGGTAGCAAAATCACATAATGTACATACAAACATGCAGATTATGAAAGATAAAACGTCCAAACAAACCCCAAAATATAGACTATAATTCATGCTATCAAAATATCCCATACTTAGCCCTTGCTTGTCCCCAAGCAAGTTCCTCATATAGAAAACAAGATAGAATGGATTATAAGTCAATAAAATCAATAAAAAAGTCTTTCAAAAACATTTTATGGTGTGCAACTATCATTGATCACTCTAAGAGAATACTTCCTGGAATTAAGGACTCAATATGATCAAAACATTTTATAAATATAAAAAAGTTGTTCATCTTTGCATAAAATCATAGAATGTATAATAAATCATAATTATCAAAATTAATCATGTATAATCCAGTTTAAACCACTAAGTCAATCAACAAGCTCAAGGTCTCAAGGGCTTCCCAAAAGAAAAGGTCAAGAAACGTGTAGGGTAGGGATGTATGTAAGGTAATGTGATGCTAGAATCCGGGAAAAGGATGAACTTCACTTTCACTTTGACTTGCAACATCTTCCACCAATAAGCTTGCTTATCTCACACTTTTTTTTTTCCTTTTTTTTTTACTTTACTTTTTGGGATGCATGGACAGAGGTGCACAATAACCGAAGCCTAGGAAATCTGCAATCATCAATTTCTCGAGATGCATCAAACCCTTGATGCACATACCATGACCCGTTAGGAATATCGCTCAATCCGACTTTGGCAAGACACAAACACCCGGCTATGTGAATGGTGCCGAGTTACTCATCTTCATGATTGACTTCCCCAAACCTATTATTGCTTTCTAACACTTCACTTCCAGCCACTTCTCAACTTTAACTTGCTTTCACCACTTCGCTTGCTTCCAAATTCCCGGATAGGTAAAGGGAGGCAAAATGTATATG
Organism: Fagopyrum esculentum; assembly: GCA_033239045.1. Taxonomy (NCBI): domain Eukaryota; kingdom Viridiplantae; phylum Streptophyta; class Magnoliopsida; order Caryophyllales; family Polygonaceae; genus Fagopyrum; species Fagopyrum esculentum. The sequence continues at coordinate 101,805,316 of BSUD01000006.1, read as the reverse complement.
AGGGGCTAAGCATGATCAAGAAGAAGAAGAAGAAGATGATGAATTGCCTTGATCTTTCCAAGAAGAAAGTGAGAGAACTTAACCTGCGGTGTCAACCTTCAAATTCAACATAATTTGGATAAAAACAAAGCATTAAACATGCCAATAATTTCAAACAAAGCATTTAGCAACTTAAACATATTATAAAACCTTTCAAACACATAAAGAATTTAAAACCAGTAGGTAAACAGAATCTTCACTGAGATCATATCCAGATAAGTAACACAAAATCGTTTTCGAAAACTTTCTGTTACGCACCTCGGTCGAGGTGTTCTTGGTTCAACCGAGGTGAAATGCCTCGTTTCGCCAGAATCTCCCCGGTCGAGGTCAAAATTTTTTTTTTTTTTAAAACCATTTTTTTATTCGGTTTCGACGTTTTTCTCAATCAAATAACCTGTAGGTATGCATGTAATATCAGATAATCATATAAATGCATAAGTGAAGCATAAAATAGAATATCCGATAAAATATAATACATCAAAAGTAGTCGAATAAAATACATCACGTAGTCAGATAAGTACAAATACCCCATACTTGGGACACACTATCCCAGTGGGTCAAATAAAAAGTCTAAAAATGAGAGAACTCACCGGATAAATAGCTGAACTGCATAAAAGAAAATAAAGAAAATCCTGCAGCTCCTCAATAGTCTCGATCCGGTGGTGGTGCGTATGGATACTGAGTCGGATCGTAAGGATGGCCCATGACACGCTCGAACTGAAGCTGGGCCATGATGTGCTGATGGTGCTGCCGCTCCTGCATCTCGCGGATATCCAGCGATAATGCAGCATATGAGTCGATAACCTGATCCGTCAGGTCATCGATCCGTCGGTGAGCAGCTCGATCTCTCACTCCGCGCCTCCTGCGTCTAGCAGGTCTGATTGGAGAAGTCTCAGTTGGTGCAGGCTCGGTATCCTCCTCATCATCCAAATCGATGATCGGTGGTGCGCTCGTGCCTGCAGTATCCGTCCCTGTATCCATCGGGACTCCACCATCTCTCTCGTCCATCGTCTCCTCATCGTCGTCGTCATCCTCCTCAGCCTCAACAGGGGCAGCTGCTGCCTCTCTGTGATCCTCCATCAGTGTATCCCAAGCTGTCTGCCAGTAATGCGGATCAAAGACTGTGAACTGCGCAGACCAGCGGATCCCCTGAGGTGCAGTCCGCTCCCAAGGCATGGCGACGTATGGAGTGGTCAAACCACGGGGAACTAGAATCCTCCGTGTGATCATCTCCTGTAATCCCAGCGGCTTCGGAGCCGCCGCCATCGTGCAAACGCTGAGGTCCATCCCGTGGTAGGTAGCGATGTGGGTGACTAGACCTCCGCAGCAAATGTCTCCCTTTGCCTTGGCCTTGATCCTGTGCAGATCCTCTGCCAAGAGCAAGCCAAAGTCTGGGAAACCTCCTGTCACCATGCAGTAGAGGCTGAAGAGCTCGCCATGTCTGATCTTCTGGGGCGTCTCAGTACGCGCCAGAAGTGTCTCGCTAAAAATCCTGTGGGCTAGTCTGAAAGCCGGATGAAAGATGACCTTCTCCCTGGAATCTCCAGGGCGCCATCTGTCTGCATGCTTAGTAATATGGGCAATCTGCCCCCAGAACTCCCTAGCTACAGATCGGGAGGGGAAGTCGGTGGCGGTGGGCTCGGGAAAAGCCAAAAATCTCTCTCCATATCTCTAAAGGAACTATGAAGTTCCGGTTCATCAACCGGTACTTCACAGACCGGTCTGTGGGGAGGTAGGAGAAGGAGCTAACAAACTCTAAGGTCGGCTCCAAGTAAGCCGGGGCTCGGATCTCAGTAAACTGATCCAGCCCGACAGTAGCAATCATCCTCCTAAGGTCAGCATCTAACCCTAGGCAATCAAAGGCCGACACGTCCAGAAATCGTGGTGCGATAACTGGACGGCTAGCTATCCGCTCATAGTCGACCCGGCATCTCTCGTGGATAACCGGGCGGTAAGGACGGGAAGAAGAGGAAGAAGGGGAGGGTGAGGATCTGTCTCTAAGGGCTAGGCGGCGATCTGAACTCATTTTCACTCAGCTCTGTCAGACTACCTCGGTCACTGACAATCTCCAAGAATCACCTCGGTCGAGATGCAGTTCGACCGGACCGAGGCGCAGCAGTTACGATTCCAATTCTCAAAAATTCAGTTCTTTTCCCCCCAAAATCACTACAATTGCTTCCTAAGGGGTACTTATGCCTTTCCTCAGCAAAATCAGGGGCAACCAAAGCCCAAATCAAAGCGAACGAACGAGTTAGGGTTTCGATTCGTCTTTACCTCGTTTCGGTCGATTTGCTCGATTTCTTTGCAGATCTGTTGTTGCAATCGGTTCCTCTACCCTTCAATTACAGTTTAGAAGCAGAAATCTTCGAAAACGAGCAAGATCTGAGAGGGAGCGAAGTGGAGGTCGCCGCGGTCGAGGTGGGTAAAGTAAAAAAGTGAAAAATAAAATTTTTTCCCTTTTTATACTGTTCTGGATCTGCTGTCACCTCGGTCGAGATGCAGTTCGACCGGACCGAGGTGGTATGGACCGAGGTGGTTCTGCAGAAACCCTAGTCGCCTCGGTTTGCTCAAGAATCAACTCGGTCGAGGTGCTCTGACAGTAACCGAGGTGCTTCTGTCTTCTCAAAATCTCGAACTTCTGTCCTTCCAGATGTGCTCCTTCCTTAGATATTCCCTGTTGTCTTGGTTGCCTCCCAAGAAGCGCTTGATTTAAGGTCGCTAGCTGGACCATGATGTGTCTCAAAGGAGGTATATTGGTGCAACCTCCTCAACCGGCGTTTCCGGTTGGTACTTCTTAAGTCTATGACCGTTGACCTTGAGGCTTCCGCTAGTTTCGCCCCATATCTCAACTGCACCATGAGGGAAAACATGTTTCACAACATAAGGTCCGGTCTATCTAGATTTCAACTTACCTGGAAAAAGGCGGAGGCGGGAGTTGAAGAGTAGAACTAAGTCTCCTTCGTTAAGCTCCTTTGGAACGATACGCTTGTCATGCCATCTCTTCGTCCTTTCCTTGTAGATTTTGGCATTCTCATAAGCGTTCAAACGCAGCTCCTCCAGCTCGTTAAGTTCCAATAGTCGCTTCTCGCCAGCCTCCTTGATGTCGAAATTCAACCATTTGATCGCCCAATACGCCTTGTGTTCCAATTCGACGGGCAGATGGCAAGACTTCCCATATACTAAATTATAAGGAGTGGTACCTATGGGAGTCTTGAATGCGGTCCTGTACGCCCAAAGAGCATCGTCCAATTTCATGGACCAGTCCTTCCTTGTTCTAGAGACGGTCTTTTCCAAAATTGCCTTGATTTCTCTATTCGAGATCTCGACCTGTCCACTGGTTTGAGGGTGATAAGCGGTTGATACCTTGTGGGTTACCCCATACTTCGATAGAAGTGCCTTAAACTTCCGGTTGATGAAGTGCGTTCCTCCATCGCTAATGATGATGCGTGGAGTTCCAAATCGTGGAAAGATAGTTCTATTTAAGAACTTCACAACCACCTTGGCGTCGTTAGTGGGAGAAGCAATGGCTTCAACCCATCTAGAGACGTAATCAACTGCAAGGAGAATGTAGAGGTTTCCTCCGGAGGATGGGAAAGGTCCCATGAAGTCAATTCCCCATACATCAAAGATTTCCACTTCTTGGATGTTATTAAGTGGCATCTCGTTTCTCTTCGATAAATTCCCTGTTCTTTGGCATGCATCACAAGAGACAACGAAAGATTGCACATCCTTAAATAATGTAGGCCAAAAGAAACCGGAACGCAATACCTTAGCGCATGTTTTATCAGTGCTGGCATGCCCTCCACAAGGAAGTGAATGACAATGCTTTATGACGCTAGTAACTTCATCTTCCGGAATGCACCTTCGAAGCATCCCATCCGGTCCGCGCTTGAATAGCAGCGGCTCATCCCAGTAGTAATGTCGTACTTCCTTGAAGAATCTCTTCTTTTGAGAGTACGTCAATCTGGGCAGTGTTTCCTGGCAAACAAGATAATTCACAATATCAGCATACCAAGGACCTTTATTATCAGAAAGTTGGTGGAGGGAATGGTCCGCCAACAGTGGGTGAATGTCAGAGAAGGGAGTAAGAAAATTGTTATTCTCAGCAATCTCAGTAGACATCATCTCGCTGTCGACCTCGGTCGAGGCGCATAGGCGTTGACCGAGATGTTCTTCGGTCGCCTCGCTCAGTCCAGAAAGTGCCTCGGTCGAGGTACTGCTACTGGATCCGAGACTGGAGATCTTCGTCTCCTGGATTAGCTTCTCAGTTTTAGCTCCTGGATCCTCTTCCAGTGCCTTCAAGCTCCGTATATCTGCATCACAAGAAACATCTATACCTTCCTCTATTAAACTGAAGCTAATAACTCTTTCGAGTGGATCGTTAATAAGGATAGAGCTCACCAATTCTCTTGATTCTTCTTCATCGTAGATGTTGAAGATATCATCAGTTAGTTGCTCTCCTTTCATGGCTGCAAGTAGTGCGAACTCCACCTCATCGCCACCAATGTTGAATTTCAACTTGGCGTTCTTGCAATCCACGTTGCAACCCGAAGTTGCTAGAAATGGTCTCCCGAGAATAATAGGGACAGGATAATCTGCGGGAATGTCAAGTACAACAAAATCTATAGGTAGATAGAAGTTACCTAACTTGACCGGAACGTCCTCCAAGATGCCCACGAGATGGGTAATGGAGCGATCCGCCATATAAAGTCGAATCTTGACCGGTTTGGGCTCTCCAAGACCGATCTTAGTGCATAGCTCCAGCGGGATGATGCTCACGCTGGCTCCTAGATCACAAAGGGCTTCACAAGTGACATCCCCAACTTGAATGGGAATACAAAATGAGCCGGGATCTCTCAACTTAGGTGGCATCTTTTCCTTCATGATCTTGATAAGCTCCGAAGATTTAGATGTCATCCTAACTTCACCAACATCCTCCAGCTTCCTCTTCCTTGATAAGATTTCTTTTAAGAACTTCCCATAGGCGGGCATACCTAAAATAGCATCAAGGAAAGGAATATTAATATGTAGCTTATTCATCAAGTCAAGAAACTTACCAAAGTGCTTGTCTAGATGTGCTCTGGCTCTGGACTGAGGGAATGGAAGTGGTGGCTTATATGCAGGAGGTGGAACATAAGTTTTTGTCGTTCCTCCTGCTTTCTGTTGCTCCGCCTCGGTCGGCATCTCGGTCGAGGTGTTCTTAGACTGGATCTGGACCGAGGTGGTCTGCGTCGAGCGAGGTACTGGATCTGCGGTTTTAAGTCCACTCCTCGTCGTTATGGCCATGCACTGGCCCTTAGGGTTAGTTTCCGTCTTCGCTGGAAGCTTCCCTGGATCTCTTGGCGCTTCATTCGCCCTATTAGCAAGTTGTTGTTCGAGGGACTTTTGGGCCCTCGAAAATGAAGTCATAGAATTCTCCATAGCGCTAAGCTTGATCAAGATTGCCTCCAGAACTGCGTCTTTCTTTTCTGGCTGAGACGAACTTGATCCTTGCCCTTGGCTCTTTAATGGAGTAGAAGAAGAAGAAGGGGAAGAGAGGAAAGGGTTAGAGGAATCATTAGAGTTGGAGTTTGAATAATTGTTACCGTGGTTTTGGTTATTCGCCCTCCAGTTGTTGCTATTGGATCCTCTATTGTTGTTGTTGTAGTTGTTGTTTCGGGGACCGTTGTTGTTGTTACGGTACCCGTTATTGTTGTTGTTCCTTTGCCCTTGCTCTTCCTTCTTAGTTTGAGCCATCAAGAGCTCCTTCAATTGCTTCACGTCATTCTTCAACGACGTGAGTTGATTGTTGTTGGATTGAGTCTCTTGAAAGTTGACTCTTTT
>BSUD01000006.1:101774352-101799444 GCA_033239045.1 Fagopyrum esculentum | reverse complement strand
CTTTTAACTCCACCTTCAGCTCCTTGGTGGGTATATTTCTCCATGTGCAAGGCTTGCTTCTCAATGAAGTCCCAAGCCTCGTCAATCGCCATGTCCATGAAGGTACCGGCGGAGAGTAGTTGGAGATTGAACTGGGTGCTTCCGTCCAGCCCTTTGAAGTAGATCTCCAACAACTCGATCTTTGGAATCCCATGATGTGGGCAATCCAAAAGGATATCCTTGAACCGCTCCCAAGATTTGGACAAGCTCTCCTTGTCCTTCATGATGAAAGCATTGATCTTCCCTCTCATTTCAGCGGTCTTTGAGGGGGGAAAGAATTTGGTTAAGAATTCCGTAGTCATCTCCTCCCATGTGCTAATTTTTCCTGGAGGAAGAGATTGATACCAAGTAAGAGCTCGATCTTTTAAAGAAAAGTAAAAAGGTCTTAGCTTGTAGTTGTTATTTTCAATTCTGGAAGGTCGCAAGGTCTCCATCAAGATCTCGTAGTTTTGAAGATGTTGATGCGGCGACTCCTTCTCTAGCCCTCCGAATTGGCATTGGCGAATCATGGACAGAACTTGTGGTCGAAGTTCGTAGTCATGATCCGCTGGATCTCCTAGGTTCACCCCTGGACGCCTCAGCTGTTGATTAGGGTCCATCCTTTGACCTAGGGTTTGTGGGATTCCTGCAAGAAGAACATCTCGGACTGGCATCCGAGGTGGAAGTACATCGGCCGGGGCGTCAGGTACTAGAATCTGCCTCGGTCGCGGGTCAACTACTGGATCCTGCATCGGTCGAGGATCAACAGGAGGATCTTCCCTCGGTCGAAGTAGAATCTGGTCTCGTATGACTGCTATCTCAGCTTCGATTGCTGCAGTCCTAGCGCGATTCTCCTCTTTCTCTTGCCTTAGTTCTTCCTTACTGAGACGTAGCAGCTCTTGCGTCTCTTTTAATTCGGCCGCAAGATCGCGATCGTCTTGTTGGGCCATCTTTGCTTCTCTTAAGCGTCGCTTGTATGTCTTTTCTGGTTCGGGATCGTAAGGAACGATTTCCTTCCCAGCGCGGGTTCTTCGCATATACCTAAGAAAGAACCTGCAAAAGTCGTCACTCAAGTAGAGTGGTTAGATGAAACGGGGCAAGCGCCCCATGAGCAAACCGTACCGGCTCGGTCTAGACCAAGTCCCCGGCAACGGCGCCAAAAACTTGTTCGCTCCAAACGGTGTGTGCAAGCTTTAAATTTATAACCCTAGACTTAAGCTTAAAACAAGGATGCGAACCCGCAGTGTACGGGTCAATCGTAGTAAAAGCAAGAAAATTCCAGGGGTCGATCACAGGGACTCGGTGAAACAAAGTCAATACAGTGTGCTTATGTCAATTCTAACCACAAGAGCGATTAACACAATCAAAGATGAATAAGAAGTCAATAAAGCAAACATGCAATTCTAGGGATTAAAGCATCTAGTTGTGGTTCCAACTCAAGATCTATAGATAAGCGGACAAAGCTGAGATTTTTGCGTGGGGAAGGTGTTACTAAAGTGGAGTAGATCACCGGGTAAGTCTCACTACACACTAATCCTAAACCGTAACTCCTATTACCGCGTAAGTCTCAAGGAATCAAGATAAAGAACTATAACCTCAAACTAACATACCATCTAAGGGAATAGAATCAACCTTTACCGGGTAAGTCTCAGGCTAACTCACAAAGATGGGATGGAAGCACACTCAAACCCCAATAAAGGATAAACCTTTATTACCTACACTTATGATCGTTAATACACAAACTAAGGAATTACCGGGTAAGTCTCATCCTAAGCTTTCTTTGAACCAGGAAGGTGAAATAAGAATAGGATTTAGCAAACTCTAACACTTAACTTTCTGTTTAGGTTCGGATAAGTCACCTCGGTCAGAAGAATTCCACCCCGGCCGAGATGTTCATCAACCGAACGAGATGCTTAGGGTTAAGGTTAAAGACTCGAACTTTCAGGATCCTACTGGAATCTAAGATTATTCTATCATCGTTTTTCCCACAACCTTCAGCCAATCACCCTAGAATCACACAAGGAATTTAGCCACTCATCATCATAATGAAAGTATTAAAATATAATGGAAGAAAGTGAATATTTGAACAAAGAAGAATTTAATGAAAAGACTTCAATAACTGAATCAAATATCACAACAAGCGTTCCTTGGATAATAATCCAAAAAGACAAGACAACAATTGAGGGAATTGAAGACAATCTTACAAAACCCTTCAATAAAGCTATAAAAGCTATGGACTTCAATCTTCCTTCAACCTTCAAAAAAGGTTCTTCAAAACTCCCAACTGGAGTATGCTGCTGCTGCGTGAGTGGGGTGATAGCCGATCTTTCGGTCTAAGCGGGATGTTGGATTTGTGGAAATCCAACCCTTTTTATAGGAAAATAACCCTCCAAAGATAATAAATCTTAGAAAGATATTTTCCCATAAAAATAGGTAAAATATATGATTCTGCATATCTCCTTCCTTCTAGGAGCCAAGCCCAAAAATATAAGATCACTTTCCAATTTTAAAAGATCTCATCCAAGAATAAAATATTCTCGCCGCGTCCTAGGTGTTCGCCTCGGTCGAGTCGGTGTCTCGGGATCGCCTCGGTCGAGGTAAGTTTCTGGTCAACCGAGGTGAGTCACACGACAGAATGTGAAATCTCTTAAATCTGCTCCAAAGTAAATCTTTAATCCATGGCTATGCTCCCTGGATGTAGCTCCAAATGACTCATGACTCCTTTTACTCCTTTTTGATGCAAAACGTACCATATTACCTGCAATTACAACGAAACTAGGTGTAGACCTCGATTCTCGCAAAGGTGGATGAAATGGTAGCAAAATCACATAATGTACATACAAACATGCAGATTATGAAAGATAAAACGTCCAAACAAACCCCAAAATATAGACTATAATTCATGCTATCAGCTCCCTGCGCCTTCGCCAGCGCCGGCCATGAAGTGTGTCATTGCCCCTGCGCCACTCCTTGGTGCCCCTGTGGTGACTTGCCTTGAAGAAACGAAGATCAGCACCCCTACGCCTTCCACTGCGCCTCTGCCTGCGCCTCAACCTGGGAGCTGGAAGATGAAGAGGTTGTGTCACCGCCCCTGCGTTGACATAGGGACGCCCCGGCGGCTTGGCATAAGAAACGGCAGGAAGTTGAAGGGTCAGACGTTTGAAGAGCATTAAAGATCCGCCCCTGCGGATTGCCTAGCTGCTCCTGCTGCCATGTAGAAGATCAAGCGTTTTTGCCTTCACCGCCCCTGCGGTTTAACGTCAGAAGCTTTACTCCGGCTGTTTACACCACCTCTATGGCATTAAAGGTGGCCGTTTTTGGCCGGCCATTTACTCCTATTTAGTGTCTTTTGTAGTATAAATAGTCCTTGGTTGATTGCTAGAAGGATCCATCTCGTTAGCCAATAAATTATCCACTTTTCCCATTTAGATTATCTTGCTACCTTTGTAATGAGTTGCTAACTCCCTTGCTACATTGGGTTGGTTTGAAGTTGCGTTGTTACTTTGGTTGTAAGTTTTCTTTAATATAAGTTTTCATTCAGTAATGCTATGTGTTTTCTTGATCTCCATTGTCTAATTGCATGTTTTTACTATTACTTGAGATTGATCACCTTAGGTTCTAAGTGCATGCAAATAACTAGGATTAATAGGTTCCGGGTTCGGGTCTTTAATCTAGTAGTAAACTTTAAGTAATAACGGGTTGTAATTGCTTAAAGAAAAGGAACACAAATATAAAGATAAGCTTAACGGTTTTAATCTTTTCTTTATATCCCTTAGTCTTTGTTTGAAAGCTAACTTGTTATTTTGTTCTTGTAGGTTTACGGAATATTAACTTGTTAAGTTGTGTTGATGCCGGTTGGCTCAACACATATATATGATCAAGACGGGAGATTACTTGAAAACTTGTAAAAGGAACTTACCAAAGTAGCAATTGCATGCTTAGAAACAACCTAGTGTAGATTCACCCATTATTGTCTTACTTGTTGCGTTATTCGTTTTCACAAGTTTTTGTGCATCAATTTACCCCCCCCCCCCCTTGTTACTTGTTCTATAATCAATAATTGCATCTAATAAAACACCTTAACTCTCTTGGGTTCGACCCTTACTTAACTACTATACTTGTTTTAGTGCTAAGTCAGGATTTACTTTTGATTGGGTATAGACGACCACAGAAATACTTTCAGTCAAATTTTGGCGCCGTTGCCGGGGAGTTTTAGTGTTTTTATTGTTATTATTGATTATTGGTTTGAACCATTTTTATGGTTCAAACCCGTGCTACTAACCCCGATCTTGCTACCTTTGATCCAGAAATTGAGAGGACGCATATCCGGCAACGAAGACAACAACAACTTCAACAAGAGATGGCTGACCGTACACTTCGTCAACTCATGCAGCCCACATTGGCTCAAAACCCCCTTGCGGTCACTATACCGGCATTAGGGGAAGGAGTCAATTTTGAGCTCAAGCCGGGTCTCATTCACTTGCTTCTATCTTTCCATGAGCTAAGTGATGAAGACCCCATCAAACACCTTGGGAAGTTCCATACCGTGTGTATGAGCATGAAGCCGGCCAACATTACCGAAGAACAAATCAAGATGAGGGCATTCGGCTTCACACTCAAAGATTCCGCGGATGATTGGTATTACCACCTTTCATCCGGGAGCATCGACACTTGGGAGAACCTTCACAAGGCGTTTTTGGAGAAATACTTCCCAGCCAAGAAGGCCAATAGCTTGAAGAAAGCTATAAGCAACATCGAGCAAGAGGCAAACGAAACTCTTTATGAGTACTTCGAAAGGTTTGCACGCCTCCGATCCAGCTGTCCTTTCCACGGATATTCAACTCAAGATCTAGTCTTGTACTTGTACAATGGCTTGCTAGATAATGAAAGGAGGATCGTCAATGCGGCTTGCGGAGGTAATATTCTAACTCTACTCCTGACCTTGCTTTGGAAAAGATACAAGAACTAGCGAAAGGAACTCAGAACTTTGGAAGGACCCCATCTAAGAAAGGAGTCCATGCTGTAAATACCGACAAGAGTGAGATCTCCACTGAGCTCGCGGAGCTGAAGGAAATGGTGAAGAGGATAACACTTATGGGAACCCCACAACAGCTCAAAGCTTGTGAAGTGTGTTCTGACCCATATCATCCAACGGACATGTGTCCCCAAGTCCAGGATGACGATGTTGAGGTGAACGCGATGGGTTATGGACAACCACAACAGCAAAGGCCTAGGAACGATCCCTATGCACAAAATTTCATGTCAAACTGGCGTGACCAACAGAACTTTCGTTGGAGGGATCAACAAAACCAACAACAACAACCCCGTCAAGGTAAGTATCAAAAAACTGAAGATATGCTGCAAGTTTTGACTAAACACTTTGCTACTCATGTCCAAATAATAGAATCCAGCATCAAGAACCTTGAAAAACAGGTTGGTCAAATGGCGGAAGCCATCACAAGGATTGAAACTAGGTCCTCCGGAGGATTACCTTCACAGACGGTTATAAACCCAAAGGTGATGCTGGAGGAGGCTCAATCATAGAGGTAGAGTCCTTACGTCAAGCGAACGACGTAAAACAAAGGCGCTGTTCAGGAGGCAACCCGAAGGAATAAGAAGAGGAGCTTCTGTCAAGAAAACCGCCCCAAAAATTTGCGAAGGTGCTCGATGTGGGCATCCAAAGACTTGCTAAAGACTAAGATATCATCGAAATAGACAACTACGAAAATACCCAAAAATTTGCACAAGACGTGATTCATGAGGCGCATGAAGGTGGATGGTGCGTTGGAGAGGCCAAATGGCATGACAAGCCACTCGTAGAGGCTATGCTTCGTCTTGAAAGATGTCTTCCATTCATCACCTTCGGCCATGCGGATTTGATGGTATCCGCTCCGGAGATCGATCTTTGAGAAGATAGTGGCGCCATGGAGCTCGTCCAACATATCATCAAGGCGCGGGATTGGATGACGATACTTGACGGTGATTTGATTGATGGCTCGGCAATCTACACACATCCGCCAAGATCCGTCTTTCTTGGGCACAAGTATGACCGGCACGGCACATGGAGATAAGGACTCACGGACATAGCCCCGGTCTAGGAGCTCTTGGACTTGGCGTTGTAGCTCCTTGGTCTCCTCCGGACTTGCACGGTAAGCGGCACGGTTGGGCAAAGACGCGCCGGGCACCAAATCGATTTGGTGCTCAATTCCTCGGATTGGTGGCAAGCCGGGTGGTATTTTGCCGGTCAAGATGTCCTTAAATTCGGACAACAACAAGGACACCTCGTGTGGCACATTACTAGGGTCATGGGAAATAGATAAACAAAAAGGGACAAGTAAGAAACAAGGAAACTTACCTTCCATGACCGGTGTCAAGTCATGTCGTCGGGCCAAAAGGATTCGTGGCTCACATCGCCCTTGAATGGTAGAAGCGAGAGGTGCATGTGTCGGGAAAATGCTCTTACTACCTCTTGCTTCGGTAGCATTAACTTTAGGGCCGGAATTTTGGGAACCGGAAGTATGAACATCCACAACATCGGGAGAGCAGCGAGGAGGGTCCGATGTGGCCGGTGGTTTAGTGGTGTCATCGATCACTTGTTGCCTCTTTCGTTCTACATAGTCAACTAAAATTTCTTGTGGAGTCATAGGCAAAAGTGTGATCCGTTTTCCATTATATTGGAACATGTACCGGTTGAGATAACCATCATGAAAAGTTTTACGGTCAAATTGTCATGGTCGTCCCAACAATACATGTGTGGCGTCCATTTTGATAACATCACAAAGGACCTTATCAACATAGGCGCCAATAGAAAACGTCACCCACGCTTGTTGTGTGACAGTGTCACTTGCCTTATCGGAAATCCATTGGAGTCCGTAAGGTTGTGGGTGGGGGGTTGTAGGCAACTTAAAATGTTTCACCACTTTTTCATTGACAATATTACAACACGAATGATAGCATGAATTATAGTCTATATTTTGGGGTTTGTTTGGACGTTTTATCTTTCATAATCTGCATGTTTGTATGTGCATTATGTGATTTTACTACCATTTCATCTACCTTTGCGAGAATCGAGGTCTACACCTAGTTTCGTTGTAATTGCAGGTAATATGGTACGTATTGCATCAAAAAGGAGCAAAAGGAGTCAAGAGTCATTTGGAGCTACATTCAGGAAGCACAACCATGGATTAAAGATTTACTTTGGACCAGTTTTGAGAGATTCTACACTCAGTTATGATCACCTCGGTTGCCCAGAGATTCATCTCGACCGAGGCGATCTAGAGACACCGACTCGACCGAGGCGAACACCTAGGACGCGGCGAGAATATTTTATTCTTGGCTGAGATCTTTTAAAATTGGAAAGTGATCTTATATTTTTGGGCTGAGCTTCTAGAAGGAAGGAGATATGCAGAATCATATATTTTACCTATTTTTATGGTAATATATCTTCTTAAGATTTCTTATCTTTGGAGGGTTATTTTTCCTATAAAAAGGGTTGGATTTTCCACAAATCCGATCATGCTTAGATGCTTAGAGGCTGCAAACATCCGCTTACAGTTAGAACATCACGCTATCAGCGCAGCAGCCGCATCCTACTCCAATTTGGGAGATTCGAAGAACCTTTTTGAAGGTCGAAGGAAGATTGAAGACTATAGCTTTATAGCTTTTTGGAGGGTTTTGTAAGATTGTCTTCAATTCCTTTCCTTGATTGTCTTGTCTTGTTGGATTATTATCCAAGGAACGATTTTGTGTGATATTTGATTCAGTTATTGAAGTGTTTTCATTAAATTCTTCTTTGTTCAAATATTCACCTTCTTCCCATATATTTAATACTTTCATTATGATGATGAGTGGCTAATTTCCTTGTGTGATTCTAGGGTGATTGGCTGAAGGTTGTGGGAAAAACAATGATAGAATGATCTTAATCACAGTAGGACCCTGAAAGTTCGAGTCTTTAACCCTAACCCTAAGCATCTCGTTCAGTCGATGAACATCTCGGCCGGGGTGGAAACTGGCTGACCGAGGTGGCTTATCCGATCCTTAACTGAGAGTTAATGTGTTAGAGTTTGCCAAATCCTATTCTTATTATACCTTTCTGGTTCAAAGCAAGCTTAGGATGAGACTTACCCGGTAATTCCTTAGTTTGTGTACCAACGATCATAAGTGTAGGTAATAAAGGCTTGTCCTTTATTGGGGTTTGAGTGTGCTTCCATCCCATCTTTGTGAGTTAGCCTGAGACTTACCCGGTAAAGGTTGATTCTATTCCCTTAGATGGTGTGTTAGTTTGAGGTTATAGTTCTTTATCTTAATTCCTTGAGACTTACCCGGTAATAGGAGTTACGGTTTGGGATTAGTGTGTAGTGAGACTTACCCGGTGATCTACTCCACTTTAGAAACACCTTCCCCATGCAAAAACCTCAGCTTTGTCCGCTTATCTATAGATCTTGAGTTGGAACCACAACTAGATGCTTTAATCCCTAGAATTGCATGTTTGCTTTATTTGACATCTTATTCATCTTTGATTGTATTACTTGCTCTTGTGGTTAGCATCAACACTAGCATACCGTATTGGACTTTGTTTCACTAAGTCCCTGTGATCGACCCCTGGAATTTTCTTGCTTTTACTACGATTGACCCGTACACTGCGGGTTCGCATCCTTGTTTTAAGCTTAAGTCTAGGGTTATAAATTTAAAGCTTGCACACACCTTTTGGAGCGAACAAGTTTTTGGCGCCGTTGCCGGGGACTTGGTCTAGACCGAGCCGGTACGGTTTGCTTTCGGGGCGCTTGCCCCTGTTGCTACTAACTACTCTTTCTATGAGTTTTGTAGTTTTCAGGATTTCTGATGGCTATGTTTGATCCAGCCTGGATAGCAAGACAAAGTGCTAGGGCAGATCATTATGAATACTTGGAGGAGAAGTACTCCTTCTATTGGTTCAACAATGAATGGGAAAGAGAAGAGGCCATTCAACACGAACTTGCAATGTGGGATGAACTTAATGTCCCTAAAAAGACTTATGAGCAACCTCTTGAAGATTCTCTCGAATCTAGGTTGGAGAAGTTAATGAAGAAGGTGACGGAGCTCAAGGAAAGCGCCCTATCCTATGCTAAGCCGGAAGAGGAGCATAAGGAAGTGTTGCACGTTTCGAGCATACCTCCAGTCAAACCAGAAGTTTCTCCTGAAGCTTTTGAGGGAGAAGATGTGGAAGATCTCGATCTGGCTGTTGAGACCTCGGTCGAGGTGGAAGTGACCTCGGTCGAGATGAAAGAAGAACCTGCCGAACCGGAAAAGGCAGATGCAAAAGACTTTGGCCAAATTACTGAGATTGTGGTCAAGGTGGAAGAAAGACCATCTGAACTGAGAGAGATTTCGTGTGTGGATTATCAACCCAGCATGAAACTTGTCTCAAACCTTGGAGAACTTTGCAAGGTACATTCTCCTACTTCATTTGAATTCCCTATTAATATTTCTGAATTTTTCAGGAAAGCACCGGAGAGTTGGAGGTCTCTTCCGAAAGAACCTCCTAAGATCAAGATGAAATCTCTCTTGAAATTGTTGGAGGAAGATGCTCCTTGGATTATAAGGAGTGAAGTTAACAAGCGCTTCACCGCTAAGGCAACGAAGTGTTATTTGTTCAAGTATGGGGTCCCTCGCATGCTCAGGACCCTGTACCATCCCCAAGCTATAGATGGGGAAGCTGCTATGATTCTCGAGAAACTATTTTCTCGATCAAGGAAAGGATGGGACGCAAGGCTAGATTATGTCCCATTGAAGTGCAGGAAGTCTAGAAGGATTCCGGTGAGAATCAAACCGTACAAGCTTGTACGTGGGAGATCTTACCATTTGCCGGTGAAATTAGGAACCGGAACCTTTTTGGAAGAATTTTATGATGGATGTGATGAGCACTCCATGGTGTTCAAGGTACATTGAGTAATTCTATGGAGAAGGGTCCAGCTAGCGACCTTAAACCAAGCGCTTCTTGGGAGGCAACCCAAGGTATTGCTTTCTTCTCCCCTTTTCTAGTTTAGTTTAGATAGTTGCTTGTTTTTGTTTTCCTCTAGACAACAACCAGGTATTCCAAAAGGAAGGATCACAGTTCAGGAGCTACACTGGAAGAACAAAATTTCGAGAAGTTGAGGAAACAAGCTTTACTGAGATACATCTCGGGTACTGTCAGAACACCTCGACCGATATGTGCTTCGCCAACCGAGATGGTCTTATCTGGGAGCTGTTTCTTACCTCTTCATGCAGTTTAGCTATGTTCGGTGAGTATCCTGTCCTTAGACTTATTCTGACCCACTAGGACAGTGTGTCCCAAGTATGGAGTGTTTATGTAATATTTCATATTTATGCTTCACTTATGCATTTATATGATTATCAGATATTACATGCATACCTACAGGTTATTTGATTGAGAAAAACGTCGAAACCGAAAAGAAAAAAAATGGTTTTAAAAAAAATTTTTCGACCTCGACCGGGACAGTTCTGGCGAAACGAGGTGTTTCACCTCGGTTGAACCAAGAACATCTCGACCGAGGTGGGTTAACAGAAAGTTTTCAAAAACGATTTTGTGTTACTTATCTGGATATGATCTCAGTGAAGATTTTGTTTACCGACTGGATTTAAATTCTTTATATGTTTGAAATGTTTTATGATATGATTAAGTTGCTAAATGCTTTGTTTGAAATTATTGGCATGTTTAATACTTTATTTTTATCCAAATTATGTTGAATTTGAAGGTTGACACCGCAGCATAAGTTCTCTCACGTTCTTCTTGGAAAGACCAAGGCAATTCATTCTTCTTCTTCTTCTTCTTCTTGATCATGCTTAGCCCCTCATATACATATTGCCTCCCTTTACCTATCCGGGAATTTGGAAGCAAGCGAAGTGGTGAAAGCAAGTCAAAAGTTGAGAAGTGGCTGAAAGTGAAAGTGTTAGAAAGCAATAATAGGTTTGGGGAAGTCAATCATGAAGATGAGTAACTCGGCACCATTCACATAGCCGGGTGTTTGTGTCTTGCCAAAGTCGGATTGAGCGATATTCCTAACGGGTCATGGTATGTGCATCAAGGGTTTGACGCATCTCGAGAAATTGATGATTGCGGATCTCCTAGGCTTCGGTTATTGTGCACCTCTGTCCATGCATCCCAAAAAGTAAAGTAAAAAAGAAAAAGTGTGAAATAAGCAAAGCTTATTGGTGGAAGATGTTGCAAGTCAAAGTGAAAGTGAAGTTCATCCTTTTCCCGGATTCTAGCACCACATTACCTTACATTCATCCCTACCCTACACGTTTCTTGACCTTTTCTTTTGGGAAGCCCTTGAGACCTTGAGCTTGTTGATTGACTTAGCGGTTTAAACTGGATTATACATGATTAATTTTGATAATTATGATTTATTATGCATTCTATGATTTTATGCAAAGATGAACAACTTTCTTATATCTATAAAATGCTTTGATCATATTGAGTTTTTAATTCCAGGAAGTACTCTCTTAGAGTGATCTATGATAGTTGCACACCATAAAATGTTTTTGAAAGACTTTTCATTGATTTTCATGACTTATAATCCATTCTATCTTGATTTCTATATGAGGAACTTGCTTAGGGACAAGCAAGGGCTAAGTATGGGGTATTTTGATAGCATGAATTATAGTCTATATTTTGGGGTTTGTTTGGACGTTTTATCTTTCATAATCTGCATGTTTGTATGTGCATTATGTGATTTTACTACCATTTCATCTACCTTTGCGAGAATCGAGGTCTACACCTAGTTTCGTTGTAATTGCAGGTAATATGGTACGTATTGCATCAAAAAGGAGCAAAAGGAGTCAAGAGTCATTTGGAGCTACATTCAGGAAGCACAACCATGGATTAAAGATTTACTTTGGACCAGTTTTGAGAGATTCTACACTCAGTTATGATCACCTCGGTTGCCCAGAGATTCATCTCGACCGAGGCGATCTAGAGACACCGACTCGACCGAGGCGAACACCTAGGACGCGGCGAGAATATTTTATTCTTGGCTGAGATCTTTTAAAATTGGAAAGTGATCTTATATTTTTGGGCTGAGCTTCTAGAAGGAAGGAGATATGCAGAATCATATATTTTACCTATTTTTATGGGAATATATCTTCTTAAGATTTCTTATCTTTGGAGGGTTATTTTTCCTATAAAAAGGGTTGGATTTTCCACAATTTGAGCTTAGAGGCTGCAAACATCCGCTTACAGTTAGAACATCACGCTATCAGCGCAGCAGCCGCATCCTACTCCAATTTGGGAGATTCGAAGAACCTTTTTGAAGGTCGAAGGAAGATTGAAGACTATAGCTTTATAGCTTTTTGGAGGGTTTTGTAAGATTGTCTTCAATTCCTTTCCTTGATTGTCTTGTCTTGTTGGATTATTATCCAAGGAACGATTTTGTGTGATATTTGATTCAGTTATTGAAGTGTTTTCATTAAATTCTTCTTTGTTCAAATATTCACCTTCTTCCCATATATTTAATACTTTCATTATGATGATGAGTGGCTAATTTCCTTGTGTGATTCTAGGGTGATTGGCTGAAGGTTGTGGGAAAAACAATGATAGAATGATCTTAATCACAGTAGGACCCTGAAAGTTCGAGTCTTTAACCCTAACCCTAAGCATCTCGTTCAGTCGATGAACATCTCGGCCGGGGTGGAAACTGTCTGACCGAGGTGGCTTATCCGATCCTTAACTGAGAGTTAATGTGTTAGAGTTTGCCAAATCCTATTCTTATTATACCTTTCTGGTTCAAAGCAAGCTTAGGATGAGACTTACCCGGTAATTCCTTAGTTTGTGTACCAACGATCATAAGTGTAGGTAATAAAGGCTTGTCCTTTATTGGGGTTTGAGTGTGCTTCCATCCCATCTTTGTGAGTTAGCCTGAGACTTACCCGGTAAAGGTTGATTCTATTCCCTTAGATGGTGTGTTAGTTTGAGGTTATAGTTCTTTATCTTAATTCCTTGAGACTTACCCGGTAATAGGAGTTACGGTTTGGGATTAGTGTGTAGTGAGACTTACCCGGTGATCTACTCCACTTTAGAAACACCTTCCCCATGCAAAAATCTCAGCTTTGTCCGCTTATCTATAGATCTTGAGTTGGAACCACAACTAGATGCTTTAATCCCTAGAATTGCATGTTTGCTTTATTTGACATCTTATTCATCTTTGATTGTATTACTTGCTCTTGTGGTTAGCATCAACACTAGCATACCGTATTGGACTTTGTTTCACTAAGTCCCTGTGATCGACCCCTGGAATTTTCTTGCTTTTACTACGATTGACCCGTACACTGCGGGTTCGCATCCTTGTTTTAAGCTTAAGTCTAGGGTTATAAATTTAAAGCTTGCACACACCTTTTGGAGCGAACAAGTTTTTGGCGCCGTTGCCGGGGACTTGGTCTAGACCGAGCCGGTACGGTTTGCTTTCGGGGCGCTTGCCCCTGTTGCTACTAACTACTCTTTCTATGAGTTTTGTAGTTTTCAGGATTTCTGATGGCTATGTTTGATCCAGCCTGGATAGCAAGACAAAGTGCTAGGGCAGATCATTATGAATACTTGGAGGAGAAGTACTCCTTCTATTGGTTCAACAATGAATGGGAAAGAGAAGAGGCCATTCAACACGAACTTGCAATGTGGGATGAACTTAATGTCCCTAAAAAGACTTATGAGCAACCTCTTGAAGATTCTCTCGAATCTAGGTTGGAGAAGTTAATGAAGAAGGTGACGGAGCTCAAGGAAAGCGCCCTATCCTATGCTAAGCCGGAAGAGGAGCATAAGGAAGTGTTGCACGTTTCGAGCATACCTCCAGTCAAACCAGAAGTTTCTCCTGAAGCTTTTGAGGGAGAAGATGTGGAAGATCTCGATCTGGCTGTTGAGACCTCGGTCGAGGTGGAAGTGACCTCGGTCGAGATGAAAGAAGAACCTGCCGAACCGGAAAAGGCAGATGCAAAAGACTTTGGCCAAATTACTGAGATTGTGGTCAAGGTGGAAGAAAGACCATCTGAACTGAGAGAGATTTCGTGTGTGGATTATCAACCCAGCATGAAACTTGTCTCAAACCTTGGAGAACTTTGCAAGGTACATTCTCCTACTTCATTTGAATTCCCTATTAATATTTCTGAATTTTTCAGGAAAGCACCGGAGAGTTGGAGGTCTCTTCCGAAAGAACCTCCTAAGATCAAGATGAAATCTCTCTTGAAATTGTTGGAAGAAGATGCTCCTTGGATTATAAGGAGTGAAGTTAACAAGCGCTTCACCGCTAAGGCAACGAAGTGTTATTTGTTCAAGTATGGGGTCCCTCGCATGCTCAGGACCCTGTACCATCCCCAAGCTATAGATGGGGAAGCTGCTATGATTCTCGAGAAACTATTTTCTCGATCAAGGAAAGGATGGGACGCAAGGCTAGATTATGTCCCATTGAAGTGCAGGAAGTCTAGAAGGATTCCGGTGAGAATCAAACCGTACAAGCTTGTACGTGGGAGATCTTACCATTTGCCGGTGAAATTAGGAACCGGAACCTTTTTGGAAGAATTTTATGATGGATGTGATGAGCACTCCATGGTGTTCAAGGTACATTGAGTAATTCTATGGAGAAGGGTCCAGCTAGCGACCTTAAACCAAGCGCTTCTTGGGAGGCAACCCAAGGTATTGCTTTCTTCTCCCCTTTTCTAGTTTAGTTTAGATAGTTGCTTGTTTTTGTTTTCCTCTAGACAACAACCAGGTATTCCAAAAGGAAGGATCACAGTTCAGGAGCTACACTGGAAGAACAAAATTTCGAGAAGTTGAGGAAACAAGCTTTACTGAGATACATCTCGGGTACTGTCAGAACACCTCGACCGATATGTGCTTCGCCAACCGAGATGGTCTTATCTGGGAGCTGTTTCTTACCTCTTCATGCAGTTTAGCTATGTTCGGTGAGTATCCTGTCCTTAGACTTATTCTGACCCACTAGGACAGTGTGTCCCAAGTATGGAGTGTTTGTACTTATTTGACTATTTGATAACTTTTGATGTATGACATTCTATTTTATCGGATATTCTATTTTATGCTTCACTTATGCATTTATATGATTATCAGATATTACATGCATACCTACAGGTTATTTGATTGAGAAAAACGTCGAAACCGAAAAGAAAAAAAATGGTTTTAAAAAAAATTTTTCGACCTCGACCGGGACAGTTCTGGCGAAACGAGGTGTTTCACCTCGGTTGAACCAAGAACATCTCGACCGAGGTGGGTTAACAGAAAGTTTTCAAAAACGATTTTGTGTTACTTATCTGGATATGATCTCAGTGAAGATTTTGTTTACCGACTGGATTTAAATTCTTTATATGTTTGAAATGTTTTATGATATGATTAAGTTGCTAAATGCTTTGTTTGAAATTATTGGCATGTTTAATACTTTATTTTTATCCAAATTATGTTGAATTTGAAGGTTGACACCGCAGCATAAGTTCTCTCACGTTCTTCTTGGAAAGACCAAGGCAATTCATTCTTCTTCTTCTTCTTCTTCTTGATCATGCTTAGCCCCTCATATACATATTGCCTCCCTTTACCTATCCGGGAATTTGGAAGCAAGCGAAGTGGTGAAAGCAAGTCAAAAGTTGAGAAGTGGCTGAAAGTGAAAGTGTTAGAAAGCAATAATAGGTTTGGGGAAGTCAATCATGAAGATGAGTAACTCGGCACCATTCACATAGCCGGGTGTTTGTGTCTTGCCAAAGTCGGATTGAGCGATATTCCTAACGGGTCATGGTATGTGCATCAAGGGTTTGACGCATCTCGAGAAATTGATGATTGCGGATCTCCTAGGCTTCGGTTATTGTGCACCTCTGTCCATGCATCCCAAAAAGTAAAGTAAAAAAGAAAAAGTGTGAAATAAGCAAAGCTTATTGGTGGAAGATGTTGCAAGTCAAAGTGAAAGTGAAGTTCATCCTTTTCCCGGATTCTAGCACCACATTACCTTACATTCATCCCTACCCTACACGTTTCTTGACCTTTTCTTTTGGGAAGCCCTTGAGACCTTGAGCTTGTTGATTGACTTAGCGGTTTAAACTGGATTATACATGATTAATTTTGATAATTATGATTTATTATGCATTCTATGATTTTATGCAAAGATGAACAACTTTCTTATATCTATAAAATGCTTTGATCATATTGAGTTTTTAATTCCAGGAAGTACTCTCTTAGAGTGATCTATGATAGTTGCACACCATAAAATGTTTTTGAAAGACTTTTCATTGATTTTCATGACTTATAATCCATTCTATCTTGATTTCTATATGAGGAACTTGCTTAGGGACAAGCAAGGGCTAAGTATGGGGTATTTTGATAGCATGAATTATAGTCTATATTTTGGGGTTTGTTTGGACGTTTTATCTTTCATAATCTGCATGTTTGTATGTGCATTATGTGATTTTACTACCATTTCATCTACCTTTGCGAGAATCGAGGTCTACACCTAGTTTCGTTGTAATTGCAGGTAATATGGTACGTATTGCATCAAAAAGGAGCAAAAGGAGTCAAGAGTCATTTGGAGCTACATTCAGGAAGCACAACCATGGATTAAAGATTTACTTTGGACCAGTTTTGAGAGATTCTACACTCAGTTATGATCACCTCGGTTGCCCAGAGATTCATCTCGACCGAGGCGATCCAGAGACGCCGACTCGACCGAGGCGAACACCTAGGACGCGGCGATAATATTTTATTTTTGGGCTGAGCTTCTAGAAGGAAGGAGATATGCAGAATCATATATTTTACCTATTTTTATGGGAATATATCTTCTTAAGATTTATTATCTTTGGAGGTTTATTTTTCCTATAAAAAGGGTTGGATTTCCACAATTCGATAAGCCCGCTTACATCCGCTTACAGTTAGAACACCCGCTATCAGCGCAGCAGCCGCATCCTACTCCAATTTGGGAGATTCGAAGAACCTTTTTGAAGGTTGAAGGAAGATTGAAGACTATAGCTTTATAGCTTTTTGGAGGGTTTTGTAAGATTGTCTTCAATTCTTTTCCTTGTTGTCTTGTCTTGTTGGATTATTATCCAAGGAACGATTTTGTGTGATATTTGATTCAGTTATTGAAGTGTTTTCATTAAATTCTTCTTTATTCAAATATTCACCTTCTTCCCATATATTTAATACTTTCATTATGACGATGAGTGGCTAATTTCCTTGTGTGATTCTAGGGTGATTGGCTGAAGGTTGTGGGAAAAACAATGATAGAATGATCTTAATCACAGTAGGACCCTGAAAGTTCGAGTCTTTAACCCTAACCCTAAGCATCTCGTTCAGTCGATGAACATCTCGGCCGGGGTGGAAACTGGCTGACCGAGGTGGCTTATCCGATCCGTAACTGAGAGTTAAGTGTTAGAGTTTGCTAAATCCTATTCTTATTATACCTTTCTGGTTCAAAGCAAGCTTAGGATGAGACTTACCCGGTAATTCCTTAGATTGTGTACCAACGATCATAAGTGTAGGTAATAAAGGTTTGTCCTTTATTGGGGTTTGAGTGTGCTTCCATCCCATCTTTGTGAGTTAGCCTGAGACTTACCCGGTAAAGGTTGATTCTATTCCCTTAGATGGTGTGTTAGTTTGAGGCAATAGTTCTTTATCTTAATTCCTTGAGACTTACCCGGTAATAGGAGTTACGGTTTGGGATTAGTGTGTAGTGAGACTTACCCGGTGATCTACTCCACTTTAGAAACACCTTCCCCATGCAAAAACCTCAGCTTTGTCCGCTTATCTATAGATCTTGAGTTGGAACCACAACTAGATGCTTTAATCCCTAGAATTGCATGTTTGCTTTATTTGACATCTTATTCATCTTTGATTGTATTACTTGCTCTTGTGGTTAGCATCAACACTAGCATACCGTATTGGACTTTGTTTCACTAAGTCCCTGTGATCGACCCCTGGAATTTTCTTGCTTTTACTACGATTGACCCGTACACTGCGGGTTCGCATCCTTGTTTTAAGCTTAAGTCTAGGGTTATAAATTTAAAGCTTGCACACACCGTTTGGAGCGAACAAGTTTTTGGCGCCGTTGCCGGGGACTTGGTCTAGACCGAGCCGGTACGGTTTGCTTTCGGGGCACTTGCCCCTGTTGCTACTAACTACTCTTTCTATGAGTTTTGTAGTTTTCAGGATTTTTGATGGCCATGTTTGATCCAGCCTGGATAGCAAGGCAAAGTGCTAGGGCGGACCATTATGAATACTTGGAGGAGAAGTACTCCTTCTACTGGTTCAACAATGAATGGGAAAGAGAAGAGGCCATTCAGCATGAACTTGCGATGTGGGATGAACTGAATGTCCCTAAAAAGACTTATGAGCAACCTCTTGAAGACTCTCTTGAATCTAGGTTGGAGAAGTTGATGAAGAAGGTGACGGAGCTCAAGGAAAGCACCCTATCCTATGCTAGGCCGCAAGAGGAGCATAAGGAAGTGTTGCACGTTCCAAGCATTCCCCCAGTCGAACCAGAAGTTTCTCCTGAAGCTTCTGAGGGAGAAGATGTGGAAGATCTCGATCTGACTGTTGAGACCTCGGTCGAGGTAGAAGAGACCTCGGTCGAGATGATGGAAGAATCTGCAGAACCGGAAGAGGCAGATGCAGAAGACTTTAGCCAAATTACTGAGATTATGGTCAAGGTGGAAGAAAGACCAGCAGAACTAAGAGAGATTTTGTGGGTGGATTATCAACCCAACACGAAACTTGTCTCAAGCTTTGGAGAACTTTACAAGGTACATTCTCTTACTCCATTCGAATTCCCTATTAAAATTTCTGAATTTTTCAGGAAAGCACCGGAGAGTTGGAGGTCTCTTCCGAAAGAACCTCCTAAGATCAAGATGAAATCTCTCTTGAAATTGTTGGAGGAAGATGCTCCTTGGATTATAAGGAGTGAAGTTAACAAGCGCTTCACCGCTAAGGCAACGAAGTGTTATTTGTTCAAGTATGGGGTCCCTCGCATGCTCAGGACCCTGTACCATCCCCAAGCTAGGGATGGAGAAGCCACTAGGGTTCTCGAGAAACTGTTTTCTCGATCGAGAAAAGGATGGGACGAAAGACCAAGTTATGTCCCACGGAAAAAGAGGAAGACCGGTAGGATTCCGGTGAGGGCCAAACCGTACAAGCTTGTACGTAGGAGATCTTACCATTTGCCGGTGAAATTAGGAACCGGAACCTTTTTGGAAGAATTTTATGATGGATGTGATGAGCACTCCATGGTGTTCAAGGTACATTGAGTAATTCTATGGAGAAGGGTCCAGCTAGCGACCTTAAACCAAGCGCTTCTTGGGAGGCAACCCAAGGTATTGCTATCTTCTCCCTTTTCTAGTTTAGTTTAGATAGTTGCTTTGTTTTTGTTTTCCTCTAGACAACAACCAGGTATTCCAAAAGGAAGGATCACAGTTCAGGAGCTACACTGGAAGAACAAAATTTCGAGAAGTTGAGGAAACGAGCTTTACTGAGATACATCTCGGGTACTGTCAGAACACCTCGACCGAGATGTGCTTCGCCAACCGAGATGGTTTTATCTGGGAGTTGTTTCTTACTTCTTCATGCAGTTTAGCTATGTTCGGTGAGTATCCTGTCCTTAGACTTATTTTGACCCACTGGGACAGTGTGTCCCAAGTGTGGGATGTTTATGTATTATTTGATATTTTATGCTTCAGTTGCTTCTACATGTTTATCTGATATTACATGCATACATACAGGTTATTTGATTAAGAAAAACGTCGAAAAAAAAATGG
This sequence comes from Fagopyrum esculentum, assembly GCA_033239045.1. Lineage (NCBI taxonomy): Eukaryota > Viridiplantae > Streptophyta > Magnoliopsida > Caryophyllales > Polygonaceae > Fagopyrum > Fagopyrum esculentum. The sequence continues at coordinate 101,779,656 of BSUD01000006.1, read as the reverse complement.
TTTTTTAAAAAAAAATTTTTTTTGACCTCGACCGAGTCAGTCTTGGCCAAACGAGGCGTTTCACCTCGGTTGAACCAAGAACACCTCGACCGAGGTGTGTTAACAGAAAATTTTCGAAAACGATTTTTGTGTTACTTATCTGGATATGATCTCAGTGAAGATTTTGTTTACCGACTGGATTTAAATTCTTTATATGTTTGAAATGTTTTATGATATGTTTAAGTTGCTAAATGCTTTGTTTGAAATTATTGGCATGTTTAATACTTTATTTTTATCCAAATTATGTTGAATTTGAAGGTTGACACCGCAGCATAAGTTCTCTCACGTTCTTCTTGGAAAGACCAAGGCAATTCATTCTTCTTCTTCTTCTTCTTCTTGATCATGCTTAGCCCCTCATATACATATTGCCTCCCTTTACCTATCCGGGAATTTGGAAGCAAGCGAAGTGGTGAAAGCAAGTCAAAAGTTGAGAAGTGGCTGAAAGTGAAAGTGTTAGAAAGCAATAATAGGTTTGGGGAAGTCAATCATGAAGATGAGTAACTCGGCACCATTCACATAGCCGGGTGTTTGTGTCTTGCCAAAGTCGGATTGAGCGATATTCCTAACGGGTCATGGTATGTGCATCAAGGGTTTGACGCATCTCGAGAAATTGATGATTGCGGATCTCCTAGGCTTCGGTTATTGTGCACCTCTGTCCATGCATCCCAAAAAGTAAAGTAAAAAAGAAAAAGTGTGAAATAAGCAAAGCTTATTGGTGGAAGATGTTGCAAGTCAAAGTGAAAGTGAAGTTCATCCTTTTCCCGGATTCTAGCACCACATTACCTTACATTCATCCCTACCCTACACGTTTCTTGACCTTTTCTTTTGGGAAGCCCTTGAGACCTTGAGCTTGTTGATTGACTTAGCGGTTTAAACTGGATTATACATGATTAATTTTGATAATTATGATTTATTATGCATTCTATGATTTTATGCAAAGATGAACAACTTTCTTATATCTATAAAATGCTTTGATCATATTGAGTTTTTAATTCCAGGAAGTACTCTCTTAGAGTGATCTATGATAGTTGCACACCATAAAATGTTTTTGAAAGACTTTTCATTGATTTTCATGACTTATAATCCATTCTATCTTGATTTCTATATGAGGAACTTGCTTAGGGACAAGCAAGGGCTAAGTATGGGGTATTTTGATAGCATGAATTATAGTCTATATTTTGGGGTTTGTTTGGACGTTTTATCTTTCATAATCTGCATGTTTGTATGTGCATTATGTGATTTTACTACCATTTCATCTACCTTTGCGAGAATCGAGGTCTACACCTAGTTTCGTTGTAATTGCAGGTAATATGGTACGTATTGCATCAAAAAGGAGCAAAAGGAGTCAAGAGTCATTTGGAGCTACATTCAGGAAGCACAACCATGGATTAAAGATTTACTTTGGACCAGTTTTGAGAGATTCTACATTCAGTTATGATCACCTCGGTTGCCCAGAGATTCATCTCGACCGAGGCGATCTAGAGACACCGACTCGACCGAGGCGAACACCTAGGACGCGGCGAGAATATTTTATTCTTGGCTGAGATCTTTTAAAATTGGAAAGTGATCTTATATTTTTGGGCTGAGCTTCTAGAAGGAAGGAGATATGCAGAATCATATATTTTACCTATTTTTATGGTAATATATCTTCTTAAGATTTCTTATCTTTGGAGGGTTATTTTTCCTATAAAAAGGGTTGGATTTTCCACAAATCCAACATCACGCTATACCGTCGATCAAGATTTACGCAGCAGCCGCATCCTACTCCAATTTGGGAGATTCGAAGAACCTTTTTGAAGGTCGAAGGAAGATTGAAGACTATAGCTTTATAGCTTTTTGGAGGGTTTTGTAAGATTGTCTTCAATTCCTTTCCTTGATTGTCTTGTCTTGTTGGATTATTATCCAAGGAACGATTTTGTGTGATATTTGATTCAGTTATTGAAGTGTTTTCATTAAATTCTTCTTTGTTCAAATATTCACCTTCTTCCCATATATTTAATACTTTCATTATGATGATGAGTGGCTAATTTCCTTGTGTGATTCTAGGGTGATTGGCTGAAGGTTGTGGGAAAAACAATGATAGAATGATCTTAATCACAGTAGGACCCTGAAAGTTCGAGTCTTTAACCCTAACCCTAAGCATCTCGTTCAGTCGATGAACATCTCGGCCGGGGTGGAAACTGTCTGACCGAGGTGGCTTATCCGATCCTTAACTGAGAGTTAATGTGTTAGAGTTTGCCAAATCCTATTCTTATTATACCTTTCTGGTTCAAAGCAAGCTTAGGATGAGACTTACCCGGTAATTCCTTAGTTTGTGTACCAACGATCATAAGTGTAGGTAATAAAGGCTTGTCCTTTATTGGGGTTTGAGTGTGCTTCCATCCCATCTTTGTGAGTTAGCCTGAGACTTACCCGGTAAAGGTTGATTCTATTCCCTTAGATGGTGTGTTAGTTTGAGGTTATAGTTCTTTATCTTAATTCCTTGAGACTTACCCGGTAATAGGAGTTACGGTTTGGGATTAGTGTGTAGTGAGACTTACCCGGTGATCTACTCCACTTTAGAAACACCTTCCCCATGCAAAAACCTCAGCTTTGTCCGCTTATCTATAGATCTTGAGTTGGAACCACAACTTGATGCTTTAATCCCTAGAATTGCATGTTTGCTTTATTTGACTTCTTATTCATCTTTGATTGTATTACTTGCTCTTGTGGTTAGCATCAACACTAGCATACCGTATTGGACTTTGTTTCACTAAGTCCCTGTGATCGACCCCTGGAATTTTCTTGCTTTTACTACGATTGACCCGTACACTGCGGGTTCGCATCCTTGTTTTAAGCTTAAGTCTAGGGTTATAAATTTAAAGCTTGCACACACCTTTTGGAGCGAACAAGTTTTTGGCGCCGTTGCCGGGGACTTGGTCTAGACCGAGCCGGTACGGTTTGCTTTCGGGGCGCTTGCCCCTGTTGCTACTAACTACTCTTTCTATGAGTTTTGTAGTTTTCAGGATTTCTGATGGCTATGTTTGATCCAGCCTGGATAGCAAGACAAAGTGCTAGGGCAGATCATTATGAATACTTGGAGGAGAAGTACTCCTTCTATTGGTTCAACAATGAATGGGAAAGAGAAGAGGCCATTCAACACGAACTTGCAATGTGGGATGAACTTAATGTCCCTAAAAAGACTTATGAGCAACCTCTTGAAGATTCTCTCGAATCTAGGTTGGAGAAGTTAATGAAGAAGGTGACGGAGCTCAAGGAAAGCGCCCTATCCTATGCTAAGCCGGAAGAGGAGCATAAGGAAGTGTTGCACGTTTCGAGCATACCTCCAGTCAAACCAGAAGTTTCTCCTGAAGCTTTTGAGGGAGAAGATGTGGAAGATCTCGATCTGGCTGTTGAGACCTCGGTCGAGGTGGAAGTGACCTCGGTCGAGATGAAAGAAGAACCTGCCGAACCGGAAAAGGCAGATGCAAAAGACTTTGGCCAAATTACTGAGATTGTGGTCAAGGTGGAAGAAAGACCATCTGAACTGAGAGAGATTTCGTGTGTGGATTATCAACCCAGCATGAAACTTGTCTCAAACCTTGGAGAACTTTGCAAGGTACATTCTCCTACTTCATTTGAATTCCCTATTAATATTTCTGAATTTTTCAGGAAAGCACCGGAGAGTTGGAGGTCTCTTCCGAAAGAACCTCCTAAGATCAAGATGAAATCTCTCTTGAAATTGTTGGAGGAAGATGCTCCTTGGATTATAAGGAGTGAAGTTAACAAGCGCTTCACCGCTAAGGCAACGAAGTGTTATTTGTTCAAGTATGGGGTCCCTCGCATGCTCAGGACCCTGTACCATCCCCAAGCTATAGATGGGGAAGCTGCTATGATTCTCGAGAAACTATTTTCTCGATCAAGGAAAGGATGGGACGCAAGGCTAGATTATGTCCCATTGAAGTGCAGGAAGTCTAGAAGGATTCCGGTGAGAATCAAACCGTACAAGCTTGTACGTGGGAGATCTTACCATTTGCCGGTGAAATTAGGAACCGGAACCTTTTTGGAAGAATTTTATGATGGATGTGATGAGCACTCCATGGTGTTCAAGGTACATTGAGTAATTCTATGGAGAAGGGTCCAGCTAGCGACCTTAAACCAAGCGCTTCTTGGGAGGCAACCCAAGGTATTGCTTTCTTCTCCCCTTTTCTAGTTTAGTTTAGATAGTTGCTTGTTTTTGTTTTCCTCTAGACAACAACCAGGTATTCCAAAAGGAAGGATCACAGTTCAGGAGCTACACTGGAAGAACAAAATTTCGAGAGTTTTCAAAAACGATTTTGTGTTACTTATCTGGATATGATCTCAGTGAAGATTTTGTTTACCGACTGGATTTAAATTCTTTATATGTTTGAAATGTTTTATGATATGATTAAGTTGCTAAATGCTTTGTTTGAAATTATTGGCATGTTTAATACTTTATTTTTATCCAAATTATGTTGAATTTGAAGGTTGACACCGCAGCATAAGTTCTCTCACGTTCTTCTTGGAAAGACCAAGGCAATTCATTCTTCTTCTTCTTCTTCTTCTTGATCATGCTTAGCCCCTCATATACATATTGCCTCCCTTTACCTATCCGGGAATTTGGAAGCAAGCGAAGTGGTGAAAGCAAGTCTAAAGTTGAGAAGTGGCTGAAAGTGAAAGTGTTAGAAAGCAATAATAGGTTTGGGGAAGTCAATCATGAAGATGAGTAACTCGGCACCATTCACATAGCCGGGTGTTTGTGTCTTGCCAAAGTCGGATTGAGCGATATTCCTAACGGGTCATGGTATGTGCATCAAGGGTTTGACGCATCTCGAGAAATTGATGATTGCGGATCTCCTAGGCTTCGGTTATTGTGCACCTCTGTCCATGCATCCCAAAAAGTAAAGTAAAAAAGAAAAAGTGTGAAATAAGCAAAGCTTATTGGTGGAAGATGTTGCAAGTCAAAGTGAAAGTGAAGTTCATCCTTTTCCCGGATTCTAGCACCACATTACCTTACATTCATCCCTACCCTACACGTTTCTTGACCTTTTCTTTTGGGAAGCCCTTGAGACCTTGAGCTTGTTGATTGACTTAGCGGTTTAAACTGGATTATACATGATTAATTTTGATAATTATGATTTATTATGCATTCTATGATTTTATGCAAAGATGAACAACTTTCTTATATCTATAAAATGCTTTGATCATATTGAGTTTTTAATTCCAGGAAGTACTCTCTTAGAGTGATCTATGATAGTTGCACAC